>ML058342.1:929119-2129119 GCA_003013855.2 Liriodendron chinense | reverse complement strand
TCATCCACTAATATTTATATCACATGCCAATCAGAAGTGGACCATCAGATTATAATCAAGTGTGATCAAAGCATTTTTAACGATTAAAACAAAACTTCAATGGTAAAAAATCTTTGAGAAGCTGATTAAAATAACCAGACTGCTAGGCCCAACAGGAAAACCACTTGATGAGTCCTGATTATATCCATGATCGGCTAGCGTCCATAAATTTGCCTCGAGGTTGGGGGATTTTGAAATCCATTGACCTAAATGACTCTGATGCTTAGCCTATGATCGTAAGGTTTGGGTAAGGGTGATGGAAGAGGAAGGGGTCAAGTACCCTCATCTTCCCGCATACCATATAGTCTTTACTTTATGGGATGAATGACTTTCAAGGGAATTTAATTCTGTAGTATCATTTTATATCTAGCCATGCTTTGCGTAGCCCTTTAAGAGAACTGAGCAGGTAAAAACAAAAGAAATCCTAGCCTTGATAAGCAAAATCAAGCTACTTCGGGCAGACGAACAAGATAAATTAAAGATATATGAAAATAAAACAAATTATAATGTAAGTGATGAGAAAGGGCATATCAGGAATGTGTGGAATGGGCAGACACCCTTTTTTCCAAAAGGGTAGTCAAATGTCGTTGATTTTGACCATACTCCTGTGCTGGCTAACTTTCTTGAATGAGTTGACTTTTCCAAGTGCTGGTCATTTGGACTAGGTAGGGTTTCCTTATGTCCTACTCCTCTTCTGATCTCTCCTCTCTATTTTTTGTCTCATGAGACGTTCCACCTCTTCTTTCATCGACTGCTGGAGGTCGAATTTATAATGAAAAATCGTTGGCCCGTTGTAGATTGTCAGTGGACACTTGTCATTTTTTTGGTATCGCAAGATTTGAAAGACGGGATCCATATCTCTAGTGGGAAAAAAGAATTCCAGGTGGCTGTTAGCGTGCAGCGGGCTGACAGTTTTCTTATTGTATTCTTCCAGTCCAACAACTTTCTACCATGCCTCCTTTCATTTTTAGGTTCGTTTTTCAGCTAGGTTTGGGTTCATGGGGTATGCGATTAGATGGTTTGAGCCATTTATTATCTTCGGATGGAAATGTCTCTTTTTTTAATTGGTTTCCAATGCTTCTTTCGGTTGATATGTGCAACTTTATCTGAATATTGACTGGGTCACAGATTTTAGTATGTGATGATCATTGGTTTAGATTAAGGGGTCGACGGTTGGTAATATCTTTATCGCACCCAATAATTTCATCTGTGATGAGCCATGAATTCTTCTTCTTGATTGGTCAGGAGTCCAATGGTGATCGAGGGTTCTAGGTGTGGTTTTATTAAGGTATAACTAGGTTGTTCAGGAGTAGAATCTTGTGATTTAGGTGAGGTGTCTATAGATGCATTATATTCAAATCATAATACTCAAATTTCTAAAGATGTATGGTATCAATGGCTTGGTCATCCACAATAGTAAATTCTTTGTTATCTTATCTCTAAGAACATAGTAAATGATGATGCATGAAATGACCCTCATTCTGTTTGTTCTTGTTGACATGGAGTTTGTCACTCCCCAAAATGGGACTGCATATATCAAATGGAGCCCAAGAGCTTGTCTAGATTAGGTCCAGATGCTATGTGCCTAAAATTCCCCTTTATCTTACTTTATAGAGAAATTCTTAAGCAAATACTTTACTCCGCACATAAAGCACTTAGTACCACTCGTCCAAGGTATAGGCACGAATGCCTAAGCGCTAGGCACTAGTCCGCTAGCTCCCAAGATCACACATAATGCACTTTTTATCGTCTAATGAGATACTAACATGTGTTTATAATTATGTAATCACTTGTTGGTGGAAAATTAAGCCCTTAGAACTCTAAATACCTCATTATGAGGCCTAAGCACTTGTCTAGAATTGCTCTAGATGATCTCCACTTAAAATTTCCTACTCTATAAAAAGATCATTTAGCAAAGCCTTTATGCTAGACACAAAAACTTGGTGCCACATAGAGTTCTCAAGGAATTAATGACAAGGCACTGAGATCAATGGTGCTAAATCTCAAGTTCTCAAGGACAACTAGAGAACCTCTCCTTTAATCCATGTACATGTACAATTTAAGATATACATACATATTAATCATGGCATTAATGTAAGTCCACATAGGATCTATATGATCATCATGATCTACAATCAAGATCATCAAATCAATAGTTAAGATTAACACATCAGATTACTAGGCAAACAACACTAACATCAGGAATAATGCTGAAAATAAATTCAATTTGTGATTTCTTCTCTATGTGTTTATGAGTTATAGTGTTTAATGTAAAGGTGTTAGAAATATACTAAAAATAATTATAATTCGAACACCGAAAAAAATAAAGAAAATATTTAATTTAAATCAGGCTAAAGCACGTATAAGATACGTTGTCCTTAAAGAGTTATTTGCACCCTCTTGTCTAAGATCATTGATGGGCTACGTGGCAAATCTCTTCCATGATACAACAATCCTATTGGATTTTGCATGCAGCAATTATGAAGAAACCCCTGTAGGAACTCATTCAACACAGTTCATCTGGAAGATTCTTGATTATAGTTCTGACCTTACTGGGAAAAATAAAAAAAGAGTTCTTCACCAAGTTTATAAACTTACTGAGTCAGAATTCTGATTTGACTCACTTAGTTGGATGTCAAGCTAACTCACTGAATTCTGGACTGATTGACATACTAAGTTGGATGCTTGGCCATTTAGGAGATATGTAAAGAAGAGGAGATGTGTTTTTTATTGTTGTGGAAATGATCCCAGCAAGCATTGCTTATATAAGCACTTGGGTTGGGAGTTATGGCTCAAGTCATAAATAATATGACCATTAGAAACTAGCCGTTAGTGACTGTTTCTGACCGTTAAAAACTAGTTGTTAGTAACCATTTTCTAACCGTTACATGCAACCAATGGCTGCAATATTCATAATTGTTGCATGCTAGCCGTTTTTGTATGGTTTTGACCGTTGCAAGACCGTTTCATGCACAACGGTCATTTTTGTAACAGTAAAAAACTCCAGCCTTATAAAATGCTCTCAATCACATTCAGTAGTCTCTTACTACCTTCAAACCGCGACTCACATGTCTGTGCAAAGTGCAAAGTGCTCCAACTAGCGCTACTACAACCACACTTCCCACACCACGACCACGCCCTCGCCCATGCCCATGCGTACACTTGCGCTCCGCACTGGAGCACACAAGCCTCCTTCTCCCTCAGTTTTATCCAAGTAGTAAGGTACACAAACCCCACTAATAAACTCTTTTCTTTTTTCCTTTCCAAGTAATGTAGGAGAAAATATTTTTCTTCTCAAACTATTTTGAAAAAAAATTTATTATTATTATTATTTCATTAAAAATTTAAAAAAAACACAACAAAAGGTTGCAAGTGTTTGCATCCTTTTACTAGAGATGTTGCCTTTGAAGAGATGATTCTCCCTTGTACTAACCCCGCTTCTTTATTTCACAGTGCACAAATTTAGGGGAGCTTTCTATTTATGCAAAATGGTTCAATTATTGTAATGATAACCAACCACACAATAGATCACTTTGCACATACACCACCTATAAGAGACAATATCGAGTCTGTTACCCTAGATGATTCCTCTAATGACTTAAGTACAATCTCTACTGCTTTCCTTTTGATTGATGTTATCCAGAGTAATGATCTTGCTATTGATTTTCCTATTTTCAATGCTCTTAGTACCAATAGTACTACTCAATTACGTGCTATCTCTAGTCCACCCAAACGTCATATGACTACTAAAACATGAGATGAGACTTGTTGCCTTGAGTACTTCTAATATTGTTGACTAATGCCTCCCTTAATTCTAACACTATACATAGATCTTCCTGATGAGCCTAAAACTGTTAGCTCTTCACCATTAGGTTGGCTTCATGTTATGAAAGATGAAACTGGTGCTCTTTTTTTTTTTTTTTTTAACTGGAAGTTTATATATAGAAAACTACAATATGGACATTCGGGTGGAGATCACACAAAAAGCCAGGCTCCACCTATCCTCTCTACACACTTACATACTCATACCTGAGAAAAAAGAAAAAATACCTTAGATTAAGGTCTTCTAATGTACCCCAATCCCGTTCTGTCCAGACAAAGTAGACATCTGATCCTAGCTGGCAGGTCCGTCGCCGACGTAAATAAACGGTTTTGCTGCGAGGAACTACCCCATCGAGCGAGCCCATCTGCCATGGAGTAAGCTTCCCTGAAGGTGTGATATATCGAAACCTTGAACTTCCTTTTTCAAGGCCAAAAACCTAGCTTGCCAGTACCACATGGTCTAAGATGGGGGATGGTGATGAGTAGAAAGGAGATTTACCACCACCTACGAATCTGACATAATTTGTACTTTGGATATGCCCTTATCCACACATAAGGCCAACCCCTCAACCAAGGCCTTGATCTCAGCTCTGTTGTTGGACCTTATACCATAGGCCAAGGAGAAAGCAAATATGACCTCGCCTACCCTGTTCCGACAGACCCCTCCACCGCCCCAGGTTACCCAGGACCGAACTGTCAACATTGAGAGAGCACCAGTTGACCAATGGCCTCTTCCATTTCATCACTGCAGGTATGTCTGAGATGACATGATGCCGTCTAGAGCCCAAGCCTAAATCAGGAAATGCCTTTGCGAAGCTTGGAGAAATCTTAGAAACTTGAAGAAGGTGAAAGGCCCATTCCAACCAAGATTGCACCTTGTGGATAATGGTTGAAACATTCACCAATTTTTCGTCAAAGCGAGCTGCATTCCTAGCGTGCCAAAGTTCCTAAAAAATGAAACAAGGGGTGAAGCCTGTCAACGCCAACAAGCAGTTACCATTGCTGGCTAGCGCCCACCACTGGTTCGCGCGATTAACAGCATGAAGATATGAATGTGGTTGAACGCCAACCCCTATTCGACATTCAAAGTGCTTCCATACCTGATCAGCCAACTCCCCTTGATTAAAGAGATGATCAATGGTTTCTGGCTGGGGAGCAGACATCGGCGAGCTTCCACAATAGGTACATTTTGAGGCTAGACAGATGCCTCTGGACTGGACTCTTTCATCCATTGGAATTGCCTTATGGAGAATCTTCCATGTCCAGAGAGAGATTTTTGGTGGCACGATGGAATTCCATACCCATTTGGCCTATGATTTCTTCAGGCCAGCACTTCTATACATTCTCCAAGCAGCCTTAACCTCAAATTCCCCTTACTTAAAACCTGTCCAAACACAGGTATCGGCATCTGAAGTGGTACAGATTCCTCACCCTTAATGTAATCTAGCACCATTTTAAGCAGCAAACTAAAAAAAAAAAACTTCCATCGGCTTCAGCCCTTCATGCCCCAACACAGCCTGCACTAGAGCATCTTTGAGATTGGGAGGAGGGGCCTGAATGCACCAGTCTTTGAGAGGCCTAAGACCAGTCCAATTATCCTCCCAGAGATGGCAATTTCTAGTTCCCATCAACCAACGTACCTTTGTTGAAATGGCAGGCAACATCTTGCAAATAAACTTTCAGATTGGGGAGGAAAAGGCTAAGTCCGGACTCACGTTGTTCTGATTAAGGTTTCTACTGTATTTCGACCTGCAAAATAATCCCCATATCGAGGTTGACACTCTAAACTTGACAGCCCAGGCCAACTTCATTCGAACTGCATGCATCACACTCTTAATACCATGAATACCCAGACCACCCTCGTCAATGGGGGTTGAAATAGACTTCCAAGAGGTCCAATGACACTTCTTTTTACCATCATACCATCCCCAGAAAAAATTGGAGAAAGCTTTCTCCAAATCTTGCACCATGCTAGAAGGAATGTCAGACGCGGACAGCAGGTGTATCGACATCCCACAAAGCACGTGTTTAATTAGCACAAGTCGCCCAGCTTGGCCCAAAATTCTAATGCTCCAACCGGCAATACTGCTACGAATCTTCTCTAGCATTTGCTGAAAATATATCCACCTTGGTCTGCCTCGATAGATGGGGACCCCAAGATAAGTAAAAGACGTCTCCCCTTTCTTAAACCAAAGAATTGATTTCACTATCCTACAACGAGAGGTGGGCTGGTTGGACGATAAGACAAACAAACTTTTGTTGATGTTAATCTTTTGGCCTGAACTTGCTTCGTACTTTTGGAGGAACAATGTAATGGCCCGCAGGGACTTGGAGCTCCCGTTAGCAAACAAAATGGTGTCATCTGTGTAGAGGACATGCAAGACCATCTGACAGTGACCACGCATCTGCAACTGGGAGCAGAAACCTCTCTCCACCAACCTTTTGAAGCCGCGGCATAGCACTTTCACTGTAAGGATAAACAGCGCCGACAAAATTGGATCGCCTTGGTGTAGACCTCTTGAAGATTTGAAGTATTCACAAGCCTCACCATTGATTAGGATAGAGAACCAACAATTGTTCCAGAGCTTTTCAACTAGACGAATCCATGACTGAGAGAACCCGAATCTTGCAAGCACTTGCTTAAGGAAACCTCATTCTAACCGATCGTAAGCCTTTTCCACATCTAGTTTCAGTAGGATGTTCCCTCCTCTAACCTTCCTATCAATGTCTCAGAAGATTTCTTGGACAAGGGCACAACTCTCCGCAATGGATCTGCCCTTTATGAATGCCCCTTGTTCCATGGAAACTAGCTTCGGGAGTAAGGAGCTCAACCTATTTGCCACAATTTTAGAAAAAAAATTATATATGCAATTACATAAGCTAATTGGACGGAAGTCATTGAACTTATCTGGAGCATCTTTCTTGGGGATAAGGCAGATTAAAGAAGACGTGAAAGCTCTTGGAATGCTCTCTCCTCTGAAGAATGTTTGGACAGTGTTGACAACGTCATCCTGGACAATGTCCCAACATCCCTTGAAAAAATCACTTGAGAAACTGTTTGGACTTGAAGCCGCATCAAGAGGGAGGGAGTTAACAACCTCATGAACTTTGTCAATGGAAGTCTCATGCATCAGCCCTTGATTTTCTTCAAAGGAGATCAGTTTTGGGATGACGTCTAGCAGGCCCTCCATTGGCCCTGGATTTGACGCAGACAAAAGGCCTGAAAAATACTCCACAGCTGCTTGCTTAATGACTTGATGATCCACCGTAACTACTCCTGAATCAAGCTTGATCTCCTAAATGGACATCCTCCTGGCTTTGGCCGATGCTTGGTTGTGAAAGAATTTTATATTACGATCTCCTTCGCACAACCAGGAATTCCTAGATTTTTGTTTAAAAAAAATCTCTTCCTGCAATTCAGCCTGTTGCAACTTGAGCTTAGGTTCCTGCAACCTGACGAGAGAAGAAGATGGGTCCTCCAACGATTGGGCAATTTGTTCTACAAGAAGGACATTTGCTTCAGCCACCTTGGTGTTCTGGAAGACATTTCCAAAAACGTTCCTGTTCCAAATTTTGAGAGCGGCCTTCACATTCTTTAATTTTTTGAGAAGGACCACACTTGGATCACCCACTATGTCTGAAACCCAAGCTAATCTAACCTGGTCCATAAAGGAGTCATGAAGAAGCCACATGCGCATGAATCTGAAGGGTCTTGGATAGGATGGATTTTCAGCAGGGAAAGAAAGCAAAATAGGAGCATGATCCGATTGAGAGCGATGAAGGTATCTCACTTGGAATGCTGGAAATTTGTTCATCCATAGGGTGTTGTAGCACGCACGGTCAAGACGAACCCACTTTCGAGCCCCTCCCATCTGATTGTTACACCATGTAAAACGATTGCCCACAAAACCCGCATCAAACAGCCCCGCTCTATCCAAAGCTTCAGCAAACTCAGATAAACTAGCTGTGTCAAATAAACAGTTTCCTTTCCTATCAGAGGATGAGAGGACCGTGTTAAAGTCCCCTATAGCAATCCAAGGGAAAGATCCACTCCTAGCTACCAGCTTCACATCCTCCCAAAGGAGTCTTCTCTCAACCCTAGAGCACTTCGCGTACACCACTGAGGCCACCACCATTGAGGCAATTTCTTGCAGCCCCACTACTATCGTAAGCATCTGAGAGGAGGCTTACACTACCTCTAGTTGAAGGAGAGAGTTATAAAAAAACCCAGACCTTACCCCCTTCCGTTGCATTCGAACAAGAGGCGTGAAAGCCTAGCTTTAGGCCCATGTTGATTCTCTTATCATCATTGAGCATTAGTTCCAAGACGGCAACGATAGGAGGCTTAAATTCTCAAATTAAGCGCTTCAACGATATGATCGTGGGTTTATTGCCCACCCCTCGAGCGTTCCAGACGAGGATGTTATCTATCCAGTAACTTCATGTTTGGCTCGGCCCTTCTCTTCATCTTTCGTAGTATACCATTCCAATTACTCAGCAGAGGCCTGTTACCGCCAACAATCCCTACTAGCTGAAAAACCGTACTTGAATTCACTTCCTTGAAGCCAATTTGATTGGTGTTTGAAGCACTCTTAGGAGCTAGGTGAGGGCTTATCTCTGGAATGGTTGTAGCATCTATGGTTAAATCTGTATTTTGGTGTTCGATCGATGACATAGCCACCCTACCTACCTCAAGGTTGTCTGAGACTTGATTATCGCAGGCCTCCGGGTCAGTAGAGATATCTAAAAACTTGCTGTCCTCATTTGCAATATTAGTGAATGAACCCTGAAAAGGAAATATACTCTCTATACTTTGAAACAAGGATAGCTGCTGCAATGGGGCCCTTGCCTCATCTTCCATCAAACTGAAAACAGTGCTACCAACTTGTTTTTCCTGTGGATAGAGGAATGGGTTGAGGTCTACTGCTACGTTGATTCCACCCAAACGGCACTGCCGATGAGCTTCTGGGAAGTAGATGGAGTTCCATGCCTCTGTATTTGAGTCTTCTGGTTCCTCTTGGAACATGTCTTACACCTTCAAAGGGCTGCTTCCAACAGACAGAGCTTTTGCCCCCTTGGATCTGAGGACACCAAAATCTGAATCTGTCCTAATTAGTTCTCGACTCCTTCCTTCCACCGTTGCATTCACGGCCATCCGTTGAACATTTTGAATGCTTAAAAGACTGTGTAGAGGGAGGAATCTCTAGATCCTGAACTGGATGGACTTTGGCCATAGAGATGGCCAAGGCAGTAAGATTTGGGACTTCTTCCTAGGCATCGATTGGGGGGGGGGGGGGGGGGGGGGGGGACCTGGTCTAAGCAGGTAGGATGTGCTTGGACACAAACCGCTATTAGGGAAGTCACATTAACTTCTGTAGCTTGCATTTTCACCATCGCAACTATTGTAGAATGGATGAAACCATTCTTATCATGAAACGCTGCTGGGGTTGGGGGTGGGGGTGGGTCCGATGCTTGGGTTGGGGGTGGGGGATGGTCCGTTGTTGGGGCTGGGGGTGGGGGTGGGTCCGGTGCTTGGGTTGGGAGTGGGGGTGGGTCTGGCTCTAGGGTTGGGGGTGGGGGTTGGGATGGAACTGGGGTTGGGGGTGGGGGAGGGAATGGGGGAGGGTCCGGAGCTGGGGTAAAGGGTGGGGGTGGGCGAAGTGGGTAATGAAAAGTTTGTTCCACCCATTGGCGATTTGATTCGTACTAACAAGGACCCCCTTCATCCTCCACAGAGAGGGCCGAGGTGTGACTAGATGATTTAATAACAGCCCAAATAGGATAAGATACACCTGATACGAGGAGCCTCCTAACCTTAAATAGGTCTACTCCCGAACGTAAGGAGACCTTGGCCCTAGCAGAAAATTGATTCAGACCAAGCAGAGAGCACCTGTCCACTTCTATCACCCTCCCGAACGTCTGACCCAATCCAACGAAAACCAAATTAAACCACGCATGGGAGGGAATCCCCCGTAGCTGAATCCATGTACCCTCTCCTTCCAAGATGGATGTAGGAGTCCACGCCTCTGCTTTAATTAACCCCATGTCTCTGTGTAAGGTAGAGTCGAAGAGGAAATCTCTGATTTCCATGCCTGTCTTAAAAATAAGCAAGACACGGTCGCTGGCTATTCTCGATATGTCCATCGTAGCTGACATAAACCTCAATCCTCTTAGGCATTTCATCAAACGAATGAGGGGCACTTCCTTATTTTCTGCTACTCCCACAAGAGCAAACCCCAGTTCTTGGATTTTCACATCTACTTCAGCTGGATTTGCTTTGACAGATATATCCTCCAATGGATCTGCTCTTGGCACATCACGAATGGGTCTGATTGGTGCTTCATGAGGTCTATCCCTTCTACATTTAGGGATTCCTTTAGTGATTTCCAAGAAAGAACGTTGGAGAGGAGGCACATTGGTTACGGGCATAGGAAGGGGTTTTGTGGAGGGGATCTAGGTGGGTGGGGAGGGAATTACCGTGGCAGGTGATATGCCTTCGAACCTCTTTCTCGGTTGGGCATGAGCTACTGTTACTGCTCTGCCATCATTTTTTTTTTTTTTTTTTTTTTTTGAAATGGAAGGTGCTGATGGCCGCATAAGCATTGGCTTCATACAAAAATCTAACAAAAGCATATCCCTGTGATTGAGCGAGTTAATGGTTTGAGGAAGGAACACATCTTTAACTTTGGCAACCTTCCCAAAAATCCTGAGCAAGTCCTCCGAAGATGTATCGAAAGTAATGTTTCCCACGAAGACTATGTAATCTAAATCTGAGGGCTTGGAGTTTCTTCTACGCACTTGCTGTCAAACATAGCTCTCTACAGCCACTGCCATCTATAGAAGATTTCACTAAAGGAATCCATGAATGTAGAAGGGATAGACCTCATGAAGCACCAATCAGACTCATTCATGATGTGCCAATTGCAGATCCTTTGGAGGATATCTGTCAGAGTAAATCCAGCTGAAGCAGATGTGAAAATCCAAGAATTGGGGTTTGTTCTTGTGGGAGTAGTAGAAAATAAGGAAGTGCCCCTCATCCGTATGATGAAATGCTTAACTCATGTCATCAGGTTTATAAGACAAAATTAAAATTCGATGGCAGTTTTGAGTGACTTAAGGCTCAACTTTTAGCTAAAGAGTATAACAAAAATTTATTATTTATTATTATTATTATTTTTTTTGGGTTAGTTCACACACCCCATTGTTAGTACACCCACCCACCCGTGTTGGTCACATCACAATGTTAGCCACCCCCACTATGGGAATTGATACCATGACCTCAGTGTTGAAATGAGGCTATCTTCACTCAGTCTGCCACTTTAGCTATGGACCTAGGTTTGAGTATAACCAAGATGCTGGTGTAGATTTTCTAAGATGTTTAGTCTTGTTATTAAGCCAATTAGTATTCTTATTGTGCTCATAGTAGCCCATGTCAAGCATTAACCGATTAAGCAACTTGATGTTAAAAATGCATTTCGACACAACTTTCTCGAAGAACTTATTTATATGAAGTAACCTCCTGAGCTTGTTTATCCTAAAAAACAATAACATATCGATTCCTCTTACTACTCTATGTAGATGATATTATTGTGAAGGGTAATAAATTTGCATCTTTTTGAATAGTCCATCCCTCATCTTAGTTTGGTATTTGTTGTAAAAGACTTTAAAGTCTTCATTACTTTCTCGGTATTAAAGTGACTCATTTTTAGAGAAAATATTAAAATGAGCTTAGGTGGTTGCATGTAACTCTATTTAAAGTCCCATTTCTTGACATGCACTTCAAATCATCATTATGACATAACCTAGTCTTTCATAAGGTGTTAAGACTATTTGTCAATGCATGCATGCTGCCCGATGAGGGAGGCTTTTAATTAATAAAGAACAAATGGGAGTGCCGAAAGTTGAGCCCACAACCTCTATTCATCAAGAGCACTCTCTCTACCAACAAAGCTTTCTTTTTTCGAAAATACTAATAATTATGATTATATATATATATATATATATATATATATATATATATATATATATATATATATATATATATATATATATATATATATATAGAGAGAGAGAGAGAGAGAGAGAGAGAGAGAGAGGAATGCTCACCTATGCATGAGTTCTCACCATAACTTGTGAATACTTTTTGAGGATTCATCACAAGTGCCGTGAGCCCAAAATCAAAGCTGTCAACTTGATGCACCACCTCAAAAAATCCCGGAGCCCAACATTCAACCTAATCTAGAACTCTAGTGGACCATAGCAGAGAGAGAGAGAGAGAGAGAGAGAGAGAGAGAGAGAGAGAGAAATCAAGAGAGGAAATTGTTTCTATTTTTCATGGCCCACCAAAGTTCTGGACTAGGTTTAAAGTTGGGCCTTAGAAGCTTTTTGGGATGGTGCATCACATGGACGACTTAGATTTTGAACTCATGTCACGTGTGATGAATCTTTAAAAAGTGTTCACAAGTTCTTCATGAGAACCATGTGCAAGTGAGCATTCCTCTATTTCTCTCTCTCTCTCTTTTATATATATATATATATATATATATATATATATATATATATATATATTACTAATCTCAAATTTTTTAATTTATATTCACTAGAGCGTTGCCAAGGCTCAAGTGGACCACACCAAATAGTAAACTTGGGTTGCGAAATGCACAAAGCATTAAATGCAAGAATCATTTGTGGTGTGGTCCAGTTGAGGGTTATCACTGCAGAGTAGATAAACAGTTACATCACGGTGGGCCCCTCCATAGATCTGCCCTAACAGTAATACGCCCGGCCAGGATGCAATCCGAGTACCCCGGACGAATGCCGCGACAGAGTCGAGTTTTCGAGTTTTTAAACTGTGGTTGAAATGGCAAACCCAACAGTCCCCGATAAAGTCCTGATACAGGCACATGGCCCACTCCTCGATTGCATAAAGAAAAATCCACGGCTATTATATTACAGGCAACTAGAAGCAGATAGGAATATTTTAATGAATTTAGGTGGATCGTCTGTCCGGATACTAAGAACATACAATAAAAGAAAAAAGTGTATGACAGAAAGTAATCTTATAATATATGTTCCCTTATTTTTGTGAAGCATATACAGGTTATCTATTCTGACAGGTTCAGTCATCCATACAACACTGTCAGTGGAATGGGGAGCGGATTAGATGAGGGCATGGCCTAACCCAACACTGTTAGGCCTTGACCGTGGGGCCCACCTTAGTATATTTATTGTACATCCATGTGGTCCATCCTTTTTTTAGAGATCATTTTAGAGCTCGATCTAAAAGTCAGATTTAAATCTCAGGTGGACCATATCATGGGAAAATGGGTGATTGAGCACTTACCATTAAAATCTTCCTAGGGCGCATAGTAATGACCAACGTAATGTTTATTTTCCATCCAACCTCGTGATAAGGTTATACAGACCTGGATGAAGGAATAAAAATAAATATCAAATTGATCCAAAGCTTTTTTTTGCAATGAAAAGCTTGTAATTGTCATTTACCACTGTTTCCTGTTGTGTGGTCCACATGAAGTTTTGATCTTCTTTGTTTTTGGATTAATTCCCTAAAATGAGCTGGAAAAATGTACGGACGGAGTGGATATAAAATACATACATCAATGTGGGTCCCACTGTCAGGGTCGCACGGTGTTAGGTGAGGACGGGGTCGTAACTAATCCGCTCTACCCGATGGATTATGCCATGAAAAATTCAATGTACCACTAGTAAAATCTTTCCCGCCAATTACACCACTTGCGTTGGGAGCCGCTACCACGAAAACGATAAGCCCCATCATCGGGCGCGGATCTGCTAATCCCAGCGGGACGAGCATAAGGGGTGGTTTCAAAGATCTGTGGGCCTCACCATGATGTCTGTGTTTAATCCACGCCGTCAAACAATTTTAACATATGATTTTAAGGCAATATACCAAAAATGAAATAGCTATAGATCTCAGGTGGACCACACCACAGGTAAACAGTGGGGATTGAATGTCCACCATTAAAATCTTCATAGGGCCCACTGTGGCCTGTAGGGTTTATTTTCCATCCAAACTGTTGATAAGGTCACATAGACCTAGATGAATAGAAAAAACAAATATCACCTTGATACCAAACTTCTATGGCCCCAAAAAGTTTTCAACGGTATACGTAAATTCTCACTTTTTTCCTGTGGTGTGGTCCACCTGAGATTTGTCTCTGTCTCATTTTTGGGCTCATGCCTTAAAATCACATGGAAAATGGATGGACGGCATGGATAAAACACATACATCATGGTGGGTCCTACAGAGATTTGAACCCCCCCCCCCCCCCCCCCCCCCCCCCCCCCCCCCCCAGAATATCACCTGGACCACACTGTTAGTATCAATGGACAACCGACGAATCTTACTCAACAGACAGGTGTGATCCACCTAATCCGCTCCGTACAGTACATGCGCCATATACAGTCGATGAAGAGAACACGAACTATCCTACGGTTAGGATCTTCAAATGTAGATCATGAGTTTTGAGCAAGAGCCATCCATGGTATTTTGGATGACTCGATCCATGCCATTCATCAGACAGACTGATCATCTGCATGTTCTACGTACCGAGAATCAGTCTCATTAGGCTGGCCATACATGTGTGCGCTGGACAGTTTGTTTGTTTTCAACCTTTCATTTTCCATACACATGTTGATGTGGCCCACCTGATAAATAATCTACCATGATTTTTGGGTCACGTCACGAATAAGATCGTGCCAAACATATCAATGATGGGTGTCTCGCACATGCAAGCATGTGGGGCATGTCTCGAGTATCGTTTGCATTTTCTTCTCAATTAATTAAAATAATTATCTATTTTAGGAGAAATTCATGCAACCAATCGGTTGGAAGATGACATACTGTCCAAGCTGCAGTTATCATCCAATCTATCATGTTCATGTGACATCCACACCGTCTAATATGTAGGCCTCATCATGATAATCATCTTGCGAAACTAACAGCCCCATCCGCTCATCAGGTGAGATATACCATATAAAAGAATGTAGAACCGATGATGAAGAGAAAAATAAGCGTGTGATTTTCCAGATGAGTGGATCTAGCTGATTTTTCCAGAAGATGATTCTCTTGATGTGGTAAACCTATTGGATGTGGTGGATTTTAATGAAATGATAGATTGGAAGTTATCGGCTACTGGACAGAAACTTATAGTCCAACCCATTGGATGTGTGCATCTCTCCAATTATAGGGTGGAGTTTTTTAAATTTATAAAGTTATACATTATTTTAAGAAAAAATGAGAGGTGCTACGTGGGCGTACATGTAGGTCAAATCAAACGGTCCAAATGAGGGCCAGAAGGAGATGGAGCCGTTGATCAGGCAGCCATGTTGAGTCGGCAGTTCTATGGATTGGATTGGGGAATTTTTTTTGCTGATTGAAAGTGGATCACTGCTCATTTTCATTCTGGCCAATAAAGTGATGGCTAAGATGGTCATATTTCTCTCATCTTTGAGCTATTTCCCCTTCACGTGGATGGCCCACAATATCAACCGTTCTGATTTCACTAAAGTCTCGCGAACCTGATATCCAAGAGACTCGCGAGTACATCCCATCGTACATCTTAAAGAAAAAAATAAATTAGAGAAATACGGAAGGGGAAAGAGACTCGCCCCTTCTGGCTTTTGCTTGGCCATTCACCGAATCATCGGGAGAGGACTTTGCTAAGCCTACATGCGTGTAGAGGGAAGTTCAGGTAGAATCCACGTGCACCAGAATGGGATAAGATATCAGATCTAATCCATCCATCATGAGGTTGACCCTTTTTTAATGTCATGGACCAAAAATAAAGCTAATTCATTATTCATATGGGCTACAATTTACAAAATTAATGTGTGGCTGAAAATGTTGACCAAAGTCTTCTAATCTGTTCATCTGTTTTTAACATCATGCCTCATCTAATGATCGAATCATGCTCATAAGCATATGAGAGCATCTTCATTGTCAAATATAACCGATGGACGGATTGGATTTTGTACCTGCCTGCCATGGTGGCACATCTGGAGGCGAGAATAATGTAGATGGTATCTCATGCACGCGCGTGGGCCTAGCAAACCTCCCGCAAGGTTTGTTAGCCGCCCACCTATTAAACGTGAAAGGATTAGGTGAGACCCCGGATCCACCGAGGTGGGTGGGACCCCTGACTTTGGGGCCACTGTGATGTATGTGACTAAATCCATGCCGTCCATCCGTATTGAAAGTTCATGTTAGGCATGATTCAAAAATGAATCAGTTTTAAATCCCAGATGGACCATAGTACAGGAAACCGTGCTGATTGACCATTAAAAACTTCCTGTGGGCCACAAAAGCTTTGGATCAAGATGCTATTTATGTGGTCTCTTCATCTAGATGTTTGTGACCTTATCAACAGGTTGGATGGAAAATAATGGCAAATAAACATCCCGGTGAAATCCATGAAGTTTTCAATGGTAGATATTCAACCACGACTGTTTCTATGGTGTGGTTCACCTAAGATTTGAGTCAGCTTCATTTTTGGTATCACATCCTAAAGTGATTTTTCAAAATGGTTAGATGGTGTGGATTTAAGACACATACATCACTGTGAGCCCCACCGTCAGGGGTCCCACCCACCTTGGTGGACCCGGGGTCTCACCTAATCCGCTCCCAACTAACACAAGCGGGTCAGCTGTCCTTTTTTTTTTTTTTTTTTTAATGTGTGGCCTACCTGATAGCTCCTCCACTGCTCCTTGGGCCGATGATCTGTGAGGTAATTGACTGCCGTCCTCCGAAGCTAGGTGGGGCCCACCGGGATATTTGTGAGAAATCCACTCCGTACATCCGTTTTGCCATCTCAATGCTATGACATGAGCAAGAAAAATGAGGCATATCCAGGCCACACGACAAGGAAAAAGTGAGGATTGAACGTCTACCCACTGTAACATCCGTGGGGGCATAACAGTTTTGAATCAGGCTAATATTTTTATGTTTTCAGTTCATCTATCCCAATCGGAGTGACCTTATAAATGGTTTACGGGGATATAGACATCACAGGGGCCTTAGGAAAGTTTCAACGGTAGTCATTTTCCTCCTCACGTTATCCTATCATGTGGCCCCATTGAGGTTTCGATCTGTCACATTTTTAGGTTGATGTCTTAATATGAGCTGAAAAAAACGGATGAGCTATTTGATTTCTCACAAATATTATGGTGGCTCAGCCAGCTTTTGAGCATAGGGGTGTGGCAGGCAACGAGCGTCCAATGATCTGCCTTGTGGGTGCCAACTGCTCTCGGACTCTCATGTCACATTCTTGGAAGGAGAAATTTTTTTAAGAAGGGCGTGGGCCCCACTAAAAATAGGGATTTGGCTCACCCCATAGTTGATCTGATCCATTTATTTTAATCAGACGACCGTGAACTCGCGAAAAGGTTTTTACGATTTTCTTTTAAAGGTCTCTGTAGCTTACAACTCCACTAATACTACATGTTAATTCTGAACTGTTTCTTCCATTGTAATCCATTTGTGATAGGTTTTGCCCTTAAATGTATGTTGATGACATGAAATTAAACCACTTACATATGAAAGGAATGAATTTACTTCAAGACAACCAAGGTGGACCCCACATAAGATGTGGATGAATTTAAAATGTGGTTCCCTTGCCATGGTTGGTGTGTATCGATGAAAATGGTCATAACTCCCTCGGTACATGTCCGATTTTGGTGATCTTGTACTTGTTGGAAAGGTAATTTGATAAACTTTCATATAGCTTTAGAATCACTTCATTTGGACACCATTTGATTTTTTAAAAGTGAACTCAAAGTCACTGTCTTTCGTTAATACTTACTGTTATTCGCAAATTCAATGAAAACAGTCAAACTCCCTCATTACATGTCCAATTTGGATGATCTTGTACTTGTTGACGCAAAGGACGCATCTATTGAACCCATCCCACGTCTTATGTGGGGCCCACTGGATAGTCTTGGAGTAAATTCAAGTCATCCACGTGAATGATATTTTAATTTCATGTCATCTATCCAAGTTTGAGGGCAAAACTCATCACTAATGGACCACACTAGAAGAAACAAATTGAAATGAACTCATAGCGTTAATGCAAGTATGGGCCACAGAAAAGCTTTAATTTTTTTTAAATGACCCTACTGTAAGTTCATGACTGACCGATTAAAGTAAATGGATCAGATCGGTCAAGGAATGGTCCCGATCATTGATTTAGTGAGCCCACACCCTCATTCTTAAAAAGCCCTTTCGACTTTTGAGTTCTGCTACAACCATACGAAGAGATGGCTAAGCAAATGAGTATTTTCGTCCAGAAAATCCAAACAATGCTAGAAGGCTATAGAAAAAAGCTTCTGACAAAGGAGCTAAGGTCTTAATGATGTCACTAACCAATGAATTTATCAACTAATATCCCACCTTGGTGCATGTGGTGTTAGGTCTATTATATAAATCACGTTAGGTAGTGCCATTTCTGTCTGACCAAAATGCCAAACATGTAGAATATCTGATCCGTGCATAAGGTCGGATACTCCTTGATATGAAAATGAGGTAGACAACTAATCGAGAAGGCTACAACTTCAAAATCTTGGACAGCTGATGGTATGGCTTAGTGTATTGGTGTGGCCTACCCAATGAGTGGACCAGCTTAATCTCCATCCCAAGTGATCATCATGATGTGCATCTTCATCACACCCCACTTCTTTTACCTGATAGGGCAAAGCTTTGGTGGATCCTTGGATCCACCGTCAATAGATCCTTGACTGTGGGGCCGCCTTGATGTATTAGACTTACATCCACACTGTCCATCCGTTTTTAAAGCTCGTTTTAGAGCACAATCAAATAAGTAGATCCAAATCATATATGGACTACACCATAGGAAACAATGGTGATTGAATACCTACTATTGATCACTAGATTGTTTATTTGCTATCCAACCTGTTGAGAAGGTCACAAATACCTAGATGAAGGGATCACACAAATATCACCTTGATTCAAATCTTTTGTAGCCCACAAAAAGTTTTTTAATGGCCAATCATCACTGTTTCCTGTAGTGTAGTCAACCTGAGATTTGAATCTTCTTATTTTTGCCAGATCTATAATGAGCTTTTAAAATGGATGGACCGTGTGGAATTAAGGCAGATACATCATGGTGGGCCCCACAATCACAGATCCACCGAAGCCGTGCTCAGATGGGATACTCTACACATGTGACACGTCAGCGGCAAAAGATATGGTTGCATGTGAAAGTTCTCATACAGCCTCTATAAGCGATCATTTCTTAATTAAGATAGGTTTGATAGCTCCCTGCTTAGTCTTTCCAACTTGGCAACTGAGGACACCACCCGAGTGGGGACCGATTAGGTCCGGCCCGGCTTCACCCAACACGGTGGGAAGTTGACCGTAGGGTCCACCTTGATGTATGTGTAGTATATCTATCCGTTTTGTAGGGCAAGACATCATAGATGAAGCAGATACAAATCTCAGCTGGGCCATACTACAGGAGAGAGTAGCTGATTGAATGCCCACCATTAAAATTAAGCATTCTATGTTCCATCAAAATGCCTATTTTCCATTCAAACTGTTGATAGAGTCACACAGACACAAATGAAGGGAAAAAAAAATCAGCTTGATCCAAAACCTTTTTGTGGCCCACTGTAAGTTTTTAACAGTCAATCACCAGTGTCTACTTGGGTGCAATCAACCTGAGATTTGGATTTACTTCAATTTTGGTCTCATGCCCTAGCATGATCTAGAAAACGGATTGATATATAGCTTGGATACACTACACATATATCAATGTGGGCCCCACAAGCCGGAGTGCACCTAATCCGCTCTCCAGCATGATATGCCGCTGATGGTAGGCATTCATTCGACACATCCAACTTGTTGGCGTGGAAGTTCTGTGGGGCCGATGAGATGTTTGTGTGTGACATCCATTCTGTCCATCGCCAATGATAGGACATGAGCCAAAAATGAAACCCTGTCAAAGACTCAAGTGGGTCCCACCATACGCAACAATCGGGATGGAAAGCCCCAGTACTGATGAAACTCTTTTGGGAGCCACTATGATATATACATTCCATACGAACCTTTCGTATGGTTATATCCACCACGATGAATGAAAGACACAATTATATCAGCATCATACAAAAGTTTTGTGACCTCCCCACCAAGATTTGAATGGTCTGCGTTCAATCCTCAACGGTTCCTGTGTGGTCCAATCAAAATTCGGATATGTTTCATTTTTAAGTCATGACGTACTAACATAAGCTGCCGAAGCCGATGGACGGAGTGGATGTCACGCGAATATTGTGGTGGGTCCAACAGAGTCCCCATGGTACTTCTTGACCAATATGTACGGACGTCGTTGTGTGGCCCACCTGAGTTTCTTTGTAAGGCTTAGCTTTAGTAGGTACGGCCAAATAATTGTAATGGATTTCACATTTATACAACGTGGGGATAGTGTAGATTACATTATACTCGATCCAAACGTAGAGATGATATACGCATGTCTGCATGTTGTCCAATTTAGGCCATTTTGTAGTGATCCAGATAATTGATCAGTGCGGCCCACCGTGGATGGACTTTGCCAACAAAAATTTCTCAACGGTACAATCCTAATAGCTTGAACTCGTGACCTGGAAACGGACGGTTAACAAGCGATATGAGAAGGCGGCCAAAATCCAGCTGAGAAAATAGACATCCTTTGGCGGTTTCCACCATCTGATATTTTCATGGCACTGTCTGCCCATCACAGTGGGACCAAACACACAAACCTTCCCTATCAATTGAAACTGAGAGTGGGCCCCACTTGTGGCACTGAAAATGAACCCCACTACTCCGCTGCGCATATCCGCATTATCTACAGAAAAAATGGAAGATGATAAGGTAGACACGATAGCACTGAAATGTGGTACAACCATGTCCCCATCCGCACACGTGGCAATTTACGTATCAAAAGGGGCCTTTTTGTAGTATTGCGTGCTTTGGAAGGAAAATTTAAAAATGACAAAAAAAAAAAAAAAAAACATTTATCGGAATATGCAGCCATTCGATCAATGTCCTACAAATAATAACCAGTAAAAAAATAGTTAATCGTCCACACTTAGTACGGAAAAGAGTACTTTTTAAAATATAGGATAGATGGACGGCTTAGATTGATCATTGTCCCTACCGCATGTACTGGCGCAGAGATGTCTGCACTGACGCGGATTGCCTGCTACAGGGTGTAGGAGGAATTTCCAGGGCTCGGAAGCTACGTGGGGCCCACGTTGATGCTTGTGTGAAATCCACCCTGTCCATCTGTTTTTACAGATCTTTTTATAAAATGGGATAAAAAATGAGACGGATCCAAAACTCACATCTGCCACACGAGAGGAAACAGTGGGGATTGAATGATCACCGTTGAAACATTCTTCAGGCCACTGAAGTTTTGGATCTGGCTCTCTTTTGTGTGTGTGTGTGTGTGTATTTTCAGGTCATACCAGTGGGAATGACCTTATGAATGATTTTGATGGCATATAAACATTAATGTGGACTCAAGAATGTTGAAATGTAGGCATTTCTTTACCCACGTTTTCCTCTATTGTGGCCCACTTGAGTTTTGGATCCTCTTCATTTTTGAACTTTCAAACCGGATGGACGGAGTGGATCCTCTTCATCAATGTGGACCCAAGAAGGTTCAATTTTTTTTTATTTTTTAATCATTTTAATATGTTTTCAGGTCATCCCAGTGAGAATGACCTTATGAACGATTTTGATTACATATAAACATCAATGTGGATCGAAGAAGGTTCAAATGTATGCATTTCCTTACCCACGTTTTCCTCTCTTGTGGCTCACTTGAGTTTTGGATCCTCCTCATTTTCCATTTAAAATACTAAAATGAGCTTTCCAGACGGATGGACGGAGTGGATTTCTCCAGTGTGAGTCCCACGTAGCTTTCGAGTGCAGAAACTTCCCGTGACACCCCTGTGGCAGGCAATCCACGCCCGTGTTCCTGTTCTTAAAAAAAGTGAAATGTTCTCACAACGCTGTAGCATGTGAACTTTCACATGCAGCACTTTCCTTCCCACCAACAAGTCACATCTGGAGAACATCCTAGCCATTAAAAATATGGGCGATTTCAAAACCATTATGAGACAGGAAAATCAAGGTGGTCCTCTCATCAGATGAGCTACACCGTTGGTGTCAATGTTAGTCTTGAAACGCTATGGATCTGGCCCATTCAAAGGTGCGAACTACTTTCACGGGACAGACGTTCTACAAAGGTTGCAAGATGTATGCGAAAGTCCTCATACAAGGTTGCTTGTGAATATATTTCTTAAACGAAGAGAGAGACGTCTCCCATTTTTTTCCAGCTTGCAAATGTCACGACCATTGGTTTCAATTGGAAATTTAGGACAGCATGAAAAAAAATAAGATTCTCTCGATGGCTGCATTGACTAAATCTAACCTCCTTTTTCTCCTCTCCACCCAAAGCTTCCTACCTTACCCAGGAGACTCTCCTTCCATTGCCACAATCCTCTCTCCCTCTCTCTCTCTCTCTCTCTCAAACAAAAGAGCTCATCCCCCAATAAAAGAAGACTCCCACCTCATTAAAAGAAGGAAATGGGCAGCCCATACCCACCCAAAGACCAACCTCAATTCTTCATCAAAAAGCTTCTCCCTTGGGCTATCTATTCTCTCCTTCCCTTAGCTCTCCTTCGCTTTTATTACTACCCTCCTCTCTTTGAGGAGAATCCCTCTCAGAATGAGCCCATCACCATCTCTACCACAGCAATCTCTTCTTCTCAAGGTTTGTATATTTATGAAGGTGCTTGCTTTATCTCTGTCGCTGACTCAGGCTTTCCGGCATGTGTCGCCCCATTGGTGTGTCATCCACATGCTAAGATGGTCTGATGGTTGAAACCGTCCATGTTTCGGATGCTATGCTATATATTCCATGTAAATGCTTAGATGGTCTGATGGTTGGAATCGTCCATGTTTTATGGGCCACCTTAAGAAACTTACATGGAATGGTTGATTCTCACCATCGCTATGCTTTGCGAAGGAGGTTCGCTGGCATCTGTCGCCCAATTGGGGCGCCACCCACATGCTAAGATGGTTCAATGGTTGGAACCGTCCATGTTCCGATGCTATGCTATATATATGGGCTACCTAAAGAAACTAATGCTGAATGGATGATTCTGACCATTGCTATGCTTTGCCTCTATCAAGTCCGAGGTTTACCAGCATGTATCACCCCATTAGGGTGCCAACCACATGCCAAGATGGTCTGGTGATAGAACCATTCATGTTCTTGATGCTATGCAATATGGGCCACTTAAGAAATTTATGCTGAATGGATGATTCTGACCTTTGCTATGTGTATTTGAATTTAGAATTTCGAAAAGAAAATTTTCGTAATTCACATTCAGCTGGACTGAATTAAAGGTCGCCATCATCACTGAAGCATGGCATTTGGATCATGTCTTGTTTATGGTAGGATTGAGAAGATGTACGGTTCACGTAGGCAGAATGAGCTTTTTTTTTTTTTCTGCAGTATCATATAATCTCTATGACGATCTGTGCTTGTGTTTCTATTCTTTCATGTCACCCGTATGTGAATGGGGAGAGATTTTTCTTGTTCATTTTTTCAGCCACAGTGGAGAAGATTAAGAAGATACAATGCGATTATTCGAATGGCGAATGGGTCCACGATATGTCAGGTCGTCCTCTGTACAATGGCACAAGCTGTGGCACGATCAAAGATGGGCAGAATTGCATGAAACATGGGAGACCTGACACGGGCTACCTCTATTGGAGGTGGCGCCCCGCCCGATGCAAGGTCCCCCACTTCAAGCCATCAACGTTCCTCCGCCTCCTCCAAAACAAGCATCTCGCCTTCATTGGAGATTCCATGGCTAGGAACCAGCTCGAATCTCTCCTTTGCCTTGTGTCCAGTGCATCTTCACCAAATCTCTTGTACCGAAGCGGGGAAGATAACAAGTTCAGGAGATGGAACTTCCCTTCCCATAATGTGACGATCTCCGTCTACTGGTCTCCATTCCTCGTGAAGGGTATTGAGAAATCCGCAACGGGTCCCAATCACAACAAGCTGTATGTGGATTTGGTTGATGAGAGATGGTCAGCAGAATTAGGCGAGATGGACATGGTAGTGTTCTCAGTGGGCCATTGGTTCCTCCATCCGGCCGTCTATCATGAAAAAGATTCCGTCCTCGGCTGCCATTACTGCCCCGGCCTCAATCACACTGAGATCGGATTTTTTGATGTATTCAGGAAGGCTTTCAGGACGACGCTTAAGGCTGTCATTGATAGGAATGATGGGAAAGACAGGTGGGTGATGGTCACCACCTTCTCGCCTGCTCATTTTGAAGGTGAGTGGGACAAGGCAGGCGCATGTCCGAAGAAGAAGCCCTACAAGGAAGGGGAGAAGGAGGTTGAAGGGATGGATGCTGATATGAGGAATATTCAGCTAGAAGAGGTGGATGTGGCTAAGCACGGGATAGACTCAAAATTGAGGTTGGAAGCAGTGGATGTGACCAAGTTGTCACTAATGAGACCCGATGGACACCCTGGGCCTTACATGTACCCTTTCCCTTTCGCCGATGGTGTTCCGGAGCGTGTCCAGAACGATTGCGTCCATTGGTGTTTGCCAGGGCCCATCGACACATGGAATGAGATATTGTTGGAGGTGATGAAGAGATGGGAGGTTGAAGCTCATGGAGGAAGGTGAGAGAGATGAGAAGTGATCACATACAGCAGGAGTGTGAACTTTCACATCCATTCATTTCATTCCCACCAACATGTCCGAGGGGAGAATGTTCAATCTGTGCAGAATGTGGCTGCACCTTGATGATCAAATGGTATGAGAATGGATTCGAGCCACACATTAGGTGGGTCATACCAACACACAGATTTTGGTGTATGGTGCATGTGCAATGTACATTTTGGTAGTACTAGAATTCTTTTGGCTGTTTTATGCGTGTTTGTGTGTGGAGTACATTTTGGATTTTGGAAGCATTGGATTTTGGCAGTCTTTGGGGGAGAAGTGAGAAGCTGAGGAGAGAGCATTTTGTCATGAGTGGGGGGATAGACCGGATGCTCCTCCACCATTTGTCTCTAGGAAGATTTTTTCATGGTGTAAATTGTACCTAGGCAAGGATTCTTTTAGACCCATTTCAAGAGACTTTCACCGTTTGGATTCATTTGTGTAGAAATAAGGTAAATTCCCTGAATAAACTCTCTCTCTCTCTCTCTCTCTCTCTCTCTCTATCTCTCTCTCTGTGTCCCTGGTTGCAATGGACCAGGCTACTTGGTCCTAATCACCTTGACTTTAGCCCTGCCTACGGGCTTAGGCCGGCATTATAAGGGAAAGAATGAGATGACCAAAAGTCCACAATGATCCAAAATTTAAAAAGACTCGGAGTTTCCTTCTCATCCATGACGAGTCTTATCATATAAACGGCTTTGATAAGAAAGATGACCGGGATCTAGACTTACTTTTAAACTCCACATGTATGTTGAATTGGACATTTCATAAATGTCTTTAAATCGTCCAATCCTATTGTACAGCAGTGACCCACTTGATGATTGGAATGGGCCAACGGTCGTCATTGGTCCTGGCCTTGGTCAGGCCTGGTTTTCAAGCCCTAGCCCAACTTCGGGTTATTAAGGTTCCAAGCCTCCTCCCCCTAACCCCCGCGCCATATCCCACTATCTCCACATCAGTGAATATGCACACCTAGTCGATTGTTAACCCAGTGAGTTCCATATTGATGGGCCATACCCCAAAAAATCAACCCCATGGATGATCTTAGCCATCCAATCGGTGAGCATCAAATTGACCGGTTGACAAAAAAAGTTGAGCAAAACCAAGCAATGGTCCACTTGCAATGGGCAAGAATTGCAAGAATTGGACGGTCATGTCTCCTCAATTGTACCGAATTTTGCCCCCATGCACTAACAGACTGAAGTTGTACTTGATATCTAAGAATGCGAATTCCATTAACTCACTCAGTTGGGGGACTCTGGTGTTGGTCCATATGGGTGGCAACAATGGACGAGTCGTCCATGTGTCAATTAGCCCAACCTTATTTTGAGCCCAGTTCGGGGCAAGCTAAATGGATAGCAGATCAGGCTTGGGCTAGAAGATGAGGTCCATTTAAGTAAACAGACAAGATTGGGCTGAAGCCATTCCAAGCCTACTAAGTCAGTCCTCCCGGATGATTATCAATGGACTGAGCCAATTGACTCGACCTGTAGACTAGACCTGACTACAATGGTGTATGTATTTAGGTATGATATATGCATGTACATTCTGACTAACTGGGGATGGACAACAGTGGAGCATGGTTTTAAGATTCAGACTAGTTTCCTGCGACTCGGGCGAGTTGACTCAGTCAGATTAGATCCAGTTTGATACCTCGAGTCACCCCCAACTCCAGTGAGTTAGGCTGATTCACTCCTGAATTCTTGACTTGAGACTGAATGAGCCGATCGGAGTCACCGAGTCATTTTAACTATTGTGTGAACCTTTAGTCCATATTGTATTCTTAGACTTTGGATGGGTCGGATTAGGTTGGTTCTGTCCTTGGGTTTGGCTGCAAATCTTAGCTTGTTCAGGAAAAAGGTCATGCTTGGGCTGATCCCCACCTGACCCAAAGCCCGACTCATTGCCACTACCACCACTAGTGGCCCACCTAATCAACGGTCCATTATAAATGATCTTTTCATTTTTACTATTGACTCTTAACGTTTTCAAATGCATGATAGTTATAACAAACAAAACTTTAAAGCTTATTAAAGGATTTAGGTTCCGTTTGGACAAACAATTACAATAAATTGGAATAGATTCCAAAGTGAACATGAGGCAGCGTGCCTGATGGACGGGCTGGATCTCATGAAAGTTCTACCCACATGGATCTTGGCGGTGGGCCCACCCCCAGTATACCTAGGTAAGTCAGGCCATTATGAGATCCGGTTGGATGTTTGCCTGACCATGCATAAATTACGATTTGGCTGTTTGGCTGTTTTTTCAAAACGTTGATCTAGATAGTCCGATTTTGACGTACATTTATGGTCAATCACAGAGATTGGATGATGCTAACCATTTACTGCAAAACAAGCAGCCCAGCAAAACATTGATCGGGTCATGCTACTTCTCAAAGCTCAGGGCACCAAAATCAAAGTGGATGGACGATCCTAACCATCTGATGGGTGACTAATTGATGGTCCATACTTCATAGGTTATATTCGAAAATCTCAAATCATTGATCTTGACCGTCCATCTAATTCAATCAATTCTCTATGGGCCCCCCACTAAATATGATTGATTATAATATGAAGGTGAGGTCCCTCGTGATGTCTCAACAAGATAGGAAGAAGGTAGGGCAATGGCCCAGCCAGGATGGTCCGGTCCTATAGGACCCAGGCTAGGGCCCCTAAACTTGGCTCGAGGGGCAGGCTTGGGTTTGAAATGTAAGCACCCTGTCTAGGTTGTGCTGGGCCAGGGTCAGTAATTACCATTGGCTGGGTCCAGTCATCAAGTGGCTCACCATTATACGGTAAGAATGTACAGTTTAAAAACCCTTGGATGCGATTCCCATTTCACCATATGACAAGCCTTGGATCCTGGTTATGTTTTAATGATCCCAACCGTTTATACTGTGGGACTTGTAGTAAAGAAAAAAGAAAAAAGAAAAAGAAGAAAAAAAAAATATCTTCCACTGGACTTTTATGAAACCGTTGATGATTTATTTCTTTTACCTCACAGGTTTGGCCCAGGACATGCGTTTCAAACCGTTGATGATTTATGTTTTTCTTAACAGGATTGGACCTGTATGGCTAGGGACAGGGCCTAGGATTTAGGTTACTAGAAGTGGGCCCATTGCAACCCCTACCTACCTATGAGTTCACTTTTCGGCAAAAGTAAAATTAAAGTAACTGATTTTTCTAAAAGATTAATGCTCTAGTAAGATATAGTGCTGTTAAACAATTTCTTGGACTATCTAATCAATCGTTCTGAAGCATCCATTAAGTCCAGAACACATGCATTTCATGAGCTATCATGCAAAAATCACAATGATCAGATGATCCAATCCGTTCTTGATTTGGCCTTTTTTCTATAGCCCTACATTTTCCAATCCATGGATAGATGGCTACGATTGCCTAACAAAAGAATCATAAGCAATCCATGACGTGCTTCACTTTTTGGTGAAAAGTAAAATTAAAGCATCTCTTTTTCTTAAAGAGAAATGCTCTAGTAAGTTATAGGGATGTTAAATCAATATCTTCAACTATCTAATCAATCAATCTGAACCACCCATTAAGTCTAGAACAGATTTCATGGGCTATCATGCAAAAATCACATTAATCAGATGATCCAATCCATCCTTGATTTGTCCTCTTTTTTTCTTTTTTTTATAGCCATCAATTTTCCAATCCATGGATGGGATGGTTATGTGCTTCACTTTTTTATGAAAAGTAAAATTAAAGCAACTCATTTTCTCAAAAGAGAAATGCTCTAAGTAAGTTATAGTGATGTTAAATCAATATCTTCAACTATCTAATCAATCAATCTGAACCACCCATTAAGTCTAGAACAGGTTTCATGCGCTATCATGCAAAAATCACATTGATCAGATGATCCAATCCACCCTTGATTTGGCCACTTATTTTTTTTTATAGCCATCAATTTTCCAATCCATGGATGGGATGGTTATGTGCTTCACTTTTTTATGAAAAGTAAAATTAAAGCAACTTATTTTCTCAAAGAGAAATGCTCTAGTAAGTTATAATGCTGTTAAATCAACATCTTGGACTATCAAATCAATCAATGTGGCTTGTAGTTTACAGCTACAAAATAATAAAAATAATAATAATGCATAGCAAGGTGTGTCTTCAATGGAAGAATATTATGTTGCACTTCACTAGCATTGAGAAGAAGTAGGCTATGATTTATATGTCCAAATAACTATGATTTTTATGTTTCCTTCTTATTTTGTATACATGATATGTGAATCAAGTAGGTGATTGGTGGTGGACATGATGCTGAAGGGCTGTACTTTCTGGATGTGAGTGGCACCCATATAATGTCAGTAGCGAGTCTGGTTCAAATAAAGATCCGGTGAAACTCAATGAGGTCCCTTCATCTTCTATTTCATATAATATTTAATGTGAAATTTGTGAATTGTCTAAATATTATTCCACCACAAACCCAAGTAGTGGGTCTAAAGTCAATGCATTTTTTTTTATCTCGTTTCATTCTAATGTTTGAGGGTTGTATTAATTTTATTTATATTGATACTTTATTTCTTTCATTGATGATTATGCTTACTTTACATGAATATTTCTTATGAAAATAAGTATGAGGTTCCAGTTATACCCAAAATTATGTTTATAGAAATAGTTCATTATCAATTTGAAATCAAGGTAATTAAATGCTTTTTGGTTTGAAAATGGATGTGAGTGTACGACTCTTGTTTTAAAGGGTTACTTATTGAAAAGCGGATTGTAATCCAAACGCTGTCTGTATAACCTCAATAAGATAGGGTTGTTGAATATAAAATTCAACATTTCTTGAAGACATATATGGCAAGATCCGTGATGATTAATTGAAATGTATGTTCCTAAGCCCGATTGGGTGAAGCAGTTCTTATCACGACCTACATGGGATCAATAGCAACTTCAATCCTAGAAAATAGTTATCTTCTAAAGGTTTTTACAACCCACTGCGCCTCTCTTTGGACTCTCCCTCAAAGTGTTTGAATGTGTCTATTTTATTCGAGTGCGGATCGGCTGTGTTGAAGGCACAAAAAGGTCCAGCGATGTTGCTTCTCATTAGTCCACATCATTTTCGATGACTCCATCCACTAATATACTCCGGATTTTTCTCTTCCACATACATTGCTAGCTACACAACCAACTTTTAACATGTGAAACTTTTTCTGGTTCCCAACATGATTTTTTTGTTAAATCTATACCGTCCATCAATTTTTCGAGATAAATCTAGAGCACAATCCCAAAAACGAGGTACATCCAAACGTCAAGTGGATCTGTAGACACCCCACCTTCGGCTACACTGTTGGTAGAGATAGCTGGTTGAACGGAGGACCATACCCCCAAATCCCAAGTCCAAACTCAGCCAAACTCACCCTTGTAAGCCCCATTCCATAGCCCAGTTCAAGCCTGAACCCAGTCAACCCAGTCCTAAAAACCACCCTGAAAAACCCCCCATAAAAAAGTCCAGTCAAAAAATCCTAAAAAAAAAAGTCAACTCACTGAGTCGACCAGCGAGTCTAACAGCAGCCCCGAGGGAACGGCCGTACTCGCTGGAAACCGAGGAGCGGCCGTACGGGCGGCCCATGGCAGGCCGCCCGGACAAAATTACGGGTTCTGCCACTCCTCGCTGCTATAAATACCCCCCTCCCCTTCCCATTTCAACAGACAAGCCATTCGAGTCCAGCCCGGGTCCGTTCCAAGCCCTTCTCCGCCCCTTTAGCCCATCTTTCCACCAGGGAGAGCCCGAGTGAGGAGAGCCTAGCCCTGGTCCAGCCCAGCCTGACCACTGGTCCAAGCCTCTCAAGCCATCTAAGTCCTAATCCAGCCACTCGAAGCCAACCCTTGCGACACCTCCGTCCACCCAGCTACTCATTTTCCAGCATCATCTCATTTGCATCTAGCATAAGTGCAACATTTACTTTCCTTCCAACCCCCCTGCTTCACTACAAGCACCTTGATCCGTCAAGTACACCTGCATATGTCTTTATATTAAGCACCTGTCAGTTCGAGCGTATGCTCTGGGCTTGCCCGTTGCTGGAACCTGCCCATCAGAAACTCTTACTGTTCAGACCTGCATTTACGCTTCACCATAAAACACCTTGATCATTCAAGCACACTGCATACGTCTTATATTAAGCACCTGTCAGTTCGAGCGTACGCTCTGGGCTTGCTCGTTGCTGGAACCTGCCCATCAGAAACTCTTACTGTTCAGACCCGCATTCATGCATCATGTCATCCATGAGAATATACGAGGATTAAACTAGACTTTCAAGTATCCGATCGATTCTGTGAAGTAGAGACCGTACTCCGGTACGGGCAGTGTGTGGGGTGCTTAACCTCTTCCCACCCTGTAACCGTGATCCCTTACCTTGAATCTCTGACCGCAGATCAACAGGAGTCATTTTAGAGGAAGGAATCTTCGGATTCCCTTCTCTAACGTTTCTACGGGGTCTAGCCGACTGTAGATTCGAAGTAACTGGCTAGTGGCGACTCTGGTCTTATATAAACTCACTTAAACATATTCAGCTCAACACGACAACCAAACGAAGCCCTCGAGAACGAGGCAAGCCAGTGGCACAAACGGCGATTTCGCACTCACGCACCTCTTCTTCTTCTTCTTCCGAAAGGAAAGGGAGAGCGGACGTCGTGTGGGAGCGCGGAGAAATCGGCGAGGGTCCACAGAATGGCGACTCTGCTGGGTATAAGCTAGTCCCACTAGTCGTGATCCGACTTGAAAAACAGAATCCTTCCCGTACTTGAAAGTCACTAATCCTCATACAATCTCATCTGCATAGCATTCTACCCAAAACCCAAAAAAAAAAAAATAGAAAATCCCAAAACCAAAAAAAAAATAGAAAATCCCAAAACCCAAAAAGAGTATAGTCCTCACCATTGCGCCACCTCGGGCTCAACGTGTTCGGAGACAGCTTCCCTTCCGCAGCATAATCCGCACTCGGGCTCAGCAAGCCATGTCCGACCACGAAGAAGAAACTCATCACTTCCCTGCTCTCGAAATAGCCGAAGCGCAACCTCCAGCGCAACAGCCCGTTGACAATACGCCAATCATACAAGAATTGGCACAAGGAATGAGAGCAATGCAAGAAATGCTCTTGCAATTCATGCAAGCACAAACCACCGCAGCAGCCAACAATCAGGTTGGCCCAGTTCAGCAAGCTCAGCAGCCATGCCGGGTCCTCCCGGCCTCCAGTTCAAATCAAGCACAACCATCGGAGTCTGCCCAAGACTACCGACAGCAGCCATCTCAGCCCTTCGCTGTGGGGCATCCTTCTCAATATCTTCCTGCGACGACAAGGCCATCTCAGAGCACCTCCGTTGCAGGAACATCCAGTCAGCTTCCAGTCAATCTTGCAAACAACAATCTCAGTAGATCTCAGCATGTCCCCGCCGATGGGACACCTTTTCAATTCCAGCACATCCCCGCCGATGGGATTTCAATTCAATTTCCAGCAACAGGGACAGCACTGGCGAATGCCCACAATGGGGGTCAGTGTCAAGCCCACATCGATCAGCGGACAGTGGCGAATACCCAACAAGGGGGTCACTTCCCAGCATCTCAGCCTCCTGCAAACAGGAGCACTTTTCAATTCCAGCACATCCCCGCCGATGGGATCCCAGTTAATTTCCAGCAATCTTCAATTCAGCAAAATCCAGTTAATTTCCAGCAATCTTCAATTCAGCAAAATCCAGTCAATTTCCAGCAAGTTCCAGTTCAACCTTCAGTACAGTCTCCAGTTCAGTTACCATCATTTCAAGCACAAGTTCATCAGAATCCAGTTCAGTCACCAAATCAATTTCAGCAACCCGCGGTTGCTTTTCAGCAAGCCCATAGGGTCGAAGACATCGACCACTATGCCGAAGAAGAACGTGCCTTATTCCAGGAGGCACCAGTCGCTCGAACAGATCACTCAGGACTGGACGAGTTGCGGGAGCAGTTCCAGATCTTGCAAAATCAGCTTCAGCGACAGCAAGGAATCGACTTACCTTCGACCAAGTTCAGAGACTTGTGTCCTTTCCCAGATGCTCGGGTACCTCAAAACTTTGAGGTTCCAAAGTTCAAAAGATACGACGGCAGCGGTTGTCCCACAGCACATCTCAAGGCCTTCTGTGGAGAGCTGAGTGCAATCTCAGGAAACGAAGGGGCCCTCATTCGATTGTTCCAAAAATCTCTGAAGGGCGATGCCCTAGATTGGTACACTTCATTGGACTGCCACCACATCAGAACATGGGAACAGCTCTCCCAGGCTTTCGTCGACAGATTTGCATATAATCTCAACATGGCACCCAGAAGAGCCGACCTCGCAGCACTCAGGCAAAGGAGTGATGAAACACTATCAGCTTATGTGGGACGTTGGCGAGCTATGGCAGCCAGAATGCGGACACCCATCGACGATGAAGAACAAATCTCCATGATTGTTCATTCAACATACCCAGGCATATCCGGGTATCTCATCTCGCATCCATATGCGAATTTCTCACAATTGATCCGTGCTGGAGAGCAAGTTGAAGCAGGAATCCGGGCCGGGACGATCTCCCCATGGCCTCACCAGGCCACTCCAGTCAAGAGGAACAGAGTGGAAGGAAGACCTATCGGGCACGGGAATGGAAACCGCAATGGTTCTCCTCCCCGCCCAACAGAGGTAAACAACATCAACACCGCTGCTCAAGGAAATCAACGTGCTCCCCCACAAGGACGTCAACAATATCAGCAGAATCAAGTTCAGCATCAGCCTCAGCGATATCAGCCACAACCGAATCCTCAGCCACAGCCACCTCGACAACAGCAGCAGTTCAGGGGAAATGGCCAATACTCATACCAGAACAGGCAGAATTACAGGGAGTTCAGGAAGTTCACTCCACTCAGTCAACCACTTAGTCAAATCATGACTACGCTGGTACAAAAGCAGTTACTCACTCTGATGACACCTAGGCCTCCGCCTCATCCTCTGCCTCCAAATTACCGAGAAAATGAGTACTGTGCCTACCATCAAGGACGAGGCCACGCCACTGACCGATGCTATACTTTGAAGAATGCCATACAAGACCTGATTGATGACCGCAAGATCGTCATCTCGGTTCCTGGAACTTCTCCAGCAGCTTCCACCAACATCCTTCAGAATCCTCTGCCTCAGCATCCAACGGACCCCAGTTCATCTCGTGGCCCTGCCGTCAATAGTATAGAAGAAGGGGACCATATCGATCGCTTCTTCTCCCCTATTCGGTCCATTCATGCCTACACCTATGAGCCAACAAATCCTCCTCCAGTCTTGCAAGGGGCAAGTCCCTTTCTTCCTTCAATCTCCGAGCCAGTAGTGCTTGAAGGAGCACCTCCATACGATATACCAGCTGTTCAAGGGGCACCTTACAACCATTCAAGATGGGAACCAGTCGTCCTGGAAGGAGCACAATCATACATTGAGCCCACATACGAACCTGTCATCTTGCAAGGGGCAACTCCAGAACAATCCAATCCGCAATGGAAGGATTATACTCATCAGCAGCAAGAGCCCGTTGTCTTGGAAGGAGCTCTTCCAGTTGAGCCAGTCATATTGCAAGGGGCAAATCTCGGAGGCGTGTCAATCACGCTACGACCGCTCGGACGAACAGAGAAACCTCCTGCCATATCAAGAGGACCAGTATTCATTCCATGGGAGCCTCCTGCCCCAGGAACAGTCAAGCCAGGACCACGACCTTATGTGGTCTATGAAGACAAGCCTCGATACTACCCCTTCAGCACAGGCAACAATGTAGTCCTCAAGGCAAAAGCTCCATACGAGGAAGATCTGGTACCCACTACGGCACCGTTGCAAGAACCAGTGGTCCTAGAAGGCAAAAGGGAGGAAAACTACAAAGAGGTTCCATGGCACTATCCAGAATGTGCGGAAGTGGGAAACATGAATCCCAACGGGCGTTGCATCCGAAGAGATAATCAAAACAGAGGAGATCCCAAAGGCGTCCTCTCAGGCCTCGGCAGCAAAAATGAAGCCGCATACGATGTGGCAACTCAGCTCAAGTCAATCCCTGCACAAATCTCAGTATGGGAGCTACTCTGCACATCTCGCATACACCGAGAGATGTTTGCCAAGACCTTGAATGATGCTCATGTCTCCTCCGATACGGCACCAGAAATGATAGCTTTGATGATTGGACAACTCCTGGCTCCACGTGCCATCACCTTCACCGATAATGAGTTGCCACCAGAAGGACGCGATCATGGCCGATCCCTCAACATAGCCTTACGATACAAAGACCTCTGTGTTCCGCTGGTCCTTATCGATAATGGCTCAAGCTTAAATGTCTGCCCACTCAAGACCGCGGAACGCCTGGGAATCAGTCCTTCTTCATTCCGACCCAGCACCATATGCGTCAGAGCATTCGACAACACCCGCCGATCAGTGGAAGGGGAAGTCGACATAGAGGTACAGATAGGCCCGGAAGTTTCTACCATCACATTCCAAATCTTGGATATATCAGCCTCTTTCAACATGTTGCTCGGACGGCCGTGGCTGCACAAGGTTGGAGCTGTGCCATCAACCCTGCATCAACGAGTGAAGTATATCTGTGGAAATCAAGTGATCTCTATCCATGCAGAGAAGGAGCTCATCATTCCTTCCAATGCTACTGCCACTGAACCAGACATCCCGGTCATCGATATCCAACACTCTGAAGAAGACATCCCATTTCACAGTTTCGAATTTGAGACTGTGAACTCTATCGCCAATCCAGAACCAACAAGGGTGGACCGTGTCTTCTCACCGGCAGAGCGTCTGAGCCTCAAATACCGAATGAAGAATCACTTCAAATCCAGAAAGGTATCGCTAGTATATAACCAACGCAAGTGGGGACTCGGATACAGGGCAACCTTCATGGACAAGAGAAGGAAGAAATTTCGGTGCTCACCCATCCAATTCGTCAAGCCAGGAGAACCTTGCAAAGATCCAGGAGGGAATCAACCGACTGCACTACACAAAGGCCTCCCGATGAGTCTAGTTTGGGCCACGTGGCCCCCCATTCGATGGGATCAGATTCTCGAACCATCTAAGCCTCCAGAAGAAGAAGAAAAGGATGAAGATGAAGAAGGAAGTCAAATACAGCAGCTTCAGGACCAGGTTACTCTGACACCTGCTCCCAGCCAGGGGCACAACCTGCCCACTTCAATCAGCCAGGGGCACAACCTGCCCACTTCAAACAGCCAGGGGCACAACCTGCCCACTTCAATCAGCAAGGGGCACGACTCGCCCATCTCATCACCAATTAGCAAGGGGCACGACTTGCCCATCTCTGCAAAGTCAACATCATCAATCATCAGCCAGGGGCAGAAGCAGCCCATCCATTGGACCAAGAAAGGGAAGTGGCCAGCCCTAGATTGGTCTGATGTCCAGGTTCCAAACTTGTGTCTAGCTGTGGAACCAGACGAACTGCAATGTGAGGTAAGTGATCCGGGAGGGACTGAGTGCGACTCAGATCTCGAACCCGACCAGCAAGAAGTCATGGTCATTGGGCCAGACCATGATTCTTCACCCAAATCATCAACCCCCACCTCTTCAGGGGAGGAAGTGTGGGGTCCTGAATGGTCATCCGTTCCCCTAACTTTTGAATCAGCCAAAGAGCCATCTGAGGGCTCTGGCTTCCAAAAAAAACGCCTGTTTAAGCAGCGACCGGAACTTTGGAACAAGTTGGGCTCAATCATGGTCTGCAATGCCCGCTTGTTCAAAGTCCCGTGAATTTCGAAAAGCCAAAAAAATCAAAAACTTTCAAAAACCAAAAACATCTAGCATTTTCATTTCAGGAAAATCTCAAAAACCAAAAAACATTTCTTTTCCTACATTCAATAGTGTGCCAAGTTCGTCTAAAGAGTCGCATGAGTTTGAAGTCGAATCATATGATTTCGACATCGAATTAGACTTCGAACTCATGGGTCTAGACGAAGCTCGGGATGAGGAAGATGATGATCCAGCTCTCGAACTAGAGGATCTCCTCAAAAAGTTCGAATCTAAAGCTAATGTTGTAGCCGATGATTTCGAGATAGTAAACTTGGGGACGCCTGAGATCCCTAGGGAAGTACGCATTGGAAAATCGTTGCCACCTGAGATAAAACAGAAAATGATAGAGTTCCTAACTCCAAGATTGTCCAACTTCGCGTTCTCATATGAAGACATGCCGGGGCTCGATGAAGAGCTCGTTGTACACCATCTGCCAACCAAGGCAGATATGAAGCCAGTGAAGCAGAAACTCCGAAGAATGAAGCCAGAATGGGCTCTGAAAGTCCGAGATGAAGTCATCAAGCAATACAACGCGGGATTCTTGGTAGTCTCCAACTACCCTGAATGGCTCGCTAACATCGTACCAGTACCGAAGAAGGACGGCAAGGTTCGAATGTGCATCGATTTCCGAGATCTCAACAAAGCCAGTCCAAAAGATGACTTCCCTTTGCCACATATCGATACTCTGGTCGACAACACCGCTGGATACAAGATCTTCTCATTCATGGACGGGTTCTCAGGTTACAATCAGATCAAGATGGCCGTCGAAGATCGTGAGAAGACAGCATTTATCACTCCCTAGGGAACCTTCTGTTACAGGGTGATGCCGTTCGGTCTGAAGAACGCAGGAGCAACATATCAGCGAGCAATGACAGCACTATTCCACGACATGATGAACAAAGAGCTCGAAGTATATGTGGACGACATGATCGTCAAATCTCGCACAATTCAAGGACACTTTGAAGATCTGAAGAAGTTATTCAACAGATTAGAAAAGTACAAGCTTCGCCTCAACCCTCAGAAATGTGTCTTCGGTGCAATGGGGGGTAAGCTCCTCGGCTTTATGGTGAGCGAAGATGGCATCAGGGTCGACGAGACCAAAACCAGAGCAATCATCGAGATGCCCCCTCTTAGAACAGAGAAAGAAATTCGTGGCTTCCTCGGCAGAATTCAATACATCAGCCGCTTCATCGCACAGCTCACACCTATCTGTGAGCCCATATTCAAGCTCCTTCGGAAGAACGTCCCAAAATAATGGAATGACGATTGCCAAGTCGCCTTCAACCGCATCAAGAAATATCTCATGAATCCTCCAGTCCTAGTGCCTCCCACTCCTGGACGACCACTATTGTTATACATCTCGGTAGCAGCAGAAGCCATTGGCTGTGTCCTCGGCCAACACGACGAAACCGGGAAGAAAGAACAAGCAATATACTATTTGAGTCGAAAGTTCACCGACTACGAGACCAGGTATTCCCCGATCGAGAAGACTTGCCTCGCCCTAGTCTGGGCAACTCAGCGACTCCGTCAATACATGATTGCATTCCCTATTCTCCTTCTCGCTCACATGGATCCGCTCAAGTACCTGTTCGAGAAACCGGCACTCACTGGAAGGATAGCTAAATGGCAGCTACTCTTGTCTGAGTTCGACATCACCTATGTCACTCAAAAGGCAATCAAGGGACAGGCCCTCGCCGATCATCTTGCGGCTCACTCTCTCCTGGACTATCAGCCGCTCAAGACATTCTTCCCTGATGAAGATCTCTTGCTCATTGAAGAGGAAGAAAAGAAGAAAAAAGATGAGTGGACGTTATTCTTCGACGGCGCAGCCAATTCTAAAGGGAGTGGTATTGGAGCAATCCTCTACTCTCCAGATGATGTCCCTATTCCTATCTCGAGGCGCATCGCATTCGAGTGCACCAACAACATGGCAGAGTACGAAGCATGCATCGCTGGCTTAAGGGAAGCCATAATCTTGGGCGTCAAGAAGCTACGAGTATTTGGAGACTCACAGCTTATCATCAATCAGACCAATGGCGAATGGAAGACCAAAGACGAGAAGTTGATACCATATCATGTGTATCTTGACAATCTGATCGAAGAATTCAAGGAAATCACCTTCTCATACATGCCCAGAGCCAAGAACCAGTTTGCAGATGCTCTCGCCACGCTCGCATCAATGCTCGAGATCCCAAAAGGAACTTCAGAATGGGAGCTCACAGTCGAAATTCAAGAAGAACCTGCTTTTTGCCTGCAAATAGAAGAAGCCGAAGCTGTCCCTGACAAACCCTGGTATGCCGACATCAAGCAATATCTCGAAACCCAGGAGTATCCAGAATCAGCAACAGCAACAGATCGCCGAACCATCCAACGTTTGGCCGGCCAGTTCACCATCAGTGGCGAAGTTCTCTACAAGCGATCCTATAATCACATCCTCCTCCGATGCGTCGATGAAACAGAAGCTGCAAAGATCATGAAAGAAATACACGAAGGAATCTGTGGCCCACACATGAATGGGCACATGATGGCAAAGAAGATTCTACGACTCGGCTACTACTGGCTCACCATGGAGACAGACTGTTGCAAGCACGTCAGAAAATGCTTCAAGTGTCAAGAGCATGCGAATCAAATCCATGCCCCATCATCAGAGTTATACAACCTGACCACCCCCTGGCCCTTCTCCATGTGGGGACTCGACATCATCGGCAAGATCAGTCCCAAAGCATCAAATGTTCACGAGTACATACTCGTGGCAGTCGACTACTTCACCAAGTGGGTAGAGGCAGCCTCATACACCACGATTGCAGCATCTCAAGTGATCAAATTCATGAAGAACAACATCATATGCCGGTATGGAATCCCTAATGCCATCATCACAGATAATGGAACCCCGTTCGTCAACAAAAAGATGGATGACTTCCTCAGCAAGTTCAAGATCCAACGTCATCGATCAAGCCCCTACCGTCCCCAGATGAATGGTGGGGTAGAAGCCGCAAACAAGACAATCGTCAGGATACTCGAGAAGATGGTCGTGACCTATCGAGATTGGTCAGATATGCTCCCATATGCACTTTGGGCCTATCGAACGTCTGTACGGTCTGCTACGGGCGTTACTCCTTTCGAGCTTACTTACGGAATGGAAGCAGTCCTACCAGTCGAGGTGGAAATACCATCACTACGAGTGTTACTCGAAAGCGGAGTTGAAGAAGGAGAATGGCAACGGGCCAGATTCGATCAGTTGCAGCTGGCAGATGAAAAACGCATGCGTGCACTAAGTCATTCACAATGCTATCAGAAAAGGATCGCTCGGGCTTACAACAAGAGAGTCCGAAAAAGGAGTTTCAAGGTAGGCGACATGGTCATGAAGAAGATTCTACCGTCGCACCTTCCAGACCCCAGAGGAAAGTTCAAACCCTCGTGGGACGGGCCGCTGATCGTCAGAGAAGTACTTCCTGGAGGCGCCCTCAGACTCACCAGCATGAGAGGGGTGGATCTTCCTGAGCCAACCAACGCCGACAACGTGAAGATCTTTCACGGGTAAGTTATTCTGACCTTATCAAGAGTTACTTTAATAGAGCTGAAGTCAAGAGGTCGAAGCTAAGACCTCTGAGAAATCATTCCCGTCCACCAACAAGTGTTTCAAATAAGGGGACTCCAAAAGAGAAAAATACAAAAAAAAAAAGAGAAAAAGAATGCAAAAGAAAAAGAAAAAGAAAAGAAAAGAAGAAAAAAAGAAAGAAAAAAGGGAAGCCAAAGCAAGGCACCCAAGAAAAAATCAACCCAAGAAGAAACACAGTCATCCATCCATCCATCTCAGAGGGGTCTTTAGCAAAGACCGACAGCTCCATTATCGTAACTCAGGATAAGGGCTGAAGGACTGCCATCGGCCGGCAACGACGGATTCCCGACCTCTAGCCGCCGCAGTTATCCAGAGATCCAGAAAAGAAAAAGAAAAAAAAAAAGAAGAAAAAAGAAAATGTGTGCCTAAACAAAGAGGGCGGAGTGAAAACCCGAAAGGGCGCTCCGAGTAAAAACAGTGGGCATACAGCGGACTTGGTGAAAACCTGAAAGGGCGCCAAGGGTAAAAACAGCACAGCTGCCAAGGGGCAGGCAAGACCAAATACCCGGGACGTGGTGAAAACCTGAAAGGGCGCCACGGGCAAAAATGACGGGAAAAAGCCGGCTGTGGTGAAAACTCGAAAGAGCACTACAGGCAAAAATGGCTCAAAATGAAAAAAAAAGAGAAAAAAAAAAAGGAAAAGAAAAGAAAAAAATAAAAGTGCAGGTACCAAGAAAGCAGACGGTCCAGATCAGTTCAAGCGGTTACAGTTCAAGAACAAGAAGAAGCGCAGTCAGGAGCGAAGAACTCTACAGACTCTGACAATCTCAGGAAACGAGAGTTTCCGTTGCCTACATCTCTAGGGAACCAAAGGATCAAGCAAGTCAAATCTCGAGACATTGGTCAAATCATTGACCGAGCCCCAGTTCTGATTCCTATATCCCGACACAAAATCCAGACACACTCACAAGACAACTCATGGCACAGTAGATTTTCAAACAGTTTTCTCTTTTAATTAGATGCATCATATTTCTTTTACACATATCATACCATCTTTTTCAAAAAATATACAAAAAAATTTCATCATCATCAATCATATATGCAAAAAGAATGTGCAGGTGGCCAACACAATCAATCTCTACCCTCCTCTTCGGCCACATCAGGTGAGTCCTCTGACTCATAAAAAGATAGTCTCGCTCTCAACCTGCTCACCTCCATACGCAGGTAATGCGCCTCATCGCGCTCAAGGGTACGGATCGCTGTCTCCTCATCAGACAACCTCCGATCGGCAGCCAATCTCCTCGACATCATCTCGCAATGATACCGAAGTGCAGAGATCTCAGACAGCAGATAGCCATGAGTGGCCAAAAGGAAGCCAGGATCGACAAAAGGGCGCTCCTCAAAAGGTTCATATGAACCAGATGAAGAGCCAGCATCTCCAAGAATATCCTGCTCATCCTCATCAGCAGTCTGGTGCCAACAAGGGATACGTCGATACAAAGACTGCTCAGCAACCCAATACTGATATGGGGCGGTCGCCATCGGAAAAGTCCGTAGCTCAAATCCCAACAAATCAGCTGTCAAATAACTCGCCCAAGAACAGTCAATCCGGGTCCTAAAGTCAGAGGATCTGGATGGAAGTGCTCGACGCCCGATACCCGTGAAAGCGAAATGAGGAACATCCTGCTCATACCCAAACTGCCGCAGGAACCGGATGGGATGGTAAGAAAAGTAGGATCGAAAGCCTACCAACATCAGAGGATGGCGGTGTGCATCGCAAAGCACTGGAGGAAGTGAAAGCCAAGATGACTCCCAACGAACGTTCCAGTCCCGAAGTTCAGCGAACATCTTGCGATACAGGGGCTCGCTCATCCTGGCTGTATGAGGAAGGAACTCGATGATATAACGCATAATGTCAGAGCCCGGGATGCCAGGAAGAGGTACAGGAATGGTCAGAGAAAGACGCTCCCATAGCCATACCTGATCACAAAAAGCAAAAGAAGTTCAGCTAGAGCAAAATAATTCCTAGCAAAGCAAGAAGAAAAAAGGTGCAGAAAAGATACCTGAAGGAAAGCACAACAGCCGCGAAGGACACGAGTGCGGCCCAGAGCACAGTCGGTCAGCCCATCAAATAGCTCGGCCAAGATGAGAGAAATGATCCCCTGCCGACGGACAGCTCGGCTCATCACCTCAAAAAGCAAAGGAGTCTGGGACCTGCGCCATCCCGAGAGCAGCACCTCAGCAATCAAACAGAACATCAGTGCGTTCCGAGCAAAGGTGGAACCGGCCGTACTCTGAGGACCCGAAAAAAGATCATACAGCAAGTCCAAAGAGAACACTACAGCATCCTGGCCACTAGCTGCTGGTCGAACAAGATAAGGGATCCCAAACCAGTTCTGCGGTGTAGCAGTCTTCGGCGATGTCTTCGGCGAGAAGTACTGAGTATAATCCAAGGGTAAGCCTGTCAAGCGTGCAAGCTCCTCCAAAGAAGGCCCCATCTCCATATCGTTGAACGCAAACAAGTTCAACGAAGGGACCCAGTCAATCAAGGCAGCTCCGAGCATCCTCCAGTCAATGTCAACTCTAGCCATATGAATCAGACTACCAAAGCCATAAGACTCCAAATCTCGAATCTCATAAGCTGACAAGCTGTCAAGCCAAGCAAGCAGTCGTGGCGAGCAAGAAGAACGAGGAAGCAGCTGACAAGTCCTCACCGGTATCCCCTCCAGCACAAAAGGACCAGAAGTCAATAATGGCTCATCAAGAATCGGAAGGTCAACGGGCGAAGGAGAAGGAAAAGCTGGAACCTCTACAGACTCGACAGCCCCTGACCTGCCCTCAGTAACGGCTATGTCTGATATAGCCGCATCACTATCTGAAACTGTCATAACCTCAGCCGCATGGGAAGACTCGCCCACCTCATGAACAGAGTGCGCAAAAGACCGACGATCAGAAGAAAGACGATACTCCCCATCAAAAGGGCTATCAGTGAAGATCACGCCGCACATCGTGGCACCCTGGCTAATCTGACCATCGAAGAATACATCTGAACCATCCAAAAGGGTCCCGGCTACCCCGATCGAAGAATCAACGGCCAGATCCGGACCTGCGGCCCTCTCCAGTAGGAAATCATGAATCCAATCATCATCCTGGCCGATCGAAGGGATCATCGAGGCATCCACACCGTCCATCATCAAGGGGACATCATCAATGATCACATCAAGTCCACCCAAAGAAGTATACCGCACATCCTGGCCCTCATCCAGAGCATCCAAACCGTCAAAGGTACCATCTGAGCCATCCATACCATCCAGACATGAGATCAGCCCATCTATGTCCCTCATAGTCCCATCATCACCGTCCATCACATCATCCATGGGACCCACACTCAAGGGATGCATAGCCTCACCTATGTCCCATCCCATCATCTCATCCATACCATCCATTCCTCCCATAATGAGGGGCCCATTCAAATCAGGAAATTCAGCCATCCCACCATTAATGGAGCCATTCAAAGCTCCACCAACCACCATCCCTAACCCCTCATCAATGCTTCCATTCAATGCCCCATCTCCCCCATCCATTAAAGACATCTCCCCATTATCAAAGCTCAATTGAAAATCTGAAGTGTGGGACCCACCTTGGACAGCCCCCACAGCCCCCAAATCTCCACCATCCATTGCCCAAGAAAGGACAAAATGAGAAGAAGACAAGATGAAGAGAAAAGACAAGGGGACAAGAAGATTCATGGCTGGAATCGAACGGTCCAGTACAGGGAATGTGGGGACAGCAGCAACAGACAGCAGAAGATGTCCGAACCAGGGCCAGCCCAGGCCGCTCAAGAGGCGAGCCTTGGGCGGCCTGCCCTGGGCCACCCGTACGGACGCGGTTCCCCTCTCTCCGCGGGATTGGCTCCAGGACTTTTGGTAGGTGAGGCTGACAGTCCACGTCAGCAGATGGCGCTCCGTGGGCCGCCCAAGGCTCCGGTCCACTCCAGATTTCGATTGAAGATGATCAAGATCATACAAAAAGTGCCCCACTGGTCCAATCATGAAGCAATGTGACCGGAATAGGGCTGATCAAGCCAAAGAGAAGGAAAGGTGATCAAGTGGGGGCCACAAGCAATCCAAGTCATTCAAAGACTAGATCATCATGATCTAAACCATTGAAGAACCTACATGAGCCGTCAAACAACAAGATCAAAGGTTTGATCATCACAAGAAGGGCCAGAATCCAAGATCTAATCATCAAGTGGGCTCACAAAGCCAAATCAAGTGACCAGAGACGTTCAAGCCATCATCCACACCATGAGAAGCATTCCTAGCCTCACGAATCATCAAAAAGAAGTGCCCCAAAGTAAAGCTAAGGTCTCAAGTGGGCCCACAGGGCCAAATCCATCAATCTGAACCATTCAAGGGCCAAATCATCAAGATCCAAACCATTGGAAAGCTTACACAAGTCATAAAGTATCAAGATCGAAAGACCAATCATCAAAAGAAGGGCTAAAATCCAAGATCCAATCATCAAGTGGGCCCCGCAGGGCCTAAACAAGCAATCTGAACCGTTCAAGTCATTGTCCATGCAGTTGAGAAATCACAAATCATGAAGGAATGAGTCAAGAATCAAAGCATCCAGACATCACCAAGGAATTTGGGAGAAATCAAAGCCTGTATATTCATCCAAGAGGGCTTGATACAAAAGGGGACAAAAACAAAAGTACAAGGCCATATAAAGCAGAGCCAGCTACAAGTCACCAACATAATCATCATCGCCCCTCCTCGCGTCCCGCTCCCGACGATAAAGATCCATCAAAGGAGCAGTCACTGAACCTCCAGCATACCTGCGACGGCCACCTGGAACGTAAAGCGAAGGAAGCAAAGGCCCCTGGCCAAATAGCAGATACCACTCGTCATAATCACGATCCGGGATCGTGAAACGGAAGCCAGGCTGGCCCACCAGAGCCTCAACTCTCTCATCAGCTGGCATCCGAGCAGCTGGAGGAGGTGCAGAACAGGGGACCCGAGCTACCCCAGTGACTTGCCGAAGCAATCTCTCTCCCAAGTACCATTGGAAGGACTCAGCGTCAGAAAGCATAATACGGAGACATGAAGCATCATATGCCTCCACGCGCTGGGGTGTGTAGTAGAGAGGGAAACTAGCGTACGGCATCCGGGCAAACTGCAGCAGAAGAGGTTACCACGATCAGTTACAAGTACAGTACAAGGACAAAGACAAGCAAGATACTTACGTCCTCAACGGTCAGCCCGTCTATATCAGCACGCCAATTGTCCCCGGGAACTCGGGAGTTCCGCTGACGATTCTGCTGATGCCAGTACATGTGGCGATACTGAGCGGGTTCAATGTCATCTCGCATCCTCGGCGCAAGATGCGGAAAATGGTCATAAAAGCAAGTCTGGATGAAAGTACATTTAATGATCAGAGAGAGAAAGGAGGCAAACGGCTCCAAAGAGGATGAAAGAAGAGGTACCTCAACAACAGGCCAGAAGCCTGTGAAGGACCGGCTATGCCGACAGGTTTTGTCCAGACCTTGAAAGAGACGGGTCAGGATGGCCCCATTCCAGTTATAGGGGTGATGAAGATCCTCGACTAAACGAAGAAATTTAGGATCAACTCTCTCATTCGCATGGCAAAAAAGAAAGGATCCAAAAGCATAAGTGATCATGGCCCGCGCCTTGTGGAGGGCCTCTCGCTCGGTGGTAGGGACGACAGAAGCAAAATTGTTATAAAACCATCGCATCTTCACTTGATGGCCTTGAAATTCACCCTCAGGAGGGACGTCACCAACAAGCCGTAGCCAATCAGTGGAAGAGAGGGGAGCTAAAGAGCTAACTTGAGGGACAATTGCCCCATGAAATGGGAAACCTATCTGCATGTAAATGTCCAAAGGGGTTATCCCCCATTCTCCACAAGGAAGCTGGAAGGTGTGGGTCTCATCCCGCCACCTCTCACAAAGGGCCGCAAGCATCATGCGGTTGGCGTCGTTGTTATGGAAGCGTAGGGTGAGGAGGCCAGCAAAAGGAGTACCATCTAGTACTCGCTCAAGCAAGGGCTGTGGCTCCTTCATCCAATTGTCCCAGCGATCCCTGGTACCTCGACCCTTGATGGCAGGAAGAGGTTGATGCTCCATAGCTAAGGAACACATGTGGTCCCCCCGGCGGACAATGAAAGCAGGATCATCCTCGTCAACTACTTGGTGGCCCCTGGTACCATCCGCCATGGAATCCTACAAGCTTGGCAAGGTAAGTCCCTATCCTTTACCCATTAACATCCAAATTCTCATCCAAGAAACCCATGGGATTGGACTCGCATTCAAATGCAAAATCTAAAGTCCAACTCCATGTGTCACTTAGGATATGTGTTGGACCCATTGGAAAAAGTAAGGCCTGCCTTAAAGAAGGTGGCATGGCATGCCTCAGGTAAGAAAAGTCCATCATCCAAGGACACATTTTGGACAACAAATGCACTCAAGTGCCATGAAATCAACTAAGGATGAGAGTCCTACTGCACATGAGAAGTTCCTCTTCAAAGTCCACATGTGGCCAAGGATTGACTCACTTTTATGCCAAGGTCATGATTCTCACTTAGGATGTCTCCATCTTTTTACACATATGCATGGACAAGTGGGGAGTAGAAAGGAAACGGGTCTCCAAGAGTAACCCAAATGCCTCATCTCAATGGATTGGAGAGAGCACATAGCCCACTTGAAGAACATGAGGACCCATTCATGGGTTAACCATGGGCAACCTTATGTGCCTCATCTTGATGAAAGTTTTGACCATGAGAATACAACAAGGAGGTCTACCCATAAACATATGAACCAAAGAAGCTAAGGGTAGAAAGTTGATGCACATAGCCCACATGAAGAATCAAGGTTGAAAATGCCCATGAAAAGGCAAGTTTGGGCAACCTATGTGCACCAACTTGTTCACCAAAAAGGGAGACCATTTGAGCACAAAAGAGCATGGCTTGATGAGTCACCCAACCATCATGAAAATGGATAAGAATGTTACACATAGCCCACTTGAATATCAAAATCCAAAATGTCCCAAGGCATGGGACAAAAATGGGCAACTTATGGGTATCATTCCTTCCTACAAATGGAAAGAAAAACCACTCATACTTGAGAATGATGGTGGATGACCCACCAAGCCCCCAAAGAAAAGATCAAGGAGCCATGGTTGTATGGATAGCTCACTTGAGAATCATCCATTTGAGGTTGATAACATCTAAGGGAAACTCTTGAGAACCACAATCCTACCACAAAGAAAACCGTTTGAACTTAGTGAGATTGTGGGAACAACTCACTCATGGGACTTGTAGATGGTCAAGTAACTCAAGTCCTCCATCCATCAAGAGAGAAAGTATGAAAAGAAAAAGCCTACATGAACAAAGTGTAGTGGGGCACACATGGATCAAAGAAGTGCCCAAGTTTCAATGAAGGCCCAAAAGCCCATCCACATGAAAAACTTCAAGGAACCCACCACACTTTGTACAAGGATGTACATCATAATCAAGAAATAGTGGAAGACTTGGGCTACTTGTCCATATAAGCCCAACTAGGAAAACTAGCCCACTTGAGATCCAAAATGAAGAATGGGCTAGCCACCTTGATCCACACACATGTAGAGAAAGATGGGGTCACCCAAAATGAGCCCCATGAGCCCAAAACTTGAGATGGGCCCTACCATGCCCATGGGCCCAAACCTTGGAAAAGATGGAAAAGAAAGAAAGCTCCAAAGGAAAAATGACAAAGGCAAGAAAGCATGAGGGAGCCCAAAATGAAGCATTGGGCCCATCAAATACACCAAGGGCCATGACTTCACTTTGAGCCCATTTGATACACATGAAAAGAGGCCCAACTCCCATGAAAAAGATAGAGTATTTTGCCATGCACACTTGATGACATGGCAAAATTACTCCTTGCATGCACATGGAGGGAATGTGAAAAAGGAAAAAATGATGAAGTGGAGAGCTTGCAATGTCCTTCTCCATGCACCACCTTTGAAAGACTTGAGATCTAAGAAAAGATCAAGAATGCTTGGGCCCACCTTCACACCCCTTTGAATAGCTACATGAAAAAGAAAAAGGATCATGAGAAGAGACAATGAAGATGGAAAAGGACAAGAAAGAGAAAGGAAGTGGTCCATACCTTTACCACTCACCAAAGAAGGACCACCTTGCTGTCCCAAGACTTCTCTAAGGCCCACCACTTGAAAAGAGCAAAGGATCACCAAAGAAGAAAGAGGAAACTTGAAGAAAGAAAGAGTATGAGAGAGAGAAGAGGGAGATTGCACGTTTGAGGGGGGGAGGGTGCCCCATGTTATATAGAAAAGGGGAAGGCACCCTTTTACCCAGCCCCCTGAAGAGACCAGGAGGCAGAGACCGGGCGGGCGGCCCATGGGAGGCCGTCCTAGCCTCCACCTACTTGAAACGACCTCCCTCTCCCTCTCCTTGGGAAGAACTCCTCCTTGGGAAGGGTGGTTGCAAGTGAATCTTGTACCTCCATGTAAGAATGAAGTGATGGAAGAGAATGGTGAGAAAAAAGAGGAAATCTCACCAAAATCTCATCTCATGAGAAATGGGTGAGAAATTGGGTGGATGATGTGGAAAAGTTCCATGGAATTTCCAAGAAAAAGAAAGGAAAATTTGACTTGGTCAAACAATGATCTCAACCATCCAAAGGCATGACCAGATGATCCAAACCATTCCAAGAGGAATCCCAAGAATCTCCGCCCTTGATTACGGTTCACATTTACAGTTTTGGTCCGAAGACCTTAAACTACGTCGGGATCAAGATCCCGAGGGATTGTCAATAAAACCGGCATCAGTCTTCTTCAAGATCTGGTGGCTCCGGACACTTTCAGAAAACCAAAAAAATATATACATCACTTGTACAGTTTCTGGTCCGAAGACCTTAAACTACGTCGGGATCAAGATCCCGAGGGATTTTTAATAAAAATGGGTATCGATCTCGACCATCAAAATCAGAATCGATGACCCAGAATTTTTTCCAAAAAAAGAAAACAAAAAAAATGTCTTTCCTCTTTTAAAGTTTTGGGTCCGAAGACCTTAAACTACGTCGGGATCAACGTCCCGAGAGATTTTTAATAAAAACCAGCATCGATCCCAGCCTTTCGGGCCAAGATCTGATGATCTGGATCATTTCGAAAAACAAAAAAATATGTTTGCCCCCTCTTGTACATGTTTTGGGTCCGAAGACCTTAAACTACGCCGGGATCGACATCCCGAGAGATTTTCAATAAAAGCCGGCGTCGGTCTTGTTTGCTCAAGATCAATGACTCCGGACATTTTCAAAAATCATAAAAATATATTACCAGCCCCGCTTTTAAAGTTTTGGTCCGAAGACCTTAAACTACGTCGGGATTGACATCCCGAGAGATTTTCAATAAAAACCGGCATCAGTCTGGATTGTCCATCCGCTGACACCGGACATTTTTCCAAAAAAAAAACATGTTTGCCCCTCTTTTGTACAGTTTCATGGTCCGAAGACCTTAAACTACACTGGGATTAAATTCTCGGGGGACCTTTCTCGCTTTCAACTAAAAACCGGCATCGGCCTCGACCGTGGGGATCATGGTTCGATAACCCGGATCATTTCAAAAATACCAAAAATAATTTGAAGCTTTCCATAAAAACCAGTGTCAATCTCGATTACTCGAGTTGAAGTCTGGAACTTTTTCAAAACAAAAAATATATACAATATAAAACAAAAAAGGGTTTTCATCACCAGTTTTAATCCATCAATTTATCCCCAGTGGTCCGAAGACCTAAAACTACACTGGGATTAACTTCTCGGGGGCTTTCTTTCCTAAACCTGTCCCAGACATGGCTGACACTTGATCGTACGGGTGTCTGGAATCTTTTAAACAGGTAAAGGCTGAGGCGGGCAGAACTCCGCAATCCTGTTCGTGTTGAAAGCACCGTGATAGACAACCTTGAGTTGGAAGTCGCTGTTGAAGCTGACGGATGTTCCCTGTTCCTAGAACTCATGAAGGGGATTAAGGCTGTTGGGAGGTGAAGCTCACCCTCACGGAATTGTGAGCAACGTAAGACCCCAAACTGGATTGACTAAGGGAAATGTGAGGATGTGGCTCATCTTGTGGCCGAAGGAGTCCGTCGGACGATACGTGGTCTATGTGCATTGCACATGAGGAACAGGCAACTTTGTGGGTGTGTTGACTGAAAACCCTCAAAATCCCCTCATCCGAAGATGTAAAACTACGGCACTTAACTGTGTGAGACTCGTCTTGCTCGCTGACGTAAAATGGATCGGGTGCCTTACCAGCAGTAGAAGCTGGAAGTGGATGGAAATTCCATATCTTTTCCCTGCATTTCAGAAAAATCACAAAATACAAAAAACATTGCAAAATCATCTCTTCAAAAATCACAAAAATATTTCCATCAAATATCTGCAAAAATCACAAAAATATTTCCCTTGCTTTCAATCAAAATATTTCAAAAATCACAAAAATATTTCCTGTGTTTTCAATAACCAATCTCTATCCTGATCGCTCAGGTAAAGATTCGGACCACATATTTACAAAAAATCACAAAAATTAGCATCCCCAGCACTACAATTCAGGAGTCTTGAACTCCGCTCACTTCACAGTATGGGATGACGGATCCAATCGCCCGCAAATTGGAATCTTGACCAAAACGGGCAACCAAACACCATCTCAATCACATGTATGCCCAGAAGAACATCTTGAAGTCGAATGATATCCTCGTACATTCTCATTAGCAAAGAAACAGCATCTTGGGACGATGGACCTGATCGACCACGGGTCGGGATCTTGACCAACCTGCTGGCCAAACACCAGTGTAAAAAAAAGAAAAATCCCCAAGGGAGTACAACCCTGCAAGCAATAAGCTCAAAATTCTCTGCATCTCCAGCAAAAGCAAAATCATCAAACGAAAAGAGAACGAGCCAAACCATGCATTCATCATGCATCTCCATGCATCAGCATCCATCGCACCAATCATCATGTTTACCTGCTTTCAAAATAAAAGTCGGTTAGCTAAAGACCCCACAGGCATCCCGAGTGGAGGCAAATGCAAACCAGATTTCCATTTCAAAAAGACAAAAAAATATTTCTATTTGCAAATAAAAACCCCACGGAGTATCACTCCCCAGAGTGGGTGCTTTTTCAAAAATCCAAAAATGTTTTCCAGTAGAGCGTTCTGCCTCCAAAACACCAGGAGATCTTCCATATCTCTGGGTAGGAGCCGACGCAAAAATCAAATAAGATCCGATGTCTCGCGGTTTCCCCGGAGACCATTGGATCCAATGCACTCAAAGTACGGTCGAACTGAACTCCAGTGTCAGTGCGGTCGTACCACATGCCAAGATACAAAAAGATGAAAGCCAAAAGGCTCGGTCACAGAAACCATTTGAACAGGTGGAAACGATGAATTGTAACCCAAGTATCAAAATCAGCAGATTGGGTGGAAAGAGTTCACCCGCACATACCTAGGCGTGGATGCCTGAAGTACCTTGACTGAGTCCAAGTCGGCGTAGTAGAATCCCGTAAGACTATCGGACGCAGGGCGTCTAACCACTTTGACAGTCAAGCGAAACAAGTACTCCTGGAGTGATCTGGGAAAACATCAAACATCACACAATCAGTCTCAGGGTCAGCATCCTCGTAAGACTAACGGACGCAGAGGCTCTGCTGTACCTTTCCGATGTTAGTACCGATCGGGAATGGAAGGGTTGCGATTGGGTACCCAGGTTGCAGCAAACTGCAGGGACAATCGCAACGTTTTCTCCAAACTCTCGCGGTATGTGCGAGTTATCAATTTCCAGACAATCAACTGACTCAGATACAAAGGACAACAAAGACTCCAGACCACAATCAAGGAAAGAATGAATTGCAAACCAAGCATCGAAACCAGCAGATCGGGTGGAAAAGCCCACCCGCACATACCTAGGCGTGGATGCCTGAAGTACCTTGACTGAGTCCAAGTCGGCGTAGTAGAATCCCGTAAGACTATCGGACGCAGGGCGTCTAACCACTTTGACAGTCAAGCGAAATAAGTACTCCTGGAGTGATCTGGGAAAACATCAAACATACAATCAATCACAGGGTCAGTAACCTCGTAAGACTGTCGACGCAGAGGCTCTGCTGTACCTTTTCGATGTTAGTACCGGTCGGGAATGGAAGGGTTGCGATTGGGTACCCAGGTTGCAGCAAACTGCAGGGACAATCGCAACGTTTTCTCCAAACTCTCGCGGTATGTGCGAGTGAGCGATCTCCAAACGATCAACTGGCACAGATGCAAAAGCAAGCAAAGATTTCAGACCATGATCTATGAATGACCGGGTCAGAAGTGGGGTGTCCACTCGCTTTGGCATTCGGTTGCACGCAACCTCTGCCAAAGAGGGGCATCTGTAGACACCCCACCTTCGGCTACACTGTTGGTAGAGATAGCTGGTTGAACGGAGGACCATACCCCCAAATCCCAAGTCCAAACTCAGCCAAACTCACCCTTGTAAGCCCCATTCCATAGCCCAGTTCAAGCCTGAACCCAGTCAACCTAGTCCTAAAAAGCACCCTGAAAAACCCCCCATAAAAAAGTCCAGTCAAAAAATCCTAAAAAAAAAAGTCAACTCACTGAGTCGACCAGCGAGTCCAACAGCAGCCCCGAGGGAACGGCCGTACTCGCTGGAAACCGAGGAGCGGCCGTACGGGCGGCCCATGGCAGGCCGCCCGGACAAAATTACGGGTTCTGCCACTCCTCGCTGCTATAAATACCCCCCTCCCCTTCCCATTTCAACAGACAAGCCATTCGAGTCCAGCCCGGGTCCGTTCCAAGCCCTTCTCCGCCCCTTTAGCCCATCTTTCCACCAGGGAGAGCCCGAGTGAGGAGAGCCTAGCCCTGGTCCAGCCCAGCCTGACCACTGGTCCAAGCCTCTCAAGCCATCTAAGTCCTAATCCAGCCACTCGAAGCCAACCCTTGCGACACCTCCGTCCACCCAGCTACTCATTTTCCAGCATCATCTCATTTGCATCTAGCATAAGTGCAACATTTACTTTCCTTCCAACCCCCCTGCTTCACTACAAGCACCTTGATCCGTCAAGTACACCTGCATATGTCTTTATATTAAGCACCTGTCAGTTCGAGCGTATGCTCTGGGCTTGCCCGTTGCTGGAACCTGCCCATCAGAAACTCTTACTGTTCAGACCTGCATTCACGCTTCACCATAAAACACCTTGATCATTCAAGCACACTGCATACGTCTTATATTAAGCACCTGTCAGTTCGAGCGTACGCTCTGGGCTTGCCCGTTGCTGGAACCTGCCCATCAGAAACTCTTACTGTTCAGACCCGCATTCATGCATCATGTCATCCATGAGAATATACGAGGATTAAACTAGACTTTCAAGTATCCGATCGATTCTGTGAAGTAGAGACCGTACTCCGGTACGGGCAGTGTGTGGGGTGCTTAACCTCTTCCCACCCTGTAACCGTGATCCCTTACCTTGAATCTCTGACCGCAGATCAACAGGAGTCATTTTAGAGGAAGGAATCTTCGGATTCCCTTCTCTAACGTTTCTACGGGGTCTAGCCGACTGTAGATTCGAAGTAACTGGCTGGTGGCGACTCTGGTCTTATATAAACTCACTTAAACATATTCAGCTCAACACGACAACCAAACGAAGCCCTCGAGAACGAGGCAAGCCAGTGGCACAAACGGCGATTTCGCACTCACGCACCTCTTCTTCTTCTTCTTCCGAAAGGAAAGGGAGAGCGGACGTCGTGTGGGAGCGCGGAGAAATCGGCGAGGGTCCACAGGATCACATCACATAAAGCAGTCAGAATTGAACAAACTTCCGTTGAAAGTTTTCTAGGGCCAACATCGGGTCTTATTTTCCATCTGACCTGTTCATAACATCACACATGCTTAGATGAAGTTAAAATAAAAATATCAGCTTGAGAAGAGCATTATGTGGCCCCAAGAAGTTTTCAATGGTAGCATTAATTCTTACTGTCCTCAATGATGTGGTCCACTTTAACTTCAAATCTGCATTGTTTTTGGGATCATAGCCTATAATGATATGAAAAAATGAATTGACGGTGTGAATCTAACAAATACATCATCGTGGAGCCCACTTAAATTTCACACCTCGTGTGCTTGATGTGTGATGCAGGGGAGCGGATTAGGTGAGACCGGGCATCACCCAAGACGGTGCAACCCTTACCATGGGGCCTACCTTGATTTGTTTATTCTACCTCCACTCCGTACAACCGAATTTTCAGATCATTTTAGAGCATTCTGCTAAAATTTAAGAATATCCAATCATAAGGTGGAACATACTCTAAGAAAAAATTGCCATTGAACGCCCTACTATTAAAAACTTCTTGGGAATCACCTTAATGTTTATATGGTTTTTATTTGACATCCAATCTGTTGATAAGTTCACATAAGCCTGGATGAAGAGGAAAAACATATATCAGCTTGATACAAAACTTTTGTGGCCCGTTATTGGTAAGTCACCACTGTTTCCTATGGCATAGTTAATGGTAAGCCACCACTGTTTCATTTTTCGGATAATTCTTTAAAATGATACGGAAAAACAGATGAACGGGTGGATATAGAATATACATGACAAGGTGGGCACCACTGTAAGGGCCGTACGGTCTTAGGTAGGGCTCTCGATGGAGCGGGTTAGATCCGAGATCCGCTCCGCTCCAAACCCGTATAATAGGGAGTTGGATCTTAAAATAGGTCCGATTAACTAAATGGGTCGGATTCGGGTTTACAAAAAAAAATCCGAATATGATTCGGGTCGGATTCGGATATGGCAGTGAGATCCGATCGGATCCCTGTTATCGCATTATGTTTTAAAACTGTAACGTTTAGGCTTCCACAAAAGTAAGTATGGCTCTTTGACTTCCGCTCTTTGGCTCTTCGACTTCCGCTCTTCAACTTTAATACCATGTGATAAATACCTTATCAACACCCGCTCTCTCCACCTCTCTTCCGACTCTTCCCAAATTCTTCTTTTTTAAAGGGTAATCAGATTCAAAAACAACGAGAAGAATAACAAGCAAAGGATTAGGTGACGATCTAAGCCGTTCAACCATACAATATTCTGAGTATTCACCATTCATTGTGAGTGTTTTCTCTTTATTTTTTTATTTTAACAACGTATTTTATTTTTGTAACCATGTATCATGTAAATTGGGGTGCTGGGAAATCCCATAACGGTTCAGATCTATGATAGGGTGGGCTACGATTGATGTGGGATCGTTTTATATGAATGGTCCACTCTAAAACCAATATTATACAGCCCAATTTGCACAAATACGATTCTTAATAATCTCCTATGCGAAAAGTTATGCGGAAAGGATGCCCCTTTTTAACATGAGTGGGGTCCAAAGTGGGACCCACCTTAATGTATATGTTATATCCACACTGGCCATCCGATTTTCCACGTTATCGTAGGCCATGTCCCAAAAATTGAGACATGTCCTGATCTCAGGTAGACCATAACACAGTAAACAGTGGGATTTGAACGTCCACTGTTGAAACTTTCCTACGGCCCACCTTGATGGATGTGTTTCATCCAATTCGTCCATTCAATTTTACATATCATTTTAGGTAATGGTACCAAATTTGAAGAAGATCCAGATATTAAGAGGAGTATAACATAAGAAACAATGATGTTGGTCGTCCACCATTGAAACTTTCCCAGAGCTATTATAATATTTATTTTTCATTGAAAAATAAACTAACAATGCTCTTTGATCCCGTCATAGACTTGCCGAGCTAATGAACGGAATAGATCGTGCAAGACGGACCTCATATAGCCATTAAAAAAAAAAAAAAGTAAAGGAAGGAGTGCGAAATGCGGATCCTCTGTGCATGTGTGGCAAAGGAAAGCGGATTGGTACTGAGTAACTCATACGCTAATATAAGTGTACTGAGTAAACACTGTGGGCTCCATAGTGATTTATGTATTTCATCCACTCCGTTCATCCATTTTAAAAGATAAATTCATATCTTGAGACAAAAAATAATGCATATGAAAAGATTAGGTGGACCATAACACAGGAAACAATGTGAATTGAACCTGTACCATTGAAAAATTCTTAGGGGCCGTGGAAGCTTTGGATCAATTTGATATTTGTTTTTCCCCTTCATCAATGTCTGTTTGATCATGTGAATAGGTTGGATGACAAATAAACATCACTGCAGGCCCTAGAAAGGTGTCAACGGTGGAAATCATTATACCCACTGCTTCCTGTGGTATGGTCCACCTGAGTTTTGGATATACTTCAATTTTGGTTTCAACCCCTTGAATGATATGTAAAATAGGATGGACGGTGTAGATAAACTACATACTTTTACAGTGGGCCCAACTGAGTTTACTCAGTATGATAAGAGCCACTGAGTAAGACGCAATCCAGATTCCAGATCCCGGTTTTCTCTCTGGACGTGACTTGGGTGAGGAAGCGGATTATGTACCAACGTGCGGAGTAAACTATGTGGGGCCCAGTGATTTACGTATTTTATCCACTCCGTCCATCCATCCTAACAGAAAATTTTAGGTATGGTACAAAAAATGAAGCATATCAAAATCTAAAGTGGACCACACCACAAGAAATGTGTGAACTGAATGTCTACCATTGAAAAATTCTCCGAGGACATAGAAGTTTTGGATCAAGCTGATATTTGAGTTTTCCCTTCATCCATATCCATGTGATCTTATGAACAGGTTGGATGACAAATAAACATCACTGCAGGGCCGGGAAGGTTTTAACGGTGGAAATCATTATTCCCATTGTTTCCAGTGGCATGGTCCACTTGAGATTTGGATATGCTTAAATTGTGAGCTCAACCACTAAAATGATCTGGAAAAATATATGGACGGAATAGATAAAGCACGAACATTCTAGGTTGGCCTAACTGAGTTTACTCCGCACGATAAGAGCATGCCAAGTTACTCGGCATGCAATCCGATTCCCTTGGGTGAGACCCCGAAACCAGCGACGTGGGAGGGACCCTGAACCTAGGGCCCACCTGGATGTATTCATTGTATATCCATGTCATCCATCTGTTTCTGCATATTATTTTAGGATTCTTTTCAAAAAATAAAGCAGATGCAAATTTTAGGTGGAGCACACCACAAGAAACGGTGCTTACTAAACACCTACCATTAAAAACTTCCTGGCGTCCACCATAATGTTTATTGACCATCCAATCTGTTGATAAGGTCATGCAGAGTATGATGAAATGAAAAAGAAAACAAAAATCAGGTTCATAGAAAGCTTTTGTGGCCCACAAAAGGTTTTTAATGGTTATTAACCAGTATTTCTTATGGTCCACCGAAACTTGCATCTGCTTCATTTTTTCTGTCATGGCATCAATTAAGCCGGAAAAGTAGATGAACGGAATGGATATATAATTCATGCATCAAGGTGGGCTCCTATGGTCAGGGTCCCACCCACATTGCCAAGTCGCGCCCGTTTTCTCTCTCGCCAATGGATTGCGTGCTACGCAACCCCACTTTTACCTTGTGGAATTTCTCTTGGCCTTACCATGATCTATCTGTTACATCCACACCGTCCATCAATTTTTTTTAATTACTCTAAAACATGAGACAAAAAAGTGTGGCACATCCAAAGCTCAAGTGGACCACATAACTTTTCTTTTTATGGGTATTTTTTTAATGCTACTTTTCTTTTCCTTTTAATGGGTATTGTTAAAATACGCTAATGGTGTATCCCCTTTTTTTTTTCATTGTGCAGATTTTTAGTAGAAATGTCTTCTCCTATTGTTATTGAGCCTAATGTTACTCCCATAACTTGTGAAAGTAACGAGGAAGTGGTAGAGGTAATGAGCCAATCTGATGGTCCAACAGAGGTCACCAACCAACCTGTTCTTAAAAAACCAAGGAAGTTGACTTCTTCTGTATGGAATGATTTTGAAAGAGTAAAAAAAGGTGATATTTTTGTTGCTATTTGCAAGTTTTGCAAGAATAATTTTACTGGAGCAAGTACAAGTGGGACGTCACATTTGAAAAATCATTTACTTAGGTGCCCAAGAAGATTTCAATGTGATATATCTCAAAAAATACTTGCTGCAAAAGAAGTGAGAAAGGATGGAAAAATGGCTATTGAAACATTTAAGTTTGATCAAGATCAAAGTAGACTTATGCTTGCTCGAATGATTATCTTACATGAGCACCCATTTTCCATGGTTAAACATGTTGGATTTAGAATGTTTGTTAAAAGTCTTCAACCAATGTTTAAGATCATGTCTTCCAATACAGTTAAGAGCGATTGCCTGAAGATATATGAGCATGAAAAAGGAAAAATGTATGAGATGTTAGACAAGTTTCCGGGTAGAATTAGTATTACAACTGATATGTGGACATCTTGTCAAAATCTTGGATATTTGTCTTTGACGGCTCATTACATTGATGTAGATTGGCAAGTGCAAAAGCGAATTCTGAATTTTTTAAAGGTAGATGTTCCTCATAATGCAAGCAATCTTTCAGAAATTATATTGAAGTGTTTGATGGATTGGAACATTGATGGCAAGTTGTTTGCCATAACCATGGACAATTGTTCCACAAATGATAGCATTGTCACCAAGCTTAAAGATCACTTCAATTTTAAGAATATACTTGTGAGTAACGGTCAGTTATTTCATGTTCGATGTGCCACTCATATTTTAAACTTGATTGTTCAAGATGGGTTGGAGGCAATTCCTGATGTGATCAACAAGATAAGAGATAGTGTGAAATATGTTAGAGGTTCTCAGAAAAGGCAATACTTTTTTGATGAAATTGCAAAACAAGTTCGAGTTAATAGGGAGAAAAGCTTATGTCTTGACTGTCCCACAAGATGGAATTCAACATTTTTAATGCTTCAAATTGCTTTAGAATATAAGAATGCTTTTTATCGTTTACAAGATCGTGACTTGGACTACAAGATTGCACCATCTGAAATCGAGTGGGAAAGAGCAAGTGTAGTTTGTAATTGCTTGAAGCTCTTTTATGAAGTTACCAACATTTTCTCAGGTATTAAATAATTAACTTCATTCTTTTGAATTTTTAATTTTCTAAAATTTATTACATATGTTTGTTATTGTTTAAATAATGCAAGTGTTCTTTTGAAGAATGAGTTTAACTTCTTCTTTTTTTAATTCTTTTCTAGGTGTCAAATATCCAACTTCTAATCTTTATTTTCCTGAAATATGTGAGATCAATTTGCAATTGGTTGAATGGTGCAAGAGCTCAAACAATTTTATTAGCTCTATGGCATGGAAGATGAAATCCAAATTTGATAAGTATTGGGGCATTTGCAATTTGACTTTATCAGTGGCAGTCCTCTTAGATCCTCGATTTAAGATGAAATTGATAGAATACTACTATCAAGAAGTTTATGGTAGTAACGCCACATTTCGAATCAAGGATACTTTTGAAGCTATTGAACATCTTTACAATGAATATGCTGCTCGCTCATTAACTTCTTCTGTCCAAGATATGGCTCGCGGAGTTGAAAATGTTACAAGAGTTGGTGATGTTTGTTCATCTAGTGATAAATTGAAAGGGTTTGATAAATTTCTTCATGAAAATTCACATGGCCAACATATGAAGACAGATTTAGATCTTTACCTAGAGGAACCGGTCTTCCCTCGAATTGCAACTTTTGATATATTAAATTGGTGGAAAGTGAATAAAGATAAGTATCCTATATTATCTGAGATGGCCCGTGACATTCTAGGGGTCCCTATATCAACTGTTGCATCGGAATCGGCTTTTAGTACTGGCGGTCGAGTACTCGATCAATATCGAAGTTCATTAAATCCAGAAACTGTACAAGCTTTAATATGCACACAAGATTGGTTGAAGACTGAAGTAGAAGGTAAATAAGTTTATAATTATACAATTCTCTAATTTAGTTAATTTTAATATATTCATTAGTTCATAATTTAATAAATTTTTTAATTCAATATTTTTTTAGTGTACAATTTTTTATGATATTCTAATTCTTTGATATATTCATTAGGTTATGCTTCATCTTTGGATAGTTGTACCACATCATACATTGATTCAGATTAATATATTCGTGGTATGTTCTCTCTTTTATAACACCATTTTCTTTATAATGTATATTTATTCTTATTTGTATGAAATTTTTAATAAATAATTATATTTTCTTTTGTAGGTCAAGTGAGTTTTGGGAGGTAAGATATTGTAGTTGTGACATCTTTTATAGGATAAGTATGTCTTTACTATATTTTTATATTAATATGCCTTTAATCTTTATTTATTTATTAATTAATTATTTTTTTTATTGTTTTATTTTTGCAGGTGAAGTAAATGATAGAAAATGAAATGAAGATTATAACAACTATTTTTTATGAATTTTTGGAGGATGTCCTACTTAATATTTTTGGATTGTTGGGTTTTATGATGGAGCCAATTGCATGATACATTTTTCATTTTTTGGGGGGGAGATCTTTATTTGAAATTAGGGCAAATGATGATATATGTATGACCATTAGATTCGTTGGTGATATCTTGATACCTTTTTTTATTGTATTTTTTGAGGTGTTTAGGATTTAAAATCATTTAATGATGGTATGGTTTGGATATTTGATGTTGCTTTATTTGAATATTTGCAACATTTTATTGTTAAATTTAATATGTTATTTATATACTTTTTAAATTTGTGATGTGGTGGATTCGGACCTAGATCCGACCCGAATCCAATGGCTATATGGATTTTGGATCGGAAATGGATCTGGCTATTTATAAATGGATCGGATATGGATATCACATTTTGGATCCGAGTCGGATCCGAATCCGAGTCCGTATCCGGCTATAGATATTCGGATCTGGAGCCGGATCTAAGTGGATCCGATCCAGATCCGACCCATTGAGAGCCCTAGTCTTAGGTGAGGCCGGGTTCTCACCTAATATGCTCCCCGTGGCGCAGCACATTCTTGTGAGAGAAGAAAACGAAAAATATTTATATGTGAAATTTCAGTGGGCCCTATTCTGATGTATTTATCAGATCCACACCGTCCAGCCATTTTTTCATACCATTTTATGGAACTAGACAAAAAATGAGGCAGAACTAAGCTCAACCGAGCCACCTTACACAAACAGTCTGAATTGAACGCCTACTGTTGAAAACTTCTTGGGGCCATAGGAGGCTCTTATCAAACTTATATTTGTGTTTTCCTTTTATGAAGGTATGTGTAACATTATTAAAAGGCTAGATAGCAAAAAAAAAAACGTAACAGTAGACCCTAGGAAGGTGTCAACGGTTTCCATTCAATCTTGGCTACTTTCTTTGACGTGGTTTACTCAAGTTTTGGATATGCCTCGATTTTGGGCTCATACTCTAGAATCATCTTTAAAAATTGATAGACGGTGTGGATATGAAACATAAATCATTGTGGGACCCAAAGAAGTTACAAACGTTAAAATTGATGTTGTGTAGCACGCAAGATACATTATGGCCTTGTTCAATTAAATGTTTGTTTTCGGGTTATTCTTCCATATTAAAAAAAAAAAAGAAACAAAAAAGGTTATAAATGTTTATGCCCAAAAACAAGGTAAAAATTTGTGTCAGAAGATGTGTTATATATATATATATATATATATATATATATATATATATATATATATATATATATATATATATATATATATATATATATATTAAGATACTTAATTCTTCACATCAAAGTCTTTCAAGATCAATGGTGGTGATATTTACACACACACACTTAATTCTTCACCTCGAAAGTCTTTCAAGATCAATGGTGGTGATATTAGGTCTCCTCTCTGTTTTAGGGAAAGAGTCAGATTCAAGAATTTCATAGCTTAATAAGACTCATGATCACCAACTCACTGATGATTTAAGGACTCGATCCTTCCTTCCTCACGTCTCTGAATCAGAGTCCGTCTTCAAACAACCTTTAATGTGGACCATCCATTATGTGTGGGGCTCACCTTGCAGTGGGTCATCCATCATGCATGGCCCAACTTCAAAGTGGGTCGTCTATCATGCGGAGCCTGTAAGACTCCATTGGATGGGCCACACATGATCATCAGATTTAGATCATGACCGTTGGATTATTCAGATTGAGCGATTCAGTGGGCCCCACTACAGTTGTGATCATTGCTAATAGGTTTGGGGCGGGACGCTTGAACCGTGTTCCCTATGCGCGGTTATTAAGCCAGATATGGAAACCTACGGTGTGGAGACCCTAAAGGAGAGAAGTGTGATGGGTAAGCTTCTCTGGCCCTCTTTCCTATAAATATACGTCTTGGTCCCCTCACCAACATACAAGAGAAAACCCTAGTCCCCATTGAGAGGTTCTCCTAAAGGTGTAAGGTGCGGAAGACCAAGAGTTCTTCTCGGCAACACAGCGGCATCGGGAATGTCTTCCCAATCAGGTATGGTTTTAAGATTACAGTATAGAATCTCCATTATTCTATGCATAGACGATCCTATTATTCCGCATTAAGATTAAGTCTCACAGTTGGTATCAGAGCTAACTATGCATCAATATGGTAGATTTTGCTATGATCCTGGTTTTCTGCAACCAGATCTATCCATTGAGTTTTGGGAATCAAGATTTCTGAATTACCAACGGATCCGACAATGGGTTCATCTCCCTGATAGTCCGCACCCATGGTCGTTGATGAAAGGGGCAGCAATCATGGTTCCCAATCAGACCACCCGAAACCCTACCATCAATCTTCCAGATCAGATCCCGATCGGAAATCGTTCGCAGCCAGCATCTACCGACAGACCACTGTTGTCTCTAACGATAGAGATGGGCCGAGTTGCGACAAGATCTGTCAATGATGATATCTGCCTAATCAATCCCAGCCATTGATGACATCCATTGTTATCGGCTGCCAAAACAGATCTGGATTTTCTTTGAACAGATCAGATCAGATCGTCACCCGATCTTGAACGATCAGATCATGGAGATGATGGTATCAGATCTTGAATATCCACGGCCATTGACGGCGGCAGCAGCTTCATGCCAATACAGAACATATAAAAAAAAAAAACCATCTTCTGCGGCAGCGGCTGCGGAGATGGTGCCGTGGGAACATCAAGGCAGCATCGGTTGCCGTCGCCGCTGCAGCAATGGCTAGAGCCGCTGCAGCCATGATTACCGATCGTCGGATTCTTCAGCTGATTCGGCAGTGGCTGATGGCGAGGTCGGCTGTCACCATAGCTGGATTCGGCAGGAATCAGGGCCGGCAATGGCCATCCACCTTTCCAGCGGCGCCGTTGACAGTGTTGATGGAGGTGACGGCGAGCAGATGGTGATGGCAGCATCATCTTCTTCAGCGCCAGCGACCACAGCCACCACTGAAACCGACGCTTGGTCGCCGATGGAGCTGCGGCAGTGGTGTTTGCACAAAGAGAAGGCAAGGCTGGCGGCTGTGAGCTCGGCCGCGGTGGCGTTGTTGCAGCGGCTAGAGTTTTTTTGAGTTTTCTTTCAGAAGTGGGTTTTGGCGGATAGGGTTTCCGTGGATTTTGGGCATTATGAGTTTGGGTGTTGTGAGTTTTGGCGGTGAGACCACTGGCGTGCTGTTTTGGGAATTTAATTGGATCTGGCCACGAGCTGGGCCCTGATCCAGTACATAACAGAGGGCCCAAGGAAAACAGGCCCAATCCATTTGGATAGGCCCAATAGGCCTAGTCCAATGGTCTGACCCGCCAGCCCGGCCCGAGCCCAATCTTAGGGTCCACTTTGATGACCATTTTGGGCCCACTTGTTGAATGCTTTTGAGCCAAATTTTAAGCCATGCTCTGCTAAATCAAGCCCAGTTTAGGGCCCACTGGATACTTGTTATGAGTCCAACCCTTGGGCATATTGACCATTCATTCTTTGGACCTTGAGTGGCCCTCTTTATTTTTACTTGGGCCATCACTTTAAGTAAAACCTAAATAAAGTAATTGATGGTTGGTAGGTTACACTTGTAAGGCGGCCCTGGTAATTCAATAAATATGGTTATGCTTATTGAGCTCTGATTTGGCCTAAAATAGGGCCATTACCCATATGTTTAAGGCTGATATTGAGCAGTTGACCATTAAGAACTCAAATGAACCATCACTTTAGAACATGTTTAAGCATACGAGCGGTCAACATCAGCCGTATTTTAGGCCGAATCAGAATTTCTGCAGTATGGTTCGTTGTGGGCAGAACCATGTAGCAATCCTTGAGTCTAGGAGTGAGATTGGAGCTGGTTGTGTTAGCCACCAAAGTGACCTCAATTGGCAAAGATTTCTACTTCTAGACTTCTGTATATGGAATTCAGTGACACTCCATTGTAGGATTGCATTCAGTTGCGTTCATATTCAGGTGAGCGGTGGTCAAAACAAAGAAGTATCATCGTTTGGCTGGATGTGAGCGGAATGAAGTGGTTGGTGATGGTGATATAGGTCTGAGAGATTCATTTCACCCAAAGGTGATGGGTGTCTTAGATTTATTTCACCAACATTGGTCAGCTTCATGATTCAGTAGAGCCTCATGTATGTTATAATTTCGCCCAAAGGAGGAATTGTGATGATACGCTGGGCTCTTGCCAGATTTTGATGATTATGGCCCATCATCATTCTGGGTCATTTGATTGAAGGCCCAAATCAATCGAATGAACATACATGCATGATATTTGTGGTTTATGTTCATGCATTGTTATATGGGACTTGTTTATTAATGTGAGTTTTATGCTTTGAATGTCCAGCTATGACTGTTTCCAATATTCCAACCCAATTTAATTCCATACCTTTGCTTACTGGGTCCAACTATTCCAAATGGAAGTCGTCCGTTGAAATAGTCCTAGGTTGCATGGACTTGGACTTGGCCCTGGAGGAAGTAGAGCCTCCTACTCCAACTGATTCTAGTACGGATTCAGCAAAGGCTCACTACAAGGCCTGGACCAAGTCAAATAAGATGTGTCTCAAGATCATAAAGAACTCGATTTCTGAGACCATGCAGGGTGTCATGCCCGACACTGAGAAAGCTAAAGATTTCCTGACTGAAATAGGAAAACGATTTCAGAAATCGGATAAAGCTGAGCTGAGTTCACTTTTACATAAATTGACTCAAGCTACCTATAACGGTCAAGGAAATATCAAGGAGTACATTGGTGGATTGTCTGATATGGTGGCTAAAATCCGCGCATTAGACCTTAAGATTGAGGATGAACTCCTGATTTTCTTGGTTCTGAACTCTCTCCCTCCACAATTCAGTCAATTCCAAATCAGCTACAATACTCAAAAGGAAAAGTGGACATTGAACGAACTGATATCTCATGCGTTCAGGAGGAAGAGAGACTCAGAAGGTTGAGCAAGACACAAAATGCACACCTAGTGACATCTGGTCAGGGACGAAAAGGAAATAAGAAAAGAAAGCAAACTTCAAGAAAAGGTTCTACGGGTACTGCAGGTGGCAATCAGCCTAAGTCTGGAAAGACATTTAAGAAGAAAAAGAAGGGTCCTAATGATGGCTGCTTCTTCTGCAAGAAGCCTGGTCATCAGAAAAAGGATTGTGAAGATTTTAAAGCATGGCTCGTTTCTAAGGGTAAAGACCATATTTTACTCTGTTTTGAATCAAATTTAGCTGATATGTCCACAGACTCCTGGTGGATAGATTCTGGTGCTACTATTCACATTTGTAATTCCATGCAGGATATGCTCCAAAGCCGGAGGCCAACTGATGCAGAGAGATCAGTCTATATGGGGAACGGCATTAGGGCAAACGTGGAAGCTATTGGAGTCTGTAGGCTTAGGTTATCGTCAGGACACTTTCTTGATCTAGTAGATACTGTTTGTGTGCCTTCTATAAGGCGCAATTTGGTTTCCATTTCTCGTTTGGACAAATTTGGTTATGAGTTTAAATTTGCAAATGGAAAATTAAGCATTTACTATGATTCAGTTGTGATTGGTTCTGCCACTTTAGTTAATAACCTTTATCAGCTAGATTTGGATGTTTCACATGTATACAGCATTAACTCATCACATGGAAACACTAAAGGCATCAAACGAAGTTTAGATTGTGAGAATTCCTCCATGCTATGGCACAGGCGATTAGGCCATATCTCTCGTGAGAGATTGGAAAGGCTTGTACGTGAAGGAATTCTTCACTCCCTAGACTTCTCAGACTTTGGGGTTTGTATTGATTGCATTAAAGGTAAACAGACTAGAATAAGGAAAAAGGGTGCCACTAGGAGCGTAGGACTCTTAGAAGTGATTCATACAGACATCTGCGGACCGTTCCCTACAGCATCTTGGAATTGGCAGAAGTATTTTATCACTTTTATAGATGACTATTCTCGTTATGGGTACTTATACCTTATTAACGAAAAATCAGACGCCCTGGATACATTTAAGATCTATAAGGCTGAAGTCGAGAATCAACTCGACAGGAAGATCAAAGTCGTTAGATCCGACCGTGGTGGTGAGTACTACGGAAGGTATGACGAATCTGGGCGTAATCCAAGTCCATTCACTAGATACCTACAAGATTGTGGCATCGTCGCCCAGTACACCATGCCTGGTACTCCAGAGCAGAATGGTATAGCGGAAAGGCGTAATCGCACCCTAAAGGACATGGTGCGATCTATGATTAGTAATTCTACGTTGCCAGAATCTTTGTGGGGTGATGCGTTGAAAACCGCTGTGCATATCCTTAATAGGGTCCCAAGTAAGGCTGTAATGAAAACTCCATATGAATTGTGGACAGGGCGAAAGCCTAGTCTACGATATTTTCATGTATGGGGTTGTCCTGCAGAAGCCAAACCGTATAACCCGCATGAAAGAAAACTTGACCCTAGAACTGTTAGTTGCTTCTTTATTGGATACCCAGAAAGATCAAAAGGATTTAGATTTTATTGTCCATCACATTCCATGAGAGTCATTGAGACTGGGAATGCTAGGTTTATTGAGAACACTGAAGATAGTGGGAGCACAAATTTAAGAGATATTGTATTTGAGGAAGAGCGGATTGTGATTCCCACCACAATCATTCAGAGTAGCATGGTTGTCCGTCCAGTAGTGGACCCTGAGGTCCCTATGAACGACCATGTACAACCTCAAATACAACCCACTGATGAGGAAATGGAAAACCCAATTCAGAATAATGAGCCATTAAGACGATCACATAGAGAGAGAAGATCTGCAATACCAGACGATTACGTCGTCTATTTGCAGGAGCATGAGTTTGACATTGGGGTTGAAAAGGATCCTGTATCCCTTTCACAGGTTAAACAAAGTGCGGATTCTTCTCATTGGTTCGATGCCATGAAGGATGAATTGAAATCCATGAAGGACAATAAAGTTTGGGACCTTGTTGAATTGCCTGAAGGGATTAGGCCTATTGGTTGCAAATGGGTATTTAAAACCAAACGGGACTCTAAGGGCAATATCGAAAGGTATAAAGCCAGACTAGTTGCAAAGGGTTTCACTCAGCATGAGGGCATTGACTTTAAGGAGACTTTCTCACCTGTATCCAAGAAAGACTCCTTTAGGATCATTATGGCTCTTATGGCTCATATGGATTTAGAGCTACATCAAATGGACGTAAAAACTGCGTTTCTCAATGGAGATCTAATGGAGAACGTATATATGTTGCAGCCAGAAGGTTTTAAAGCCAAAGGCTCAGAACATCTGGTCTGCAAACTTAAGAAGTCCATTTATGGGTTGAAACAGGCATCACGACAGTGGTACCTAAAGTTTCATGAAGTTGTTTCCTCATATGGTTTCATTGAAAACACTGCGGATGAGTGCATATATATGAAAATCAGTGGGAGTAAGTTTATCATTTTGGTCTTGTATGTTGACGACATTTTATTGGCCAGTAGTGATATTGGATTGTTGCGTGAGACTAAGAAATTTCTATCTCAAAATTTTGAGATGAAAGATCTTGGTGATGCTTCATTTGTCATCGGCATTCAGATTAGCCGGGACAGATCACGTGGATTACTTGGCTTGTCGCAGAGGGCCTATATTGATAGGGTTCTCGAAAGGTTTGGCATGCAAGGTTGTGCTCCTGGCCAAGCACCTATTGTAAAAGGTGACAAGTTTGGTCAATTTCAGTGTCCTAAGAATGACCTAGAGAAGGACAAGATGAAAGCTATTCCGTATGCGTCAGCAGTAGGGAGCATCATGTATGCTCAGGTCTGTACGCGTCCAGATATTGCTTTTGTGGTTGGAATGTTGGGCAGGTACCTTAGCAATCCAGGAATGAATCATTGGATAGCTGTAAAGAAAGTATTGCGCTACCTGCAAAGGACAAAGGACTTCGAACTCACATACAGGAGATCCGACCATTTGGAGTTGGTAGGATATACAGATGCAGATTTTGCTGGTTGTCTCGACAGCAAGAAGTCCACCTCGGGCTATGTATTCATGATGGTTGGTGGAGCCGTATCATGGAAAAGCGTGAAACAGTCAATTACGGCATCATCTACCATGGAAGCAGAGTATGTAGCTTGTCATGAAGCCACAAATCAGGCAGTCTGGCTTCAGAGCTTTTTCTCTGGTTTACGGGTTGTGCAGATGATCCCGAAACCATTGAAAGTCTATTGTGATAGTTCAGCTGCAGTTAACTTCTCCAACAACAACAAGCATTCATCGAGGTCAAAGCACATTGACATCAAATATCTTGTTGTGAAGGAGAGAGTTCAGAATCGTCAAGTGTCTGTGGAACTCATCGGCACAAGGCAGATGATAGCGGATCCTCTCACTAAAGGCCTTCCTATCACGCTCTTTAAGGAGCATGTGACATCTATGGGAGTTGTTGATCCCAAGGATGTATTTCAGTAGTGGGAGTTTTCATGTATGATCCGATTATGTCCAGACAATTTTTTTGAGATATCTTTTATGCATTGATGATTCTGTTTTTCAGTTTATATCTTGCTTCTCCTTCAGTGTGCACATTCAGTTTTGAGTAAGCAAGACTTTGTTTTGTGTCTTGGAGACACGTTCAGTAGGACCACTTGAAGATAAACACGTATGATCACATAGGACGTGTAATCTTCATACCACACCCCATATCAGTGATCCATGTCGTTAAGGCTATTGGTATTTGTGATCGTGATTCGTCACACTTCGAAAATATGAAATGTTGTGTTGACTACCATGATTCAATATCAGTGGTCTTGATGGACCGGATCTGACAAGCGTTGCTCATAATCATCCAACGGTATTGTTTTGAAATCAGTAGGACGCCCATTAGGAACTTTTGAAACAAACATGTTTTATGAAATGTTTTTCACAAAAATAAAATAAATGTTTTGTTTTCTTTCTGAGATCAGTGTAGCCCAAGTGGGAGAATGTAAGACTCCATTGGATGGGCCACACATGATCATCAGATTTAGATCATGACCGTTGGATTATTCAGATTGAGCGATTCAGTGGGCCCCACTACAATTGTGATCATTGCTAATAGGTTTGGGGCGGGACGCTTGAACCGTGTTCCCTATGCGCGGTTATTAAGCCAGATATGGAAACCTACGGTGTGGAGACCCTAGAGGAGAGAAGTGTGATGGGTAAGCTTCTCTGGCCCTCTTTCCTATAAATATACGTCTTGGTCCCCTCACCAACATACAAGAGAAAACCCTAGTCCCCATTGAGAGGTTCTCCTAAAGGTGTAAGGTGCGGAAGACCAAGAGTTCTTCTCGGCAACACAGCGGCATCGGGAATGTCTTCCCAATCAGGTATGGCTTTAAGATTACAGTATAGAATCTCCATTATTCTATGCATAGACGATCCTATTATTCCGCATTAAGATTAAGTCTCACAGAGCCCACCTTGGATGTGGGTCATTCATTGTTGGGACCAACCTTTAATGTGGACTGTCCATTATCTAGGGCCCACCTTAATGTGTGCCATCCTAGCGAAGCCTCTCACACAGGAAGTTCCTACACTGAGAATTTAGAGGGGCCCATAGTGATGTTTGTGAAAAATCCACTCTGTTCAGTTGTTTTATGAGCTCATTTCAGGACATAGGGATAAAAAATGGGCCTGATCCAAGACTCAAGTGGGCTGAAAACATAAGGATTGAACGTCCCCAATTGAAATATTTGTGGGGCCATAGAAGTTTTGAATCTGGCTAATATTTGTTTTTTCAGTTCATCCCAGCAGTAATGAAGTTATGAGAGGTATGGATGGCATATAAACACCACTGTGGGCCCAGGGAGGTTTCAATGGTAGAAATTTCCCTACCTACCTTTTCCTTTGGCGTGGCCCACTTGAGTCTTGGATTCGGCTCGTTTTTTTATTGAATATCTTAAAACGACCTCAAAAACGGATGGATGGGGTGGATTTCTTACAAACATCACATTATGCCCCACCTAAGTTCCAGAGCAGGAACTTCCTGCTAAAGGCTTTCGCCCGATGACCCGCGGGGAATCTCCTGCGCTCAGAAGAATTTAGGTAGGGCCCACCGTGATGTTTGTCAAACACCCAGTCCGTCCATTGCTTTTTCTTACTCATGTTAGGCCATAGTCCGAAAGTACGGTAGATAAAACTGAGGTGGAGTGCACGAGTGGAAAAAGTGGTAGCGAAATATCTACCACTGAAACCTCCTAGGGTCCACAATGATGTTTATAAGCCATCCAAGCCCTTCATAAGATCATTTCTATTGGGATGAACTGAAAACACAATAGTATTAGCCTGACCGAAAACTTATGTGGCCCCATGAAGTTTCAACCATGGATGTTGAGTACTCACTGTTCCTATCATGCGGCCCACTTGAGTTTTGAATCTGCCTTATTTTTTGGCTCTTAGCTTACCATGAGCTCTAAAAATGATGGACAGGGCAGATTTCTCACAAACATCACAGTGGGCCACACCTAACTTCCACACGTCCCTCTTTTAAAAGAGAATTTTATAAGCTTCGTTAATATTACATTTACATGTTGGTATTATTTTAAATTAATTTTTATTAAGCTGCCTCATTAATTAAATTATTGTCAAATAGGTATCTTTAGTTAGTTTTCTCTAACATTTATTAGTTTCAAGAATAATTTTTCCTAAAATGACGAAAATGCCCACTAATGAATGAGGTTTCTTAATAGGAATTAGATGGATATCTAGATGTAAATGAGTTATTATAGAAAAATTAGGACTTTTTACAAAATAGTACCTCATTAATAAGGTAATTAAATCCCAACATCTTTTTAAATTAAGTTTTCATTATGCTATTGTCAAAGGTATACCTTCTATTAGTTTTATAGAATAGTTCACATTTCAGAATATTCCAAGTATCATTTCAAAAAGAAAGTGTCACAATGGAAGAAAGCAAATCATGCATAGGAAAAATCCAAACACATATTTCAAAGTATCAAAGTGGTGCCTATAAAACCATATGTCTCAAATCTAAATCAAACAAACCTCAAATATTTTGACATTTAACTTCCTTATTATTATTTTTTTTTTAGAATTTTCATTTTTAAAAATGATAAAAATACTTTTATCCATTCCATGAAGTCATATGAAATGGATTAAAAATTTTAGTATATATACATCACACCTCTAGGAGACCAAAATTCCTAATGATACCTAATTTCCTTTGCTTCCATACCTCTGGGAGATCAGAATTCCTAATGGTATCTAATTTCCTTTGCTTCCACACCTCTAGGAGACCAGAATTCTTAGTGGTGCCTTTCTGACTTTTGTGCATTTCTTTCTTATATGCACAAACTATAAAGTCTGTGAAATCTAAGGTACGTAGATTTCCTCTTTCACGAGTCTTTTCATCCTCCTGGGAGAGATGTGTTTAAGACATTTGTGTCATAATATCATTGAGGAATTTTCTTTCTACAAGCTTCGTTTTATGCCAACATTAATATTGTCATTGATATGAATAGAATTAAAAGATTGGAGATATTTGGTATTGAGATTTAACCCGCATTTGTTATCTACAATATCCCCTCCCAACAAAAAAAAAAAAAAACAATTGTAATCAATATCGTCCAAACACAATGAAAATAGACTGCGCCTTGTAGAAACCACATGAAAAGGTGTTAACATGTGCAGCAGTGCCAGCCACGCTACAAGATACGAAAGCAGACGCCTTATGTACGGGCAGCAGCCAATGTCATGCATGTGAGTGCTTCCCATTGAAGCCTGTTTTATTGTATGAGATACCAGCTTTCCATGGGTGGGTCATAACTGTTGAGATCTTTTGCCCTTATAAAGCTCCTGCCATTTTAGACCTCAAGTCTTATGGGCAAAACAAATCAACGTCTAGAATCTGCACAATCCGTTTATTTCATTGACTAGCCACTTGGGGAGTGAAAAGGTTTGACTTCGAGGATAGAACCTACAAGATTGGAACAATGACCCACCTGATCAAAAGCTCCAATTTCACGTGTGGTGCATCCAACTCCCAATTAACCATTTGATGTGGCTTCCCACTTATAATGGATGGTGGGATACGTTTGGTATATAGTACTGTGAAGCAACTGTCCCAAGTGAGTTGCCCTTATTTTTAGCTAAATGTAGAATGTGAAATCGTAGTGATGCAAATCTTGGTAACGGTATCTTATTGGGCTCTCCATGCATTCAGACACTAGCATTCAAGCAATGCTTTAAGAAAAATAAAATAATAATAATAATAATAAAACATAATGTCATTCAAAAAACATTTCCAAATAAAATCAGTTTTTCAGTAACTGATTTTCCGGAATATGTCATAAGCATGTTTGCTTTCAGATAATCACTTCCACGGCATCATCACATGGGTGTTACCCAAACAGACTCAATATCACCACAACGGTCAGGCATTGAACAAGCCATTGAAATTCTGCTCCTCATGTCAAATTCGATCCAATTCGTCCAGTCAATATCAATATAGTAGATGTGATTCCCCTTCCCTCCAGTTTCAGCAGCAGAAACGGAAATAGAACCTGCAAAGCGAATAAACAACGTCCGATCACCCAAGCTTTCGACCTTCATGTTAGGCTAGTTCCACCTCAAAATGGCTAGTCATTATTGAGGGGCCTCTTCCTAATATATAGCCCAACAATCTCCCCAACCTCTAGTCGATGTGGGACAAACCCAACAATCCCCCCCTCTACAGGGGATAGGAGCTCCCGAGTACTACCCTCCCGAGGCTGTCAGGCACTGGGCTCTTGGGCACTGCCCCCCTCGCTCATGGGCTCTGGGTGTGGGCGGATAGGGGCTCCCGAGCACTGCCCTCCTTAGGCTCTCGGGCACTGCCCCCCTCGCTCACGGGCTTGGGCATAGGCGCCACCATATACTAGCTTGGCTAGGCCAGCTCTGATACCACTTTGTTGGGCCGGTTCCACCTCAAAATGGCTAGTCATTATTGAGGGGCCTCTTCCCAATATATAGCCTAGCAATCTCCCCAGCCTCCAGCCGATGTGGGACAAACCTAACACTTCACCTATGCCATTGCATATCAATCTACCTTGAAAACGTCTAAACGAAATTTGTCGGAATTGTTCCTATCAAAGTTCACTATGACTAGCAAGATCTCTCTCCACAAGACTCCACTAAAACTTTTCGAAGGGACTCCTCAAATGATGGCAGTTGCCCATGATCTAATTCCACTAATCTCTCTTTAGTGCATGGAAGAAGGTCGATGACTACAAGCCATCTCATATAATCCAAGCCATATAACTTACCCTTAAAGTAGATGAAAGGAGAGCGACTGTAGGTCGTAAGACTAAGGCCCCTACTCCACACATTGTCACTTCCCAACTACAGGATCCAGAGTGACTCTGAGTTGTAGAGCAGAACTAGACAGTCTGGATTGGTTGGAGGCGATGTCAAGATACCATTATGGAAATAACCTGTTTTGCAAGGTGGGAGATGCATTCGATTTTTAGAGATTATACTTATAAGAAAATGTTCTGCAGAAGTCTGATTCACCATTAAAATCCAGCTTCCACAAGATGCCTGACAATATTTGTTGTCCATTCCAGGAAGTTTTATCTCATACGTTCGATTTTCAGACAAGCTAAAGAAATGTGTTCGATTTTCAGATGCACTAAAGCAATATGTTCGATTTTCATGTGAGCTCACGAAACTGTGTTTTCTTTGTACAAATCATATCAGATTAAGGTTTTGAGAAAATCCTCAATCCAATTTTCAGAAACAGGGGCAGCCCTCGTTTTCCTTTCGATTTCACTAATTGCAGTAACAACTGCTATGTATATCATAGAGCCAAAAGGTGGAGAAAACTCGCTGCAAAATCTACCACATTAATGCACAGGTGGCTCTGATACCAATTGTTAAACTTACATATTGCAGAACAATAGGATCGTCTATGCATCAACAATGGATATTTTATACTATAAGCTTAATGGCATACATGATAGGGAAGACATTCTCGACGCCGTCGTGTTGCTGAGAAATGCTCTTGGTTTTCCGCACCTTACACCTTTACGAGAACCTCTCAATGGGACTAGGGTTTTCTCTCGTATGTTGGTGAGAGGACCAAGACATATATTTATAGGAAAGAGGGCCAGAGAAGCTTACCCATCACACTTCTCTCTTCTAGGGTCTCCACATCGTAGGTTTCCATATCCGACTTAATAACCCCGTATAGGGACCACGGTTCAAGCTTCCCGCCCCAAACTTATTTATAATGATCACAACTATAGTGGGGCCCACTGAATCACTCAATCTGAATAATCCAATTATTATGATCTAAACCGATGATCATGTGTGGCCTACCTAATGGAGTCTTACATTCTCCCACTTAGGCTACACTGATCTCTGCAGAAAAATAAAATATTTTATTTTATTTTATGAAAAATATTTTATAAAACGCATTTATTTCAAAAGCTCCTAATGGGCACCTTACTAATTTTCAAAACAACACCGTTGGATAATTATGAGCAACACTTGTCAGATCCGGTCCATCAAGAGCACTGATATTGAATCATGGTAGTCAAAAAAACATTTAATCTTTTCGAAGTGTGATGAATCACGATCATGGATACCAATAGCCTCAATGACATGGATCAAGGATATGGGGTGTGGTATGAACATTACACGTCTAATGTGATAATACGTGCTTATCTTCAGTGGTCGTACTGAACGTGTCTCCAAGACACAAACCAAAGTCTTACTTGCTCAAAACTGAATGTGCACACTGAAGGAGAAGCAAGATATAAACTGAAAAACAGAATCATCAATGCATAAAAGAGATCTCTAAAATGTCTGTACATAATCGGATCAAATATAAAAACTCTCATTACCGAAATACATCCTTGGGATCAACAACTCCCATAGATGTCACATGCTCCTTAAAAAGCATGATAAGAAGGCCTTTAGTGAGAGGATCCGCTATCATCTGCCCCGTGCTGATGAGTTCCACAGACACTTGACGATTCTGAACTCTCTCCTTCACAACAAGGTACTTAATGTTAATATACTTTAACCTTGATGAATGCTTCTTATTGTTGGAGAAGTTAACTGTAGTTGAGCTATCACAATAAATTTTCAATAGTTTCGGGATCATCTACACAACCCGTAAACCAGAGAAAAACTCTGAAGCCAAATCGCTTGATTCGTGGCTTCATGACAAGCTATATATTTCGCTTCCATGGTAGATGATGCCGTAATCGACTGTTTCACGCTCTTCCATGATATGGCTCTACTAACCATCATGAATACATAGCCCGAGGTGGACTTCTTGCTATCGAGACAGCTAGCAAAATCTGCATCTGTATATCCAACGAACTCCAAATTGTCGAAGCTCCTGTATATAAGTTCGAAGTCCTTTGTCCTTTGCAGGTAGCGCAACACTTTCTTTACAGGCTATCCAATGATTCATTACTAGATTACTAAGGTACTTGCCCAACATTCTAACCACAAAAGCAATCTCTTGACGTGTACAGACCTGAGCATACATGATGCTCCCTACTGCTGACACATATGGAATAGCTTTCATCTTGTCCTTTTCTAGGTCATTCTTAGGACACTGAAATTGACCAAACCTATCACCTTTTACAATAGGTGATTGGCCAAGAGCACAACTTTGCATGCTAAACCTTTCAAGAACTCTATCAATATAGGCCATCTGTGACAGGCCAAGTAATCCACGTGATCTGTCCCGACTAATCTGAATGCCAATGATAAATGAGGCATCACCAAGATCTTTCATCTCAAAGTTTTGAAATATAAATTTTTTAGTTTCGCTGCAACAATCCAATATTACTACTAGCCAACAAAATGTCGTCAACATACAAGACCAAAATGATAAGCTTACTCCCACTTATTTTCACATATATGCACTCATCCACAGTGTTTTCAATGAAACCATATAAGGAAACAACTTCATGAAACTTTAGGTACTACTGTTGTGATGCCTATTTCAACCCATAAATGAACTTCTTAAGTTTGCAGACCAGATGTTCTGAGCCTGTGGCTGCAACATATATACGCTCTCCATTAAATCTCCAATGAGGAACGTAGTTTTCACATCCATTTGATGTAGCTCCAAATCTATATGAGCCACAAGAGCCATAATGATCCTAAATGAGTCTTTCTTAGATACGGTCAAGAAAGTCTCCTTAAAGCCAATGCCATCACATTGAGTGAAACCCTTTGCAACTAGCCTGACTTTATACCTTTTGATATTGCCCTTAGGGTCCCGTTTGGTTTTAAACACCCGCTTATAATCCAATCGGCCTAATCCTTTCAGGCAATTCAACAAGGTCCCAGACTTTGTTGTCCTTCATGGATTTCAATTCATCCTTCGTGGCATCAAATCAATAAGAAGAATTTGCACTTTGTTTGACTTGTAAAAAGGACACAGGATCATTTTCAACTCCAATGTCAAACTCATACTCCTACAAATAGACGATGTAATCATCTGGTATTGCAGATCTTCTCTCTCTATGTGATCGTCTTAATGGCTTATTATTCTGAATTGAGTTTTCCATTTCCTCGTCAATGGGTTGTATTTGAGGCTCTATATGGTCATCCATAGGGATCTCAGGGTCCACTGCTAGACGGACGACCACGCTACTCTGAATGATTGTGGTGGGAATCACAATCCGCTCTTCCTCAAATTCAATATTTCTCAAGTTCGTGCTCCCACTATCTTCAGTGTTTTAATAAACCTAGCATTCATAGTCTCAATGACTCTTATGGAATATGATGGACAATAAAATCTGAATCCTTTTTATCTTTTTAGGTATCCAATAAAGAAGCAACTAACAATTCTAGGGTCAATCTTTCTTTCATGCGGGTTATACGGTTTGGCTTCTGCAGGACAACCTCATACATGAAAATATTGTAAACTAGGTTTTCGTCCTGTCCACAATTCATATGGAGTTTTCATTACAGCCTTACTTGGGACCCTATTAAGGATGTGCACAGCCGTTTTCAACGCATCACCCCACAAAGATTCTGGCAACGTTGAATTACTAATCATAGATCACACTGTCCTTTAGGGTGCGATTACGCATTTCCACTACACCATTCTACTTAGGGGTACCAGGCATGGTGTACTGGGCGACGATGCCACAATCTTGTAGGTATCTAGCGAATGGACCTGGATTACGCCCAAATTCGTCATACCTTCTATAGTATTCACTACCACGGTCGGATCTAACGACCTTTATCTTTCTGTCGAGTTGATTCTCGACTTCAGCCTTATAGATCTTAAATGTATCCAGGGCATCTGATTTTTTGTTAATAAGGTATAAGTACCCATAACGAGAGTAGTCATCTATAAAAGTGATAAAGTACTTCTGCCCATTTCATGATGCTGTAGGGAACGGTCCGCAGATGTCTGTATGAATCACTTCTAAAAGTCGTATACTCCTAGTGGCACCATTTTTCCTTATTCTAGTCTGTTTACCTTTAATGCAATCAATATAAATCCCAAAGTCTGAGAAGTCCAGGGAGTGAAGAATTCCTTCATGCACAAGCCTTTCCAATCTCTCACGAGAGATGTGGCCTAATCACCGGTGTCATAGCATAGAGGAATTTTCACAGCTTAAACTTCGTTTGATGCCTTTAGTGTTTCCATGTGGGGAGTTAATGCTGTATACATGTGAAACATCCAAATCTAGCTAATAAAGGTTATTAACTAAAGTGTCAGAACTAATCACAGCCGAATCATAGCAAATACTTAATTTTCCATTTGCAAATTTAAACTTATAATCATGCTTGTCTAAATGAGAAATGGAAACCAAATTGCTTCTAATAGAAGGCACACAAACAGTATCTACTAGATCAAGAAAGTGTCTTGACGATAACCTATGCCTATAGACTCTAATAGCTCCACATTTACTCTAATGTCGTTCCCCATATAGACTGATCTCTCTACATCAGTTGGCGTCCTGGCTTTGGAGCATATCCTGCATGAAATTACATATGTGAATAGTTGCACCAGAATCTATCCACCAGGAGTCTGTGGACACATAGCTAAATTGAATTCAAAACAAACTAAAATATGATTTTTACCCTTAGAAACGAGTCATTCTTTAAATCCTTCACAATCCTTCTTCTGATGATCAGGCTTATTGCAGAAGAAGCAGCCATCATTAGGACCCTTCTTTTCTTTTAGATATTCTTTCAGAGTTAGGCTGATTAGATCCTCATGACTCGTAGAACGTTTTCCTGAAGTACGCTTCCTTTTCTTATTACCTTTTCGTCCTTGACCAAATGTCACTAGTTGCGCACTTCGTGTCTTACTCGACCTTCTGAGTCTCTCTTTCCTCTTGAACGCACTGAGATATCAGATCGTTTAATGTCAACTTTTCCTTTTCATTGTTGTAACTGATTTGGAATTGACCGAACTTTGGAGGGAGGGAGTTTAGAGCCAAGAAAATCGGGAGTTCATCTTCAATCTTAAAGCCTAATGCGCGAATTTTAGCCACCACATCAGACAATCCACCAATGTATTCCCTGATATTTCCTTGACCGTTATAGGTGGCTTGAGTCAGCTTATGTAGAAGTGAACTCAGCTCAGCTTTATTCGATTTTTCAAATCATTTTCCTATTTCAGTCAAGAAATCTTTAGCTTTCTCGGTGTCGGGCATGACACCCTGCGTGGTCTCAGAAATCGAGTTCTTCATGATCTTAAGACACATCTTATTTGACTTGGTCCAGGCCTTGTAATGAGCCTTTTCTGATTCTGAACTGGATCAAATGAAATGGGAGGCTCTACTTCCTCTAGGGCTAGGTCTAAGTCCATGCAACCTAGGACTATTTCAATGGACAACTTCCATTTTGAATAGTTAGACCCAGTAAGCAAAGGTATGGAATTGAATTGGGTTAAAATGTTGGAAACAATCATAGCTGGACATTCAAAGCACAAAACTCACAGTCAATAAACAAGTCCCATATGACAATGCATGAACATAAACCACAAACATTATGCATGTATAAACATTCGATTGATTTGGGCCTTCAATCAACTAACCCAGAATGATGATGGGCCATAATCATTTAGTTCTAGCAAGAGCTCAGCGTATCATCACAATTCCTCCTTTGGGCGGAATTGTAACATACAAGAGGCTCTACTGAACATGAAGCTGACCAATGCTAGTGAAATAAATCTAAGACACCCATCATCTTTGGATAAAATGAATCTCTCAAACTTATATCACCATCACCAATCACTTCATCCCACTCACATTCAGCCAAACGATGATACTTCTTTGTTCTGACCACCGCCTACCTCAATGTGAACGCAACTGAATGCAATCCTATAATGAAGAGTCACTGAATTCCATATACCGAAGTCTAAGACCAAAGATTTTCACCAATTGAGGTCACTTTGGTGGCTAACACAACCAGCTTCAATCCTTTCACCCAGACTCAAGGATTGCTACATGGTCCTACCCATAACGGACCATACTGCAGAAGTTCTAATTTGGCTAAAAAAACACGACTGATGTTGACCGTCAATTGGTTCCATCATTTTAAAGTGATGGCTCATTTGAGTCCTTAATGGTCAACTTCTTAACATCAACACCAATTATATGGGTAATGGCCTTATTTTAAGCCAAATTCGAGCTTAAGTAGCATATTTATATCTTTATGGTCCAAAAATTCTATCTTAAATAGGATTAAAACATATCATATGTGTCCTAAAAATTAGACCAAATCATGCTTAAAACATGCTAATGCGTTGGATTGATTGGGCATGGGCCGGGCTGGCGAGCCTAACCCACTGGACTGGGCCTATCGGGCTTGGCCTACTGGATTGGGCCTGTCGGGCCTTGCCACTGGACTAGGTCCTGTCGGGCCTGATTGAATGGACTGGGCTGCTGGATGCAGCCCGCTCGTCCTGGGCTGGACTAAAGCTGAGGCTGCTGGACCGGGCCTGATTGTCTTGGGCCCTGGTTTATGGACTAGATCAGAGCCCAGTCCATTTGGAGTTTTCCCATAACCAATCCCAAATTGGAAATCTCAATACACCCAAATCAAAGGCCGCTGGAATTTCCCAAATCTGGAAATCCTTCTTACGGCCAAAACCCTAGCCGTTAGGAATGGAAACTGCCATTCTGTCCCAAATTGGAAATCAATATCCAAAACCCTTAGCTAGCTGCAAGCTCCACCTCAGCCGGACGAGACCATGGCCGCCACCATCTTCATCATCGCCATCATGAATCGAGCAGCAACACCGCGTCCGACAACGCTGCTACAGTGGCAACACTCCATCAATCCTGAATCACGGCCACAGTGCTGAAGAGGGTGGCCATAACTTGCTGGAAATGTTTTTTTTTTTTTTTTAATCTAAATTTGACAACTACAGGGTAATAACCCACAATTCCACAGCAATCAACAATGATGGCCACCGATCTAAGATCGGCCTCAGCAGGGAAACATGGCATGTGCGTTCGATTACAGAACCATGGTTGCAAGTGGCCGCAGTCATAGCCGATGATCACAGTTGTCCTTTAAAAAAATGGACGACCATTGACACTATGCCGATTGAAACCGGCCCATGAATAAACAACGTCCACGGCTGCATGACCTCTATTGCAGATTTCGTCGGTGTCTAATAATGTCAAAATCTGGCACTCAACGGATTTCATGAGAGTTCAAAACAACTCTATGAACATTGCTCCCTTCACACAAATCAGTTTCCAGATCCGGGTTTAAGATGTATTATAGATTTAAGGTCTAACCAGAGATCTGTAGGAATTTGACATCTTGCTGGGGTTTGGAGAAGCCTTGAAATAATCCCCAAGTTTAACGTTTTGGATTGCCTCATTACAGATCATATCAGATTAAGGTTTTGAGAAAATCCTCGCTCCAATTTTCAGAAACAGGGGCAGCCCTTGTTTTCCTTCCGATTTCACTCATTGCAGTAACAACTGCTATGTATACCATAGGGCCAAAAGGTGGAGAAAACTCGCTGCAAAATCTACCACATTGATGCACAGGTGGCTCTGATACCAACTGTTAAACTTACATATTACAGAATAATAGGATCGTCTATGCATCAACAATGGAGATTTTATACTATAATCTTAAAGGCATACCTGGTAGGGAAGACATTCTCGATGTTGTCGTGTTGTCGAGAAGTGCTTTTGGTCTGCCGCACCTTACACCTTTAGGATAACCTCTTAATGGGACTAGGTTTTCTTTCATATGTTGGTGAAGAGGACCAAGACATATTTATAGGAAAGAGGGCCAGAGAAGCTTACCCATCACACTTCTCTCCTCTAGGGTCTCCACACTGTAGGTTTCCATATCCGACTTAATAACCGCATGTAGGGACCACGGTTCAAGCATCCCGCCCCAAACCTATTTGTAATGATCACAACTATAATGGGGTCCACCTGAATCTCTCAATCTGAATAATCCAGTTGTTATGATCTAAACCGATGATCATGTGTGGCCCACCTAATGGAGTCTTACAATAGACTGAGTTAAGATAACCTGGTTTCAACAATGAAGACTTGGTATGGATTACGAAGTGGAGGTGGCTAGCTAACATTGCTGGTGTGACTAACAGAGGTTGGTGTACTAAGGGTGGGATGTGTACTAATAAAAAAATGGGATGTGTACTAATAAATAAATAAATAAAAAATCGAAGATGGGGAAGAGAAAAATAAGCCAAATTAAAATTATTAAGATCAATGTTACCTCCAAAAACAATACTCTTCTTTTCACTGAGATGATGGAAAGCTCTCCACCACGGATGAGAATACGTCACTTCTGTATTTCGTCCGGGGTAGGGCCCGCCTAGAGTTTTATAAAAAGTGGAGAGAAGGGACGCGGATTGCATCCTGCCCATTTTATGGAATTACTTAAAAAAGGAGGAAGTTCCAACGCTCTAGTGGGCCACACCAAATAGTGATCGGATCTAGTGACGTCATCACTACAGTAGCACTCTTAGTGATTACGTCATCAGGCTTCTGATCACTATTTGGTGTGGCCCACTTGAGCGTTGGATCTGCCTCGTTTTTGGGCCCACATCATAGCATGATCTTATAAATGTATGGACGGAGTGGATAAACAGATACATCAGGGTGGGCCCTCCACTGGTCTGCCCGGACGGGCGGGGGCAGGATGCAATCCGCGTGTGGCGAGAAGGGACGCGGATTTCCTGCGGTAACCTTTCTCACGAAGTTCATAGGCTGGATACTAGGTGGGGCCCACTTTGCTGTTTGTTAGAAATCCACTGCGTCCATCCTTCTTGCAAGCTCATTTTAGGACATGCAACCAAAATTGAGAATGATCCAAAACTCAAGTGGGCCACACGAGAGGAAACAACCGGGATTCAATGACCACCGTTGAGATTATATGGCCACAAAAATTTCGTTTAATGCTAATTTTTTTGTGTTTCCACTTAATCTCATTGGGAAGGTTTAGATGGCACATAAACATCAAGATAGAACCCAAGAAGGTTTCAACCGTAGGTATTTATTTTCCTCTGTTTCTCCCGTGTGGTCTACTTTTGTTTTGGATCCACCTCAGTTTTTATTGAATGTCCTAAAATGAACTCGAAAAATGGATGGACAGGGTGGATTTCTGAAAAACATCATAGTGGGCCCCGCCTACATCCCAGCGCAGTAACTTTATGCGAACCTGAGAAGCATCTCATACCAGGGAGCGGATTAGGTGAGACCGGCCCTTACCGTTGCGCCCACCTTTGATGTATGTATTCTGTATCCACACCGTCCATCCATTGTTTTTACAGTCATTTTATGTAATTGTCTCAAAAATGAAGTAGATCCAATAATCAGGTGTGTCATACCCTAGAAAACAGTGGTGATTGAACTTTAATTGGCCAAAAAGTTTTCGATGAAGTTGATATTTGTTTATGTACACTTCATCTAGGATAATATGACCATATCAACAGATTGGACGGCAAATAAACACTACGGAAACATTAATGTGCTCCTATGAAGTTTTTAATGATAGGATGTTCAATAACCACTGTTTTCTAAGGTATGGCCCACCTGATTATTGGATATGCTTCAATGCCCTAAAATAATCTGTAAAAATAGATGAACTGCGTAGATACAGAATACATGCATCATGGTGGGTCCCACGGTAATGGCAGGACCGTTTTGGGTGAGTCCAGGGTCTCACCTTATCCGCTGCCCTTATTCTCCGGAAGCGGATTGCCTCTGTGCCTGGAGCTGTGTGGGGTCCATAGAGGTGTCCATAACAAATCCATTCCGTCCATTTCGAAAGACCACAATGGAACAGAATTATTAAAACCATGCACATCCAAAACTTATGTGGGCCATATCACACAAAATAGTGGGGATTTAATGCCTCGCAGAATTTTTGTAGCAGGATGATATTTGTTCCTACAGCAGACTCCTTCAGTTTATTTTGGTTGAATTCCAACAAGAAGTTTATTTTAAATTCTTTCCTTAAACCCATTTAAAGGTTTCTAAATAGGTCAAACAAAAAGACAATTATGCCCTCTTTAGCCCTTTATTCCTTGACAAGGGTACCGAATTCCACTCTGACCGTGGACTACACTGTGGGCTCCACAATGATGTGTTAGTTTGATTCATACCGTCCTTTTTTTTTAATCATCATTTGAAAGCATGAGCCCAAAAATAAAAAGATGCAAAACTTTGGTAGCCCAGGAAGGTTTCAACGGTAGGCATCTCTTTTCCTAGTTTAACCTCTTCTGTGGCCCACTTAAATCTTGGATCCAACTCATTCTTTTTTATTGCATGCCCTAAAATTACCTGGCAAAACATATGGACGGGTGGATTACTCACAAACATCATGATGGGTCCACCAAGAATTCCCACGAAAGGGAGTGGATTAGGTGTTATAGAGGGAACAGCTTCGTGGGGACCCACATTGATGATTTTTTGTATATCCACGCCGTCCATCCGTTTCTCCAATCCATTTTAGGATGGGTTTCTAAAAATTATGCAGATCCGAATCTCATGTGGACCAAGTTATAGGAAACAGTTTTGATTGAGTGCCTCATCATTAAAAATTTGAAAGAGCCCATTGTAAAGTTTCAGTAATGTTTATTTTCAATCGAACCTATTGATAATGTCAAGAAGATCTGGATGAAGGTAAGATACAAAGATTAACTTGATCCAAAACTTTTGTGGCCCACAAAAAGTTTTTAATGGTCATTCATCACTGATTCTAGTGGTATGGTCCACCTGATATTTGGATCTTCTTAAGATTTGGGATTACTTACTAAAATAACATGGAAAAATAGATGGACAGAGTGGATGTACAAACAATACATCAAGGTTAGCTCCACATGGTTAGAGTAACACCCACTAAGCCATATCTCAGGTAACCGCTAATCCGCTCCCCCAAGGTTTTGCAGCAAATCCACTTTCCGCGGATCTCCTATTGACGCGGATTGCCTATTAACGCTAGAGGTGAGCATGAGCCGAGCTAAGCGCTGTTCAAGCTAGGCTCGCTCAATGACCACCCTAGTTCGTGTTTGGCTCAGCTCAACCTTCGAGCTAGATTGAAATGTTCGAGCTAGCTCGACCAAGCTTTCGGGCGAGTTCAAGCCCAATTCAAGCCTAGTAGGCCCAGCCCACAAGTTGGGCTTAAAGTTGTTTAAAATTGGACCCAAAGGGAGCCCAAAGCCCATTGACACCCCAACTTACTTTTATAGAGAGTTTCATCTCTCTTTTCTTTGTTCACTTCCGATGTGGGACTAAAAATATGTTTTTTTAGTTTTTTACAAGTGAGTCAGTCAAGTCGAGCCGAGCCAAGCCGAATCGAGCTTCAATCGAGTAGAACTTCGAGCCGAGCCGAATCAAGCTTCAATCGAGCAGAACTTCGAGCCGAGCCGAGCCGAGCCGAATCGAGCTTCAATCGAGCAGAACTTCGAGCCGAGCCGAATCGAGCTTGGGTTAGCTCGAGCTCGGCTTAAAACTCATTTCGAGCTTGGAAAAATGGCTCGGCTTGGTTCGAATCTAGCCTTCGAATTGAGTTGGTTCTAGCCGAGTCAAGCGAGCTAACAGAGCGGGCTTAGCTCGTGCTCATCTCTAATTAACGCTACTAGAAACCACCTCACTACTGGACAGTGCTCTATGGGCCTCATAATGATATATCTGTTTCATCCACACTGTTCACCTAATTTTTTAGATTATTTTAAGAAATGAGCCCAAAAATAAGACAAATCCCAATCTCAAGTGAACCACATTACAAGAAAATATTGGTGATTAAATGCCCACTATTAAAAATTTCCTAGAGCCCACTTATACATTTACTTTCCATCCAACCCTTTAATTAAGTCAGAAAGACTTGGATGAAGGGAAAACGCAAATATCATCTTCATCTAATACTTTTGTGGCCTCCAAGGAGTTCTTTATGGTGGGCGTTCAATCACTTGTTTCCTGTGGGCGTTGTCCACATGAGATTGCCTCATTTCTAGGCTCTTTCCATAAAATGGTATGGAAAAATGGTTGGATGGTGTGGATAAAACATATATATTATGGTGGGCTCCAAGAGCACCGTCCATTAATACTTGCCACTGGCCTCATCCATAGGGAATTCGCGTCCTTCACGCTGTGCGTGGGAGTTGACTGTAGCCCTTTTATCAGAAACCAGATTGCATCCTACCGGCCCGTATCCAGTTGGGAATGGGCAAGAGCTTTAAGTGGCCACCAAGATGTATGAGTTTTATCCACACAGTCCATCCATTTCTCCATAAAATTTTATGGAATAGGCGTAACGCCCGGGTTTTTTTGAAATTTATTTAAAAAAATTTGAAAATTTTATTTTGATTAAATATTGTACATTAACTTTGATTTGTGAATAGAGGGACATCCGTAGGAGATCTGATAGGGATATCCTTTGCAAAAGTTACTTAGAATGATATCATGAATGATGTAGAATGGTTAGATTTCTCAAAGCTGACATTTTTCTGATAATTACGATAATGCCCTTAGATCCCATAATTCACGATTTTTTATCAATCAAATATGTAGTTTTCGAATTCGTCCAAAAGGTAAGCGTAATTTTAGGTGTATAATAATACCATATAGATAGATTTTCAAGTAGGGCACACGATCATGGAGATCTTAACCTAAGAGCGTCCGTAGCCGTTGATCTAGGAATGTAGTTGAGAAAGTAACAATACCAAACTAATTATCTTAGTGGTAAACCATATCCTAGAATTTGATTGATTATCTGAGGTGTATAGATATGAAATATTGAGTGCTCAAAAATATAAATGACTCACATTAGCCTAGACCTTTGATTTCTAGATCACATAGTTCTCATAATCCGTTTGACTTGAAATTTTATACCATACCTATTCATCATAAATTAACCACACATGTCAAATTTCAGCCCTTAAATCATAGTAGAAGTGGTCAAATTATCAAATCAGCCCCCTAACCCCTGATTTTTGTGTCCATCGAGTGATAAAAGTGGATGGGTAGTTGTAGTCAAATATTCTCCTTCATGAGAGTGACTTGGATTGTTATTACCATGAGCCAATAGTTTGATTTGAGTGCCCACCTTAATAAATATTTTTCTTAAGTGTCAAGTTATCTAGTTTTAAGAAATAACAAGTTACCAACTCTTTTTAAATCTGGACATTTCAATTAACCCACTTCCCACCGTCAATCACTTCTAAAATTTGAATCACTCATTGTCCTCATATGACTACGAGTTTATACAAAATTTGGACCCCGATTTATAATCCTACACCGTTGAACCACAAAGCCAGCCCCTTCTTTTTCCACCAAAAGTTGGAATTTCAGATTTAGACTATTCCCATCATTAATCAACCACCAAACTTTGTACAATTTTTTGTCTATCATGACTACACATTTTCTCCAAATTTGGGCCTTGATCATCAAGCATGGACCGTTAATTGAGATTAAGGGGGCGTTTGGTAAAACTTAATTTCACGACTTATCACTTAAAAATTCTATTTTCAGTGATTTTAGTAATTCAGACCGTTTGGTAATTAAAAAAATTTAAGTGCTTAATTGGAAAAATCACTTAAATTAAGTGGATTATTTTCAGCCATGACAACTTGACTTAAAACTTATATCTGAATGCGGTAAGTGGTTCCTCTTTAAATTTTTAAATAAAAATTGACAAAAGTATCCCTATTAACATTTGATAATGGCAAAGATTACCCTTCTTTGTTTACTTTCCTATCTATGACACCATCCTACGCAAGTACTTGAAGTCACCAAATTCTATAAGCCCCAACATAATGTATGTATTATATCTACATGGTCTATCCATTTGGAGAGATCATTTTAAGGCATGAGCCCAAAAATGAGACAAGTCCAAACCTTAGGTGGACCACACCACTGAAAGCATGGGGACAATGATGCCCACCATTGAAACCTTCCTAGGGCCCACCATGATGTTTATTTACCATCAACCCTGTTCATAAGAACACAAAGACCTGCATTAAGGGAAAACACAAATATTAGCTTGATTCAAAACTTTTGCGGCCGTAATAAGTTTTTAATGGTAGTTTTCAGACAAATTACTAAACAGATTTTTCAGTTCTTATAAGTAATTAAATTCAGCACTTTAAGTTCTCAGTACTTAAATTAATTTTCAGGCTTAATTTTTCAGTTTTACCAAACAGCACCTAACCCTGTTTTGCCATTCACCGAGCCATTTTTCAAGATCGGCCAAGCTAGATTTCAAATCACCATAAAAATTATATATTTTGACTCTACTCTTCATACCCAACGTAGTGAATTGATTAGAATTTCTCAAAGATCAATCCTTTAATCATTTTTTAGCAAATTCCAATGAGATTAGGAGGTGCGCAGGTGCACACATCCCCTCTCATAATTCTCTTCCTGAGAGAGAGAGAGAGAGAGAGAGAGAGAGAGAGAGTGTGTGTTTGTGTAGAAGAGACTTCATTTAGCTTCTCGAGCAATTAAATCAATTTCTACAGCCTCCATTTAGATCTAATCTAAGGTGAGGATTTTTCCTTTAAGCCAACATGGATAAAAGTGTAATTTCCTAGATTTTCTTTATTGTTTATTAAGTATCTTAATCTTGAATGCATGATCTATATTAGACCATAATTAGTGTTAGATTTATGTTGGGATGATACTATGTGATACTATGATTTAATGTTTAGATGTATATGTGAGAAAGCATGTGCATTTTTTCGCATTATTGTCGAACCATTTGTTGATTTCTTTTATTTATATTTATGTACGATTAAGATAGTTATGATGATGTATACATCATATGGATGATGATTATCATGTAAATATTATACTTATGTACACCCTTATCCCAGTATTGATGAGATCAGTTGTTGTAGAGAGATGGGCTCATGAAAGGTGTCCATGTTGGAAAGATGATCTTCACATAATTATGTTTATGTGTTGAGTATTGCCAAGGGATCCTTGTGTTCACATGATATTGGAATGAATCCATGTGTCGTATATATATGTTTCCTTTGATCGACTACGTTGGAAATTAATGGTTATTCGTGGACTCAGTTGGACTATAAGTGGGACAGGGAGTAGGACATTAATCGTATATGTTATATCATGAGCTAAGGTTGGTGCTATGGACACTAATTCCGTGTTATCGGCCTATGCTGAGTTATTTATAACTCCCCATAGTGACCATTAAGTTTTTTCAATATGGTTGGATGTGAAATTACTTAAATAAAGGTGAAACTAAAGTCATGCATTCACTTGGCTCTATGTGGGCATATGGAATTGAGAATAGGCTAGAGCGTCCTACTTCTCCCGTACACTGTCGCGTGTAGATTTGGGCTATGAGCGTCATGTTTCTCACTTGCATCCCAGAAACCTCTAGTGGCTAGCGGTTAGCGTGAAGTCGTAATAGGGAGTCTCCCACTTCATGTATTATGATTTCTAGCCAGGGTACTTTAGCCAAAGCATGGATATCATGCATTGCATTAATAAGATTTCTCTTGGATGTTTCGGTCAATTATAATTATCATGCTTGCGCTATCTCTGTGTCATTATTATCATGATTGTCTTGGAGGTTTATTTCCCACTATGATAGCGTTTAACGCTATCTAACCATATCTCAGATAATCCAGGTGAAGATCCAGTAAGTGAAGTGAGTACTACGACGAGGTGTTCGAATGTTCGCGGCACAGACGACGGATGATGAAATTGGGTGGCATATGAGAGATTTTATTTGTATATGTATGTTTAGGATAATTTATTGTTTATTTCAAAATTGTAATAAGTCTTTCATGGTAAAGACAATGATTAAATGTTTTATTTGATATATTTTAAGAACATTTGTTGATAACTTAGTGTAGAAATTAATAGAATAAGATTACTTATCTTTCGTCACTGTTCTTGAATGCCACAAAATATTAAATAAATGAATAATTAATAGAATGTAAATGAATTTATCCTTGACGCATTCTAAATAACATCCGGGAACTAGGCTCATCGCAATATCCACGAGAGTAAAAAATCTCGGGGCGTTACAATAGAGCCAAAAGTTAGGAAATTCCAATCCTCAATTGGACCACACCACATGAGCCAGTAGTAGTAATGATGCTCATCGTTACAACTTTCCTAGGGCCCATCGTGATGTTTATTTTCCATCCAACTTATTCATAAAGTTATAAATACCTGGATGAGGGTAAACCACAAATATTAGCTCCATCCAAAAGTTCATGTGGCCCCAAAGAAATTTTCAATAGCATGAGTTTAATCCCCATTGTGTGGTCCACCTATATCTTGGATCAGCCTTATTTCTAAGCCAATATACTGAAATGATACGAAAAATGGATGGACGGTATGGATAAAACCCATACATCCATTTCGCCACTCAGGAGCTCCTGCTCGTTCCTGCTGGAGATGGCTGGGCCATGTTCCTTTTTTAGAGGGTAAAAAAGTCTTTTAAAAAATATAATATTCCATACATAACGGCATATGACGGTAGGCGTATTGATAAGTGCCTAATATTGTATAATTAACGTTAGATATTTAGAGTATTATCATTGTTTTTTTGGTTAATTATTCCTCATTAGATGTGTTTTTGCCATTCAGGTGATTAATGGAGGCTGAATGAGATATGAGCCAATCAGAACGTTTTAGGGCCTAAAAGTGATCAAGATCAAGTATGAGACAGTCCTGCAGGAAATTGAATCATAAAGATAAAAGGATGGATCATATTCTATAGTGGACCGCACCACAACCACTCATTTGGAAATTCAGGTTGTGCGTGATTGTGATTGAGTGATCACACAGGTTTGGACGGTCAAGATTGGATGTCCACATGTACGGCCAACCGTATGTGCATCAAGCAAGTGGAAACATTTCCACCATCACACTTAAAGTGACTAGGTCTCAGCCTCCACATGTGCCAGCATGGAAGGCTTCAACCTTCTTCACACGTCCAGCAAGGTGGGCCATGCTTTCCACAATTTCAAACCAGCTATAGTGGACCCACTGTAATCTCAGCCGTCCATCAAGAAGACAATAGTAATGGGTGGCCATCTCATCTAACACCTGCAATGAAGATCAGATCCTTCATCAACGATCAGCACAACAACTCATGAAGGAACTCCAATCCACCGGCCATCTTCAAACCAAGGACCACACTTGCAAGATGAAGGAGTTCTCAGCTGTCCACATGCATCACACGTGTTGTACATCACCACAAGATCCAGTCATTCATCCACCTCCAACGTGATCAGGTGGACCACATCATCCATCCATCGAATCAGCATGCATCTAAGGTGGACCCCACAACTGATGATGATCCAGCACCATCAAGTGATGACTCCACTGTTCAAGTGGTTGTCCACCCATCCATCTGCCGAGGTCACTCCATGGAAGTCTTCCAGATCCACACGTGTCTGCTCTACCGTCCAGATATTATGGACCTTCATCAACTGTCCACTTCAACCAACTCTAATCAGGACCATCCATCACATGTCCAGCTGAACATGTTCTTAACGGGAGCTGAAATCCTAGCGTCCAAATCTCATCAGTTATGGTTGACCCCAATTTGCGGCCGTCCACTTCAACAGAGCTGATGCATCATCATCTCCACATCCGACGTCAAATAGCCAAGGTGGACGATACTTTCAAGGGACGTTTAAGCAGCAAGACTTTTTGGATGTTCTTCACCAGTCAACATGCAACCTTCACACGTGCAAAGGTGGCCACACCTGCATCACACGTGCTGAGCACCAGCAGTGGAAATCATCTCCATTGTCCATCTATCTAAGACAATCTATGGACGGTTCTTCAACTCCACACGTGTCATCACCAAGGGATGGGCGTCCTTCCTCATCACACATGCATCTCCATGGCCATCTGATGGACGTCCAAGCCTCACACGTGCTGCAAATCACGTCCTAGCTGCAGCAAGATCACCACCGTCTAGATCTTCAACACCCATCAACCAAATCAACGGCTAGCAAACAGCTCTAATCCAGCCATCAATCGTCCACACGGACAACTATCCAGTACCATCCACTCACTGCTTGTGTACTTCAGCAGTCCAGCAGGTGGACCACCGGATTAATGGTTAGGATAATCAGAAGCATTAATCAATGGTTGAAGGAGTTCCAACGTCCTAGCAGCTCACAACAGTTCCAACTGATCAACAACACCGTCCATCATCTGGAAGCAACCCATCTTCAATGGACGGTCTAAATTGTCCACATTCTCCATGTCCAGCTTGTGGACCCAGTCAACTCCAACTCATCACCGAGGGGTTAACTCACCTTACCATCTTTCATCCTTGGCCCAAGCAAATGCTCTCTTCATCCTCTTTCATCCATGAGCTCCAAACCTAGAGAAAAAATTGTCCTAGACTTGGAGTACTTTTCTTATCACATGTCATCCCAAGCCTAACTCCAAGCCCAAACCTAGAGAAAATTTGCTTGGAGTACCACCTAGGCTTGGGAGCCTCTTAAAAGTCTATAAAGGAGGCCCCCCTCCTTCTCATTTGAATCATCCCACAATCTAAATTCATTTCTTTTCTTTCTTTCTTTCTTTCTTAGTTTTGTAGTGTAGAGTAGTTTTTCCTTTGTAGAGAATTTAGTCTTCCATTGTAGCATGGTTGGCTAAACCTCTAGCTAAGGCTAGGGGTGAAGCCTTTGGAGAAATTTGCAAGTTTTGGTACTTTTGGTTCAATAATGGTGCTTGAATGTTGGAGTTCTCTTTAGTTGATTGATTTGGTTATCCACCCCGGCAGACGCTATTATTATGCAAGCCTCTTGATCCATTGTCAACTCCGGGCACATTGGATGCTTGGGATCCCTTGCACACCAATTAGCTTGTTCATGATTGATAAAGTCCCTTGATCCATCGTCGACTCCGGGCACGATGAATGTTTTGGATTCCCTACGGTCATTGAGCTAATACAGGTAAAGTCATCGATATGTAAAATCCCTTGATCCCTTATAAACTCCGGGCACATTAAATGCTTTAGATTCCCTACAATCGATAGATGAGATCTTAACAGTTAGATCGGTCAATCAAAGCCTCCTATCTTGTAAGTATGCATTTGATCGTATGAATTGTGATCTTATCGATTGACTTTTTGGTAAAGTTGTTGATCTGTATAATTTCTTAATCCATTGTCGACTCCAGGCACAGTGGATGCTTGGGATTCCCTGCGATCAACTAACGAGTGCTTCATGGTCAGATCCATTGGTTTAGATCACCATCTTTTATGAAATATGCAAGTAGTTTAACCGTTTCATCTTCTAATTGGAACAAATCTTTATTCGATTCCAGTTGAGTTATAGTTAAACCAATATATCAAACCTTATGAATTAAGCAAGCCCATTTTCCATTTTTGTCTTTTATTACACACAACTTGCTCTACTCTCGTGGATAATTCAGATTTCATCTCTCCTACCTAAACTAATTCCTCTAAGTGTTCTTAACCTCAATCCCTGTTGTTTGACCCCGGTCTCACTGAGTATTTTACTACTTCGCTACTTGCACTTGGGTGTGTAATCTTTGGATTGTAGCACGTATTTTTTGACTAACTGGAATAACATTAAGCAGGCTTTAAGAAAGAGTTTAAAAGCAAGCTTATTTTTGAAATTCAACAAAAACATAGGCGTCAGTATGGCATTGTCTCTTAATAATTCTATGACCATTTTAGATGACATATACACACCATGATCAGCTTCGAGAAAGTTTCAATGGTGGACATTTTTTTGGGGGGGAGAAAGTAAGTGAGAAAAACTTTCTTATTACTTACCCAAGGCAAGACCTGAAAAAAAAAAAAAAACAACAGAATGGGGCGAGCCCCTACAAAGAGAAAAGAAAAAAATAAAAAATAAAGAAGAAACGACCCACATCCTGGGTGCAAGAGAAAAAAAAAAAAAAAAAAAAAAGAAGGGAAGGGGGGAAGAAAGAGGAAGAAGTGGGGATAACGAGGAAGATGACAAAAAAAACCCACAACTCAAGTTAGGCATCATAACGAATTTTGAATCTCAGTCTCTATGATAAAAATGAAAGTTACTATCTTACAAAATAAATGGCCAAAGTGGATTTGTCATGAACATGCTTGTGGACCCCACACAGCCCCGGGCATAGAGATATCTTTGAGATTGGGGTTATGGGCAATCCGCTCCCTCATTCTCCGCGCTACAATGGACGTGGATTTCTGCTAAAGACTTTTTCATGAAGTTCCTGGGAATCTAGGTGGGGCCCACCGTGGTGTTTGTAAGAAATCCACTCCTTCAATCTATTTTTTTAGCTCATTTTAAGACATGCGAACAAAAATGATCTGGATCCAATATTCAAGTGGGCCACACTAAAGGAAAAGGTGGGTAGGAAAATTCATAATGTTGAAAACTACCCGGGGTACCGCTCATAATGTCATTCCTATTGAATATTTCAATTGTGGACATTCAATCCTTGCATTTTTGCTCAATTTTATGAAAGCATACTCTTGAACCACTTAGCGAATGTAAAAAAGACTTATTTACCCTTATTCTTTAGAATGGAGAAATATATCGAAATTAGGCAAAATTAAAAGGAATTAAGAGTTATTTTGAGTGCACACCCCTTGCAATAAATCTCTGTACACACTACACATTTGGCAGTTGGGATATGATACACCCATCAAGTTAGTCCAATCTACTATATATTTTCCCATGAGCTCGGTTCTACTACAAGCGCATGTAGGTTTATGCTTAACCTACAAAGGGGGCATTATGGTCTTTTCAATTGAAGAGTCATACTTGTAGCAAGTCAAGTATACTCGCGTCTAAAAATGCCCCTCGCCACCTCATTTATTACAACCATACTCCTTAATTTTAAAACGCCTACTGAAGCGTGAAATGGGGCCCACTTTAAGCAATTTCACTGATCAACATTGTCCATCCTTATTCCCATGCCCTCTTTCATAACTGAAAAAAATGAGGTTGATTCGACTAGTAGGTTGGTCGTAGCAGTCGATTCATCTTTTGACCATTAAACCAATACGCGATGAATTGATTGTATTGTGGTCCACCGGACCATTATATGTCTCATTTTTAGGAAATCTATATTTTAATTTGTATAGTTGAATGGACGGAACAAATCATAAAAAAAACACTTGTGGGCCATACTTTCATCAGGATCGGTGAGTAGACCGTTCACCGCTTCACTCCAGTGTTACCCGGGTGACACCCCGATTTGTGTCCTCCTGACTTTGTACGATCGTTGATGATGATTTTTTTTAGATCCAAACCATCTGTCCATTTTTTCATCTCATTTAAGTACTTATTAAGAGATATTAAGTTAATTAATATCTTTGGTGGACCACACCATTAGATAAAATTGTTAATGACCATTTAAAGGTGGACATAACCCGTCATTCGTGGGGCCCATACCCATCAATCTCATCGATCCAGTTCATCAATTTGTTATTTTGAGTCTCTATTTTTCACGATAGCAAATTTGATGTTGATAAAGTCTAAATGAAGGGAAAATATAAATATCAGATTTATCCAAAACTTTTGTGGCCCACAAAAAGTTTGTAATGGTCATTCATCACTGTTTCATCACTGTTTCTAGTGATATGGTCCACCCGAGAGTTGGATCTTCTTAGAGTATGGTATAACGTCCTAAAATGATATGAGAAAACAGATGAACGACGTGGATATATAAAAAATACATCAAGATGGTCCCAAATGGTTAGGGTAACACCCACTAAGTTGTTCCCCGAATAACAGCTAATCCGCTCTCGGATCCAACGAGGTGGATGGGACCCCTGACTCTGGGGCCTACTGTGCACACCGTCCATCTATATTGATATCTAATTTTAGGGCATGATCCAAAAAATGAAGCAGTTCCAAATCAAGATGGACCATGGTACAGGAAACAGTGGTGATTGAATCCAAAAAATGAGGCAAATCAAAATCTTTAGTGGCCCGCACTACACGAAACAGTGGTGATTGAAATGCCATCAGTTAAAAAATTGTTAGGGGCCACAAAAGTTTTGGACCAAGCTTGAGATTTGTGTTTTCCCTTATGATGTAGTCAACAAGTTGGGTGGCCAGTCAACAAGTTGGGGCTCCATTTATAGGGGGTGCGAATTAAGTGTTACCGGGGGAACAACTTAGTGGGTGTTACCCCTATTGTGTGGGCCACATGGGTGATATTTTGATTGTGTGGGTGTGATTGCCATTGGTGTTTGATTTCGTTTGATTCTATACTTCAGTTCTTTCCCAACAAACCATACCACTAGAAGCAGTGGTGATTGATTACCATAGCTAGGGTAACACCCACTAAGTTGTTCCCTTGGTAACAGCTAATTCACTCTCACTTACAGGGACAATTATGGAACAACTCACAACTTAGTGTTGGACCCCACCACTAGGCCTGGCAAAATTCCACACGACCCGCTAACCTGCACGAAACCCGCATGAAAAAACCAGTGTTCAGGTCCAACCTTATTGTGTTGGGTCACTAACGGGTTTACCCGTTAAGAGTCTTAAGACCCGTTAACATAACGGGTTGGGTGAGTGTTTCACCCACGAACCTGTTTAACCCATTAACATGATGGTCTAGATCACCAAACCATGGCCCACCAATGAACATTTACACTCTATCATATGCAATATTGCAATGTACAGGTGATTCCTCCATGTCTCATGAGTGAATCCTATTGTTTTTAGTGATAGAATGGGTCCATTAGGTGGACCACAGCTGTATGCTGGGTTAGATTGTCATTTGTCCTCATCAACGGTCGGGTTACGAGTTACCTGTTAGTTAACAAATGGGTTTGGGTGAGCAAATTTTTGACATGATACGAACACGACACGACACACAACGTGAACATAGCTCAACACGACGCCCGCTGCCAGGCCTACCCACTACTAGAAATTTTGTTTGTTGCTACTAAAAACTTATTGTGTGCCATCAAGTTTTTTGGATCAATCTGATCATGTATTTTCCCTTCATATAGGTCTATTTGACCTTATAAACTGGTTGGAGGCCAGATAAACATTACAATGGGCCCCTAGGTAGGTTTTAATGATGGGAATTCAATCACCACTATTTCCTATCGTGTGGCCCACCTGAGATTTGGATCTGCTTAAGTTTTGGGACCATGTCCTAAAATGATCTTGGAAAACGGATGGACGGCGTGGAAATGTAACAAATTCATCACGGTGGGCCTCACATAAACATTACAGTGGGCCTTAGTTTTCAAGTGTGGGCATTCATGGTCCCTAAAATGAACAGAAAAAACTGATGGACGACACGGATATACAACACATAAACCAAGGTGGGCCCCATGCACTGAACAGTGCACGTGCGTGTGCACTAATCTGCGTAAGTCGCAGAGTATTAAAAAAAAAAAAAACCTAATGCGTGGCTGAAACCGTCTATTCATTTTCGAGGGAAAGAGAGGGAGACTTAAGAGAGATAGGGAGAGGGAGGGAGAGAGAGAGAGAGAACGAGAACGAGAACGAGAGGGAAAAAGAGAGAGAGAGATAGGGGGGCCTCTCCACAGGGAAGAAGAAGAAGAAGCGGCAGCTGCGACAACAGCCCTGCAACACCTCAGGCAGCGGCGTAGCAGCCCTGCAGCACCTCCGCAACGGCAAGGTGGTGTAGCAGCCCTGCAAACCAGGTATTTTTCTTCCCACAATACATAGGGAGCGAATTAGGTGTTACCCCGGGAACAGCTTAGTGGGTGTTACCCTTACCGTGTGGCCCACATGGATAGTATTTTGTATATCTACGCCTTCCATCCGTTTCTCCAGCCCATTTTAGGATGGTCTTCCAAAAATTATGCAATTCCAAATCTCAAGTGGACCATACCACTAGAAGTGCTGATTGAGTGCCCACCATTAAAAATTCCAAAGAGCACATTGTAACGTTTTGGTAATGTTCATTTGCAATCCAAGCTCTTCATAATGTCAAGAAGGTCTGGATGAAGGGAAAATTTAAAGATCAGCTTGATCTAAAACTATTGTGGCCCGCAAAATGCTTTTAATGATTATTCATCACTCTTTCTATTGGTATGGTCCACCTGAGATTTGGATCTCGTCCTCGAAGTAGTCGTAACAACAGATGGACGGCATGGATATACAAAAAATACATCAAGGTAGGCCCCACACGATAGGGGTAACACCCACTAAGGTGTTACCAGGGTAACAGCTAATTCGCTCCCCAATACATACAGCAAGGTGAGCCCCACGGTCAGGGCCGCACTGTTTTGGTGAGGCGGGGCCAGACCTAATCCGCTTCCTCCTTCCAAACCCTCCCCATTTCAGAACCCTCTCAAAGAAACAAAGACAGCCGGAAAAAAAAAAAGAAAAAGAAAAAAAAGGGAAAAAATGGGAACCGGCTTCATATTTCAGAAACCATAGCTCCTTCCTGCAAGAAACCCTTCTCCTTCTGTTGAAATCGCCGGATTCTCAGTCTCCATAGCCAAGCACGTCTCTCCTCTCTCTGCACCGTCCATCTGGTGGGTGGTACCCTCGATCGGTCATAGTTCAAGAAAAAACAAGGTGCATTTCCCTGTCTTCCCCTGTTTGGAAGAGACTTCTCACCCCCAGCCCCATGAAGTTCCCTGGAATTTTTGCCTGTAAGTGACTTACAGGTGAATTTTCTCCCCCAAACACCACCTGTAAGTGACTTACCTGTAAGTCACGTACCACTTACAGAACTTACAGGCATCCAAATGACCTATTTTGTTTTCCAATTACAATGGTAATGGCTGTAAATGGGCAATGATTATTTACTCTTGTAATTGCGTGGTGACATCACCTACATTTGACTGCAATGATAATTTTGCTACATTGTTTGTTTCACCTATAAATCACTGAAAAATGGTAGTTTTATATTGTGAAAAATGTAATGATTACAATTTATTTTACCCACTTGTTTAACAAGTGTATTTGACTTTTGATTTATGAGCCATAATTTCTGTTTAAGCAAACACCTGGAAATGATCATGATGGCTCGTTCACTTTGCATTTCATAGGAAACTGGAAAACCAAGCAGGTCCTTATGAAATTCAAGAAACACAAGAGCTAGAAACAAATGTATGCAGCCAAGCCGCAATAAGGAATGTAAGAAAGAAACTAAAGTAACAAAAGAGCATGAGAAGGACACACCAATTTATGTGGAAAACCCTCTTAATCAAAGATGAAAAATGACCGGGCCACCAATAAAATCCACTATGCAAGACTAGGATTAGAAGCTTTTTTTCTCAAGCCAACACTTTAATTGAGGATCACCTTCGCATGTGTACAAGAACCTAATGCAAGTAGATCAAGGAAGAAACTAATTGCAATAAGATTCAACATACTGGATTAAAGTTCGAACCATAAAAGAGAAAAGAATGCAAGACTGTGAGTAAGCTCAACAGTCCTATGGTCTTGTACTACAGATCACTTTGCCCCTTCAACAACTACCGTGGAGAAACAAGCGAATTTGTTCAAAGAAAGTATCATTCAATTGTGTCTTATTCCATAGGCCTAAGTCTTATTTATAATGGGTGCTTATAATCTTTAACATAATCTATGAAATCTAAAAATAGGATTCCTAGCTAGTCAAGATCTCCAAAATAGGAAAAATAATTATTTCCTTACATAGAATATCTAAAATAAGAAAGCACCTTAAGCAAAAAAAATCTAAGATTACTTATTTCCTAATATAGAAATATGAAAGAAAAGGAAATTAGAGATAGACTAAAAAAGTAAGTGAGCCTTTTCTTGTGCACAAATGTGGAGTGTGCATGTGTAGGATGTGGGGTGATTGCATCCATTCTAGACCACAAATTTGGTCCTGATAAATAATCAATCAAGATAATCTGAACGGTTGGTTCTTCAAATCTTGATCAATCAAGTTGCATGACCATTTGGTAGCATTAGAACTCCCCTATTCTCTCAAGAAGAAAAAAACAATATGCCTTACAGTCTATGAGGAACTCTCCTCAATTTATAGGGCTCTCACTTTTCTCTACTCTCTCTCTACTCGTCTCCTTTGAAAGGAAAATATGGGAATGAGCAACATATGACATATGCTCCCCCCCCCTACACACACACACACACACGTAGAGACACGCATGTGGACATAATTCAAGATACGACCGCAATACCTATTTCCTTCATACTTGAAAATATGCTACTCTAACCAAATAAAGTGAGCCACACACGTGAGGATGAACCAGCATAAATACCCAATAAAATATTTCATATCGAGGATCTTTTGTTCTAGGGGATTTTGGGTGAGTCATCAAATGAGGCCCATCATCTCAGCAGTTTGGATCACTAAATGATGGGCCATCAAATGAGGCCCATCTTATCAGCAGTTTTCTTTGCTAAATGATGGGCCCCAGTTGTAACCAACTGAATATCGGAATTTAATGTTCAGATTCTCATCCTGATAATTGTGCTTATGCAATACCTCTTTCATATTATGGTGGTGAACCATCCATCTCAAATTGTGAGGCCCATTGTGGACGCAGAATGACCTCAAATGAATGGATATAAATAAATTGGTCAGTGGTCCAATTAGCAGGCAAATCGGATGGTTAAGATTATCTAATAACTGTGGTTTTCTATGCTCCATCCACAACAAGGCCCATTGGTTGGGACTTTTGATAGCTGTACATGTTTGTGGTGGATGAGTCAATATATAGCCCTTACAAAATATATGAAAAAACAAGATTAAACTTTTTATTTTCAATATTTTTTTTTGTGATGTTCATTGTGACTTCTGCAGATGGCTAGGTGGGATGAGATTTTGACACTCCCAGTTCAAAACCCACCAACGTTGGAATTCTCTTCATCTGATATTGTGTGGTCTAGAGTGGAAGGCTGGCGGGATGCAATTGATAGAGTGGCTCTCATCCCCTTCTCCAGAGTGGATGACTTTGTGAGGGGGGAATCTGCAAGCAAGGATTGCCCCACTCGATTTCATGTTGAAGCAAGGAGGAGAAGGCCGCCTGAGATGCCGTACAAGCCTAAGGTGGATGGCATTCTTGAATACATTCTGTAGGTGATTTTTTTTTTTTTTAATTTTATTATTATTATTATTTTTTAAGTTATGATGATTCCTTGCATTACTTAGATGATATGGCACAACATGCCCATATATAGTTTTTATGATATTACAACTCCTTACAATAAATTCCATCCTATATCACTTTGTTTGCGTTTGGATGGTCAATGTGATTGAATTTCAATACTTAATTCATTGGACTGGAAATGACTGAAGTGGGATTAGCCCCACTCTGTTCAAAGCGAGGAGCAGCTCCCAAATATCAATTTTGATTGTTTCATGGGTCCAGCAATGCATGGAATTGCAGGTTTGGTCTTGTCATGAACTAAATATATCTGTATGACTATTAGTTGGGCTATTAGCTTGCCACAAGTTCTTGCATTTAGTAGATATAAATTTCCTTTTATAATGGGAAGTGATAGTTCCTTGTGTGTGCGCGCACTCTTGGAGGAGAGCGTGCATGTTCTCGTCTTTGTTCACTAGGAAGGAAGCCATTGAAGGCGATCTTAAAATTCCAGTTGGGCTGCAGTTGATAAGCCAGGATCATGGAGGGTTGCATCTTTTATGTTAGAGATAAAAGTCTTTGGTTACCAAATTGGGAGGTATGTGTTTAATTGTTCCATGGGGTGGCAACGAAGTGGCTAATGTACTCGCCAATAGAGGAAGTGATGGTAGGGTCAATCACTATTGGCCCCTTTGCTTTTCTCTTTTGTGATGTATTTTCTTTCTAGCTTTTTGAACGAAAAAGTTCTCTTTAAAAAAGAATCAAATTGATCCCACCTCCATTTTGGTCATTTCCTTAGTATTTAATTGAACCACTGCAATTTTTTTTTGGAAAGATGTTGTGTATTATTAAAAGCTGGAAGGCCAAAAAAGGAAACAAAGCAGAACAAAGCAATGTTATCAAATCGTAAATCGTTTTCTTGTCTGAATCGTATAGTATCATAAATCGTAAGATTTTTTTTTTTTTTTTTTTTTTTTTTCAGATTTTCATAAAAATTCATAAAAAAATACAAAAAAAAAATTATTCATAGATAAGAAAAATTAAAAAACATATCACTCATCCATTTTCTCATGAATATGCCAAAAACACAATTTAACCATGGCATTAATCTAGTGATCAACTGTATGTATAAATGATAATGTATGATGTATCTATGTATAAATGTATCATTTTGTTGTAATCATTCAAAAAATAACCCTTTGCTCATCCCATTAAAAAAATAACATTTCTCCATCCCCATTTACATGTATTGCATTTGCATTCAATTGTTTGTATAAATAAAAAAGAAAACAAAACGTCTAAACTCCAAGTAAATCTATTCTTCGTTGGCCTCGATCGTGGCATCATCATTACCATCATCCCGGACCCCATCAACATCAACATAATCTTCAGAATTTTGATGTTGAAATAAATTCTTCTTCCTCCTCTTCAACCTTTGCTTTCCCCTTCTCTTTACTTCTAATTGCAAGTTTTCTAAGACCTACAAAATAGTTTATGCATTCTGCTTATTACTTATTAGTTTACCATAGTGCATTAAATAGCGTCGTAGCGTATCGAAAACACTACGTAGCTCACGGAAATAGCGTATTTCCATTTTAGCGTACGCTATAGGGGATGTAGCGTACACTATGGATATGTAGCTTGTAGCGTGTACTTAATGCTGGTTTAAATACATTAAAAAGAAAAGGAAAAGAAAGAAGTTTTTGGTACTTGAAGGGAAATTAGAACCGGATCTGGTAGGACGCTGCTGCGGATCGCTGTCCACTTCTCCTCCTCCTCCTCCTGCGATGCATCTCTCTCCCTCCCTCGTTTCCCCCCTTCCCTCTCTCTATCGGGCACCGATTTGTACTGCCCGGGACGTAGTAGAGACGGACGGTCCTCTCGGGAGCTCTGTGTGGCCCCCCATGATGTGTATATTTCATCCACTCCATATGTTTTTAAAGATCATTTTATGGAATGATCCAAAAAATGAGGTATGTTGAAGACTCAAGTGGAACACGACACAGGAAACAGTGGGGATTTAACGCCTACTATTAAAAACATTCCGAAGGCCCACCGTGATGGTTATTTGCCATCCAATCTGTTCATAAGGTCACATAGACCTGGATGAAGAGGAAACATAAATATCAGCTTGATCCAAAACTTTTGTATCCCCCGAGAAGTCTTCAACAGTAAGCTTTCATTCTCCACAGTTCATGTGGCGTGGTCCACTCGAGCCTTCGATCAGCCTCGTTTTTTCTATCATGTCCTAAAATGATCCTTCAAAATGGATGAACGACATGGATAAAATATATACATCATGGTGGGCCCAATCCGCATCCCTCTCTCCTCTTGAAATCGAAGACAGCTACGTGGTTGTTTCACAGCCAAGTTAAAAAAAAAAGAAAAAAAATTCTATACTCTGGTGGAGTATTTAATGTCAAGTGCATGCGTTGTTTTGTGGGACCGACCTTGATGTATGTTTTGTATGTTCATGCCATCCATCAGTTTTTCCAGCTAGTTCTATGGCATGATCTTTGAAATGAAACAGATCTAGATCTCAAGTAGGCAAAAAACGTGAGGATTAAACATCCACAGTTGAAATATTTGTGGGGCCACACAAGTTTTGAATCAGGCTAATATTTTTGTTTTCAGTTCATCCCAGTAGGAATGGCGTTATGAATGGTATGGATGGCATATAAACATCACTGTGGACCTAGGAAGGTTTTAAAGGTAGGAATTTCCCTACCCATTGTTTTCTTTAGTGCAGCCCACTTGAGTTTTGGATCCAGGTGAATTTTATTCACATGTGCTAACATGATCTCACAAAACGGATGGGCAGGGTGGATTTCTCTCAAACATCACGGTGGGCCCCACCTAGGTTCCCAGTGCAGAGAGAGCGGATTAGGTGAGATCCCGGATCCAATGGGGGGTGCGGTTTGGGTGGGATCTCCGGATCCACCGAGGTTCGTTGATCCCTAACTATGGGGCTCACTATGATGTATGTTCCTTACATCCACACAATCCATCCATTTTGAGAGCTCATTTTAGGGCATGGCCCTAAAAATGAAGCAGATCCAAATCTTAGGAGACCATACCACAGGAAACAATCTTGATTGAATCCTCACCATTAAAAACTGCACGGGGGCCACTGGAATGTTTATTTTCCATCCAACCTGTAAGGTCATAAAAACCTAGATGAAGAGACCACACAAATATAAGGTTGATCGAAATCTTTTGTGTCCCATGAGCCCATCGTAAGGTTTTGATAATGTTTATTTGCAATCCAAGATGTTGATAATGTTAATAAAGTCTAGATGAAGGGAAAATATAAATATTAGATTGATGAAAACTTTTGTGGCCCAGAAAAAGTTTGTAATGGTCATTCATCACTGTTTCTAGTGGTATGGTCCACCCGAGATTTGGATCTTCTTAGAGTATGGTATAACGTCCTAAAATGATATGAGAAAATAGATGGATGGCGTGGATAGATAAAAAATACATCAAGATGGCCCCAAATGGTTAGGGTAACACCCACTAAGTCGTTCCTCGGATAACAGCTAATCTGCTCTCGGATCCAACGAGGTGGGTGGGACCCCTGACTCTGGGGCCTACTGTGCACACTGTCCATCTGTATTGAAAGCTAATTTTAGGGCATGATCCAAAAAGTGAAGCAGTTCCAAATCCAGATGGACCATGGTACAGGAAATAGTGGTGATTGAATCCAAAAAATGAGGCAAATCAAAATCTTTAGTGGACCACACTACATGAAATAGTGGTGATTGAAATGCCATTAGTTAAAAATTTGTCAGGGGCCACAAAAGTTTTGGACCAAGCTGAGATTTGTGTTTTCCCTTATGATGTAGTGAACAAGTTGGGTGGCCAATCAGCAAGTTGGGGTTCCACTTATAGGGGGTGCGAATTAGGTGTTACCCGGGGAACAACTTAGTGGGTTTTACCCCTATTGTGTGGCCCACATGGATGATATTTTGATTGTGTGGGTGTGATTGCCATTGGTGTTTGATCTTGTTTGATTCTATACTTCAGTTCTTTCCCAACAGACCATGCCACTGGAAGCAGTGGTGATTGATTACCACGGCTAGGGTAACACCCACTAAGTTGTTCCCCTGGTAACAACTAATTCACTTTTACTTATAGGGACAATTATGGAACAACTCACAACTCAATGTTGGACCCCACCACTACGCCTGGCAAAATTCCACATGACCCACTAACCCGCACGAAAAACCAGTGTTCGGGTCCAGCCTTATTGTGTTGGGTCACTAACGGGTTGACCCGTTAAGACCCGTTAACATAACGGGTTGGGTTAGTGTTTCACCCGCGAACCCATTTAACCCATTAACATAATGGTCTAGATCACTAAACCTTGGCCCACCTATGAACATTGGCACTCCATCATATGCAATATTGCAATGTACAGGTGATTCCTCTTCGTCTCACGAGTAAATCCTATTGTTTTTAGTGATAGAATGGGTCCACTAGGTGGACCACAACTGTATGTTGGGTCAGACTGTCATTTGTCCTCATCAACGGTGTGGCCATTTGATGAGTAGACTGGCCTAACGGGTTAAACGGGTCGGGTTACGGGTTACCTGTTAAATTAACAAATGGGTTTGGGTGAGCAAATTTTTGACACAACACGAGCACGACACGTCACGAACACGGTTCAACACGACCCGTTGCCAGGGCTACCCACCACTAGAAATTTTGTTTGTTTCCACTAAAAACTTATTGTGGGCCATCAAATTTTTTGGATCAAGCCTATCTTTGTATTTTCCCTTCATATACGTCTGTTTGACTTTATAAACGGGTTGGATGCCAGATAAACATTACAAGGGACCCTAGGTAGGTTTTAATGGTGGGAATTCAATCACCACTATTTCCTATCGTGTGGCCCACTTGAGATTTGGATCTGCTTAAGTTTTGGGACCATGCCCTAAAATGATCTTGGAAAACGGATGGACAACGTGGATATGTGACACATTCATCAAGGTGGGCCTCACATAAACATTACAATGGGCCTTAGGAAGTTTTCAAGTGTGGGCATTCAATCCCTATTGTGCGGTCCACCTGAGATTTGGATCCTTTCATTAGGGACCATGGCCTAAAATGAACAGAAAAAACTGATGGATGACACGGATATACAACACATAAATCAAGGTGGGCCCCATGCACTGAAACAGTGCACGTGCATGTGCACTAATCTGCGTAAGTCGCAGTGTTAAAAAAAAAAAAACCTAAGTGCGTGACCGTCTATTCATTTTTGAGGGAAAGAGAGGGAGAACTAGAGAGATAGGGGGGGGGGGGGGGGGGGGGGGGGGGGGGGGGGCACCACAAGGAAGAAGAAGAAGAAGAAGAAGAAGAAGCGGCAGCTGCGACAACAGCCCCGCAACACCTCAGCAGCGGAGTAGCAGCCCTGCAGCACCTCCGCAACAGCAAGGTGGTGTAGCAGCCCCGCAAACCAGGTATTTTTCTCCCCCCCCCCCCCCCCCCCCCCCCCCCCACCCTTTTTATCTTGTTATTTTATTGGGTTGGTCAGGCAACGCACCCACCCTGTTATTTTCGCAACGCACCCACACTATCACTCACACAATGCACCGACTGGTGTTGTTTGAATTTCTTGAACTTGAGACCTACTGTTTGAAACGCCAAGGTATGGGGTCCACTGTGGTGGATCTATGCCATGCCCACATGCGTGGGGTCCATTGCTGTTCCATATGTTATGGTCCACTATGCTATAGGCCACCACTCTGTTATGGTGGTTTTTCACATGTTAATGTTGATCTTTGTGATTCACTGATTTGGAAGTTTGTGATGTGTGATTTTTTTTGGTGAAGTGGTGAACTAAAGAGACAAGAATTTATGAAGAAAAGGATAGAGAGAAAGATTTTGCTTGTAAATATGTGGCCGATAATCCACTTGGACAATCTCATAGAAATTATGTGAATTGCAAATTTTATGGTCAAAGATGTACGGGAGGTGTGACTCGCTTAAAGAATCATTTGGCCGGAACCCACAATGGGATAAAGCCGTGCCCAAAAGTGATGGAAGAAGCCAAGGAGGAGTGTAGAAAAGCTTTAAAAGAATATCATGACAGAAAAAATAAAAAAATGAGGTGTTTCGAGATATAGGGAGAGCGGGATCGACATATAGTACTGGTTCTGCAAGTGATAGCGCCAGTGTGGGTAATGATGCTTTCATTAGTAGCCAACTTGGCAGTGGATCTTCTGGTAATCAACCAATGTTAAGAGCAAGGGGTCCTCTAGATTAGTTTGTTAGCAGTGAACAATGTCAATCCACAGTGAATTCAAGGTGGAAGAAAGAAGAAAGGAAAGAAGTATGCAGGGTGATTGGAAGGTTTTTTTTTTTTTTTTTTTTTTTTTTTTTTTTTTTTGTGGGCATGCATTGTCGTTCCACCTATGTAATAGCCTGTACTTTTCAACATTGTGTGAGGCTATTGGAAAGTTTGGACCGGGGTTGAAGGCACCATCTATGCATGAGATGAGAACATGGATACTAAAAGAGGAGGTTGCTAATACTGATAGTTTAATGAAAGCATACAAAGATTCTTGGAAAACTTATGGATGTTCGATTGTGTCTGATGGTTGGATGGATGGAAATAATAGAAGCATCATTAACTTTTTGATTAATTCTCCGGTCGGAACAATGTTTTACAAGTTTATTGATGCTTCCGATTCAATAAAAGATGGAAATTTGTTTTTCAAATATCTTGATGAAATTGTGGAAGAAATTGGGGAAGAAAATGTGGTCCAGGTTATCACGGATAACCATTCAAGCTATGTGAGTGCTGGGAAGAAGCTGATGGATAAGAGGAAAAGGATATATTGGAATCCATGTGCTACACTGCATAGATCTAATGTTGGAGGATATTGGAAAAATGAAAATGTATTCTAAAACACTTGAAAAGGCAAGGACAGTGACCAAGTTTATTTATGGGCATGGAATTGTATTGAGCATGATGAGGAGCTTCACGAATAATAATGAGCTTCTACGGTCGGCAGTGACACGCTTTGCAGCAGCGTTCCTCACCCTCCGAAGTATTTACGAGCAAAAGAATTGTCTTGTAGCCATGTTCGCATCGGAACAATGTTGTTCTTGTTCTTGGGCTAAAAAATCGGAAGGAATAAAGGTACGAACTATTATAATGTTTGATTAGAAGTTTTGGCCGAATATTGCCTTATGTGTGAAGAGCATCATGCCTTTGGTAAGCGTTTTAAGAGAAGTAGATTCGGAAGAGAGGCCGGCAATGGGATTCATTTATGAATTGACGGACCCGACAAAGGAGAAGATTGCATTTAATTGCAATAATGTAAAAAAGAGATGTTCCAATTTGGAACAAAATAGATGAGAGATGGACTCCTCAACGTCATCGTCCTCTACATGCAGCTGGGTACTATTTGAATCCTCAGATACGGTACTTGGATAAGTTCTCTATACACCCTGAGATAAAAAAAGGGGTTGTTGGAGTGCATGGATAGGATGATTTCCCCTGATGAGCATGCCAATGCTGATATTCAGTTGAATGAATATGACAAGAGAAGAGGGATTTTGGCTCTCACCTGGCACTTGAAACCATGACAAAGCGTTTCCCAGGTAATTTATAATTTTATATTTTGATATTTTCATTTTTATGTAAATTATATTTCTATAATTGGTGAAAACATTTTATTAATTTATAACTAATTTGTGTAGCTGATTGGTGGGAATGCTTTGGAGATAGAACTCCACAGCTTTTGAAGTTTGCAATACGAGTTCTAAGCCTCACATGTAGTGCTTCTGGCTGTGAGAGAAATTGGAGTACTTTTGAGCAGGTCGCTTTTGTACCATTTGATATTCTAATTTTTTTTATTTAGTAGATCAGCAATGGTTCGATAATTGATTGACATAGATCATCATATGATCAGATCCACACAAGGAAGAGAAATCAGCTAGAGCAACAAAAGCTCAACTCTCTAGTATATGTGATTTATAATATGAAATTGAGAGAAAGAAGCATGAAGAGGAGGGCGGCAATGGATCCTATATTGGTGGACCACATTGCTTCAGATGATGAATGGATTGCTGAGAAAGAAGACCCTGTTCTCCCAATTGATCCATCGTGGTTTGAAGATCAAAATATGGCCTTTGATATTAGTGCAATTGCAACTATTCCGGAGTCTGATGATCCAGCTGACAGTAATGCACCATTAACATCTAATAATTCTCGAGGAGCTTGCCCCCCACCTTCCTCAAATAAAAGGAAGGCAACTGATTTAGATAAGTGCTTCTAGTTGTAGACTAAGTTACATAAACATTTTTCACAAAGAAAGTAAAAGACCGATGAATCTCTTTCTTTAATATGTAGGTGGTCCTATGGGACGGTTTCTTACTCCTATAAGAGAGGAAGGAGATATTGGAATGATTGTTCACGGCGTGGATGATGCAGATGCAGAAGCTGATGATGAAGGCCTGGACCTGGTGACAAAGCGAATGAGGATGATGATGATGATCTATTAGATGTAGATGACCTTCAGACACTAGAGTCTAGAGACTATTAATTGAGAATTTGAGATTTTGAGGAATGTGACATTTGTATTGTACTTAATGCTCTTTCACGTGGGATTTTTATTTTGAAGAATGTGACACACACACACACACACACACACACACACATATATATATTTGCTTTTTTCTTACTATTTATCATATTTTTCTTATTTTTAAATTAAAAAATAGAAGTATCATGTAGCTTACGCTACACGCTCTGCAATTTCGCTACACGCTACGGAGGGTTGAATGCTATGCAACACGCTACCGCTATTTAAAACATTGGTTTAGAATTAACAATTTAGCATAACTAAATGAAGAAAGTAATAATTATACCATCCTTCAAAAAAAAAAAAGCAATAATTATACTACGTTGCGTTGCTCATCTGGTCGTGGGGTAGACCCGCCTACACCTTGTACATGCTCCAATCCCTCGGCAAAGCATTCACCCATGTCCATCCAGGTGTTATCTATAGGAAGGGTAGAATCCTCCTTGGTGATCCACTCGTCATTGGATTCCATATTCGATAAGCAGATAGGATCAAGCCCTTGGTCTTTCTCTCTTTGCTTGACGGACTTCAAGTTGGAAATTGTATTTTACGAAAACCAGGGCGTTGAATCTCTGTTGCTCGAGTCTATTTCTTTCTTTTTCTTTTTTTTTTAATGTATCTGCAATGAATACAAAATTCCATAAGGACCAATAGCACTACGCCTACATGTAAATTCTAAAGATAAGTAATGAATTCTAAAAATTTTCACTTGCTTAAAAGTGCTCCAGTTGTGCTCACAACCCATAGCAGTGCATGTCAAAATTAAAATACGGATAGCAAGCTTTTGCAATTCTGGACACTCGTCTTCGTAACTCTCCCACCACAAACCTATGAATCAATCATATATAATTAATTAATTATATAAATAAACTAAATAACCTGAAATTACTTAAAGAAGTCAAAGAAGCCAAATAAATGAAAAATTACCTGGTCTCTTCGTCGTTCTTGGTAATTTTGTAGTCTCTCGTCCAAACAAACCATAAATGAGTTTTGTCCTGGCACCTATGTGGCTTACATTACATGGATGAACACTCTAACAGAGTCATATAAGACCACAGGTCCTCATAGTGACATTTGTCTTGCACAAGATATGATATTGAGCTAGACACCAAGCGAATTTTGTCTGGTAGGGACTTGTATGTAATTTTGCAATATTACAACTCCATATAATCCATCGTGTATGACTTATGAGATGGGCATGGAAATGGATAGAACTGTTAAATTCATGATAGTACAGAACCTTGTTACTAGTTTCATCCTTTGTGGCTTGGGCGATAGGGACATAGATATGGACACAAACATGGCCCTCTCCTTACATACATTTAGTTCGTAGAAGTTTAAAATATGGAAAAAAAAAATACTAGGGATTTGTTTCCTCCATGATGGTTCATTTCCCTTTTCTTCCCTTCAGAACTGCTTATTAAAATCATTTCTGTTGTTACCATTAAGAAAGGAAAAGTTATGCACTTAAATGCAAGTAAATGAACAAGTAGACATAATCACAGTTTTCTAAGAAGTAGAAGATTGGTTGCATTGATGAATCGATGTGGCTGAATGTACAGGTACTGGTGTTCGTTTGGTCCGGATGATCACAGGAAGGGGGGAGTTGTTCGGCCCAGCAGGGTTTATAATTTAAAAAAGAACAAAACATCCGGTCGGCCGAATACAAAGAGAGGGTGTGTTTGTCATTTCATTGTAAAGCGTTTAATAGCTGAGCCAACGGTTGCACTTATCATATACAACCAGGACAAGCACGTAGATAAGAAAGGGTTACCCTGCCACGGTCCGTTGGATAAGAAGGCTGTTGGAACCCGTGCCATGTTTGCTCCTTACATCTCAGATGAAGCTAGGCTCCGGGTTTTATCTTTACTACATGTAGGCGTCCCTGTGGAAACCATAATGCAGAGGCACAACGAATCGGTGGAGAAGCAAGGGGGCCCATGTAACCGGGACGACCTTCTCACACACAGGTATGTCCGCAGATTGGAGAGGAGTATACGGCGTTCCACATATGAATTGGACCCAGACGATGCTGTTAGTGTCAGCATGTGGGTTGAAAGCCACAGAAATCACATTTTCTTTTACGAGGACTTCTCCGATTCTGAACCTTTTGTTGTGGGCATCCAAACAGAGTGGCAGTTGCAACAGATGATTCGTTTTGGCAATCGCAGTCTCGTGGCGTCTGATTCAAAATTTGGGACGAACAAATTGAAGGTGTGATCAGTGTTCACTTTACATTTTGTATTCCTTAAAGCTGCATTCTTTGAGTTAACAAAGGTGTTTGGTTATTTGAAACTAAAACTGCTTATTTCTGCTGTCTTCTCTAGTATCCTGTTCACAGTCTCATTGTCTTTGACGTAAACAACAAAGCAATCCCTGTAGCCTGGATCATAACACCACGGTTTTCCAATACCGATGCCGACAGATGGATTAGGGCTCTCTATGATAGAGTCCACTCAAAAGACCCCACATGGAAATTGGCCGGATTTATCGTCGATGATCCTTCAGCTGATATCCTTACTATAAGGCATGCTTTTAGCCTTTTCCTTGGTGTTCTGTTTATTTATTTATTATTTGAGTTATTGGGTTGACAAACTAGCATCCCTTTTTTTTTGTGTGTGTGTGTGTTACTCAGGGAGGTGTTTCAATGCTCTGTATTGATATGCTTTTGGCGTGTACGCCATGCCTGGCATAAAAACCTTATAGCAAAGTGTTCTGATTCTGGGACACGTGTTGAGATATTGAGACGGCTTGGGCATGCAGTATATAGCATCTGCAAAGGAAATGCTGATCTGGATTCCTTTGAGAATTTCATGGAAGATTTCATTGACTGCTCAGAGTTCTTGGATTACTTCAAGGCGATATGGGTTCCGAGAATGGGTCAGCGGTTTTTGATATAAACTAAGCTAGATGGTTATCTTACAGGTGCTATATCTGTTTTCATGAGACTGATAGACAGCTTTTCTTTTTCCACAGGGATATGGACCACTGCATTGAAGACTCTTCCTCTGGCTAGCCAAGCAGTTTCCTCAGCCATTGAGAGTTATCATCACCAACTCAAGCTAAGGTTGCTGAACGAGAAAGATGTTAGTGCATATCAACGTGTAGATTGGCTGGTTGATAAGCTGGGTACCAAAGTGCATTCCTACTACTGGCTTGATGAGTATTCGGGAAAGGATGATTTTGCTCGCTACCGAAAAGATGAGTGGAAGAGCGGTTTAACTTCTTGGCAACGAGCATTACAGATTCCGGACTCAGATGTTGTTGTGGAGCATAGATCTGCAAAAGTAAGTAGCCAGTTCAATCGTGAATATGAACATATTGTATGGAACCCAGGTTCTGAGTTTGCGATGTGTGAATGCAATTGGTCGAAGATGGGCAACCTGTGCAAACACATGATCAAGGTGAGTCAAGTTTATCGTGATAGGGGTTTGGCCGCACCATCTATGAGTCTCTTCAATTACAACCGCATTTTGATTAATATGCTCCACTGCCCACCCCATGATTCTTTAATTCGAGATCATGCGGTTTCCTTAGCTGTCTGTGCACAGATTCAGTTAAATGCAATCTTCAATCTGGAAAACAGCAAGACCTCCCCGGCTGTGTCAGCTCCCATGGAGGAAGCAATAGTCAATGGGGGAGCACCCGCCAATGACATCCCGGAGAATGGAGATGAAGAGTTTAATAATGATAGCCAATGCAACGCTGCTAATGCCTTTCCAAATGGTGATGAGCCAGGAGTTCAAGAAGCAGGTTCTGGTGAAATTACAGACTATGTGGGTGGCGGTGATGGTGGTGACGGTGATTACAGTAATGCTACACAGGAAAATGTTACGGGTAACATGGACATTGATCTAGTCTCTGTCGAGGCCTCCCAGTCCAGGTTGTTCAAACAACAAACGGCAGATGGGGCTGTAGCTGCCAATCATGTATTGGAGTGCGATAAAGTTTTAATGAATGAGAGCCATTATACTGCTGAAAATCCATCTTCCAATGGCGATGGCTCTGAAGTTCAAGAAGTGCTTTGTGGTGAAATCAGAGATGATCTGGGTAGTGATGAGGCAGTTGGTGTTGCAGCAAGTGATGGTGATGTTTGTTGTAATGTTATGGCAGATGATATGGTTACAATGGATGTCGATCAACCCTCTGTCGAAGCTTCCCAGTCCAGTTTGGCAGAGCGACAAACAGCCAATGGGGGCGCACATGCCAATGATGTATCAGAGAATGGCGATAAAGTTCTAGTGAATGAAAGCCACTGTATGGCTCAGAATGCATCATCAAATGCTAATGGCTCCAAAGTTCAGGAAGCGATCTGTGGTGAAATTGCAGATGATTTGTGTAGTGAGAAGGCGGTTGGAGTTGCCCCAAGTGATGGTGGCGTTTGCCATAATGTTATAGAGGAAACTGTTGCTAGCAACATGATGGATATTGATCTGCTGCCCCTCACAACCTCCTCATCCATTTCGGTTCCTGTCAAGCAACCCATGATCAATGGTGGCTCATCTGCTAATAACATCTCAGAGAATGGTGCTCTAGATCATAGGGATGAGCCTTCAAATGAGGCTGATTCCACCTCTAGAGATAGGTGCCTAGATGATATCACAGATGAAGCGCGTCTTGACCATACGATTGAGGTTTTAGGTTGTGACAACGGCATTTGTGGTGATGATGCAGTGGAGGCTGAAAGCATCCGATCACCAGATGTTGTATCAATTAGAAATGCTTGTGACAGTGCCTCAGTTGAAGCTGTGCCCAGTGGCTAGTCCTTTATATGCTATCTTTTGCAGCTGCAGTTCTGCATCTTATGCTGGTTCAATCCAGGATCATTGATGTCTGAAGGACCAATGATGGTAATTATAGAGTGGTGGGTGTTTCGACAAGCAGAAATAAAGCTGAAGCTTGTGTTGACCGGATGATAATTAAAATGGTGTAGAGAAAGATGGCGATGGACAAGCACTGTGGTGGTAAGCTTTAACTGGAGTTGGAAATTTTTCCTATCAGTTGATCAGCATTGTTACTAGCAAATGGTGGCAGGGTACATGATGCTGAAGGAGATGATCAGCGAGCCCAACAATTGATATTTCAGAAATCCTTGTGGGGATCCTACAGTGTTCATAGATCTAAAACATCATCGAGTTGACTTGGTATTATCTGACTTGGGTTTATTTGGATTTTGACCAGAGTAGCTCTTTTAAACCTTGTTCCCTTGGAGGTATGTTTCACCTATTCGATTGGGAGAAAACTGAATTTCTTTTAGAGAGCCAAGATTTTGTGGTGGTTTAGCTCTGTAATGTAGTTTGTAGTTCTTCAATTATACACTCCTCCATTTTCACTGCATCTATATGTTGGTTATTAATTCATAAATCGTTTGTATATATATACTTTATATTTTTCTAAAAAAGATATCATTCAAGTACCCGAAGAGTTGTGACTTGACCAGATCTGGTTGGACATGAATGAGTCAATGGCGTTATATATGAAATTGATGATTCTGCAAACCTGCAGTGATTGACCTTGAGATTCATTTGATCCAATGTTAACTGTAGATTAAAATGGTAATTAATGCCAGTATCACATCTCTTTTAGGGTATATCATATCCTTGGTCAGCAGCAATGAATCAGCAGTTTTAGTTGGGACAATTGCAGTAAACGGTGGGTCCCATCACAAGGTTTATGTCTTTATGACACCAGTGGGAGTTCACAGACGGCATCCATGCCCTTTGAAATTGAATAATTTTACAGTAGATTATATCTTTCAATTTTTTTTTTTTTTTTTTTTTTTTTTACAGTAGATTATCTGAGCTGGGACCCCTGTTTCTGGCTGTTCATTGTTTTGTTTACCCGATCTGATGATTCGGCAAGGAATCTCGGGTCCACCCCATGGACCACCTAGATAGTTCGCTGGTGCTCCCAATAGGCAAGAGTGTGGCATGGTTAGTAGAGCTCGTGAAATACTAGGTCTCTCTCTCTCTCTCTCTCTCTCTCTCTCTCTCTCTCTCTCTATATATATATATATATATATATATATGGGAAATGGTACTATGAGGTCGACCTGCGTGGGCCCCACCGTGATGTTGATCGGACATCAACATCGTGCACTTGATGCGTACCCTTTAGTTGAAGGGATATCCCAAAAATCAGCTCGTAAATGGAACTCAGGTGGGCCATAACATCTAAAACCATGTAAAGACATGCCTAAAACATTCAAAAGCGCCTGGTGGGGCCCACCTGAGTTTTGGATGCAGCTGAAAGTTGGTATGACCCCTCCTCTAAGTGGAGCACACACAATGGATGGTCTGGATTTGTGAACAACATGTTGGTGGGCCCAATAAACGATCATGAAGGTTTTAATGGGCGGATCACCTCTGTCAACTGTTATATGTGGTGTGGCCCACCTTAGTCATGGATTGACCTGACTGAATGTTCGCAGTTATATATAACCAAACGCACCCTATATGAAACTGAATGTTCGCAGTTCAATTTGCTTATGCATCCAAACATGATGTAAATTTCAGCACACGCATGTTGCTCCCCGAAGTTTTATCGTCTCAAGAGATGCATCTAAATATATGCAACCCAAAAACAGCGATAATACCATATACTTGTCGAATTGCAGACAGCCAGGTTTCAACAATGAGGTCTTGAGTTTTAGCATAGGTTACTGAATGCGGGCGTGGCATGTTGTGGGATCGAGCACTATCTATCCCACGGATAACTGATCCGAATCTATGGATCTACAGGGAATGCACAACTTGTCTTTGTCGAATTCATGATAGAACAACTCGAATCTACGAGTTTATCTTCGAATCTACGAGTTTATCTTCGAATCCATGAAGAAGAAATAGAGTAAACTCAATTTTCATTAACAATTAATCCAAAGCTAATTATAAAAATGAATTTAATCAACTTACATAGAATTAAATTAACCCTAAACCCTAACTTGCGTACTAAGAAAATACTTCTAAGTGAAATATGAAAGAAAAATAGAAAAATTTGCGCAAATTGTATAACGTATGTTGGGTATCGTCTTCCTTCCACTGGTACGAGCAACCCACACATCTGATTGCCACAAAACTTTGTGGTTTTTTTGATATCGATGTACTCATCAAGATGGTTGGATCAGATTCTTCATAGCAGTAGTGGTGGGCCACCTGGACCATCTCCAAGTTAAGTCGGTGGAATTCGGAATTTTTTGGAAGTTTGTACTATTTTGGACGCCAAGGTCAATCTGTAGCTTGGATCGACGTGAAACTTGTTGGGTTTTCTCTACGTCGAGTAACTTTACAAGATGGACGGAATGGATCATCATAAATGATTAAGATGGGCCCCACTGAATTGGGTTGAAATCCAAAAACAGGAATAGCACCTTCCTGTTTGGTTGAAATGCTAAAACCGGAAATTCGTTAGTTTCCTCTTGTTTTTCTTCCGGTCCATCTGCTCTAAGAAGATCATCGATCCTCGCCCTTGACCATGTAATTCCTTTCCTACATCAGACTCCTCCACTTGAAGGAAACTCGACCCCGAGTTTTGCCTTATGTCATAATAGTGATTCGCTTTTATTTTCTTCCATGGCCTCGACTTGAGAATAGTACTTGAACGTGATTGGGGATACTTATCCTTGGCCATTCCCTAGCATAACATAACAAACATTGGCGTCTTCTTCTCAGTAGGAAGAAGGAATATTGTAAATGGATCTGCTCTACCAACCGTGCTACTGAAGATTGACTCTATCGAAGAAAAATTAGCTTCTGACACATTCATGAACTCCTGCCAATCCAAATCTACAATTTCTGGAGCGACAATATGATCTTCTTCCTTGTTCACCACATCTTGGATATCATCTTCCTTCATCTTCTCAAAATCTTAAATATTTTCTGAGACGATGGTGGGTGGTACCTCACCTCCTCCCTCCATAGCTTCTACTCAGCAGGTCCTTCGAGAGGGGTTCCCGTGTCTGCATGAATGACATCTACTTCAAGAGCTTCGAGAAGGATTTTCGTGTCTGCAGGAATGTCACATGTATGCGACCGATGGCGACTAGGAGTCAGTTGTGATACCGTCTCCCCCAGATCTTCTTCGTCGACTAGGAAACGGGATAACAATCGTTGTTTCATCCGCTGCCACAAACGAATTGGTGGCCTTCCTTCTTGCTTTTGACGCATCTGTATGTCTTCCATCCACCAATTCCAAGTATCATCATCTAGGTGGATTGTCGCGACTGAGATTTTCCTTTCTTTAGGAATTTTCATGTAGTCGAAGTAATATTCGACCTCAGCGAGTCATTCTTTGATACGGTCATGGCCATTGAAGATGAGAAGTTCTGCCGTCCTCTTGTAGGACCGATCTAGTATCTTGTTTATGTGGTCGAACCTAGTCTTCAGTTCTTGCATGGCTTGATAAGTCTTCCACTGGAATGTCTCAAGCGTCGCCCCGAAAGCCGCCACTTTGAGAGGATGGATCCTTGGAGCACCGTACATAGGAATTTTGTCGTAGCCACCATTAAAAACCATCTTCCAGAAGAAGAAGCTCTCTTTGAGCATTGAAGTTACAGGCTTTAAGCAATTCGAGGGTGAGTACTCGTTTTGACTTTGGGACCATTTATGTGTCATTGTCTAGTGACCCGCCCTCGAGGAGTGCTAATTGGTCTTTACAGACGGATATTTTTTTAGAGGGGACAAGCTCTGCATCCCACGCACATCCCTCCTGAAATTGTGGTTTTATCACTTGTAGAGATACTTGGATATATGCCTAATGTCCTAGAGGGGGGTGAATAAGAATTTTTGAATTTCCAATTACAATTTAAAAGTAATTTAAATTGATTACACTAACCACGATTATCACAATTATATTCAAGGCAAATACATGTTCAATTTGCAAGAAAGACTATCATTGGTATTTTATCAAATAGTTAGCATTCATGATTGACTAAGCTATTTCACAAATTAAACACATAGCAATCATTCCATTTCACAATGCACAATGATATATAATGGTTCGGTTTCCCTACTCCACTCCTAGTTCACGATCTCAACTTATGAGAACACCAGATTTCACTATAGTTGTGGTTTTAAATCAGGTTAACCATCAACCTTAACATCCTATGTTCTAGGACCGCGTTTACCATCTGCCGATGGCCCAAACCAGGGACTTATCGAGTTTGGATTTCAAACTCTCACCAATCCTAATCTAAGGACGACCATGTACACTCCTGCTGTAGTTTCCCAATCCAGTGAATAATAACTCAATAATTGAACTCTTAAATACGAGACATACCTAGATGGTTGAGCCCCGATTCAATACCTTTGATGAGTAGTTTTAGCTCCTCTTTGTACTCTCAAGATCAGCTACCGATGCAAATGATATGTGTATGATTATGCTGGGTAGTTGGGAGAGAGATGGTCAAGTTCCTCTTGCCTATTCAATACAATGGTTATGAAGGAGCTACTAAACTTTAGCATTCAATGGCTATAAAAGACCTCATGATGATGTTTTGAAGGTAGGTCAGCCATGAATGCAAATCTTGAGTTCATAGTTCAAACCGAGCTTTGAATACTCAATGACAAGCCATTAATGTTAGGTTTGAATGATGAACTCAAGGGAGTTAAGAGCAAGAAGGGTAGGAAGGAGTGAGTAAAAGCTCTCTCACTTGGCTCTTGATAGGTGTTGAATGCATACCATTAAAGATCTTGAGATATTGCTTTATAGGGTACCAAATGAGGGTTCCAACGGATCTAAAACGGCACATTCGACCTATCAGAGAGAAACCCGACTGGTCGGATAGGTCAGGCATAAGGCAAAGCTATTGGAAGAATTTTAGGTCTGTCCGACCGGTCAAGACCGGTCTGATGGCTGGCCAGCTTAAGAAAAATTGTTTCTGGACACTTTGCTATGCCTGTCCGACCGGTCAAGACCAGTCGGATGGCTTGCCAGATCAATGCAGCAAGGCTGCCGTGTAATTTCTGCAGTGCCTGTCCAACTGGTCATGACCAGTCGAATGGCTTGCCAGGCCAATGCAGCAAAGTTGCTGTACGCATTTGAAATGTTGGTCTGACCGGTCAAGACCGGTCGACATTCTGTTCAGCAAGGCTGGATTTTTCAAGTGAAGGTTGCTTGGATTGAATGAAAGAGTCAGTCCGACCGGTCAAGACCGATCGGTTGCCTTGGAATTTATACAAGTCAACAGTAGTACTCTTTAAAGGTTTGTCTGACTAGTCTTGACCGATTGGCAACCTTGTAACCTTGGCAACTCAGCTGAATATACAGTATGAAATGATGTGCATGGAGTCCAAGGATTGGACAGTGTTTTCAATCATGATATTAGCACCTGCCATGGAGAATCAAGCCTGATCAACTTGAGTTTAAAGAGTCGAGAAAGAATGGGTTAAGATGTGTTGATAATTACGCCAGTCATTTATGTTTTGGGATTCCTAAGGTCGATCTATATGCAACTTACCTGAGATCTTGTTTCTGCTTGAGCTTGAGCAAGAGAAGTAGTATAGACTTCAAATCTTAAGTTTCAATTCTTCGACTGGGGCTCACAAGACAGGACACGACCAGATGACACGACAATTGACAAAATAAAGTGTCCTAATAATATCCCCATTTGTCAATTGTGTGACAAAACATCTATCCTAGACTCATCATGACTTCCAAATCATGATAGACCCTTAAACAGAAAGAAAAGTACACTCAATTACATGTCTATACAGATATACAAAATGATCTTTACAAAAGGGCATGTACAAACTCGATTTTCTTCAGAATCTCCCCTCAATGCTTGCACTTATAAAGTCCTGCAAAAAGATATCATCGGACCTTTTAGGTGGGATGATTTTCTCCCTTTTTGTCAGTAATTGACAAGGGTTAGCCAGCAAAAAGATATGCCTAAGAAAGCTTCAATGGCTAGCTCTGAAAATATGTCAATCATATGAAATAGGGATGAGAGATAGAAATGAAAATCCTGAGGAGATTTTTAAAGAACTAAACATGCAGGATATACAGATAATCGTTGAAGCATAGAGGGCTTATAGCCCAATCAACCAACCACCCCTCCACATGTATATCGAGACAAAGAATAGAAAAAATACATGAGCTAAGAAAGGGCGTAGAGCCTGAACCATCCAACCTCTCATAGATATGCAATAAGGAGCATAAGCTCATATAAAGTAGAAAAAGTATAACTATAGTGAACCAAAAAAAAAAAAAAAAAAATATTATCCATAAAGACATCACAATGGGCAAGTAGCCATCTATTATCTCAAAGGAAGTGAAGGAGAGCTCTTTTATTGTGTTCCTCCATCACCTTCAGGTACTTGTTGCTGTGATGGAATGAATTAGTGAGACTGGATGTGTTGTGTTTTTATAAGAAAAATAAACTTTAAAAATAAAATATTTATTTTTAGAAAATAAATAAATATCATTGTGTAGAAACTTCTTTAAAAATACTAATTGGATTAGTGTTAAGAGGAGTTTTGCAATAGCTTGGGCACTTTATTATGTTTATTTTGTACTTCGCACGTCCAAATGGCCGTAAGGAGCCTAATATTTTTGGCATGTGGTTTGGACTTATCTGTGCCATGCTGTATTTAGGAATTGAACAAAGGTCTAGCTAGAGGTTTAATCCACTGATGTCTAAGTTTCTAATCATATTGTTAATTGAGCGTGACTGACACATGACTGTATGCATGGCATCAATACCATATGTCATACATGTGGCGCGACAATTAGGCTGACTTGGATATGAGTGGTAGTTACATGCATTGCTATGTGGCAACAATTTTTTTTACTATTGTGCAATTGTCTCTATCCAAAATAGATAGAAATAACTGCCACCAACAAATGTCATGTCCATTTATGGATAAATGGCTATGGGTGTGTGCTTGTTCCGAAGAGGCACAAGAGTCTTTCCAGGAAAGACTCCATCTATATATCCAAAACATTATATTTTAGAGGAAATAAAAGATTCTCAGATCAAACCATTTGAAGCCCTATACATTAATCTATCCTTTTTGCAATTGTTCTTTCAGACCTTTTTGTGAGAGCACTTCATTGTCTATTATTGGAGATTTGTTCAACACTTAGAGGTGCAAATCTTAGTATTGAATTTTAGATCTATGACTGTAAGTTCATTGTATCCCAAGACAATTTATCATCTCCATTCTTTTGAACTTGTAAGAATATTTAAAAAATAATAATAAATTTGTATTGAGATATTGACTACTTCAAGCCAAGACTTGAACTCACAAATCTGATATTTTCATCTCATATTTCTTTACTAGATCTATTGTGTACTACATCCATATCCAACACAATGGCATGAGGCTTTTTGTTGAGGGCTATGACGTGAGAGGGCACTCTATATGCAAACATCTCTTACAAACTCAGCCTCCTGTAAACCCCACATGGGTGGTTCATTCCACCTCAATTTCGATTACCCACTTCATCCTTCTCACTACGTCTACCATCTCCTTTGCTAGAAAAAATAGAATGAATGATGAAGATCGGTCCATTGGAGAATGTGGCTAATGGGCCTCACCAAATAGGATCAATGGGTCTGATAACTACTAATTGAAGTGAAAACATCAAAAACATCTCCCACCTTGGATCGATGGTGCAGGAGAATCCGTTGTTTGACACCTTGGAACTTGGGGCATTTGGAATTGGAATCCATGTCTTCATGCAAATTCCTGCATTTGGGGCTTAAAGCATTTGGGGTGAACATGCTCATTTTTGAATCCTTTGACTGAAGGTTGGTGGGCTTTAACTATTCCAACTCAATAGTCATATTTTTTAAATTAGTGGTAAGGGGAATCCCTACTGTGTCGTTTGGTACCTTGGAATTTGAGCACTTGGAATTTGAATCCATGTCTTCAGGCAAATTCCAGCCCATTTTTGCATTCTTTGCCTGAGGGTGGAAAGGCCTGCTGATTCCGACCCACCGGTCATGTTTTTGAATTGCTTACCAATTCTAGACCCACTCTATGTCATCCAAACACAGTTTTGAATTCGAAGCCCATTTCCTAGAATCAAATTCTTGGTTGCCAAACACGGCTAAAGGAATCCAATTCTTGAAATTGAATTCTCAAGTAATTCCCATATTCTAGGTTGCCAAACAGTCCATATCCCTCAGGAGATGTTTTCCTGCCCAATGTCATGAGTTGTGCCAAGAGTTGTGATCTTCATTGAAACATGGATGGAATTGAAATTCTTAAATGAAACATTACCAAATTTAAGTGGGTTATTCCGTGGAAGCTGCTTAACGTTCCGAATGCTTGGACAAAAGAAATCAGCGATCATTGGAGATCACTGAAATCCGAGTACATGTTACGAAATTGAGCCACTGATTTATAATATGTATTCAACATATAATTAATTTTCTCCTTTCTTTTTGCTTTATTTTTAGGCCAAAGTATATTAGTAGAAAATTGAAAAGAAACATTAGGAATCTGAATTCTAGTCTGTCTTGAGTAGGAATATCTAATGGGAAAGTGATTATAAAAGCCAACTCGCATTCTTCTTCTAGGAAATCTAATGCTTTGAAGATCAGATGAGCTGGCATTGGCTTAGAGATATTGTATTGTGGTCAGTGTTTGGAATTAGCTGCCTTGAGAAGGGTATGATAAGAGCCGTTTAAATTTCAGTAAGTGGGCCTTTTTGTGTTCATACCAAACTTGGGGATGAGATCCTTTTCTTTGTAAACAGAAGAAAGGTTTGAGATGGGACTTGGAACGAATGCCAATCATGCCAAAGTCGCACATATGTGCGGGACGCAGACGGATCATCAGGTGGGACTGCAATCACACCAACTTTATGCTCCTAGCTATCAGCTTCTGCTCATGGGTCCTCCCTCCATCTTTATCATTGATTTGGGTTAATCGTAATTGCATATTAGTGATAATGTTCCCTTTTGGTAAGGGTTAAAAATAATCTTGATAACAGACAATCATGATCTCTAATACATATTTATGATTAACTAAAATGAGATGAACTCATTTTTCGGCAACTACCAAACAGGTAACGGTTATACTGAGTTCCAATTGGATTGTGGTGAGGCTGGCATTTTGCTCTTCTTGGACTGGGCCCCAGCCTTACAAAGATCAGTGGCTGAAGGGACAAAGGGTCACAGAACATCAATATTAGGGCTTGTTTGGACATGTTATCGACTGTAATTTCCTAAAAAATCAATCGGATTGAGTAAAGAGATGCACCAAGTTCACTCTATCCTGAAACATGTCTTGCAACGGTACGCTTTGTTGGTCAAACTCCATTCAAACAAGTAGTATTAAGAATAATAGCAATCAAAATGAATTTACAGTAAAATTGAGTTTCTTGGTGTAATTTTTTTTTTTTTTAATTTTTACATTATGTTAGGGATACAACGGTGTTGGGTTGGAGCCCATGGCTACGTATTATCAACCGCATGCAAAAATTCAACAACAACCATCTCCTTCGCCGATTCAACCACATCAAGCTTTGTATAATAATATTAGCTTTACAGAACTACTTGAGGTAACAAATATTTTTTTTCTACAAATGTGACAGCAAACTACATGTAGTTTTGTTGATATAATTGCTTATCTTGAATATTTTAATATTTAAAAGAACTTACTGGTCAACAATTTGAAAACAATTTCACTGATTGTCTTATTTATTGATATATTAAATTTATGAATTGCTAACTCCGCAGAATACAATAAAATATAGTGCATTCTACAATTCTATTGTAGGTAGTAATTGGAAGAGGAGGACAACAACCTTTAGAGCAAAACAATAGTGTATGAAATTTTTTTATGCCTATGAGATTCACATTTATTTTCTAATCTTTCATAGAAATTTCATTATATTTATGTGATTGACTGTGTATCAATGATGCAGTTTGTGTATATGGATATAAAGAAGTAAAAAAAAAAATAAAAGGAAGAAGAAAATAAAAGACAACCAAAGCATGAGTGGTTTGTCTTATAAGTGGTTGATAAATTTCTTTTTCAATATATGATTCATAACTTTCTTTTAGTTCACTCGGATTGAACTATTTTTTGTTTCTTGCAGTTGAATGAAATGACGCACGTAGAAGATGATAATGGTTTAAGCATTCTCCATCATTTTTTGTTTGAGAAATAAACTAATAAAAATTTACCGGATTGAAATCAAATCCATCTTCACGTGTAAGCAATCCATAAATTTCATTACAAATGCACCACAATCATTCCTATGTATACTAAACCTAGATAATTAAATACATATAAATTAGGCATAATGCATATAATAAATGATTAAATTACATATTGATTTTATTGTTGAGGGCATTTATCGACCATGATGAGTTTGAATGCAGTACAATCTATTGAACAAATTTTAACAAATATATCTTCATACGTGAAACCTGCATTTTAAAGAAAAAATAATTACATTCTTCATCAGTTTAATAAAGCTTCTTCATCAGTTTAATAAAGCACAATCAATTTAATGAGAAAGATTCAAACATTTGCCATCGTATTGATGTGGCTAAAAGTGTGGTAACCTTTGAGAGATTTATAAACTAAAAAGTTTTAACTCTCTAGGTCAATAACAAGTAAATACCATCGTATTGATGTGGCTAAAAGTGTGGATAACCTTTGAGAGATTTATAAACTAAAAAGTTTTAACTCTCTAGGTTAATAACAAGTAAATACCAATGCGCTAATTCGTACATAAGAATGAACAATTTATCTCTACTTTTTAAGTTATAAGGGATCTTTCGTATAATCTGTTTTATTTGTCCGTCACTATCCTTATGCTCGCTCTCTTCAATTTTCGTGCAATTTGTCTTATAACTTTTCTTTGGGTATATAATTTGCTGAAATGATTTATTAAAACCAAAATAAAGCCTGTTAAAAATAATTTAATGAAAAAAATACATGCATCACATAAATATGAAAGTAAAACTTTCATGAAATTATGCGTTGAAAAGTGGCATTTTAGAAGAAAAAAATTATTAAATCTCTTTTGTCTATTAGCCAACAGATCACTGTACTTGGATATAGCCTGGAATGAATTTTTGTAATAATCTGTTAAGTCATGTATTAACAATTTATCATATCCATGAATATTAGATCAATAAACATTTGTGTAAAAGATTGGGAGAGGTAAAAAACAATATATTTAGTGTTAGTGTATATGTTTGTCAATTAGCAAGTAGTGTCAGTAGTCTAGTTTGAAGAGCTCAATGAAAGCCAACAATTTGAAGCTTTAAAGACTTTCCGCAACTCAGATTAAAGAATCATTTGAATAATATCAACTTTAACTATGAATGCAAAGCCCAACCTTCTCCTCGAACCTTGTTAAAACCCAAAAATCCTTGTCCCTATGTGCCTTACTCATTTTTTAACATCTTCTAGCCTTTCAGGAAAGCTCACCATCAAAGAAGATCAGCCTTGGATCCTCTCAAGGTCTCACAGAAGAAAAATACTCATTAAGACCTGATTCAATCGGAAATAATTTCTGATCGATCGAAACACTTATCCTGATCGATCAGAAGATCTGTCTAGCAAATGCCAAATGTCCCTGGACAAAAATCCCGATTAATCAAAACTCTATCTGATCGATCGAAAAATCCTGTCCAGCAGGTGCCAAAACTCCCTAAACAAAAACTCCGATCGATCGAAAATGTCTGTTAAGCAATTCTCAACATCTTTGGACAAGTTGATTCGATTGATCGGATATTATTTCGATCCGATCGAAGTGTCTATTTTAAGACCGTTTTCTAGCCGTTGCTAGCTTGTCTATATCATTCCTTTGCTAGATCTTGGTCTAAGATAAGTGGCAGAATCCTCAAGAGCTTGGTTACATGTTTTTCTACTCATCCCTTCTTCTCAAGCCTTGATTTCTTGAGTTCATTGTTCAAGCCATGTTGATTTCAGCAACATTAATGAGCATTCATAACTTGGATTGAAATATGAACTGAAGCCCTCATTAATGGCTCTTGAACCATTCCCCATTTGCTATAACTCTCTTGTCATAAATGCCATTAATGAAGATCTTGGTGAAACCCCTCTCTACCATTGAAGCCTTAACCCTTAGAGAGTTTCAACCAAACCCTAATCCCTCACCTTGGAAACTACAAGCAAGCATTCAATACAGGGTTGCTGATCGAGGGAGTTAAAGAAAGAGCCGTTCTTGCAAGTTGAAGCTTCTTCATATAAGGCGCTATCAAGGGGCTCAATTAGCTAAGTATTTTTAGTCTTTCGAGTCCAAGAAGCCTCCTCATGTTGTGAGATTTGGGTTTCTGAATTTGAAGACCCAAACTCGAGTGATTCCTTATGTAGGACAAGTCCTTTGGTAGGACAAGTCCTTGTGAAGGACATGTGTTTGATAGATTAGCCCTTAGGTAGGATGAATCTATGTGTTGAAGTCTAGTCCTTGTGTAGGTTGTTAAGGTTTATGGTTAACCTCATTTAAAACCATTGTGATAGTGAAATCCAGCCACTTAAGGAGTGAGTGGATCAGCCGTGAGTGGAGTAGGTACATAACCGAACCACTATAAAATCTCTTGTTGTGGTGAATGATGTCTATCTACTTATATGCAATTACTTTACCCCTTCCATGCTTGTGATGAATTGATTATAACATGTTTTGTTATTTCTAAGCAATAAGTCAGATAGTATTCAGCATATCAAGTGTTTGTAGAAATGTTTCTGAGATGCAATTTATATTCTCATTTATGCCTTCTAGCAACATTTACATATCTACGAGTGTTTAAATTGTTAAAGTTAAAAAGTGTCCTATTCACCCTCCTCTAGGACAAGGAAAAGTTTCTTGCTTCTACAAGTACGCTAATCAAACTTATACCGCAATTTCAATTGGTATCAGAATGGGTTCCTCCTTAAAGGCATCACCGACCGGAGTGTGATCCGTTTCTGGAAGCTTAAAATCATGTCTAGTGGGGATTCTAGTATAGTTTCCAAACCTCCATACTTTGATGGATCAAACTATGCATATTAGAAAGTAAGAATGTAAGTCTTCTTGTAATCATTGGATCATGCAACATGGAGGTCTGTGGAAATAAAACATGAAATACCTTTCTTGAACGCTGTCACAGATGGAGTCACCACCACTTCAATCAAACCGGATGAATTGTGGACTGACCTTGAGTAACTAACGTACATAAGCAATGCAAAGGCACTTAATACTATTTTTTGTGCCATATTAGCAGACGAATTCAAAAGAATATGTAACTGCACAACTGCTAAGGAAGCTTGGGACATTTTGAAAACTACCCATGAAGGGACTTAGTATAGTCAAGAGGTCAAAACTCTAGCTCTTAACTACTCAATTTGAAAATATGAAAATTGAAGAGCATGAGACATTCATGGATTTTTACACTTGATTGAGTGATGTCACCAATGCTATGTGGGGATTGGGAGAGAGAATATTGAATCCACGCATTTGTAGAAAAATACTGAGATCCTTACCCGAACGATTCTCCTCTAAAGTCATAACGATTGAGGAATGTAGAGATATTGACACTATGAAAGTAGAAGACCTACTAGGATCGGTACAGACCCATGAACTTCATTTCAAGAAATCCCCAAAAGTTAAAAATACTGTTCTGAAAACTTCACACAAAAAACAAGAATCTTTAGTAGACAGTGGTGGAGAAATGGATATGAATGAAATGGCTTTTATGGCCAAGAAATTTAGAAAATTCTTCAAAAACAAAGGAAATAAATATGACAAAAATAACAAATCTTTTGACAAAAAGTGCCACACAGGAAAATCCTTTAATAAGCCAAAAGATCCAAAGTGCTACAACAATGGACGCTATGGTCATATTGCCTCTGATTGCCAAGCTCCTACTAAAGATATATCCAGACAGAAAGCAATGGCAGCTACATGGGATGACTCCAATGATTCTGATTCTGAATCAGAAGAATCTTAAAGTGATGGGGGAAGAGGATCAGTTAAAATCTTGATGGCCTCTATCACGGAGATTGTCTTAGAAATGAAGAGCATAAGAGACAAGGATGACCATGAGTCGTCGGGAACCAATGAGACATCCTCCGATGATGACGAGGATGAAGAGGAAGACAATAAGGGATTGCAAGTTGCCTATGACAAACTATTTCGTCAAAGCATCCTTCTTAATAAGAAGTTGAGCCAAGCCAACATTGAGAACAACAATTTGGCTGATGAGATGCAAGAAGTAAAAGGAGAAAATAATAGATTTCATTTCCAGATTTGTGACATAACCAGGAAAAACAAAGAAGCTCAAGATAAAATCAATACTTTAGAAGATGAGTTTAAAAAGGCGAAATCTATAAATCAATGTCTAACTATGCAGCTTAATCAAGAACTCCAACTTAATGAGAGATTTGCCCAAAGTAGAGTAAAGCTAGATGATATCCTAAAATCGGGTAAGCCTTGTAGGAACACAAGAGGTTTAGGCTATGATGAGCAAACTAAGGTTAGTAATCCAGAACCTGAAAAGAATAGGAGTGCATCAGGAAGTAATAAGAAGAATTCACCAATATGCCATGCATGTGGAGATGTTGGACATTTGAAATTTGAATGCTTGGCCTTTAAAAATCCGATTTGAAACTTGAAAGGAAAATTTATGCCTACCGGAAAGATGGTAAAACCCACGTGGAGTCCACCAATGCAAACACCACGAAAAAATGGAAACATGAGGAGAAAATACCCTACTCCTCCAAAGAAAGATAAAAGAATGGAAGAGCTCATTGAAATGGTAAAACAGCTAAACAAAAGAACTATGGAGCTTATGCAAGAGCAACAAAACAATGGAGGAAAATCAATACCTCCTGATGAGATGAGGACACTGTTGAGCTCTTAATTGTGCATATTCTAACCCCAATTCATCACTCATTATGCTTGTTGGTATGGTTTATAGACTAAACTAATGCATGGATTTGTGATTGTAGGGATGAGAGAGAGGAAGCATCAATTGAAGACTTAAAGATGCTAGTTAGAAGCAAAGAAGATCAAAGGGGCTAATCGTCAAAGAATGAAAGAAAGAAGTCAGAGAAAAGAAGAAAGAAAGCAGAAGAAGGTGCCCACAACTAGTCGTCCGACCGGTCGTCCAGGACCGGTCGTCCGACTGGTCCGCACATGCACAGAGGAGACCCAGAGGCCACAACTCTCTGGACTGTTCACGACCGGTCGTGCGACCGGTCCTTAAATTATTTTTCTGGGTTGAAAATTCCGAAACTCACTTGACACTTTTATGCCATTTTGAGACCGGTCGTCCAGCATCCACGACCGGTCGTCCAGCCACTACGCCCGGTCGTGCGACCGGTCGCCTGCGTAAGATTTGAACTTTCTATTTCTGGTGCCGATTTTCTCTGCGCATTGCGTAAGTTTTACGCAAGTTCTCGAATATTCTGAGGTTACGGAGCCTCCCCACTATAAAAGGACACCTAGGGATCGTTCCTAAGGTGTCTTGGAAGAGTTTAAGCAAGGTTGGAGGCGGCGGAAGTGGATTTCGGAGTTCCACAACTCCTTCTAGTTTGTTTTGCTGTTTTTATGTTTTTCTTAGTTGTTTCATGTTTCCTTGGATCATGAACGGCTAAACCTCTTAGCTAGGGCTAAGAGGTGAAGCTTGTAGTGGATCTAAGATGTTTCAATTCGTTCTAAGTTGGTTTTAAGATTGAATTTCATGTTTATGAACAATGGTTTGAAGTTTATACAAGTTCTAAGTAGTTTTTCTTAGTCTTATGATGACTCATGGATGTTTGGGAGAATTACTTAAGTTCTTAATTGTTGTGTGCTAGTCTAGACCTGTATGATCTGAAGAATTGGAGTACGCTCTAGTACTATGATCTTCATGTGGGAACTTCCTACCAAAGTTCTACTTTTATGAAATTCTGTGCTATGTGGGATTGTGCATGTGATTTGAATCAAGTTCAAATCATAATCTAGCCTTGTCTTGTGACAGGACTTGAGGATGGTTATGATTGTGATCTGAGCCTATTGGAATTGGGATTGACCTATGTAATTGAGCATGCTCATCCTAGCTTGCATTGAGTGAGTTATATGCATTGGTCTTACATATGGCAGATTGTTTGGTTTAACAGCTCTATCATCCGGCTAGATAGATCTTAATATCGATTCTACTTGAGAAAGTGAGAAACCACAGCGGATTGAACATCAAGGATTGCTACAAGTGGATCCTTGAACCCCTAGTGCCTTTTTATAATTGTTTACCTTCAATTTAATTCAAAGTTGTTACTTACATCAATCTCATACAAAATCTGGTTGTTAGCTCTCAATAGACACTATTGGATGTGTTTGTGAATTCCTACATAAGTCCCTGTGGATCAACCTCGGTCTTACCGAGTTTATTACTATATCACAATCTTACACTTGGGGAAGCGAACAAGTTTTTGGCGCTGTTGCCGGGAACTTTGACGGTTTTTTCACAGATTTCTGAAAATAGAATCTATTTAGGATTTTTAGGAATAGTTCTAACTTAGTTTATTTTGATTTGTTTTTCTTTTTCAGGGATTTCTAAGAAGCTGAAGAAGATATAAGGATTTCAAGTGCCGAATCAGGTTCTATCTTTCTAAACCTTAATCTTCTCCTTCTCCTATTCATTCCTATCATATTCATCTCTTGTAGAGTGGGTGGAGACTCCTTTTGGATCTCTGAAAGGTAGGCCTTGTGCCACCTGGATTCCTATTGGTCGGCTCTGCCGTCTTGGATCACCTTGTGCTCAGAGATTTCTTTTCTCACCTCTACTCCTCTTTCTCCTTTTTCTGCACTTTTTCTCAAAAGATTCAAAGAGTGGGTGGGAAGTTCTCTGAACCCCTATTGACCGGAGAAATCGGTCTCTATTCTTGCTTCTGGCTTAGCCATTGCAAGACACCTTGTGCTTCGGTCTTAGAGAAGAGTAAAGAAAGGGAGGAAGAATTCTTCTTTCTCTTTAGTTTCATATTTTTTTTGGTTTTGCATGCCACATTGGGCTCGGGAATTCCAATAACCGACTCATAAGTGAAGGAGGGACAGTAGAAGGAATTGACAGAGAGCCACGTGCTAGGAGACATCTAAACTCTCCAATTTTGTCTGAAAACTATGGCTGCAAATCAACCTAATTCGATGGCCAATCTGGGCCAAAACCAAACTGAAACGGGGGAGAATGTGGTTGAGAATGTTCCCCGACCAAGAACTTTACGTGATTTCTTGCAACCAGCAAAAGCGAGCACTCCCTCATGCATAATTTTTCCACAAAATGTAGGGAATGTGGATTTAAAACCGGGAGTGATCCAACTTCTCCCTAAATTCCATGGATTAGATAGTGAAAGTGCCTTTCAACACCTTAAGGAGTTTGATGAGGTAATAACCACCATGCACTTTGCTAATGTGACTGATGATGTGGTGAGACTCAAATTCTTCCCTTTTACTCTTAAAGATAAAGCTAAAGGTTGGCTTCATGCATTAAGGCCAAGATCAATTGGTGCATGGACTGATATGCATAGGGAATTCATAAAAAAAATTCTTCCCTACTCACAAAACAAACATGTTGAAGCGCCTTATTATGAACTTTGCCCAAAAGGAAGATGAAACCTTCTTCCAATGTTGGGAGATGTTTAAGGACTTATTAAACGCATGCCCACATCATGGCTATGAAATTTGGTGGGTTATAAGCTTTTTTTATGAAGGACTGACTTCACCCATGTGCCAATTTGTAGAGATGATGTGTAATGGGGAGTTCATGAATAAGGAAGCTGATGAAGCGTGGGATTATTTAGAAGAATTGGCTGAGAATGTACAGTCTTGGGATATATCGAAACCAACAAATTCCAAGACTGGCTAACAAAAGGAAAGAGGGGGAATGTATGTCTTATCGGAAGAGGATAGCATAAGTGCACGGGTGGCTAGCCTCACAAGAAAGGTCGAAGCCATGGAATTGAGGAAATGAGAGACGATTAACTCCAATGACGTTGAAACTGTTTGTGGAATTTGTGCCGAAATCAACATGCAACACAAGATTGTCCCACAATTTCTGCAGGTTCAGGACATCTTACAAGACAATCAAATGCCATAAACAGTTATCAACGACAATTTGGTGCTCCTAACTCAAACACGTTTAATTCTAGTTGGAAGAACTATCCTAACTTCAGTTGGAGGAATGGACCCACTGCGAATGCAACCAATATCCCTCAAGCTCAACCTATACTAGGTCCATCCCTAGTCATTACTCCAAAAGTGAGGCTAGAGGAGATGTTGGGTGCATTTGTATCGGTTCAAGCTGAGTATAACAAGACAAATTCTCTGAAAATAGATGAGTTCATGCAAGACCAATTGAAATTCAATCAAAATTCAACTCAAGCCATCAATGAATTGAAAACATCAATGGCTAGAGTTGAATCTCATCTCAGTGTTAGAGAGAAGGGCACACTTCCTGCCCAACCTCTTCCTAACCCAAGAACCCAATTTGAGATACAAGATGCAAGTTCATCCTCTCATCACACGTAGCATGTTCAAGCTATCACCACTTTGAGAAGTGGTAAAGAAATTGACAAATCTAATCCGGTGAAGGCCCCAAAGCCTAAGGATCCGAAAAATTCCAAAGATGATGATAGCTCAAACAACACTCCATAAGAGAAAGAACCGGAAAGGCAATACAAGCCAGTTGCCCCGTTTCCACAAAGGTTGATTTCACCTAAACCTTTAGACAAAAATCTGGAAATATTAGAAGTTTTCAAGCAGGTGAAGATCAACATCCCGTTGTTGGATGCCATAAAACAAATACCATCTTATGCCAAATTTCGAAAGGAATTGTGTACGGTCAAAAGGAAACACAATGTTCACAACAAAGTACTTTTGACTGAGAATTTGAGTACTATCATCAAATAAGAGGTGCCCCAAAAAAATAAGGATCCGGGTCGTCCAACCATCTCATGCATCATAGGAGATTACCGGATTAAACAAGCCTTACTCGATTTGGGGGCAAGTGTGAACCTCATTCCTTACTCCGTTTACGAACAACTTGGGTTAGGTGAATTGAAACCCACCAAAACCACACTCCAACTCGCTGATAGATCCATTCGTATACCGAGAGGAATGATTGAGGATGTTCTAGTCTAAGTTGATAAATTCTACTACCCAGTAGACTTTATTGTCTTGGATACACATTCCGTGATAGGCACCGATGCTCAAATTCCGTCATACTTGGCCGACCGTTTCTAGCTACTTCAAACTGCAATTATCAATTGTAGAAACTGGGCTTATACAAATGTCCTTTGGAAATATGACTCTTGAGCTTTACATATTTGATTTATGCAAACAACCACGGGAGGTTGATGATGATATCCACGAACTAAACATGATTGAATCATTCGTGGAAGATACATTCCCCTTGTCATTTTCTTCCAACCCTTTGGAGGCATGTGTGGCCCATTCTCATGAGATAAATGATGACACAATACTAAGAGATAGATGCCATTCTAGATGCGATGCCAGTGCTTGATAATAAAAGATAGAGGGCCCTATTTGAGCCTTTGCCTGTAAACGAGAACAAAGCCCTCCCATCCAATATCAAGGCACCAACACTCGACCTAAAACCATTACCAAGTGAGCTGAAATATGTTTATTTAGGTCGAGATGAGACATATCCGGTGGTGATTTCTTCCCACTTGGATGAGGAACAAGAGAGTAGGCTAATGACCACTCTATTAGAGCACAAGAGTGCCATTGGATGGTCAATTGCGGATCTCAAAGGCATAGACCCACTAATTTGTACTCATCGCATACACCTTGAGGAGAATGCGAAGACATCTAGGCAACCACAATGATGACTAAATCCAAACTGAAGGATGTGGTTAAGGCCGAAGTGGTGAAACTATTGGATGTGGGTATTATTTACCCAATATCCGATAGTCAATGGGTGAGCCCAACTCAAGTGCTGCCTAAGAAATCTGGAATCACCATCATAGCCAATGCCAATAATGAACTCGTGCCAACCAGAGTCACTACCGGTTGGAGAATGTGCATTGACTACAGGAAGCTAAACACTGTCACAAGGAAAGACCACTTCCCCTTACCTTTTGTTGATCAAATTTTAGAAAGGTTGGCGGGTCATTCCCATTTTTGCTTCCTTGATGGCTATTCAGGGTACAACCAAATAGAGATTGCCTGTGAAGACCAAGAAAAGACTACATTCACATGTCCATTCGGCACTTTCGCCTATCGACGGATGCCGTTTGGACTATGTAATGCCCCTGCCACCTTTCAACGTTGTATGATGAGTATCTTTTCTGACATGGTGGGGACAATTCTCGAAGTCTTCATGGATGATTTTTCAGTATTTGGTTGTAGCTTTGATGAGTGCCTTATGCACTTGAAAGCTGTGCTGAAAAGATGTGAAGAGAAGAACCTGGTGTTGAATTGGAAGAAGTGTCACTTTATGGTTCAAAAGGGAATTGTACTTGGTCACATCAGTTTCACAAAATGAAATTGAGGTGGATAAAGCGAAAATTGATCTTATCTTCAACCTTCCACCACCCAAGAGCATACGAGATGTGCAGTCCTTCTTGGGACACGTAGGATTTTATAGAAGGTTCATAAAGGACTTCAGTTCACTCTCTCGTCCTTTATGTAACCTACTTCAAAAGGAAAATTCATTCGAGTGGAATGAAGAATGTCAAAAGGCCTTTACCACCCTTAAAGGTATGTTGACATGTGCTCCCATAATGCAACCACCTGATTGGAGCCTTCCTTTTGAAATTATGTGCGATGCTAGCGACTATGCTATTGGGGCCGTGCTAGGCCAAAAAAAAGAGAAAAAGCCATGTGTCATCTATTATGCAAGTAGAACTCTAAACTCAGCCCAAGTAAAACTACACTACTACTGAAAAAGAACTTTTAGCCGTAGTTGTTGCCTTGGACAAGTTTAGGTCCTACTTGATTGGATCCAAGATCATCCTATTCACTGACCATGCCGCGCTTAAGTACCTTCTCTCTAAGAAGGATGCTAAACCACGGTTGTTAAGATGGATCTTTCTACTCCAGGAATTTGACATAGAAATACGTGATAAGAAAGGAGTAGAAAATGTCGTGGCTGACCATCTCTCTCGACTTGTCCTCACTGATTCCCCTGAAACGACCGCGATCAATGACATGTTCCCTGACGAACAACTTTTTGCTGTTTCCCAATTGCCATGGTATGCAGACATTGCTAACTATCTTGCTACAGGTATAATTCCTACACATTGAAAAAAGCAAGATAAGGATAAATTCTTCACGGAGGTGCGAAAATTCCTATGGGACGACCCATACTTATTCAAGTATTGTCCCGATCAAATCATAAGGAGATGTGTCCCAGATGATGAACAACAAAGTATCATCTCCTTCTGTCATTCTCAGGCATGTGGTGGCCACTTCTCGGCTAAAAAGACCACAGCAAAAATTCTGCAATGTGGGTTTTATTGGCCCACTATGTTCAAAGACACACATGAGTTTTGCAAAACATGTGAACCTTGTCAGAAATTGAGAGGAATCTCCCGTAGAAATATGATGCTACTCAATCGCATCTTAATAATTGAAAATTTTGATTGTTGGGGCATCGATTTCATGGGTCCATTACCATCTTCTTTTAGAAACACATACATCTTGCTTGCCGTTGACTATGTTTTCAAATGGGTCGAGGCCATCCTTTGCCGGAATAATGACCATAAAACTGGTCATTCGCTTCTTAAAAGAGAATACTTCTTTCCCGGTTTGGAACACCTCGAGTCATCATAAGTGATGGAGGATCTCACTTTTGTAATCGTCCTTTTGAAACTTTAATGAAGAAATATGGCGTAACACACAAAGTGAGCACTCCCTATCACCCGCAAACTAGTGGACAAGCTAAGATATCCAATAGGGAGATTAAACACATTTTAGAGAAAACGGTGAACCCCGATCGCAAGGATTGGTCGCTTCAGCTTACCGATGCGCTTTGGGCCTACTGTACTGCTTTCAAGACCCCTATTGGAATGTCTCCCTATAGACTTGTCTATGGGAAGGCTTGTCACTTGCCTGTGGAGTTGGAACATAGGGCATATTGGGCAATTAAGAAGATGAATTTTGATTCTAACAAGGCAAGCTCGTTGCGCAAACTACAATTGAATGAACTTGCAGAAATTCGGAACGAAGCGTATGAGAATGCGAGAATTTACAAGGACAAAACGAAGATATTCCATGATAAAAACATTCTTCGTAAGACATTCACGATCAATCAAAAAGTCCTCCTGTATAATTCTCGTCTACATTTATTTCCGGGCAAATTGAGATCTCGATGGACCGGTCCCTACATTGTGCAAACTGTCTATCCATATGGGACTGTCAAGTTGTTAAATCCAAGGAGCGGCAACATTTTTAAGGCGAATGAGCAGCGATTAAAGCCGTTCTTTGAAAAATTTCCCTCAGAAGGTATGTCCATACTTCTGACTGATCCTGTCTACCAGGATGATTGATCTCCTAGTCTGATGGAGGTGTAGAGTAGTTAGGATTAGGATTTTGTTGCTTTTGTTTGCTTTTGCTTAGGTTTGTTAGAAGGAGGAAGAATTCCACTTTTCACTTTTTCAGGTACTCTCATTCCTCACTCCCTTTATGTTCATATTGCTCTCATGTTGTGTTCATTGCGCATCTTTTACATTGAGGACAATGCAAGATTTGGTTGGGGGTGTAGGATCACTTGGATGAATCCAGCATTTTGTAACATTTCGAGCAATTATGTAGAAATTTTTCGATTTTTCTAAAATTCAAGACTCTTTTGGAAAGCTTTGTTTCTATGCATTCAAGATGATATGAGCATAAGAAGAGGAGATATAAAGTGAGTGAGGTTGCAAGTTTTGAATTTCTCATAACATAATGGTTTTTTATGTGAATTCCCCTATTTTTGTGATTGATAGAAAATTTGAACACTCTTACACCTAGTTCACATTACATGATTTTCATGGGTTGAAGGGATTATGTGATTTGTGGATTAGTTAGATTTTGATTCAAGGTGTTGAGACATCAAGCCAGGGTACTTTGTCCATCCTTGTCCATGGGAAAATAACGAAAGATATGGATTTCTAAAAATCCTATCTAATTTAAAAGAAAAAGGAAAAGGAAGGATGAAATTGGGAATGATGGAAAAATGGTGGAAAAATCCGATTAGGGCTACCTACTACCAACCGAGGGATGGTCTACCCGTAACCAAAGCCTGAAATGGGATGTAGTGTGAAAGTCGTCGGAAGGACAGTAAGGCAAATTCCCGTCATTGGCTTGTTGTTGCTCTATATACCTTGAGATCCATAGTCTAGTTGATTTATGAAGAAGATAACCCTGGAAACTCATGAAAAGAATTTTCACTATGCACACTATATTGAATTTGTTCAAGTTCTTCTATTTTGTCAACCAATCAGCTGGAATTTCATATGGGTGCTTATTATGTTTTGAGAGTTTACGGTTTCAACCTCTATTACCTAATTTCTCTAACTCCTACACTTATGTATCTTGGGATGTATAGAAGAATGGTTTCTAAAGGAGAGTTAGGTTTTGGAGAATGGAATTGGTTTTACGCATGTTTTGCTCGGGACTAGCAAAATGCTGGTTGGGGGTGTGTGTTGAGCTCTTAATTGTGCATATTCTAACCCCAATTCATCACTCATTATGCTTGTTGTTATGGTTTATAGACTAAACTAATGCATGGATTTGTGATTGTAGGGATGAGAGAGAGGAAGCATCAATTGAAGACTTAAAGATGCTAGTTAGAAGCAAAGAAGATCAAAGGTGCTAAGCGTCAAAGAATGAAAGAAAGAAGTCAGAGAAAAGAAGAAAGAAAGCTGAAGAAGGTGCCCAATGACCGGTCGTCCGAGGTCAAGGACCGGTCGTCTAACCGGTCCGCACATGCACAGAGGAGACCCAGAGGCCATAACTCTCTGGACTGTTCACGACCGGTTGTGCGACCGGTGGTCCACTTCTATGACCGGTCGTGCGACCGGTCCTTAAATTATTTTTCGGGTTGAAAATTCTCGAAACTCACTGGACACTTTTATGCCATTTTGAGACCGGTCGTCTAACATCCACGACTGGTCGTCTAGCATCCACGACTGGTCGTCCAGCCACTGTGACCGGTCGCCTGCGTAAGATTTGAACTTTCTATTTCTGGCGTCGATTTTCTCTGCGCACTGCGTAAGTTTTACGCAAGTTCTCGAATATTCTGAGGTTACGGAGCCTCCTCACTATAAAAGGACACCTAGGGATCGTTCCTAAGGTGTCTTGGAAGAGTTTAAGCAAGGTTGGAGGCGACAGAAGTGGATTTCGGAGTTCCACAACTCCTTCTAGTTTGTTTTGCTATTTTTATGTTTTTCTTAGTTGTTTCATGTTTCCTTGGATCATGAACGGCTAAACCTCTTAGCTAGGGCTAAGAGGTGAAGCTTATAGTGGATCTAAGATGTTTCAATTCATTCTAAGTTGGTTTTAAGATTGAATTTCATGTTTATGAACAATGGTTTGAAGTTTATATAAGTTCTAAGTAGTTTTTCTTAGTCTTATGATGACTCATGGATGTGTGGGAGAATTACTTAAGTTCTTAATTGTTGTGTGCTAGTCTAGACCTGTATGATCCGAGGAATTGGAGTACGCTCTAGTACTATGATCTTCATGTGGGAACTTCCTACCAAAGTTCTACTTTTATGAAATTCTGTGCTATGTGGGACTGTGCATGTGATTTGAATCAAGTTCAAATCATAATCTAGCCTTGTCTTGTGACAGGACTTGAGGATGGTTATGATTGTGATCGGAGCCTATTGGAATTGGGACTGACCTATGCAATTGAGCATGCTCATCCTAGCTTGCATTGAGTGAGTTACATGCATTGGTCTTACATATGGCAGATTGTTTGGTTTAACAGCTCTATCATCCGGCTAGATAGATCTTAATATCGATTCTAGTTGAGACAGTGAAAAACCACAACGGATTGAACATCAAGGATTGATACAAGTGGATCCTTGAACCCCTAGTGCCTTTTTATAATTGTTTACCTTCAATTTAATTCAAAGTTGTTACTTACATCAATCTCATACAAAATCTAGTTGTTAGCTCTCAATAGACACTATTGGATGTGTTTGTGAATTCCTACATAAGTCCTTGTGGATCGACCTCGGTCTTACCGAGTTTATTACTACATTGCAACCCTACACTTGGGGAAGCGAACAGACACCTAGACAACCACCTCAGAAAAGTGTTACTCCAAAAAGGGTAGTATCTAAGTGGGTAGTAAAAAGTAAATGCCTATAAAAGGAAAGAGTCATCATATAATAGTAGAGGAATTAGTAAACGCTCAGGGGTCGTCATATAAAAGGAAAGATCGCAAGGAAGAAAATGGCTCGAAAAGACATAAGCCAGATCGGAGATCGCCGAATCGAAGTAGTGCTCCCTGCGGAGCCAAAGCTTCGACCTCGCGATTCGAAAAATACACTCCAGTCAAAACGACCATTGAACAAGTATTCTTGACCGAGAAAGATAAACGGATGTTTGGACGACCTGCGAAAAGAAAGACCGATCCCGACAGAAGGTCAAGATCCAAATACTGTCTGTACCACAAGGACCACGGTCATAACACAGTGGATTGTTTTGACCTAAAGCGACAGATAGAAACCCTCATTTAGCAGGGATTCTTTAAGGACTATATTGCCCAGCGTCAGGAGGACCGGAGGGCCACAAATCAGGAGGGTCAAGACGAAGAACCAATCAATAATAATCCTGTGGAAGAAATTCATATGATCTTCGGTGGACCCACTACTGGAGATTCTGATAATGCCCGCAAAGCCTACGCATGACAGGGAAGAACATCCGAGCCGGGGCTACAAGTAAATATGACGAACCGACCATTAAAAATTGCGAAGGTCGCCAATCGCACTGTAACGTTCTTAGAGGAAGATGCCCGAGGTGTACTGCACCCACATGACGATTCCCTTGTAGTATCGATGGTGATCGCTAACAAAAAGCTCCACAGAATGATGGTCGATACAGGAAGTTCAACAGATATTCTATACGCCTCAGCATTTGACAGAATGAAGATTGACCCATCCAGACTGAGACCAGTCAAAACTGCCTTGACCGGATTTACAGGGGACTGCATCATGCCGGAAGGAGAGATAACTCTTCCGGTCACAACAGGGGAAGAGCCTAACCAGAAAATGATTATGGTTGATTTCCTTGTCATCAACACCCCATCTACCTACAATGCAATCATCGGCCGACCCATCATTCGAGCACTCAAAGCCAGCATTTCCATCTATCATCTAGCTATGAAGTTCAAAACCGACAATGGAGTCGGGGTAGTCAGAGGGGATCAACAGGAAGCACGCTGGTGCTATGAGCTCACCCTGCGGGGAAAGAATAAAAATTTGGTTTCGGCCGTCTCGCACACGATCCCCCCTGGACCCTAGAGAAGAAACAAAGGAGCGCGAGTCACCCATCGAAGAATTAGTAGAGGTCCCACTATCAGACGACGATCTGACTCGGGTCGTCAAGATCGAGTCCCAACTAAGGGATGACGTTCAGAAAGGACTGACTGCTTTTCTGAAAGAACATGTAGATGTACTCGCATGGTCTCATAAAGATATGCCAGGGATCAGTCCCGAAGTAATGGTCCACTGACTTAATGTCGATCCGACCTTCAAACCGATCTATAAAAAATGACAACCCTTCAACACGGAGAGGTACGCTATAATTGAAGAGGAAGTCTAGAAACTACGGTAGGCAGAGTTTATCCAATAAATCGTTATCCCGATTAGCTCGTTAACATCGTTTTAGTGAAAAAAAGCCAATGAAAACTGGAGAGTCTGTGTCGACTACACCGATTTAAACAAAGCATGCCCTAAAGACAGCTTCCTGCTGCCTAGGATAGATCAACTCGTAAATGCAACATTAGGTTACGAGCTACTCAGTTTCATGGATGCATACTCCGGATACAATTAAATCCAGATGTACACTCCCTATGGGCAAAAAACACCGTTCGTCACAGACCTGAGGCCTTTACTGCTATAAGGTGATGCCTTTTGGGTCAAGAATGCCGGAGCGACGTATCAACGTCTGGTCAACAAAATGTTTGTAGCCCAGATCGGCAAAACTATGGAAGTTTACGTCGACGACATGCTCTTCAAAAGCATAAAGTCAGAAAACCACATCGACGACCTTCGTACCATGTTCGATATCTTGAGAAAGTACCGAATAAAACTCAACCCCAGCAAATGCGCCTTTGGGGTAGGCTCGGGGAAGTTTCTCGGCTTCATGGTAAGTCAAAGAGGAATTGAAGCAAAAAAAAATTCACAAAATTTTCCAGGATAACCTTGTTATACGAAGTTGATGCCCTTTTTTCAGCTGCTCGATGGCGCTGCCATCGTCATTTTTGTGACCGTGTCATTCTTTCAGGCACATCAGGAAATTTGTGATGCCTCACTCTTCTCCATTCCTTTGTTTGTGCCACTAGTAGTTTGACCATTCTTGGTCTATCCATTGGCCGTTGCGTTAGTTAGTACAACCGTCTTGACGGTCTTGTTTCATAGTTACTTGTCCATCGGTCATTATTCTGCTCATGCTCTATATGACCGTGTTTGTAAACAAGCTTAGACAGTCTTCTTATACAATTGACACATCTTTGTGATTCATAACTTTTTGGATGGCCTACCTCTCGGTCGTCATCTTGACCATTCAGAATTAGTGTATTGCTGCCGACGTTGTGACCCTACCCTTTGCGAAGTTTCACGGAGTTTGTCATTATTCAGATCTGCCTTTCGTCACGACCGATTGATTCTCCGAAAATCGTCCGTAACCGTGTTTGCTTCCAATATTGGTGGGAAAGGATCAGTATTGATTAGCATTGCTTCTTCCTCCTTTTCTGAAAATTTCAACAAACCTTTGTCAATATTGTCCTAGATGATGTTCCTGAAAATAATACATTGATTAGTGGTATGGTTTTGAGTTCCATGCCATTTGCAATATGTAACTTTTTTTAATTCTTTTGCCGTTGGTACTCTATGATTGATGGGGACCTTAATGAATTTCCCTGTCAAAAGTATTTCAAATATTTCAGTGGCCCGAGCGATATCAAAAGAAAACGTTCTCTGAGTTTTGGGCATGGCTGATATCGTGGTTTCGGCTTTAATCAGGGCAGAACATACCAGAGGCTTTTAGCCACGACTTCAACAATAGTAACTTCATAATTGGGATCATAATAGTAAGTCCCAATTGATGCATTTTTTTGTTTGGATATTTCCTGTAGAAGTTCTTCGTATCTGAAAGCTTTTCGAGTTAGATCATATAAATCTATGAATTTAGTACTGATAAATTTCTTTTGGAGTTTTAAATCTAACCCATCTTGAGCAAGTTGTACGAACTCTGACTCAGGTGTTACTACTTTACACCTACGCTTTGCCTTTTTAAATCGGGTGATATAACTTTCACATAATTCTCCTGGTAATTGGCGAAGTCTCGTCAAATCTGCCATGGGCATTTTCCTATCTCTAAAAATGAATTGGGCATGGAATTTCTCTTCTAACTCTTGCCATGTATGAATTGAGTTTGGCAATAAATTAGAATACCACATGAATGCTGCAGCTGTTAGTGAATGACTAAACAGTTGCAACTTGTAGTATTCATTATTAGTGAGTTCCCCACATTGCATAGTGAATCGACCGACATGTTTGATACTTGATTGTCGGGCGTCGCCCAAAAATAATGCAAAATCTGGACGATAATTCCTAGACAAAGGATGTTGTCGGTCGACCCACTCTGGATACAGTTTATGGTACATTGGGATAGTATTTCGTCCCAAAATCTGTCCAGCTACCTCTTGGACTAACTGAACAATATGGTCTCGGTCAACCCGTTGGGGTTCAGGAGAAAGTGGCGGCTCGGGGATTCCGTGATTTTGCCCTTCCTAAAATAGTGGATTCCTAGGGTATTGTTGAAACAGTTGTCCAATAGGAATTTTGTGATTTCTAATTTCAGGAGTGAAATTTCTCGCGTTAGGCCATTTGAAATCATAGGTCGGTCCAACATTACGCATTTCTGGGATTGGATAGACCGGGACAACTCGTGGCGGTCCTTGAGGTGGTTGTGCCATATTATTGACTGAGCTCCCTTCGTTATGCAAAACTGTTATAGTTGTCCTTTCTGTCATAACATTCATCATTCGATGCATAGCCTCAGTCTGATGGGCTATCCATCTATTCAAGCTATCCGTTTGCACACGGAGATGCTCGGCCTGAACATTTATCATGTCCGCCTTAGCTTTTCCTTGTTCTTGAATTTGTTGCATAGTCACTCGTACTTCTCTAAGGTTGTTCGTGACCTCATCTAGTGGAGTGACCTGTGAAGTCGATTCTGTGACTTGGTCAATCGGGTTTGCCAAGTTAATATTCATATCAGGATTAGAGATTGTGACTACTTCCAATTTAAGGTGTGGTGGTTGAATAGTAGTATCCCCTGGCTCTATCCTGGCAATTCGATTACTCATTCTATTCATAAATCTTGTATAGCAACGCGATGTCCCATCGGGCATGCCAAAAATATGTTGCCGAGTTATTCATCGGCCACGCGTATGATGTGTGTGCAGGCGTGCCAAAATCGATTTTCGCAGCTCGATTCCAATCGAACAACGATGACCCTGAGTGCCAGGGAAGGCAGATACATAGTGATCAACTGTATATGACCGAAGTCTGTAGAGATCGGTCGCCCAACTAGCCACTCGTTCAAGTTGCTAAATAAAAGTGATCAGGCGATGTTTGGAGGGTAGGGTTTGTCTTCCAGAAAGTGGGTTGCAACTTTACCTTACGTTACTTTAAATGATGTAAAGAAAAGAATTCATAATCGACCGTGCGGGCGATCTTTGCTTTTTCTTCACCACTAAGAGATTGTGAAACGGAAGTTTACTGATTATGAAACTTACTGCTTTGAAAGTAGTTTCAGAGATTAAACTACCGAAATTGAATAGTGTGATTAATACTAAAGAAAGTAAAAAGAACTTAATACGCTAAGAAACGTAAATGGCAATAGACGAAGAACTTGAATAAGCTCGAAAATGGTAATGTAATATTGACTTAATAAATAACTGAGTACTTACTCTACGAAATATAAAGTACTTGGAATATAAAATTGGATCGATTACACTATGAAATGTAAAGTATTTGGTAATTTGGAAAGATAGATTTGTTTGGTTGGTGCTGGACCCTTTACTCTATCGTTTTTCTTCTGCTTTTATAATTTCAATCGCCCATCCAAATACTTCTACTATTAACCGTCTACTTCGACCACTCGCCCACTATTCCTCTTCTAGACTTCTCCTTTACAATAACCGCTTACTAACCTGGCCACGTTCGCTCGCTCCACTTAGTGTTGTGGCATGTCAGACCGATGCCAACTGTATCACTAGGAACTTTGTCGTAGCCGTATACACCTCATGGCTACTTACTTACGTGTTTTCTTCTCACTACGTCAATATCGCAGAAAAACGACGGACCAAGTCCGTCGCATGGTCACACGTTCTTTTGCAAGTCGTTTATCATAAACGACGGACCAAATTCGTCGCTAAATTACGACGGATATAGTCCGTCGTTTATTTAACGACGGACTATATCCGTCGTAACCTCCAAAACCATCATCGTTCCAGCAATGGATTGTATTCGTCGTTGTAAAAATAACGACGGATAAAATCCGTCGATAATACTAGGATCTGTCAGTTTTCTTGCTACATCATCGACGGATCTGGTCCGTCGTTAAGTTTTAAAAAATAAAAAAAAATCAGCTTGCATTTGTTGCATTTGAATTTCTTACACCTGATATCATTGAAGCAATACAAACCAATTCGATATATAAACTAAACTAACCATTTCTAATTCACACATCCATCATTTATTGCATATTGATTTTCTTACATCTTGCGAACTAGCTGCGAACATCTTAAATATCCAATTACATCAGCAAGAAACTATATTAGTCTTTCAATCAACAATGCAGCAACAAAATCTTTTGAAACCCTCCAGTTAAGCTGTCTTTCTAAAACAGCAAGGCTTTTAGTGTGCATGGGAAAATTGTGGGACGACCCCGTTCGAATGAGGAATTCCAAGCAAACCGCAAAGCAGAACCTGAAATCATGATTTTGAAAGAACTAATTAAGCTATTGATAAAATAACGACAAGAATGGAGTTTACATAAATGAATTGGCGATATTCAAAACCAGACATATACCATGAACCCAAGAAATAAAATGTCATATTGATAAGCAGGCGAGTTTTTCATATTGAACTACCTTCGGTTGAGCCAGCTATGAAGCTATGCTGTGATTGAAAAACTAAAGGCTGTACAGCTGGTATTATGATAGCAATGATGTAAACTGGTGGAACTTGCATTAGATCCTGCAGTTTCAGCACATGAAGCAAGCAATTAGTAAAATAGCAACAAATTCTTGCATAGAAGGTTTCAATGGTCGGCATTTCTATCCCCACTATTTTGTGAAGTGTGGCCAACTTGAGTTTGGGATCTCCATCATGTTTGGGCTCAGATCCTAACACAAATGTCATGGTGGGTGCCACAGATCCTAACACCTGGTTACAAGGTGAGATCCATCCTATCAATCCTTGTCACATGGCTGTGCAGCCGAAAACTCTGTGAGGACCACCATGATGTCCACTTGACATCCGATCCTTCCATCATTTTTGGGAGATCCAAAATTCGAGTAAGCCACACCATAGAAAACAATAGGAATGGAAACACCAACTGAGGCTAAATCTAGTTTTTCACTTCGGTTCTTAACAACCAAGGCTAAATCTAGTCTTTTACCTCAGTTCTCAATAAATAGTGGCTAAAAATGTTTAATTTTTTAAAAATATTTTGCATGTTTCACAATCCAATCATTTAGTTTTAATTCATTCATAAAAGCACAATACCAACAAAAAAGTTAACCATCTATTTAAGGTTATCAAAACAAACTACAGATGCGCCCTATCACATCAAACTTAGCTTGTAGACATAAAGTACTATAAGGAAATTCACACTAAAAAAATCAAAGTCTACTATCATAATGCTTGCAACAGCTGACATAGTTAGCTCTGATTAGTTAGGCCTCTTCGGTCTGTTCTGCAACAGTATAAAAACGTCAATCTAGCAATCGTATAAAGATGAGGATTGTCTTCTGAAAGAAAACATATAAGCACACAACAAGGAGCAAGTATTAGTGATTAAGAAAGCAAAATAGATTATCAACAGAAGAAACGTGCCCTTTTATATGTTGAGGTGCACAGGATGCCTCTAAATTTAAGGCCATTTAAGTAAAAGATCATTCAGCCACTTTATTTTGACATCAAGATGTGGCACATCCTGAAATAAGACCATTTTCCCAAGCTAAAGTAAATATATATTAACTTTAAAATACAGAACATGAGATACAAAATTAAAAACTAAATCACAAAATTCAAGTGCAAGATCCATGCAAAGTATTTGGATACTCTGGTAGACTCTGATACACCAAGAAATTACTTAGTATTTCACGTGGCAATTTACTCGGCTGAGTTTGACGCGTCTAGTATTTAAGTGTCTGTGTATCAAGCATCCTACTCTTGGATTATTTCCTATCAGAGTGGGCCTGCTAAATGGTCATTTAGATGGCACCTAAACAAGAGTCACTGATAGCCTGAGGTTTGAAAAATAAAATTTAAGACAATTGTCTATATAACATCCAAGCTATGGCACCTAAACAAGAGTCACTGATAGCCTAAGGTTTGAAAAGTAAAATATAAGACAATTGTGTATATAACATCCAAGCTGTGCAAAAGGTGCACTACATTATAAAAGGATAACCTAGGTGACAATCAAGACGGTGGTCCATTCATCAGGCAGGCCAAACCAGAGTGGCCCAGCCCAACCCTCACTTGTAGCAATGTGTAGTTGGAAGGTTCAAACATTAAACCCTTTGCATCTACTGATGTGTCTCTATCACCAAGGCAACCACGCATCTATTATACACTACCTATCTATGTATGCATAAAACAATGGTCCTCTATGAACATACAAGCTGTCCAAGAATCAGAAGTCCACATCATCTAAAATGTCTGCAACTAGCACTACGCCAATTTTGCAAACAAACGACGGACCAAGTCCGTCGTTAATCGTCATTAACGACGAACTTCGTCCGTCGCATGGTCACACGTTCTTTTGCAAGTCGTTAATCATAAACGACGAATCAAATCCGTCGGTAAATTACGACGGATATAGTCCGTCGTTAAATAAACGACGGACCTTTTCCGTCGTAACCTCCAAAACATCATCGTTCCAGCAACGGATTCTATTCGTCGTTGTAAAAATAACGACGGACCAAATTCGTCGATAATAGTAGGATCTGTCAGTTTTCTTATGACATCGTCGACGGATCTGGTCCGTCGTTAATGTTTAAAAAATAAAAAAAAAATTAGCACGCATTTGTTGCATTTTGAATTTCTTACACCTGATATCATCAAAGCAGTACAAACCAATTCAATACATAAACTAAACTAACCATTTCTAATTCACACATCCATCACTTATTGCATATTGAATTTCTTACAGCTTGCAAAGTAGCTGCGGACATCTTAATATCCAATTACATCAACAAGAAACTATATTAGTCTTTCAATCAACAATGCACCAACAAAATCTTTTGAAATCCTCCAGTTAAGCTGTCTTTCTAAAACAGCAAGGCTTTTAGTGTGCATGGGGAAATTGTGGGACGACCCCATTCGAATTAGGAACTCCTAGCAAACCGCAAAGCAGAACCTGAAATCATGATTTTGAAAGAACTAATTAAGCTATTGATAAAATAACGACAATGATGGAGTTTACATAAATGAATTGGTGATATTCAAAACCAGACATATACCATGAACCCGAGAAATAAAATGTCATAATGACAAGCAGGCGAGTTTTTCATATTGAACTACCTCTGGTTGAGCCAGCTGTGATTGAAAAACTAAAGGCTGTACAGCTGGTATTATGATAGCAATGATGTAAACTGGTGGAACTTGCATCAGATCCTGCAGTTTCAGCACATGAAGCAAACAATTAGTAAAATAGTAACAAATGCTTGCATAGAAGGTTTCAATGGTCGGCATTTCTATCCCCACTGTTTTGTGAAGTGTGGCCAACTTGAGTTTGGGATCTCCATCGTGTTTGGGCTCAGATCCTAACACAAATGTCATGGTGGGTGCCATAGATCCTAACATCGGGTTACAAGGTGAGATCCATCCTATCAATCCTTGTCACATGGTTGTGCAGCCGAAAACTCTGTGAGGACCACCATGATGTCCACCTGACATCCGATCCTTCCATCATTTTTGGGAGATCCAAAATTTGAGTAAGCCACACCATAGAAAACAACAGGAATGGAAACACCAACCATTGAAAATTTCCTGAGGCCCACGGTCATCCTTAAATACTATCCATTCCTGATCCAAAACTTCTATGGGCCCCAATGAAGTTTTGATGGTGGATGTTCAATTCCCAACAATTCTTGTGGCATGGCCTACTGAGTTTTGAATGTTACACAGACATGTGGTGGGCCCCACAGAGTTTTAGCTTACACGAGGGATGCGGATTAGCTACTGACAGGTTGAGTAGCTACCCTCCTACACCAACTTATGTGGGCCCCACCATGATGTATGTTTTGTATCCACACCATCTATCCATTTGGAGAGATCATTTTAGGACATGAACCAAAGAATGAAGCAGATCCAAAGCTTTAGTGGACCTCACCAAAGAAAACAACGGGGATTGATCTCTTACCATTAAAAACTTCTTGGGGCCATAGGAGTTTTCGATCAAGTTGATATTTAAATTTTCCCTTCTTCCATGTCTGTGTGAACTTATGAACAGGTTGGATGTCAAATAAAAATCATGGTGGGCCCTAGGAAGGTTTCAACGCTCAGCGTTACTGTCCCCACTGTTTTCTTTTGTGGAGTCCACTTGAGAATTTTGGCTTACACGAGCACCATGTAAGAAGGTTGCGTGCAACTAGTGTCCTGCTTTAACATCTCCTCACCATCAAAGATAAGGAGAACAAAATCATCGCTATGAAGGTAAAATATTATCAAAATCTCAGTAATATCAAAGTGCTCTTACCTTTGAGATTTAGGGACCCATTGAGCCAATTATCTCCCAAATCCAAAGCCTCCAGCTTGCTCAAAATTGCCAATTCTGCCCAAATTTGAAAAATAATAAAAACATTAAAGGGGGAGTTTGTAAATGTGATTGATGCTATCAATTTTGGTTTAATTTCTGTACAATTAATCAACAATTACCTTCAAAGGACAAGGAACCCTCCAATTCATTCATGCTTAGATCAAGACTCCTGAGGGATGAGAGTGCACCCAAAAATGAGCTTTCAAAATGGTTGGACGGTGTGGATTTAAGGCACATACATGTGAGCAAATCAATGGCAAAAGCTAACATAAATGGTAGATTGAAACTAGCAATAGATCCAAAACCTTCAGAAATTGCACAAGATTTCAAAAATCAAGCCAAACGGACCTAAAGAAACGCCAATTTCGCTAGAAACAAAATAGAGCCATGATGCATGCTATTGTATGTTTCTCCATTTTGATAAAATCTTTGCATTTGGATATATTTATCTCTGTTCCATGAAGCAACAGACAACACTAAAAACCAAACGGAGAAATAGTTCAGTCGTTAACAGAAAAAAGGTGTCAAGAAGCATACATTGATGGACCAACTGTTTAACAGAAAAAGGTGTCAAGAAACAGTTCACTCATTAATAGTTAACACATTCAAATTCCTATATTCCAGTTGAAATGTTAGCAATTCAAACTAAATCCAAAAGGCAAAGTTCAAAATTTGAGATGAAAAGGTTAATTTGTAATGTTTCTTGTTGCTGTAAGTTGATGATTTTTACCTTTTTTCTATTGGGTGAATATATCTGGTTAGGTGAAGACAGCTTTGAACTATCATTGTCTTGGACAAATCTTCTGTGTCCAACCTACAAACACCACAAGATTCAGCCCAAGAACGAAAAAAAAGAAGAGCGATTATTTTACAAACATTCAAAACCATATCAATAAGCCTACCTTCTTAATGCATAAGTATATAAGTTGTTGTGTAGATTCTCTCAAACCAACCGAAAGACATCAATGGAGTGGCCGCTGAAACATTTCTCGTCTGAAGTCGATTTGCATTTCACGCTCACAAACTTGGGATTTGCATTTTAGCATAATACATATGTATGATTCATGTGTCAACAAGCTCCCAGTCTAGAGATCCCAAGTCTGTCTGCATCTTGTTTCCAAGCAGATCCATGCCTCTGATGCTAAGATTGCCTGAACCAGCTAATTTTTTTGGCTTAAGACCCGCAATTTGAAGCCTAACACGTTGATCCAGACCGTCTACAACGCTACCCTATGTTCATAATGGTGCCTGCCATATTCAAGTACGCCAAATGGACGGCGTAGCTTCGGTGGATCCCCGGGACCACCTAGGTGGGTGGGTTGGACCCCTAACTGTGGGGCCCATTGTGATGAATATGACTACATTTAGTATTGAAAGCTCAATTTTTTTTAATTTTTTTAAGGATATTATCAGGAAAAAAATTGTACAAAATCATATATATATTAAATAATTAAATAAATTTATATAGCAAATTTAATTTGGTTTTTTTTTACTACTTTCACTATAATATTAGTATGGCCTAAAAAACGTGATATTTTAAATTCTGCCGCTATTTTGATAGAATCTCTCGAAAGTAAAAAATGGCCTAAACCAAATTTCAAACCTGTGGATGTGGCAGAAATAAATGGGCCTGATTTCTTGGGTAAGATGATCTAAAACATATATTCATCTCATGGAAAGTTTGGAGTTAGCACAGATGGCATATCTGCATATCGGTGACACTGTATACTCGTGTGGTCTAGTGTTGCCAACGGCTGAGCTGAAGCCTAGCCAACATTTTCCTATTTAAATTGTAAACCATCCAATTTACAATTTTTATGAGCATAGAATTTAGAAAACCCCTAATTAGGGATTCGACAATACAAATCCCTAATTTGGGATTCGACAATAAAAATCCAAAAAAGAAAAGAAAGCAAGGTTAGGGTTAGGGTTTTTTACCTGGTGGAGGAAGTAGAGGAGAGAGAGAGAGAGGGAGCAGTTGTTGTACACCCACATGCTGGAACAAAGAACGGGATCGAGAGAGAGAGAGAGAGAGAGAGAGAGAGAGAGAGAGAGAGAGGATTGGGGCGAGAGAGAGAGAGAGAGAGAGAGAGAGAGAGAGAGGGCCGTGAGTGAGAGAGGGGGGAGGGCCGTGAGTGAGAGAGAGAGAGTTGGGAGGGGGGGCGTGAGAGTGAGAGAGAGAGAGAGAGAGAGAGAGAGCCTGCGTGAGAGAGAGAGAGAGAGAGAGAGAGAGAGAGAGAGAGACAGAGAGGAGCTGAGACAGAGAGAGGGGTCTCTCTTTTGGGGGAGAACAGAGGATTGCGTCGGACTTACTCCGCACGCTTTCTCCGTGCAGAGTAAACTCTGTTGGGCCCACCTAGAATGTATGTGCTTCATCTATTCCGTCCATATGTTTTTACACATCATTTTAGGGGTTAAGCCCAAAATTTAAGCATATCCAAATCTCAAGTGTACCATGCCACAGGAAACAGTGGGAATAATGATTTCCACCGTTGAAACCTTTCCATGCCCCACAGTGATGTTTATTTGTCATCCAACCTGTTCATAAGATCACATGGACATGGATGAAGGGAAAAAACAAATATCAGTTTGATCCAAAACTTCAGTTTCCTCCCAAGAATTTTTCAATGGTAGACATTCAGTTCACACTTTTCCTGTGGTGTGGTCCACATTCGAACTTGATATGCTTCAATTTTATGTTCCGTACTTAAAATTAACTTTTAAGATGGATGGACGGAGTGGATAAAATAAATAAATCACGGTGGGTCCCTCTTTGCACGCTTAGCGTGCGGAGTTGCTTACCACCAGTCCGCTTCTGGGCGCGACTCGGTTGAGACCGCGGAACCAGCGATGTGGGTGGGTCCCTGAACCTTGGGCGCGAATTAGGTGTTACCCCCGGTAACAGCTTAGTGGGTGTTACCCCTACCGTATGGCCCACATGGATGATATTTTTTATATCCACTCCATCCATCCGTTTATACAGCCCATTTTATGATAAGGTTCCAAAAATTATGCAGATCCAAATCTCAAGTGGACCATACCACTGGAAACAGTGTCATTGAGTGACTCACCATTAAAAATTCCAAAGAGCCCATGGTAAGGTTTTGATAATGTTTATTTTCAATCCAAGCTCTTGATAATGTCAATAAGGTCTTGATTAAGGTAAAATATAAATATCAGATTGATCAAAAACTTTTGTGGCCCACAAAACGTTTTTAATGGTTATTAATCACTGTTTTTAGTGGTATGGTCCACCTGAGATTTAGATCTTCTTAAGGTTTTGGATCATATCTTAAAATGATATGAGAAAAAAAATAGACGACATAGATATATAAAAATACATCAAGATGGGCCCCACACGGTAGGGGTTAACACCCACTAAGGTGTTACCGGGGTAACATCTAATTCGCTCCCAGCAGACAGCTTTGTCAGTCCTTGAGCTCCGTGTTCATACCAACGGTTCAAAGAAAATCAAGTTCATGTGGGCCCCAAGATGGTGTATTTAACATATCTACACCGTCCATCCCGTTTACAAGATCATTTTAGGGCATGATAAAAAAAATAAATATATCCAAATCTCAAGTGGACCACACCACAAAAGGCAATGGGAACAATGATTTTCACCGTTAAAACATTCCTAGGGCCCACCATGATGTTTATTTGCCATCCAAACTGTTCATAAGGTCACATAGACATGGATGAAGCGTAAAAACAAATATCAGATTAATCCAAAACTTCTGTGACCACCAAGACGGTTTCAATGGTTGACGTTCAATCTCCCACTGCATTCTGCAGTGTGGTCCACTTGATCATTGGATCTGCCTTATTTTTTTGGTAAACCTTTATAACGATGTCTCCAAATGGACGAACGGTTTGGATATACCACGAATCTCATGGTGGGCCCTACAGAAATTGGTCACTGGAAACGGATTGGCTGGTGCACCCTACACCAGCTATTACAGCTGGTGAAGGGACGTGACGGACGCAGAGCTAGTGGGCAGTCAACGAGCACCGTGTTTGTATTAAACTATTATGAAGATTAAGGCTCTGTGGACCCCACAATGATGTATTTAGTACATCCAAACCGTCCATCTATTTAGAGAGATCATTTTAGTGTATGATACCTAAAATGAGTCATATTCAAAACTCAAGTGGACCACACCAATAAATTTATTGTGGGGACAATGATTATCACCGTTAAAACATACCCACGGTCCACCATGATGTTTATTTGTCATCCAAACTGTTCATAAGGTCACACGGACCTGGATGAAGGGTAAAAATAAATATCAGACTGATCCAAAACTTCAGGGACCTCCAAAAAGGTTTCAATGGTTTACGTTCAATCTCCCACTGCTTTCTGCAGTGTGGTCCACTGGATCCTTGGATCTGTCCGATTTTTTGGGTCCAGCCTTAGAATGATTTCAGAACATGGACGGACGGTTTGAATATAACAAGTACCTCATGGTGGGACCTACAGAACTTGATGACGTCACTACATTAATACATAGAGGTGCGCCCTATGTTCAGAATCCCACCAGATCTTAAATTCCGGGATCTCACCCAAGTCGCGCCCGAGAAAATATTTGCTACACCCACAACTAAGCTACGCTAGCTACACCGCGTGTACCAATGACCCATCATAATGCATTTGTTGTATCCACGCCGTCCATCCATTTACCGAGATCATTTTATGGCATGATACTAAAAATCAGGCAGATTCAAAGCTTAAGTGGACCTAGAATAGAAAATAGAGGGAATTAAACACCGACCATTAAAAAATTCTTGGGGGCCACCTGAGCTTCTGATCTGCCTCATTTTTGGTATCATGCCCTAAAATGATCTCTCCAAATGAATGGACGGAGTGGATATAACACATACATCATGGTGGGGTCATTACTACACCCGCTGTAGCTAGCGTAGCTAACTCGTGGGTGTAGCAAAAATTTTCTCGTCGCGCCAGGCGAGAACGGATTAGGTGAGACCCCGGCCCCACGTAAGAGGGTGCGGCCCTTATCGTGAGTTTGTTGTGGGGCCCACCTTGATGTATGTATTATGTATCCATCTCGTCCATCCGTTTTTTCACATCATCTTAAGGGATTATACCAAAAATTAAGCAGATCCAATTATCATGTGAACCATACCATGAGAAACAGTGGTGATTGCCCGTCCCACCATTAAAAACTTCTCAGGGTGCTCCTTAATGTTTATGTAGTGTTTATTTACCATCCAATCTGTGGATAACATTAAATTAGACTGTATTAAGGTAAAAAAACAAATATCAGATTGATCCAAAACTCTTGTGGCCCATTAATGGTCAATCACCACTGTTTCTTATGCTATGGTCCACCTGATAATTGGATATGCATGATATTTGTTTTAATGCCCTAAAATTATGTTTATAAACAGTTGGACGGTGTGGATACATAATATATACATCAAGGTGGGCCCCACGGTGAACCTACGTAAGGGCCGCACCGTCTTGCGTGAGTCCAGGGTCGCACCTAATCCGCTTCCGTAACAGGCGCGGATTTCCAGCGAAAGCCTTGCTCTGGAAGTTACTCCGCTGGGAACCGAGGTGGGGCCCACAGTGATTATTTTCATAAATCCACCCCGTCCATCTGTTTTGGGAGCTCATTTTAGGACATGAGAACAAAAATGAACCCGATCCAAGACTCAAGTGGGCCGAAAATGTGAGGATTGAACGTCCACAGTTGAAATATTTGTAGAGCCACAGGTGTTTCGAAACGGGATAATATTTGTGTTTCCTGTTCATCCCAGTAGTAGTGACGTTATGAACGGTATGGATGTCATATAAACATCACTGTCGTCCCCAGGGAGGTTTCAATGGTAGTAATTTACCTACCCACCTTTTCCTTTAGTGAGGCCCACTTGAGTCTTGGATCCGGTTCATTTTTGTTTTTATGTACTAAAATGAGCTCCCAAAACGGATGGACGAGGTGGATTTATTGAAAAACATCACTGTAGGCCCCACCTTAGTTCCCAGTGCAGGAACTTCATGCGCAAGGCTTTCGCACGAAATCCACGCCCCCTTTGGAAGGGGCGTGGCTTCGCCGAACCCCGTATCCACCGAGGTCGGTGGATCCCTTACCGTGCCGTCCACTGTGTGATGTTTATGTGTTACATCCACGCCGTCCATTCATTTTGAAAACACATTTTAGAGCATGATTAAAAAAATGAAGTACATCCAAATCTCAGGTGCACCATAATACAATAAACAATGGTACTCAACTATTAAAAGCTTATAGTGGGTCACAAAAGTTTTGGGTCAAGCTGATATTTGTTTGGTATCTTCATCCAGGTCTTTGTGACCTTTTCAACAAATTGGATGGAAAATAAACATTCCAGTGGTCCCCATGAATTTTTTAATGGTGGGGATTCAATTACTACTATTTCATGTGGTATGGTCAACCTAAGATTTGGATCTTCCTCATTTTTTGGGTAATGCCCTAAAATGAGCTTTCAAAATGCATGGACGGTGTAGATGTAAGGTACATACATCACAGTGGCCCCAAAATTGGGAATCCACCAACCTTAATTACCGGATCCAGGGATCCACCCAAACCGCGCCTGGATAAAAGGCTTGCGTATTGAGTAAACTTTGTGGGGTCCACACCTTGATTGTGGGGCTTACAGTGATATATGTGTCTTAAATCCACACCATCCAACCATTTTGAAATATCATTTTAGGGTATGATACCAAAAATGAAGCTGAGTCAAATATTAGGTGGACCACACCATAGAATATTGTGATTGAATCTCTACACTTGAAAACTTCATGGATTTCACCGGAATGTTTATTTGCCATTATTTTCCATCCAACCTATTTGTAAGGTCACAAACACCTAGATGAATAGACCACAAAAATATCATCTTGATCCAAAGCTTTTGTGGCCCCACAGGAAGTCTTTAATGGTCAATCAGCACTGTTTCCTCTACTATGTCCCATCCGGGACTTAGAATTGCTTCATTTTTTGGAACACGCCCTAAAATGAACTTTCAATATGGATGTATGGCGTGGATGTAGTCACATTCATCAGAGTGGCCCCACGTTCAGGGTTCCCACCCACCAGGATTCGGGTTCTTACCTTTTTTGTATAATGTCCTAAAATTATCTCACAAAGTGGATGGACTGGTTTAGATTTCTTAAAATATCAATTTTGGTATAATGTCCTAATGTCCTAAAATTGTTAATTTTTTTAAATAATATAATTTTATTTTTCAAAATCACATTTTTTTTTAATAAACTTGTCAACTTTCAGAATTCAAAATGTCAAATTTTTTTTATCAAATTTCTCAAAAATTTTCAATATACAAAATCCTATTTTATTTTTAAAAATTGTAATTTTTTTTCAATTTTTTTCACACTTATAAATTTGATTCTATCTTCGCAGTTTTTTTTTTAAATCTTAATTTTTTAAGAATGACAATTTCTTTTTGGTTCTTTGTAAATCTCGAATTTCTTTTCAAAATCTCGTTATTTTAAATCTTAATCTTTCTTAAACATTATTAGTTTTATTACAATTTTTTTTCAAACTTCTTAATTTTTTCTCAAAATCGCAATTCAATACATAAACACTTTTTTCAAAATGTCAATTGTTTTTTCAACATTTAATTTTCTATCAAATTTCTCAATTTTTTTTACAAAATACAAAATCTAAATTTCTTTTTAAAAATCACAATTTCTATTTTGAAAATATATTTTTTCAAACCGATAAATTTTATTCAAAATTCTTGATTTATGTCAAAATGCCAACTTTTTTTAAATCCTTTTAAATCCTAATTTATGTCAAAATTCTTTCAGATTTTTTGTTCCTTTTTAATTCTAATTATTTTTAAAATTTTGATTTTTTCTAGATTTCAATTTTTCTTAAACATTATTAATTTTATTACATTTTTTTCAAACTTATAAATTTTATTCAAGATTAACTCAACATTTTTTCAAAATCACAATTTTTTAAACTTTTCGATGTTCGTTTTCAAAATGCCAATTTTTTGACAATCTAAATTTTTTTTTTATCAAACTATGTCAACATCTTTCAAAATGCAAAACCTCAATCTTCCTCAAAGTCTACATTATTTCAAACTTATACACTTTGTTCAAACGTCTCAGTTTATTTCAAAATGTCAATTTCTTTCAAAATTCTATTTCTTTTTAAAATTTAGAATATTATTTTCAAAATCTCGAATTTTTCCAAATCCCATTTTTTCTTAAATATTGTTAATTTTTATTAAATTTGTCAAATTTTTTTAAAAGTTATTAAAGAAAAATTTATTTAAAATGAATTGCGAGATGTATAATTTTCAATTTACGACGAACTACATCCGTCGTTAACTCCAAGAACGTCCGTCGATAAATCCCAACGTTCCGTCTCCGGAAGCAGAATTTTACGACGCAGGAATCCCCCTTGAATTACATTAATTTACGACGGATTAGATCCGTCGTAATATTAACGACGGACTATATCCGTCGTTAACTTACAGTTATCGACGGATTCTGGTCCGTCGTACAATTTTGTCGATTAAACACGCCAAAGACGGAGGTTGTAGTAGTTAGCGACGGACTGTTTTCGCCTTAACGACGGAGATAGTCCGTCGTTAATATTAACGACGAATATAGTCCGTCGTTAAACCAAGCCCTTTTTAACGACGAATCAAGTCCGTCGTTAAACCAAGCGTTTTTGTGTCGTTTTTTCGCTGTTTTGGCGTAGTGTAGAATTGCAACCCATTGCAAGAATCAATAGAAGAAAGAATTTATCCATCAAAATTAATCACCAACATGCCAAACACAACAGACTTAAACAAAGAAACAAAGGTTCTAGGCCAAGAGCGACTATCAACAGAAGAAGGAAATATCTCTTTCAAACTGTAACAAGTACAAATTGAGGTACAAGAGCAGGTAAACATCTCTTTCAAAATGTAACAAGTACAAATCTGTTGTCCTATAGGAAAGGGTGGTTTGGATGCTTGTAAATAGAGCTAACTGTAAATAATTTACAAGTAAATGGTTTGCAATCTGTTTGGATGCTGAAAATGCCTATAAATCATTTATAGGTTGTAAATTATTTACAGCTTTCAGCCCCATTTGATTTATAGGCTCTCTATTTACAGCCTAACAGCTATAAATGGAAAGATTGGCTCTTCATTTACAGGACTTACACAATTTATAGGCTATCCAAACAAAGATAATCATTTAACTGTAAATCATTTACAGCTAACTGCTAAACAGTATAAGCTATAAATGATTTACACCTATAAATCATTTACTACTTGAACCATTACAGGCATCCAAACGACCCCAACTGTAACTTTTTTCCTTTTCTTATACTGAAAGAAAAAAAAAAACTGAACAGATAATAAAGGAAAAAAAGATAAATATATACATCATAATCTTTTTAAGACACTAACAACTAACAATCCAGATTTCTTATTATCATTAAGATTCTATTGAATATGATGGTCTTTCGCCGGATACTAGATGACGCATGATTCCAAATTAACATTTGACGAAAAACAAGTGGCAAAAACAACCAAGACTGGAAAGTAGAAAAAGAATTCTACAATTCAAATTGAATGCTTCTTTCTGTTTAGGAAATAAATATAAAATAACATGTGCATAAAAAAAAAGTGCCGTGAACACTAAGCATGATTTGTGGGTGTTCAGCAGCACTTGTAATTGGGCATACCTTGCCTATGATAATCAACATTCATAATGAAGGACAACAAAAAATGGAAATGCAGGGAATCGACTAGTAAATATTCTGAAATTTGCTAGTCTTGTGGTGATCAAAAGGTCTCCCTTCCATCAAATCTTAATAAGACAGCTCATATGGCCAATCAATCTTGTGGAGAATACCATCAAAATTACACGGGACTCGGCACAAAAAAAAAAAAAAAAAAGAAGAAAGAAGATCGTGTTGAGAAATGCATAAATATTTATTGTTTCAAAGGTTTCCTTCTCATTTGATAAATACTTTAACAATAGAGAACCAAAAGAAGAAATTAGCTTACAAGATACAGTTCCGGGTACCTTTTGATACATTGTGTTTATGCAACAAAAGGGAAAATGTTTATCAGTGTTGTACCATTTTTTTGCTGTTGTTAAATACCAATTTTGCAAGAGCTAACTGATGGGGGATCTTAATATGAGGGTTGATCTTGACAAATCACTTTTTTGTCACAAAACCGTCAGTTTGATGGGCATCATATTTCGCAAAACAGGGGTGCCTAATAAACATGGACCCGATCTTGCCTTTTTTTATGCTGAAGATGTTGGAGGTCAAGAAAGTAGAGATATTCAATGAAAAAATTCAATCCACATTGGTTATCTTCAATTCTTCATAGCAAAATCTAGTAACCAACATATCATTGAATATTAAGAAAAGATATTGGGTAGGTCATTGATCTTAAATGAATTGACATAACAAAATCTATGCTAGTTTATAAGCTTTTTTGTTCTTTTTCTTTTCTTTTCCTTTTTTGACATGCTTCTCTAGCAACTTCAGTGTTAAGCATTAAACCAAAAAATTCTTCAGATTATGATAAAAATTGAATGCACATTATAATATAATAACAAGGTTCATGAGTGATGAAGCTCAAGTGGGGTGGAACTAAATAACAATTATACTGAAAAGGAAATAGGAAAGAAAAAAGTCATTTGGCAATGGTAACAAACAGATAAAAACGAAGAAAGCAGAGTATCACTATGATCAATTATCGTGTAGAGTATCACTGATTTTTCTGGCTTGATTTGGACCATTGTCCAACTTGTTTTGTAAGGACTTAATTTTATCCTCCAACAAAGCGACTATTACACCACTTCATTGATAGTAAAGGAAAAAAATTCCATGCATGAATTCTTTTTCAGCACTCCAAAAATTCATGCTGAAATATCCATCCAGGCAAAACAAGTATTCTTACATGGGATTCTTACATGAAGTCTATAAAAGTCTTGACTGAGTCTAGACAAGCAAATACAACAAACCAGCGAGTTCAGTTGATATCCTGCATTTATCAGATGGACATGATTAAATCATGGGAATCTAGATTAAAGTGGAAACCAGCGACAAAATCATATATCAGATAATGTTAAGGAAACGAAAAGCACCATCAAACACTTGCAATGCTTTTGTTAGCCAATAGAAAGCAATCCCATGCAAAATGTTCAAACTTAGCAAATGGCCCATGGATTGGCAACCAATAGAAAACTAGCAGATGTACATTCAGATGGAACACTACAAATTCAGTAACGACTCACAAGCAATTCCTTTAGGGTGCATGAAATCCAGTGGTAGAAAGTTGCTAATTTCACCTACTAAATGAATTTACAAAAGTACAGAATGCTATGTGTAAAAATTGGAAATTTTCATAACTATAGAGGAGTATAGAAGATTTAAGTTGAAGAGGAGATCGAAAAGAAAAATGACTAACCTCATTGAGAATATTATACATTTCCCATAGTCGTTATGTCTTGTAAATCTTTCGAAAACACTTTTGAATGAAGATCCACACTGCAAGAAGGGAAAATTTTTTTTGGATCTTCCTCATTTTTTGGGTGATGCCCTAAAATGAGCTTTCAAAATGCATGGACGGTGTAGATGTAAGGTACATACATCACAGTGGCCTCACAATTGGGAATCCACCAACCTTAATTAGCGGATCCAGGGATCCACCCAAACTGCGCCTGGATAAAAGGCTTGCGTATTGAATAAACTCTGTGGGGTCCACACCTTGATTGTGGGGCTTACAGTGATATATGTGTCTTAAATCCACACCATCCAACCATTTTGAAATATCATTTTAGGGTATGATACCAAAAATGAAGCTGAGTCAAATATTAGGTGGACCACACCATAGAAACAGTTGTGATTGAATCTCTACACTTGAAAACTTCATGGATTTCACCGGAATGTTTATTTGCCATTATTTTCCATCCAACCTATTTGTAAGGTCACAAACACCTAGATGAATACACCACAAAAATATCATCTTGATCCAAAGCTTTTGTGACCCCACAGGAAGTCTTTAATGGTCAATCAGCACTGTTTCCTCTACTATGTCCCATCTGGGACTTAGAATTGCTTCATTTTTTGGAACACGCCCTAAAATGAACTTTCAATATGGATGTACGGCGTAGATGTAGTCACATTCATCAGAGTGGCCCTATGTTCAGGGTTCCCACTCACCAGGATTCGGGTTCTTACCTTTTTTTGTATAATGTCCTAAAATTATCTCACAAAGTGGATGGACCGGTTTAGATTTCTTAAAATATCTATTTTGGTATAATGTCCTAATGTCCTAAAATTGTTAATTTTTTTAAAATAATATAAATTTATTTTTCAAAATCACATTTTTTAATAAACTTGTCAACTTTCAGAATTCAAAATGTCAATTTTTTTTTTATCAAATTTCTCAAAAATTTTCAATATACAAAATCCTATTTTATTTTTAAAAATTGTAATTTTTTTTCAATTTTTTTTCACACTTATAAATTTTATTCTATCTTCGTAGTTTTTTTTTTAAAATCTTAATTTTTTAAGAATGACAATTTCTTTTTGGTTCTTTGTAAATCCCGAATTTCTTTTCAAAATCTCGTTATTTTAAATCTTAATTTTTCTTAAACATTATTAGTTTTATTACAATTGTTTTTCAAACTTCTTAATTTTTTCTCAAAATCGCAATTCAATACATAAACACTTTTTTTAAAATGTCAATTGTTTTTTCAACATTTCATTTTCTATCAAATTTCTCAATTTTTTTTACAAAATACAAGATCTAAATTTCTTTTTAAAAATCACAATTTCTATTTTGAAAATATATTTTTTCAAACCGATAAATTTTATTCAAAATTCTTGATTTATGTCAAAATGCCAACTTTTTTTAAATCCTTTTAAATCCTAATTTATGTCAAAATTCTTTCAGATTTTTCGTTCTTTTTTAATCTTAATTATTTTCAAAATTTTGATTTTTTCTACATTTCAATTTTTCTTAAACATTATTAATTTTATTACATTTTTTTTCAAACTTATAAATTTTATTCAAGATTAACTCAACATTTTTTCAAAATCACAATTTCTTAAACTTTCCGATGTTCGTTTTCAAAATGCCAATTTTTTGAAAATCTATTTTTTTTTTTTTATCAAAATATGTCAATATCTTTGAAACTGCAAAACCTAAATCTTTCTCAAAGTCTACATTATTTCAAACTTATACACTTCATTCAAACGTCTCAATTTATTTCAAATGTCAATTTCTTTCAAAATTCTAGTTCTTTTTTAAATTTAGAATATTATTTTCAAAATCTCGAATTTTTCCAAATCCCATTTTTTCTTAAATATTGTTAATTTTTATTAAACTTGTCAACTTTTTTTCTAAAAATTTAAAATTCTTGATTTATGTCAAAATGCCAACTTTTTTTAATTCCTTTTAAATCCTAATTTATGTCAAAATTCTTTTAGATTTTTCGTTCTTTTTTAATCCTAATTATTTTCAAAATTTTGATTTTTTCTACATTTCAATTTTTCTTAAACATTATTAATTTTATTACATTTTTTTCAAACTTATAAATTTTATTCAAGATTAACTCAACATTTTTTCAAAATCACAATTTTTTAAACTTTCCGATGGTCGTTTTCAAAATGCCAATTTTTTGAAAATCTAATTTTTTTTTTTTTATCAAAATATGTCAATATCTTTGAAACTGCAAAACCTCAATCTTTCTCAAAGTCTACATTATTTCAAACTTATGTACTTCATTCAAACGTCTCAATTTATTTCAAAATGTCAATTTCTTTCAAAATTCTAGTTCTTTTTTAAATTTAGAATATTATTTTCAAAATCTCGAATTTTTCCAAATCCCATTTTTTCTTAAATATTGTTAATTTTTATTAAACTTGTAAACTTTTTTTCTAAAAATTCAAATTTTTTTTAAAAACTTATTAAAGAAACAAATTTATTTAAAATGAATAGCGAGATGTATAATTTTCAATTTACGACGGACTATATCCGTCGTTACATCCAAGAAGGTCCGTCGATAAATCCCAACGTCCCGTCTACGGACGCAGAATTTTACGACGCAGGAAATCTCCCTTGAATACATTACATTACGACGAATTAGATCCGTCGTAATATTAACGACGGACTATATCCGTCGTTAATTTACAGTTATCGACGGATTTTGGTCCGTCGTACAATTTTGTCGATTAAACACGCCAGAGCCGGAGGTGGTAGTAATTAGCGACGGACTGTTTTCATCTTAACGACGGATATAGTCCGTCGTTAAACCAAGCCTTTTTAACGACGGAGAAAGTCCGTCGTTAAACTAAGCGTTTTTGTGTCGTTTTTTTGCTGTTTTGGTGTAGTGTCTGATTGGCTCTTTATCCGAATTGACAGAATTAGGGTATAACACAGTGGTGGTTGAACGCCCTACCATTGAAAACTTCTCACTGTGCACCTTAATGTTTCGATAGTATTTATAATTTTCTGTCCAATTTGTTGATAAGGTCACATAAGCTTGGATGAAGGGAAAAATTAAACAAGATATCAGCCAGATCCAAAGCTTTTGTGGTCCATTAATGGTCAATCACCACGGTTTCCCATGGCATGGTCCACTTGATAATTGGATCTGCTTCAAATTTTTTTTTTTTTTTGGATAATGACCTAAAATGATCTGAAAAATAGATGGATGCTGTGGATAAAGAATACATACATCAAGGTGGGCCCCATGTTAAGAGCCGCACACTGCCTTGAGTGAGCCCAGGGTCTCACCTAATCCGCTCCCTACTGAACTTATTCTAAATTGAAAAAAATCTGTGTGGCATATAAGAGCTCAAACTAAACCGTCACAAATTATGGTACATAGTGTAGATGTATCATGGATCCAAAATTAAGTTTATTTTATCATTAGATTGTTGGACATTTATTGGATAGTTAAAAATGGAAATTATCCAAATTTTTCCACAAACAAGCATCCACGAATCAGAGGCTATGATTGTTCAACCAATCCATTGAACTGTGGCTTGGCCAAAGAGGGCTGCTCAATCTAATCAACTTCACTTGATTAAACATATGCTATATAAAAAATTTGAGTGTCTATGTGTCATGCCTCATAAGTGCTGGATTATTATATGACTATTTTTAAAATTAGACTTTACTGAGTGCACTAGCGTGTGCAATATGCTCATATATGATGTATCAGTGCACAGAAATTATCAATTGCAATACACACACACACACACACACACACACACACACACACACACACACCACTAATAAGAAAATAAATAAAGAATACTTAAATATGAACAAATGCACTTGGCTTATTGGGGTTAGGAGCCCCGTAGCGGAAGCAATCAAAGCAGGCGAGGAACACAACACAATGGCAATCAACAAGCAAATCATCACACATAAGAAGGCAATCCAATTTTTACGTGGAAAAACCCCTCACGGGTAAAAAATCATGGCACAAAGCGACACCAATCCACTATTGTAACGACCCGAGATTTTCGACTCTTGTGTATAACACGACGGCCGAATTCCCAAGTAACTTATGGAATAACTAATTTGTCAAATAATGAAATATAGCATTCAAGCACAATAGCGGAGACAATTGTCATCTTATTTTATTAACTTACTACGTCATCATCAATGTTTAAATAAGGAAACCAACCAATATCCATACTAATTAATCAAAATACCAAACAATGTATTCTCTGGAAAACTTATTACAATTCTATAAATGTATCAACTACTCAAAAGAAACATTTAATAAATGAAAACATCAACTAAGTTTCTCTAACATCGTCATCTTCCATGTGATTGTACGAAACATCGAACTCTTCTCCTTAAAAATCGGGTTCAACACCTGGATCTTCACTTGCATCACCTAAATTATGTTTGGAATAGCGTTAAACGCTATCATATTGGGGAATATTCCCTCCAAGACAATCAAGAATAATAATAACGGTACAGAGTAAACGCAAGCAGGATATTATCACTTTATCAAATCAAAACAGCCAAGTAAAAAATCTTTGTTAATGCGATACATGGAATGCATGCTCTAGCTAAGGCACCTTGGTTAGAATCATAATACATGAAGTGGGAGGCTCTTTGTTACGACTTCATGCTAGCCACTAGCCACCAGAGGTTTCTGGGACGTACAAGCTCATAGTTTTGCCTGACCACGTGAGAAGCGGGACGCTCATATCCCAAATCTACACGTGACAGTGTAAGGGAGAAGTAGGACGCTCTAGCCTATTCTTAATTTCGTACGCCCACATGGAGCTAAGTGAATGCATGACTTTAGTTTCACCTTTATTTAAGTAATTTCACATCCAGCCATATTGAAAGAATTTAATGGTCATTATGGAGAGTTGTAAATAACCCAGCATAGGCCGACAGCACGGGCTTAGTGTCCATGGCACCAACCTTGGCTCATGAGAATTTATATACCATTAGTGTCCAACCATTGTCCCATTTTATGATTTCATCATGTTCCAAGAAGCCAATGTTGTACATAATGTATATGGATCCAACCAAGTACCATGAACATGTAAGGATTCCTTAGCAAACATTTATTGCATTCTCTTATTCAAGTCAAGACATATCTTTCCATCATGGACACCCCTCACAGGTTGCATCTCTCTTAATCAAGTGATTTTATCAACTTAGGGACAATGGTGTACATTAATGAAATATCCACATAATGATCTTACACACATATTGCATATAACAATATGAAAGCCAATATTGATTGTAGAACATAAATCAAGAGAATTAAAGCATAGCTTTCACACAAATAAATGACAAAAATACACATGCTTCTTAGTAAAAAAATCCAAACACAGAATCACATCATTATTTAACGATAATCATTGTAAATCCTACATTAATCTTCATGTTATATAGATCAACAATTCAAAATAAAATAACGTCATATGTCACAAAACGAACTTAGGATAATTGTATCATTATTAATCAAAGGCTTGAAGGAAAATCCTCACCTCATAGATTGGACACGATAGAAAGCCGTAGGGGTTAAGCACATCGCTGGACAACCAAAGAAATTCTCTCTCTCTCTCTTTCCTTCTCTCTCTCTCTCTCTCTCTCTCCACTTATTCGTGCATGAGGGTTATTGTTGCTGGGAGAGGCTTCATTTAGGTTAGGAGGGTTGGATTTTAGAGTTAGAAGAGGGTAACACAGCTACATGTGTGCGTTTGCGATAGAAAGTGGTTTAAAGCGAGATTTCAGGCCGGATTTGGAAAGCATATAAACAACGAATGGAAATGAGGTTTTGGATATGAGTTATGATGAGTATGGGACACAAAATGGACGTGGTAGATTTTGGAATGGGGTCCACATGCGATCAAATGGTTGGCGTGAAGTTTTAAGGAAAAAGGGGATGAAAATAAAAATTTACAAATGGACGATTTATCTGTCAATTTGACACCTAGGATGGGTTTAGATTAGTCCATTTAGGTAGGTGGGGTTCACAAAGCGAAGCTCCACAGCCGTTTGATAGGTCTTTTGCATATGAGAAGGTTTTAGAGAAAAATCTTCAAAACTTTAGAAAGCTCGGTTTTGGAGGAGATTCTCCACGTTGGTTAGCTTGGAGGGATCCTAAGGATCATCTAGAAGTTTACCTAGCTCCTCATGTAAGAAAAATCTCCAGATTGAAAAATCTAAGATTCCAACGGTAAACTTGGAAGGAGAGATCGGGCCGGATACGAAATGGAATGAAGAGATTTTTCGTAGGAGGGGGTTTTGATGGGCTAAAAATAGGATGGACGGTTTAGATCTTCGAAAAGATGTCCACATGGTGGACAACAAGGGGGGTAGCAGTGGCAGAGGGTGAAGAAAAACGGAAACTTCCGTTTTTGGTCGTGTGGTGCATGGTCAAACGTGGTTTGACCGTGCACTAAATGTGCATGCGATGCATGTGGGCCCCACCATGATGTATATATTAAATCCACTCCATCCAGCAGGTGAGCCACATGATTTTAGGTGTTGACACAAAAATTGGGACAAATTCGAGATCGGGCGGCCCACTTATGATCCATTTTCTGATTAGGTCATTTGTATAATGATCAAAGGGTTGAAATTCGACATGTACGGCTAAAATGTGACCAAAAGCTTAAGTCTAAGGTTTTGTGTCATTACGATCGCTGAAAGTTGGCATACTAAAAAAAGGCAGTTTAACTTAAGTTATTCAATGGCATTTTCGTAATTATCTTAAATCTTCGAGTTTAGCGGAATCTAACCCTTCTACATTGTTAATGTGGTTATTCTAAGTAATTTTAATAAAGGGTACCCTATTGGATCTCTTATAAATGGTCCTTTATTCTTGAAATAAGGGTAAATGTATGATAATTAATTAAAATAAAATAAAAATGAGTTTTCAAAAAATTTCAAATAAATCTAAAAATCTAGGGCGTTACAACTATGATATCAGAAGTTACAAGAGATTATAGAAGAAAACCCTTGGATCACAGCCCACAAGAGAAATCCCAAGCCACCCAAAGCTAATTCTCACATGAGGAGGACAAACACAGCCCTTTCCCTCAACCCAGAGAACTCCAGGCTTCCTTCCTAGCTCTTTCTCTCACCCTAAAACTCTCTCAATCCCTTGGCCCATAGGCGACAACCTTAATCTCGGATTACATCTCCTTAAATAGGAGAAAACCGAGATTAAAAATTCCTTGCGTAAAACCGCGCAAGAAACCAAGTCCAAAAAGGAAACCTGTCGACCAGCTGACGGCCCCTACCAACCGGTCAGCTGACTGGCCGACAATGCCCAGAAAAGGTCCAGAGAACCTGCTGTCTTGTTCTCTAACGTGATCGATTGGCCGGCCGTCTTCATGCTTGAAAGTTTAAGGCGTCCAAGCCCAACAAACTCCACCATGACCAAAATTTTCATGCAACACCTTGCCACGCACCATCTTCATCTTTACTTCGTCGTCATCATAGCTCCACCACTTCTCATGCCTCATTGACTACATCCTTGCACCTTCATCACCTGCTCGCTCATGTGGCCCTTGCGCATGCCACACACGAGCAACCGTGGATCCCATTGCCGATCCTGCAGCTCCACCATGAATAGTGCTCCCGATCAAACCCGATTGCAGTCGACGAACCTGCACCCTTTCACCTCGAGTGCACCAAGAGATATCACATTCCTCGTCATCTCAGGGATATGCTTCACACTTTCAAGGATTCGTTCGACTCCATCGAACATCCTAATGCACATTGAACCAATCCCCACCACATTGCAAGCGTAGCCATCACTTACAAACACTGATCTACCATCATACTCCTTGTATGATATGAATGAACTTCAGTCATGACATACATGACATGATGCCCCTAAATCTAAGAGCCACTCTCCACCAAGAGGCTCTATGCCGGATACAGTCAATACATCACAGCCATCACCACCATCCTCTACGGTATTGGTTCCTTCCTTAGAAGAATCTCTAGATTTCTCCCGCCTTTTCCCGGGATTCGAACAAACCCTCTTCATATGTCCTTCTTCCCCACAATTCCAACATCTCACCTTGTGCCTCCACTTGCCTTTTGATTTAGATTTCGATGAAGGAAATCCTTCACCCTGCTCAGAATCCCCCCCCCCCCCCCCCCCCCCCCCCCCCCCCCCCTAACTAGTGCCTCATCAGTAGAGGGACCCATGCCGCCGCTTTTCCTTCTCATCGCCTTCGCCTGAAGGGCTGAGATAACGGTTTCTACCCTAATAGTCTCCCCACCTGCGCACAAAGAGTCCTTCAACGACTCATATGATTCTGGAAGAGAATTCAACAGGATAAACGCTTGATCCTCGTCCTTCATTGGCTCATCTACATCCATCAATTTACAAATAAGCCTATTGAAATTGTGATGTGGCTCTCGACATCGGCCCCCTCCATCATCCTCAAATTGTACAACTGAAGCTTCAAGTATTTGTGATTTTTCAAAGATTTCTTCACATAGATATTCTCCAACTTCGCCCATGTTGCAGCTGTAGTCTTCTCTTTCATGACGTTATACAGGACCTCATCTGTCAAGCACAACTAGATTGAGAAATTGACATTTTCATTGATCTTCTTCCACTCTCCTTCTTTCATAGCTTCTAGTCGCTCTCTAAGGAGTGCATCTTGCAATCCTTGTTGAACTAGAAGGCCTTTCTTCTTCACCTTCCAAAGTTCAAAATTGTTTTTCCTCGAATACTTCTCTATGTCGAACCTCATGCCTGATGCCATGCTCTTATCTCAGATTTGAATTTCTGCTGCACCCCAACGATCTCTCTGATACCAGTTATTGGGGTTAGGAGCCCCGCAGCGGAAGCAATCAAAGCAGGCGAGGAACACACCACAATGGCAATTAACAAGCAAATCATCACACACAAGAATGCAATCCGATTTTTACATGGAAAAACGCCTCACGAGTAAAAAACCACGATACAAAGCGACACCAATACACTATGATATCGGAAGTTAAAAGAGATTACAGAAGAAAACCCCTGAATCATAGCCCACAAGAGAAATCCCAAGCTACCCGAAGCTAATTCTCACATAAGGAGGACAAATACAGCCCTTTCCCTCAACCCAGAGAACTCCAAGCTTCCTCTCTAACTCTTTCTCTCACCCTACAACCCTCTCAATCCCTTGGCCCATAGGCGGCAACCCTAATTTCGGATTACATCTCCTTAAATAGGAGAAAACTGAGATTAGAAACTTTTTCGGCAAAACCGCACAAGAAACCAAGTCCAAAAAGGAAACCTGTCGACCAGCCGGAGCTCATTGTCGACCGGTCGACAGCCCCTGCCGACTGGTTAGCCGACCGACCGACAATGCCCAGAAAAGGTCCAGAGAACCTACTATCTTGTTCTCCAACGTGACTGACCGGCCGACCAGCTGGCCGGTCAATGGTCTTCATGCTTGAAGGTTTGAGGTGTCTAAGCCCAACAGATCAATCAAGAATTTGATAAATAAAAGAAATAGATACGACGAACTTGGTGGAGGTGCAGAACCATGTCGATTTTCTGAAGACTATTCACGCCCATTTTGATGATCCAGATCTCCTGCAATGAAAGCCCTTGACATACAAACACCAATCAGCAAGGAGCCGACTCTAGTAGTGAAGTGGCCCATGATTGAATATATACAAAAATCTCAAAACATTAATAGGAGATTTCCTTCAGAAAAGCAAAGGAAAGATGAGAGAACGTCTAGGGGTTTTCTCTTTCTTGCAATTTTGGAATGATCTTTAGTTTGTCTGAAACTTACTTTATACAGTAGGTAAAAAGGATTATGTGGACGACACCTGGCAACACCTAGCGCTAAGGTGTCAGCCAACGTAAACATATGTTAATCAAACGGTAGGAACACCATTGTAAAGATATACGGTGTGTCATAAAAAAAACTCGGTCAAAAGAAATTAATGACTGAGAAAACAATTTCCATGTAGACAAGCTCCAGCCCGAGCCTGGCACGCATACCACGATGCGTCATGGCAGGCGTGCACGTGCACGTGTGGTCTATAGAATAGCACACCCAAGAGCTCAACACAAGCTTTTCACACGCACACCTTTGATGTGGACCATCCAACATGGAGATCCACCTTTTATGCGGGCATCCATCATATGGAGCCCATTGTTTGTGTCCACCGTCCGTCATTTACCATGCACCTTCAATGTGGAACATCCATCATGTTGGGCCACCTTGGATATGGATCATCCATCATGCAAGACCTTGGATGTAGACAATTCATCAAGTGGGGCCCAATTGATGTGGACAGTCCATCATGTGGGGTCAAACTTTGATGCGGGTCATCCATCATGTGGGGCCACCTTTGCTGTAAATAGTCCATTATGTGGGGCCACTTTGGATGTCAACCATCTATCATGTGGGTCCACAATCCATCATGTGAGTCCCACCTTTAATGTGGACCATCTATTGTATGCAGCCCAACTTCAATATGAGTCGTTCATCGTGTGGGCCCACTTAGATGTCAACCATCCATCGTGTGTGCCCACCTTCAATCTCCACCATCCATCATGTTGGTCCCACCATTGATGTGGACCATCTATCGTGTGCGACACACCTTTAATATGGGTTGTTCATTTTATGGGACCACCTTTGATGTCAACAATTCATATATGGGCTCACCTTCAATGTCCACCATCCATCACAAGGATCCAACCTTTAATGTAGACCATCAATTGTGTTTGGCCCACCTTCATTATGGGTCATTGATCATGTGGGCCCACCTTTGATGTGATGAGAGAGACGGTAAAGAGGAGAAATATGCAAAAATGGGAATTTCTTAAAAAGTTTAGAAACACAAGCAAGAACAATCATCTATAAAAGTGATAAAAGACTTTTATTTATTCCTGAAGCCATAGAAAATGGACCAGAGGTATTGATATTTATCACCTTAGTACTCACCTAACTTTCTTACTTTTTCCTGTTTCAAAATAGTCACAGTCGCGTATCAAGGGGACAAACTATGTTTGTTCATTCAATTAATCTATGTAAAATGGACAACTATCATCTCTAAGAGATTAGAACTCCTAATGATATATAATTTTATTATTTTTTATATGTTTTCATTTATATGGTCTACACAAACTGTGAAGTCACTGAAATCTAGAAGGCCCAGATTTCCCTCCTCCACGGGCCTTTCCATCCTCTCACGAAGATGTGTCCAAGGCATATGCATCTTAATATCATTGAGGAATTTTCTTTCTTCAGGCTTCTTTTTATGCCAACATTAATAGTGTCATTTATAGGCATAGAATTAGGAGATCAGAAGTATTAATATTGAGATTTAACTGCCATGCGTTGTTTACAAATGAGCCAATGCACATAAAATTCAAATGATAAGAGATCACAAACTTTCCACAAAAAAAAAAAAACATAATTAATATCATCCAAACATGTATTGAAATTAGATTGCACTTAATAGGAACTACATCGAAAGTGTGAACATGTGTAAGTGCCAACCAGGCTACAAGCAAAGATGATAGATGCAATGCCTTAAGTGTCTATATCACGTGAGTCTGCCTTCCATTGAGGCATGTCTTTTGTGTGAGATCGGAACTATTCATGGCATAGGTCATACTGTTTAGATATTTTGCCCTAAAGGCCCATGCCATTTTAGTCCTCATGCCTAGCTATAAGGTGGCCAAAACAAATCAATGGCTAGAAAATGTAGTTTAGCCATCAGTTTATTTTATCCACTAGCCACTTGATAAGTGAAAAGGCTCGACTTTGAGGCTAGAACCTAGAAGATCTAAACACCCACTTAATCAAAACCTCCAATTTTACGTGTGGTGCATCCAAGCCTACTATTTGATGTGCATTGGGCTTCCCACCAAAAATGAAAGGTGGGAAATGCTTGGTATTGAGAATTATGTGTAGCAAATGTCACACATTAGTTGCACTTATTTTTAGCTAAATGTGGAATGTGAAATAGTTATTATCTGTTTGTGCTGAATATATACAGTAGTTTTGGTAAGTGTATCTTATTGCACTACTCTTTAGGAAAAATGGTTTTTCTTTTTTCAGACACTAGCATCCACACAATATTTTAATTAAAAGAAAAAATCAGACAATTTCATCCAAACAATATTGCAAATAAAATCAGTTTTCAGAAACTATTTCTCATAATATATGCTCTAGACATGTTAGTTTTCGGAAAATCATTGCAATACCATCATCCCAAAAGGCCCTTGTATTACATGGGTGTTACCCAAAAAGGCTTAACCATATCAAGAGAGTCATGTAATGAACAAGCCACTGGAATTCTTCTCCCTAAGTCGAATTCGATGAAATATTTGCTCTCGTGCGGAGTATAGTAGATGTGATTCCCTTTCCCTCCAGTTTCGGCTGCAGAAACAGAAATAGAACCTGGATTGGTCAAAAACGTCTGATACGCCCAAGCTTTCGACCTTCACCCATGCCATAACATCCCAATCTACCTTGAAAACTTCAAATCAAAACAAATGTTGGAGGAATTTGACAGGAGTTGTCGTCATGCATGGTCACTATGACTAGCAAGATCTCTCCACAAGATTCCACTAAAACTTCTTGCCAGGCGTTCTTCGGCGGTGTTGGCCTGCCATCTATTCCACTAACCTTCTCTTTGGGGTATGGGAGAAGGTCGATGACCACAAAGCATCTGGTAAGTTTCAAGGCATATAACTTGCCCTAGAAGTAGAGGAAAGGGGAGTAAATGTAGTTCTTAAGCCTCTGGTCCCTCCACGTTCTGTCACTTCCCAGATGCAGGATCTGGAGTGCCTTTGACTTGATGAGCAGAACTAAACAGTCAGGACTAGTTGGAGGCGATGTCAAGATACCAGTATGGAAAATATCTTTTCTGCAGTGTGGGAGGCTCATTCGTTCTTTAGAGATTAGATTCTAAGAAAACATTCCAGCAGAAATATGATCCATCATTAAAAGCCAGCCTCCACAAGACGCCAGACAACATTTGCCATCCGTTCCAGGAAGTTTTATCTTGTACACTCAATTTTCGGATAAACTAAAGAATCTGTGTGTTTTCGTATAATGATGGGCTCGTGATCCAAGGGAGTTGAGGATGGAGACATTGCTTCTCGGCTGCATGTCATGAGCGGCAAACGGAGCTGAACCTTCAGCGGTCGGGTAGAGGTAGATGTTTCAATATCAGTTTAAGATGAGGTTGGTGAAGATCTGACCACTGATTTATCATTACATCGCCGTAGTCTTCTTCAAAGGCCTTCTCCTTTCTCATCTTTTCTTTTGTTTTAGTAAGTACTGTTAAACTTAAACTTAATGTGGAATAATTGGATCGTCTATGCATCAACAATGGAGATTCCATACTGTAATCTTAAAGCCATACCTGATTGGGAAGACATTCCCGATGCCGTCATGTTGTCGAGAAGAACTCTTGGTCTTCCGCACCTTACACCTTTAGGAGAACCACTCAATGGGACTAGGGTTTTCTCTCTTGTGTGTTGATGAGGGGACCAAGACATATATTTATAGGAAAGAGGGCCAAAGAAGCTTACCCATCACACTTCTCTCCTTTAGGGTCTCCACACCGTAGGTTTTCATATCTGGCTTAATAACCGCGTATAGGGAACACGGTTCAAACGTCCCGCCCCAAACCTATTTGCAATGATCACAACTATAGTGGGGCCCACTGAATCGCTCAATCTAAATAATCCAACGGTCATGATCTAAACTGATGATCATGTGTAGCCCACCTAATGGAGTCTTACATTCTCCCACTTGGGTTACACTGATCTCTGAAGGAAAACAAAACATTTTATTTTATTTTGTGAAAAATAATTTTATAAAACGCATTTGTTTCAAAAGTTCCTAATGGGTGCCCTACTGATTTCAAAATAATACCGTTGGATAATTATAAGCAACGCTTGTCAGATCCGATCCATCAAGATCACTGATATTGAATCGTGGTAGTCAACACAACATTTAATATTTTTTCGAAGTGTGACGAATCACGATCACAAATACCTTATAGCCTTAACGACATGGATCAATGATATGGGTTGTGGTATGAAGATTACACGTCTTATGTGATCATACGTGTTTATCTTCAAGTGGTCCTACTGAATGTGTCTCCAAGACACAAACTAAAGTCTTGCTTACTCAATACTAAATGTGCACACTGAAGGAGAAGTAAGATATAAACTGAAAACCAGAATCATCAATGCATAAAAGATATCTCTAAAAATGTCTGGACATAATCGGATCATACATGAAAACTCCCACTACTGAAATACATCCTTGGGATCAACAACTCCCATAGACGTCACATGCTCCTTAAAGAGCGTGATAGGAAGGCTTTTAGTGAGAGGATCCGCTATCATCTGCCTTGTGCCGATGAGTTCCACAGACACTTGACGATTCTGAACTCTCTCCTTCACAACAAGGTATTTGATGTTAATGTGCTTTGACCTCGATGAATGCTTGTTGTTGTTGGAGAAGTTAACTGTAGCTGAACTATCACAATAGATTTTCAATGGTTTTGGGATCATCTGCACAACCCGTAAACTAGAGAAAAAACTCTGAAGCCAGACCGCCTGATTCATGGCTTCATGACAAGCTACATACTCTGCTTCCATGGTAGATGATGCCGTAATCGACTGTTTCACTCTCTTCATGATACGACTCCACCAACCATCACGAATACATAGCCCGAGGTGGACTTCTTGCTGTCGAGACAATCAGCAAAATCTGCATTTGTATATCCTACAAACTCCAAATGGTCGGATCTCCTGTATGTGAGTTCGAGTCCTTTGTCCTTTGCAGGTAGCGCAACACTTTCTTTACAGCTATCTAATGATTCATTCCTGGATTGGTACCTGCCCAACATTCCAACCACAAAAGCAATATCTGGACGCGTACAGACCTGAGCATACATGATGCTCCCTACTGCTGACGCGTACGGAATAGCTTTCATCTTGTCCTTCTCTAGGTCATTCTTAGGATACTGAAATTGACCAAACTTGTCACCTTTTACAATAGGTGCTTGGCCTGGAGCATAACCTTGCATGCCAAACCTTTCGAGAACCCTATCAATATAGGCCCTCTGCGACAGGCGAAGTAATCCACGTGATCTGTCCCGGCTAATCTGAATGCCGATGACAAATGATGCATCACCAAGATCTTTCATCTCAAAATTTTGAGATAGAAATTTCTTAGTCTCACGCAACAATCCAATATCACTACTGGCCAATAAAATGTCGTCAACATACAAGATCAAAATGATAAACTTACTCCCACTGATTTTCACATATATGCACTCATCCACAGTGTTTTCAATGAAACCATATGAGGAACCAACTTCATGAAACTTTAGGTACCACTATCGTGATGCCTATTTCAACCCATAAATGGACTTCTTAAGTTTGCAGACCAGATGTTCTGAGCCTTTGGCTTTAAAACCTTCTGGCTGCAATCTATATATACGTTTTCCATTAGATTTCCATTGAGAAACGCAATTTTCACGTTCATTTGATGTAGCTCTAAATCCATATAAGCCACAAGAGCCATAATGATCCTAAAGGAGTCTTTCCTGGATACAGGTGAGAAAGTCTCCTTAAAGTCAATGCCCTCACACTGAGTGAAACCCTTTGCAACTAGCCTCGCTTTATACCTTTCGATATTGCCCTTAGAGTCCCTTTTGGTTTTAAATACCCATTTGCAACCAATCGGTCCTAATCCCTTCAGGCAATTCAACAAGGCTCCAAACTTTGTTGTCCTTCATGGATTTCAATTCATCATTCATGGCATCGAACCAATGAGAAGAATTTGCACCTTGTTCGACCTGTGAAAGGGATACAGGATCCTTTTCAAGCCCAATGTCAAACTCATGCTCCTACAAATAGACGACGTAATCGTCTAGTATTGCAGATCTTCTCTCTCTATGTGATCGTCTTAATGGCTCATTATTCTAAATTGGGTTTTCCATTTCCTCATCAGTGGGTTGTATTTGAGGTTGTACATGGTCGTCCATAGGGATCTCAGGGTCCACTGCTGGACGGACAACCATGCTACTCTGAATGATTCTAGTGGGAATCACAATCCGCTCTTCCTCAAATACAATATCTCTTAAATTTGTGCTCCCACTATCTTCAGTGTTCTCAATAAACCTAGCATTCCCAGTCTCAATGACTCTCATGGAATATGATGGACAATAAAATCTGAATCCTTTGATCTTTCTAGGTACCAATAAAGAAGCAACTAATAGTTCTAGGGTCAAGTTTCTTTCATACGGGTTATATGGTTTTGCTTCTGCAAGACAACCCCATACATGAAATATCGTAGACTAGGCTTTCACCCTGTCCACAATTCATATGGAGTTTTCATTACAACCTTACTTGGGGACCCTATTAAGGATATGCACAACCGTTTTCAACGCATCACCCCACAAAGATTCTGGCAACGTAGAATTACTAATCATAGATCGCACCATGTCCTTTAGGGTTCGATTACGCCTTTCCGCTACACCATTCTGCTCTGGAGTACCAGGCATGGTGTACTGGACGACGATGCCACAATCTTGTAGGTATCTAGCGAATGGACCTGGATTACGCCCAGATTCGTCATACCTTCCGTAGTACTCACCACCACGGTCGGATCTAACGACTTTGATTTTCCTGTCGAGTTGATTCTTGACTTCAGCTTTATAGATCTTAAAAGTATCCAAGGCGTCTGATTTTTCGTTAATAAGGTATAAGTACCCATAACGAGTGTAGTCATCTATAAAAGTGATAAAATACTTCTGCCCATTCCAGGATGCTGTAGGGAACGGTCTGCAGATGTCTGTATGAATCACTTGTAAGAGTCTTACGCTCCTAGTGGCACCCTTTTTCTTTATTCTAGTCTGTTTACCTTTAATGCAATCAATACAAACCCCAAAGTCTGAGAAGTCCAGAGAGTGAAGAATTCCTTCACGCACAAGCCTTTTCAATCTCTCACGGGAGATATGGCCTAATCGCCTTCGCCATAGCATGGAGGAATTCTCACAATCTAAACTTCGTTTGATGCCTTTAGTGTTCCCATGTGAGGAGTTAATGCTGTATACATGTGAAACATCCAAATGTAGTTGATAAAGGTTATTAACTAAAGTGTTAGAACCAATCACAACTGAATCATAGCAAATACTTAATTTTCCATTTACAAATTTAAACTCATAACCAAATTTGTCCAAACGAGAAATGGAAACCAAATTGCGTCTTATAGAAGGCACACAAACAGTATCTACTAGATCAAGAAAGTATCCTGATGATAACCTAAGCCTACAGACTCCAATAGCTTCCACGTTTACTCTAATGCCGTTCCCCATATAGACTGATCTCTCTGCATCAGTTGGCGTCCGGCTTTGGAGCATATCCTGCATGGAATTACAAATGTGAATAGTTGCTCCAGAATCTATCCACTAGGAGTCTGTGGACATATCAGCTAAATTTGATTCAAAACAGACTAAAATATGGTCTTTACCATTAGAAACGAGCCATACTTTAAATCTTTCACAATCCTTCTTCTGATGACTAGGCTTATTGCAGAAGAAGCAGCCATCATTAGGACCCTTCCTTTTCTTCTTAAATGTCTTTCTAGACTAAGGCTGATTTCCATCCGCAGGACCCGTAGAACTTTTCCCTGAAGTGTGCTTTCTTTTCTTATTTCCTTTTCGTCCTTGACCAGATGTCACTAGGTGTGCACTTTGTGTCTTACTCAACCTTCTGAGTCTCTCTTCCTCCTGAACGCACTAAGATATCAGTTCGTTCAATGTCCACTTTTCCTTTTGAGTATTATAGCTGATTTAGAATTGACTGAATTGTGGAGGGAGGGGGTTCAGAACCAAGAAAATCAGGAGTTCATCCTCAATCTTAAGGTCTAATGCGCGGATTTTAGCCACCACATCAGACAATCCACCAATGTACTCCATGATATTTCCTTGACTGTTATAGGTGGCTTGAGTCAGCTTATGTAAAAGTGAACTCATATGTTTAAGGCTGATATTTAGTTGTTGACCATTAAGTATTCAATCCAACCATCACTTTAGAATATGTTTTAGCATACGAGCGGTCAACATCAGCCGTATTTTAGGCCGAATCAAAATTTCTGCAGTATGGTTCGTTGTGGGCAGAACCATGTAGCAATCCTTGGGTCTAGAAGTGGGATTGAAGCTTATTATGTTAGCCATCAAAGTGACCTCAATTGGCAACGACTTGTACTTCTAGACTTCTGTACTTGGAATTCAGTAACTCTCCATTATAGGATTGCATTCAGTTGCGTTCATACCCAGGCGAGCGGTGGTCAGAACAAAGAAGTATCATCGTTTGGCTGGATGTGAGCGGAATGAAGTGATTGGTGATGGTGATATAGGTTTGAGAGACTCATTTCATCCAAAGATGATGGGCGTCTTAGATTTATTTCACTAAGCATTGATCAGCTTCATGTTCAGAAGAGCCTCCTGTATGTTACAATTTCACCCAAAGGAGGAATCATGATGATACACTGGGCTCTTGCCAGATTTGATGATTATGGCCCATTATCATTCTGAGTCATTTGATTGAAGGCTCAAATCAATCGAATGAACATACATGCATGATATTTGTGGTTTATGTTTATGCATTGTTATATGGGACTTGTTTATTAATGTGAGTTTTATGCTTTGAATGTCTAGCTATGACTGTTTCTAATATTCCAACCCAATTCAATTCCATACCTTTGCTTACTGGGTCCAACTATTCTAAATGGAAGTCGTCCGTTGAAATAGTCCTAGGTTGCATGGACTTGGACATGGCCGTGGAGGAAGTAGAGCCTCCCATTCTAACTGATTCTAGTACAGAATCAGCAAAGGCTCACTTTAAGGCCTGGACCAAGTCAAATAAGATGTGTCTCAAGATCATAAAGAACTCGATTTCTGAGACCATGCAGGGTGTCATGCCCGACACTGAGAAAGCTAAAGATTTCTTGACTGAAATATGAAAGCAATTTCAGAAATCAGATAAAGCTGAGCTGAGTTCACTTTTACATAAGCTGACTCAAGCCACCTATAACGGTTAAGGAAATATCAAGGAGTACATTGGTGGATTTTCTGATGTGGTGGCTAAAATCCGCGCATTAGACCTTAAAATTGAGAATGTACTCCCTGATATTTCCTTGATCGTTATAGGTGGCTTGAGTCAGCTTATGTAAAAGTGAACTCAGCTAAGCTTTATCTGATTTCTGAAATCGTTTTCCTATTTCAGTCAAGAAATCTTTAGCTTTATCAGTGTCAGGCATGACACCCTGCATGGTCTCAGAAATCGAGTTCTTTATGATCTTGAGACACATCTTATTTGACTTGGTCCAGGCCTTAAAGTGAGCCTTTGCTGATTCTGTACTAGAATCAGTTGGAATGGGAGGCTCTACTTCCTCCACGGCCATGTCCAAGTCCATGCAACCTAGGACTATTTCAACGGACGACTTCCATTTGGAATAGTTGGACCCAGTAAGCAAAGGTATGGAATTGAATTGGGTTGGAATATTGGAAACAGTTATAGCTGGACATTTAAAGCATAAAACTCACATTAATAAACAAGTCCCATATAACAATGCATAAACATAAACCACAAATATCATGCATGTATGTTCATTCGATTGATTTGGGCCTTCAATCAAATGACCCAGAATGATAATGGGCCATAATCATCAAATCTGGCAAGAGCCCAGCGTATCATCACGATTCCTCCTTTGGGTGAAATTGTAACATACAGGAGGCTCTTCTGAACATGAAGTTGATCAATGCTTAGTAAAATAAATTTAAGACGCCCATCATCTTTGGATGAAATGAGTCTCTCAAACCTATATCACCATCACCAATCACTTCATTCCGCTCACATCCAGCCAAACGATGATACTTCTTTGTTCTGACCACCGCTCGCCTGGGTATGAACGCAACTGAATGCAATCCTATAATGGAGGGTTACTGAATTCCAAGTACAGAAGTCTAGAAGTATAAATCAGTTGCCAATTGAGGTCACTTTGGTGGCTAACACAATAAGCTTCAATCCCCACTTCTAGACCCAAGGATTGCTACATGGTTCTGCCCACAACGAACCATACTGCAGAAATTCTGATTCGGCCTAAAATACGGCTGATGTTGACCGCTCGTATGCTTAAACATATTCTAAAGTGATGGTTGGATTGAATACTTAATGGTCAACAACTAAATATCAGCCTTAAACATATGGGTAATGGCCCTATTTTAGGTCAAATCAAAGCTTAATAGGTATAATCATGTATATTAAAATACTTGGTCCATCTAACAAGTGAAACTCTCCAACCATCTGTTTATACATATGAGTTTTGCTTGTTTTAAAATGGTCCAAGTGGATTATTACAATGGTTAAGATCACTTTGGACAATGGGCCCAAGTACCTAAAGTGGGCCCTAAAAGGTCTAAAAGAATCAATAAGACAAACTTTAACTAGGCCCCTGAAAATTGAGCTATTATACAACATGTTATGGACTCACAATTAAGCCCTTTACATTTCTCCAATAAGCTCAAGGTTAGGCCCAAAATGACTATCTTAAAATTAGGCTTAAAATATATTAATGGGCTGAATGGATTTGGGCTTGGGCGAGCTGGCGGGCCTTGACCCACTGGACTGGGCCTGTCTGGCCTGGCCAAATGGATCGGGCCTGGCAATTGGACTGGGCCTGATGGGATATCAAAACAGGGTCTGATGCGGCCCGCTCGTCAAAACAGCACCTGCTCGCTGTACACGCCCAAAAAAGGCAACCCGCTGACGTGTACGGTAACGCCCAAAACAACAGCCCCATCCCATCTTCTTTCCCAAAAAAGAAAATAGCCGTCGCTAACAACATCTCCAGCGACTGAAGCCCTAGCCGCCGCCAGCAGCACTTCAACCGGATGAGACCTTGGCTGCCGTCATCGCCTATCAGCGCCGACAACAGCACCACCGTATGGCGAGATTTCGACTGCCGCACGAGAGACAGAGGTTGGTTCCTCTCCAAATCTGGAAACCACTCTCTCTGCCATAACCCTAATCGCGCCAGCCTACTTTCCAAATCGGTAATCGGCGCTACGAATCCGGCAACCTTGCTGAAATCCATGGAAGCCAGCATCGCTGCCACCATCGTTGACAGATTGCTGTGATCTCGCTGACGACAATGGCTAGGGTCTCGTCGACGACAATGGAGGAAGAGAAGCATCTGACTGCTAGCCCCATAAGCATCTGAAGATCACGACCTTGAGCCATGGCGGCCAACTCCTAATCGCGTTCGCTGCCGCTGTTGGCAGACGTTTACGATCGGCAAGCCTTCCTCCATAGCTGATGGCGCATGAACCAGGGCTGGGGTTTGGTGACTACCGGACTGTCGTCGGATTCTGGTGGTACAACCCTATTTCCATTTTTTTTTATTAATCTTAAGCGTCCTGTAGCCGTGAGGTTGTCTGCCATCCTTGCTGCAGATTTCGGCGATGGAGCCCCTGATTGGTTTGTAAAACCCATTCATGTTCATGCTGTCCAGGGAGACGGATTGCTGGATGGTCACGATCCGAAAATAAGGTTTCGTGAAACCGCAAAATCTTTATAAAAAAAAAACGGCACTTACTAGATTCGGGTGGCCTGGCAAGATTTCGCCCAAGAATCCCACGAAGGAAGCAAAGATGTAGAACATTCAACATGGCCTCGAAATCTACCACATTGATGCATAGGCGGCTCTGATACCAACTGTTAAACTTAAACTTAATGCGGAATAATCGGATCGTCTATGCATCAACAATGGAGATTCCATACTGTAATCTTAAGGCCATACCTGATTGGGAAGACATTCCCGATGCCGTCGTGTTGCCGAGAAGAACTCTTGGTCTTCCGCACCTTACACCTTTAGGAGAACCACTCAATGGGACTAGGGTTTTCTCTCTTGTGTGTTGGTGAGGGGACCAAGACATATATTTATAGGAAAGAGGCCCAAAGAAGCTTACCCATCACACTTCTCTCCTCTAGGGTCTCCACACCGTAGGTTTCCATATTTGGCTTAATAACCGCGTATAGGGAACACGGTTCAAGCGTCCCGCCCCAAACCTATTTGCAATGATCACAACTATAGTGGGGCCCACTGAATCGCTCAATCTAAATAATCCAACAGTCATGATCTAAACTGATGATCATGTGTGGCCCACCTAATGGAGTCTTACAAGTACTTCCCATGTTTTCCTCTTCTTCGCCCTTGATCTCATGTTTGGATATCTCTCTCTCTCTCTCTCTCTTTTTTCAAAAATTCTGTATCGAAAATAGGATATATGAAAGAAAGGAAACAAATATTTAGTTACCCACAAGACAAAAATCTCATATACACTAGGAAAGAAGAGTTACTATTTGAAATTGGACGCTCTTTCGTTTTTTCCTGGTATAATATTGCAAGTTGAGTAGAAGTGGTCCATTTAAAGTGACAAAAATGAATGATTGCCCATTTTATACCGTACATTCCAAAAATTAGGTAGATAGAGAGCTCTGGTAGGCCACACCAAAGGGAAAGATGTAAAATCATGCTGAAAACCTATAAGTTGATGTGGTGTGGTGTGGTGTCATTCTCAATTTTGGTAGGGTCTAAACGCAAAAATGAGGTAGATCCGAAGGCTCAAGTGGACCAACAAGTTTCTTGGGAAATTAAACACGCATTGAAAGTTTCACGGGGGATGAGAAGTTTGGAATCAGGAAGATATTTGTGTTTTCCCTTTGTCAACATGTTGGATGGCAATTAACCATATCATCGCCTAGGAACATTTCGACGTTGAGTGTTGTTTCCTGTGGACTTCTATTGGTGTGGTCCACTTGAGCCTTACATCTGCCAAAAATTCATTTTCAGTCTTATACCGTAAAATGATATGGCAAAATGGAGGGACACAAAACCCATACATCACGGTGGCCCCTCATAGACCCTACACTGTATGTTCCTACCTAGGGATGAGTCGGGTGGTAACCAATCTGCATCCTAAAATGAGCTGACAAATTCGTGTACAACATGTAAAAAAAAAAAAAAAAAATGCTTACATCACAGTGGGCCCCACACTGACGGATCAACCGGTTTCCCAAATCCACCGAATCAAATAGTGTTCGATAATCCCAAGCCCAAAAGCCCCCAAGTGGGCCCCACATTCACAGGTCAACCAGTTTCCCAAATCCACCGAATCGAATAGTGTCTGATAATCCCAAGCCCAAAAGCCCCAAAGTAGACCCCACACTCCCCCACTCACGGATGAACCGGTTTCCCAAATCCACTGAATCCAATAGTGTTCGATAATCCGAAGCCCAAAAGCCCCAAGTAAAACCCAAATAGATATCCCTATACTAGCCATCTGTCCCACCTATTCGTCATTCCCAAGCAACTCAAGCCAATATTCATCAAGGACATGATGTCCTCTTCAACATAGGCATGGGCATGTGGATTGAGTTTCTTGGTAATCCAACCTCATTATCCAAGTGGAGAACAGAGAAATAAGCCAAATTAAAATTCTTAAGATGTGGATTGAGTTTCTTGGTAATCCAACCTCATTATCCAAGTGGAGAACAGAAAAATAAGCCAAATTAAAATTCTTGGTAATCCAACCTCATTATCCAAGTGGAGAACAGAAAAATAAGCCAAATTAAAATTCTTAAGATCAATGTTACCTCGATTATGGAAAGCCCGCCAGCACATATGAGAAGAGGACACACTTCCAGATTTTCTTAAGAGTAAGGGCCCGACTAGGGTTTTTAAAAGAGAAGAGAAGAATCTTCAAACTAAGCCCTAATACCCGTATTTATATGCCTCACGCGGATTGCCCGTAAGGAATTCTTGCAGTACTCGGAATCTAGGTTCCCCATGGGATGTATCTTGTTATTTCCACGGACGCGGATTGCCTGCCAAAGCCTTTCTCGCAGGCATCTCCTGCGCTCGGAATCTAGGTGGGCCCACTGTAATGTTTGTGAAAAATCTACGCCGTCCAATTGTTTTGTGAGATCATTTTAGGCGTTGCAACCAAAGATTAACAGGATCCAAGACTCAAGTGGGCCTGAAAATGTGATGATTGAACTTCCACGGTTGAAATATTCGTGGGGCCACTGTAGTTTCGAATCAGGATAATATTTATGTTCTGAGTTCATCACAGTAGGAATGAAATTATGAACGGTATGGATGGCATATAAACATCACCGTGAACCCCATAGAGGTTTCAACGGTAGGAATTTCCCTACCCACCTTTTTCTTTATTGCAGCCCACTTGAGTCTTGGATCCTGTTAAGTTTTGGTCACAACGCCTAAAATGATCTCACAAAACTGTTGAACAGCGTAGATTTCTCACAAACATCATGGTGGGCCCCACCTACATTCAAAGCACAGGTAGATGCCTGCGAAAGGCTCTCTGCGTCCTATTTCCACATTGTTCATCCAATTTGAGAGATCCCTGGGCATTTGCCAAAAAAAGAGCCAAATCCAAACCTTAGGTGGACCACACCACAGAAATCAGAGAAGATAGTGACCACAGCAGTTGAAACCTTCAAAGTCCCCACTATAACGTGTATTTGTCATCCAACCTGTTCATAAGGTCACATAGACGTCCCGATCAATCGGAATTTGTTCCAGCAAATTTGAAAATCTACTGGACGAATTTCCGATCAATCGGACAGATTTCCGATCCACCGGAAAGGGTCGGTCCAATCAATCGGAATATCTTCCAGAGAATTCACTGGACAAATTTCCGATCAATTGAACATGCCTCCGATCAATCGGACCTTTTTTTTCCGATCAATCAGAGATATGCGAATCTGCCCGTTTTTTACCATTGGAAGAAAATCTATTTAAAGATGGGGATTTGTTTTTGAGCTAAGAGAGGGAAATTTTAAGGGGATAGAAGCCACCATTATTGAAGATCATTAAAAGCTCTATTCCTAACTCAAACAAGTGATATTCCTTGTGATTCATCACAAGTTTGGAGTATTTAAAGCTCAAGAAGAAGACGCACTTGTCACTCTTTTGATCTCTAGAGATTAGATTGATCTTGATAATTATATTCCTATCCAATACTCTATGATGAGATCTTTGTAACTGAGACTCTCTAGGTAACTCATTCTTATAAGTTGTAGGATCTAAAACTTACCCTCCTATCATCTTGGGCATCTCAAAGGCATCATTTGCAAGGTGGTTGATCAAGTGTAGCTGAGGCATTGGCAACGTAGCGTTAACACGATTGGGAGAGCAAGGGAAGCTGATTTAAGCACGGAAGAGCGGAGATCAAGCGACTAGAACTGGAGTTGAACAAGGGGCCCATCCGACAAGTAAGGTTGTCATTGTTGATAGTCTTTCTACTCAATTCCCTGTAGGAGTTAAGTGTAGAGTTTGTTTATCAAACTTGAACTAAGGTTGTTTGCCGATCCTTGGCTTATTAGTTGAGCCTAAAACTCTAGGAACGTTGGCGGTTCCTTGGCACGTTTGTCGGCCTAAAGACTAGGGGTTGTTTGGTGCTCCTTGGCTCGTTTGCCAATCCTAAACAAAGTCTCCAAGGGGGAGCTTCCGACACGGGAGTAAATGTCCGTAGTTCTTGTGTAGGACTAGACCTTACGTAGGTTGAATAGGTTGGGAGGAACCTATAAAATCCTCGGTTGGGTGGGGCCGATTTAAAACACCTTGGTTGGGAGGAACCAGATTTAAACTCCTTAGTGAATGACGGTGTGCTCAAATGGGTCGAGTACTTGAACCGGAGAGTGGAGTAGACAAGTAGTCAAACCACTAAACATACTTGTGTTTGTGATTGTATTTGAGCATATTGTTATATTAGCATTGTATGTTTAATTGTTAATTATGAATGCTTAATAAGAATGTATGCTAGGTACTAGATAGGCACATCCACACACAAGATATACTTTCACTTAATTGTGTAGACTTGAGCTTAATTGATCCATCCTCTATAGTTTACTTAGGTTGCATAGATTAGGAGCTTGATTTGTTTAATCTTTTGAGTATTTATGCATGCTTAGACTAGGTTGCTTATTGCTTACAATATGCTAATCGTGTGATTGGACCTACTTAGGCTTGGAAGCCGAAGTGTGATTGGACCTACTTAGGCTTGGAAGCCGAAGTTTAATTTGTTAAAACTATTAAGTAGGCGAAAATAATTTTAAAAGGTCCTAATCCCCCCTCACCTATAGAACTTAGCAATAATACTAGTTGCTCTCAAAGCTTCCGCACGCATACGCTTTACTCCAAAAGGTGTAATTTCACCCAGCTGGTTCTGGTTGGGCGACCGAAATTCACCCGGATAGATAGTTTGTCACTGGACTGTTTACACAACAGTTGGGGGCCTGATGGTTTGATGATCGGGCGCCCGACCATGTTGGGGCGGGTGTCCAAAATTCGGCATGCTTATCTTAAAATCTCACTGGACAATTTTATGGTTGATCAGGCGCCCGATGGTCCACTGACCAGGGTGCCCGACCATGCGCGGATTGCTTAAATGCAGTTTCATGTTTTGGCTTTGTTTCTCCAGTTACTCTATTTAAGAGGTTCTAAAACGAGATTAGGGTATTCTAATAGGAAGTTTTCACGTCCAAGGAGAGAGAGAGGGAGAGAGAGGAGAGAGAGAGAGAGAGAGAGAGAGAGAGAGAGCTTATGGAAGGGAGGATTCTGTTTTTAGAGGTGATCTACTGTGCAGTCTACATCTCAGCGCCTCTACGTCCTCGTGATCGGTGAGATCTCTCCATTTTTCTATATTCTCTTATTGTTTATCCACTCCTACGTGAGTGAAGAAGGTTTGATCCAAGCGGTTTGTGCTTGTAATCGGTTGTAACGGTTCTCTTTCATAGTGGATTGTTGGTCTGGACTAGGTGCCGTGGTTTTTTACCTCTTCGAGGGTTTTCCACGTAAAATTCTCTTGTGTTGTGAGGTTTATGATTTGATTTAGTTCATTGCTTTATCATATCCCATAATTCAAGTAGTTTGGGGGGCGAGATCATAAGGTTTTGTGAAACGCACTCAACAAAAGTGGTATCAGAGAGTTCACGTTGTTTGAACGGTAGTGGGATCATTTTTGAATTATAGAAGGTGGCTCATCAAGGATGATCGGCCTTAATGGTTCTAACTGGACCATATGGAAGGCTAAGATGGAGGACTTGCTTTATCGTAAGGACTTGTATGCTCCAATTTTAGGCATGTCAGCGAAAATAAAAGATATGTCAGATGATGATTGGAAGAAATTGGATCGGAAGGCGGTGGGGTTCATTAGACAATGGTTGGATGATTCGGTGTTTCACCATGTGTTTACGGAGAACTCAGCCGCTAGCCTATGACAGAAATTGCAAGGGCTGTATGAGAGGAAGACAGCCGACAATAAGATCTTCCTAGTTAGAAGCTTGTAAATCTCAAGTTTAAGGATAATGCTTCTGTGGCTGAGCACATGAATGAAGTCAGCAATAATGTGAACCAGCTCTCCGCTATGAAGATGGTCCTGGACGATGAACTACAGGCTTTGTTACTGCTTAGCTCATTGCCTGATAGTTGGGAGACATTGGTAGTGTTTCTAAGTAACCTGCACCAGACAAAGATGTCCATGGAGTAGGTAACGGCTTGTCTCTTCAATGAGGAGACAAGGAGGAAGTCTCATGGGTTTACTCACCAAGAGGCCCTTGTGACACAGGATCAGGGGAGTGGAAAGAATAGAAAAGGCGGGAAAACCCGAGATAAATTTAGAGGCAAGTTTAATGTCAAGAGAGATGTTGAATGTTGGAACTGTAGCAAGAAGGGTCATATAAAAGTGAATGTCACAAGAAAAATGATTAGAAAGGAAAAGGGAAGGAAAAATGTGACGAATTAAACTCTACTGCGGTCGCCTCCGATGACGACGTTGTGGTCATTCTCTTAGCGAATCATGATGTTTGTCTCACGGCTGCGAATCAGAACACCGACTGGGTGATCAATCCAGGAGCATCGTTTCATGCAACTCCAAGAAAGGATTTCTTCACAAGTTTCAAGCAAGGCAGCTTCGGTATAGTGAAGATGAGGAATTCTGAAGTATCCCAGATTGTGGGAGTTGGTGATATTTGTGTAAGAACCGATGTTGGTTGTACATTGGTTCTAAAAAATGTGAGACATATTCCCGACCTTCGCATCAACTTGATGTTGACGGGAAGGTTGGATGTAGCCGGCTATGAGAGTCGATTTGTTGGTGGGCACTGGAAGCTCATCAAGGGTTCGATGATCGTAGCAAGAGGGAAGATGTGTTGTACCCTATATAAGACATGTGTCAGCATATGCAAGGGTGAGTTAATAACAACGGAAGATTCAGTGATAGACATGTGATACAGACGGCTTGACCACATGAGCGAAAAAGAGCTTCAGCTACTAGCGAAGAAGCACCTTCTTCCAGAGTAGACAGGTATATCTCTCAAAACCTGTATTGATTGTTTATCAGGGAAACAACATAAAGTTTCATTTGTAAAAACTGCTTCTCATGTTAAGAAAATACATGCATTAGATTTGGTTTATTTTGATGTTTGTGGTCATATGAGGACAAAATCCTTTGGTGGGGCATTGTACTTTGTCACGTTTATTGATGATGCATCTACGAGGTTTTGGGCTTATGCTTTGAAATCCAAGGACGAGATCTCTGGTGTGTTTAAAATGTTTCATGTTATGGTCGAGAGAGAGACAAGTAGATCATTGAAGTACATCTGCACTGATAATGATGGTGAATACATTGGGGCCTTTCATGAGTATTGCAAGTCCCTAGGTATACGGCATGAACAGACGGTGCCCAAGACCTCCTAGCACAATGGTGTATCTGAACGAATGAATCGCACCATTATAGAGAGAATCAAATGTATGTTATCCCATGAGAAATTGCCCAAGATGTTCTGAGGAGAAGCAATGCACACGGCAGTGTATTTGATAAACAGGTCTCCATCAGCATTGTTGAATGGAGAAGTACTTGAGAAGGTGTGGACTAGACGTGATCCTTCGTACAGTCATCTCAGGGTGTTTGGATGCAGGGCATCCGTTCACGTATTAAAGGACGAGAGGTCCAAGCTCGATAAGAAGATCAGACAGTGTGTGTTCTTGGGGTACGGTGATGAAAAATTCGGTTCCAGTTTATGGATCCGACCGAGAAGAAGCTTGTCAGGAGCAGAGACGTGGTTTTTATTGAAGATCAGTGTATAGAAGACATTGGAAAGTCAGAGAAGACCTAGCCCAGTTCAGGTTAGCTGGAAGACATGGATTCGGTTACTCCTCTCGTAGTGTCTAATGACGGGGGAGTACAGCAAGATGCAGAGAACGTGGGAGTTCTTATAGAAGATGGATTGGGGGAGCAGCCCCCACTTGATCCACCTGTTGAGCCACAGGTGAGGAGGACATCAAGAGACAAACACTCGTCCAAGAGGTACTCCCTGCATGAGTACATTATGCTTACCGATGGGGGAGAGCCAGAGGATTGCTTTGAAGCCCTAGCCGACGTGCATAAGAGGGAGTGGTTAAGAGCTATGCAAGAGGAGATGAAATCCCTGTATAAGGGCAAGAAAGCTTTGAGCAACAAGTGGGTATTCAGAAATAAAATTGAGCAGAAGAATTCACATATTAGGTTCAAGGCCAGACTTGTGGTGAAAGGTTTTGGTCAGAGGAAAAGTATAGACTTCGAGGAGATATTCTCACCAGTAGTGCAGATGACATCCATATGGATGTTGCTTGGGTTGGCGGCTAGCATGGATTTAGAGATAGAGCAGTTAGATATTAAAATTAACTTCCTCCATGGTGACCTGTAAGAAGAGATCTACATGCACCAACCAGAGGGGTTCGAAGTCAAGGGCAAAGAACATATGATGTGTAGGCTTAGGAATAGCTTGTATGGGCTGAAATAAGCTCCGAGCCAATGGTACAAGAAGTTCGACTCGTTCATATTAAAGCATGAATATGATAGAACGGAGTCGGACCACTGTGTGTTCACGTGCAAGTTCTCAGATGGTGATTTCCTAGTTCTGCTATTGTACGTTGATGACATGCTCATCAAGGGAAAATACATAAAAAAGATTGACAGGCTGAAATAGGAGTTGGGCAAGTCATTTGCAATGAAAGACTTGGGCCCAACTAGACAGATCCTAGGAATGGAGATAACCTGTGATAGAAGCAGTAGAAAGCTTTGGTTGTCACAGTAGTGGTATATTGAGAAAGTCTTAGAACGGTTCAATATGAATGTAGCGAAGCCAATCAATAGTCCACTCGATGGTCACTTCAAATTGAGCCACAAATAGTATCCCAAGACGAAGGCAAACGTGGATGAGATGTAAAAGATACCCTACGCCTCGGCAGTAGAAAGTTTGATGTATGCTATGGTGTGTACACACCCAGACATAGCATATGCGGTTGCTGTTGTCAGCCGGTATCTTGTCAATCCTGGTAAAGAACATGTGCAGCGGTGAAGTGGATACTGCGGTATCTAAGAGGCTCATCCAGGTTGAGTCTCTGCTATGGTGACAAAAAACTTGTGTTAGAAGGCTACACAGATGTAGATATGGCAGGTGACATAGACTCTAGGAAGTCTACATTGGGGTTTATGTTCACGTTTGCAGGGGGAGCGGTCTCTTGGCAGAGCAAGTTACAGAAGGTCGTAGCATTGTCGACAACAAAGGCCAAGTACATCGCGGTCACAGAAACATGCAAAGAGATGCTTTGGATGAAGAGATTTCTACAAGAACTCAGCTCGAAGCAGGAGTAGCATGTGGTCTATTGTGATAGCCAAAGTGTGATACACTTGAGCAAGAATCCAAGTCAGCATCCCAAGTTGAAGTACATAGAGATTCGGTATCACTTGATCAGGGATACCTTGGAACAGAAGGTGTTACGGCATGAGAAGGTCCACACGGACGATAACGGGTTAGACATGATGACCAAGGCTTTGCTCAAGGGCAAGTTTGAGGTTTATAGAAACCTAACTGGCTTGAAGAAGGCGGATTCCTCTTGAGTCGGAAAGAGAGATATTTGACAGGATTTTCCTCCTTAGGTGTAGAGGGGAAGATGGTGCAGCTTGGGTGTGGTTGGGCGTCGGGCCGGTTCTGGTCTGGCAAAAATTCACCCGGATGAACAGCTTGTCACTAGACTATTTACACAACAGTCAGGCGCCCGATAGTCTGATGTCCGGGTGCCCGGTGCCCAGGTCGGGCGCTCGCCCATGTTGGGGCGGGCGTCCAAAATTCGGCAGGCTTATTTCAAAATCTCACTGGACAATTTTATGGTTGGCCGGGCACCCGATGGTCCATTGACCAGGCGCTCGACCATGCGCAGACTGTTTAAACGTAGTTTCTTATTTTAGCTCTGTTTCTCCAGTTGCTCTATTTAAGAGGTTTCAAAACGAGATTAGGGTATTCTAATAGGAGGTTTTTACGTCCAAGGAGAGAGAGAGAAAAAAAAAGAGGAAGAGAGAAAGAGAAAAGAGAGAGAGGAAGCTTGTGGAAGGGATGATTCTGTTTGTAGAAGTTATCTACTGTGCAGTCTACGTCTCAACGCTTCTACGTCCTCGTGATCGGTGAGATATCTCCGTTTTTCTATATTCTCTTATTGTTTATTCACTCCTGCATGAGTGAAGAATGTTTGATCCAAGTGGTTCGTGCTTGTGATCGGTTGTAGCAGTTCTCTTTCATAGAAGATTGTTGGTCTGGATTAGGTCCTGTGGTTTTTTACCTCTTCGAGGGTTTTCCATGTAAAATTCTCTTATATTGTAAGGTTTATAATTTGATTTAGTTCATTGCTTTATAATATCCCATAATTCAAGTAGTTTGGGGGGCGAGATCCTAAGATTTTGTGAAATGCACCCAACAATTTCTTCTACATCGTGACCATCGACTAGATACGCCGGTGTGTTGTGGAACATGCATGGGACTACTAGTTGATGTTGTCTTTCCAGCCAGATGTGCCAGCAGACATGCAGCACGCACTAGGCTGCTTGGCGGATGCGCTAGACATTTCATTCCGTACTCCTTTGCTTCCTGAAAGCACCAAATGTGTCTGTGCTTTTCACACCTGCAATAGTCGGAAGAGAGATTCTGGCAAGGATCTCGGAGTTCCAGTGAGGATTCTGACGAGCAACGAAATACTCAACCGTCGCCACAATGCTCTCTCATACCTCTTATAAATGACGAAATTGATTATATATAGTCGAAAATTGCAGAGAACTGCCTATCAACACTTGACACATGACGCCCATCCACTTTCTAGCACAATCATCAGACCCAATGCATCCACTTTTACTAGACTGAATGAGTTCTTCTCTTATGTGTCCAGCGCATCCACTGTGCAACTGCGCATCCACCATTGAATCGCCAACACGCCCATATTGAACTCGTTATTGAAGTTGATCCCGCATTCACCGTTACGCTTGGTGCATCCACCTGCGCCGCCTGAACGGTGGGCCCTTCTCCATTTTGAAAAGATGTGGGCCCATCCGTTGATGTGGATACATGCGCTGGGCTCCATGGCCCAGGTGTGTGTCCACGTGTCTGGTCCCATCCTTTTTCGACATTTTTTTATACACGGGCCCAACATGTGTACCCAAGTGGGCCCTCACGCATCCACTTGCGCCGGCAACCTTCTACTTGCATTACTATCCGTAGGTTCGTTTCTCCGTGTGACGATGTAGCTTTTTCTGAAAACACTTCGTCTTCCCACGCATCCACCATTTTGGAACCCCAACAGCCCATAAGAAGTTTTTAATGGTCAATCACCACAGAGATTTGGATCACATACCCTAAAATGAGATGTCAAAACCTGGACGGCATGGAATGTAACATGCATCATGGTGGCCCCACAGTCAGGATTGGTGGATCCCATAAAGCCGGGCCCGATATAAAACGGTTACATCACCGAATCATGTCCGATGATCCCAACCCAAAAGCCCCAAACCCAAAATAGATCTCCCTATACCTGAAGGATTCCACCACTTCTATACTTGCTCTGTCCCACCGATTCAGAATTCCCAACCACGCACCCTTTAAAGGGTACGGGCTTGAGTACTGGCTGTTGGAGTTTAGTGGGGAACACCTGACGGTCAAGCCGCTACCCATCAAGAACATGACGGTCATCGTCCTCCATAACCCACCCTGCTTCGGCAGGTTGGTCCACTGGTGATGAGCCATTGGCATTTGGGAGAAGCCACAAACATGATAGCGTAGGTAATCAAAGGGTACGGGCTTGAGCACTGGCTGTTGGAGTTTAGTGGGCAACACCTGGTATCAGTCATATGTACAGGATCGCGTGCGGAGCTCTTATCGTGCGGAGTAAACTCTATTGGGCCCACCTAGAATGTATGTGCTTCATCTATTCCGTCCATATGTTTTTATGGCTCATTTTAAAGGTTGAGCCCGAAATTTAAGCATATCCAAATCTCAAGTGGACCATGCCACAGGAAACAGTGGGAATAATGATTTCCACCGTTGAAACCTTTCCAGGCCCCACAGTGATGCTTATTTGTCATCCAACCTGTTCATAAGATCACATGGACATGGACGAAGGGAAAACAAAAATATCAGCTTGATCCAAAACTTCGGTGTTCCCCCAAGAATTTTTCAATGGTAGACATTCAGTTCACATTTTTCTTGTGGTGTGGTACAATTAGAATTTCATATGCTTCATTTTTTGGTACCATACCTAAAATTATCTGTTAAGATGGATGGACGGAGTGGATAAAATAAGTAAATCACGGTGGGCCCCACAGAGTTTACTTTGCATGCTACTCACTATGCAATCCGCTTCCTATGTACAGCTCCATTGAATGGTTTGGATTATCAGTAATCGGCATTCATCAGTAATCGGCCTTCATCCAAGGTAGATATTTCGACAGGAGACGAGATAACACCATCGGCGACATCATGCGATCTACCGTCAACGTCGAATAAGTCGGCCTCTCCTGATGTACGAATGAAGTTGTGTACTACACAACGAGCAAGCATAATCTTTACCTGTGTGAGAAAAAGATATTGTGGAGCCGTCCTTAGAATTGAAAACCTAGCTTTTAGTACTCCAAAGCAGTGTTTTATCACGTTTCGTAATTGTGTATGTCGATAATTGAATAATTTCTTGGCATTAGCCAGATTGCGACCTATACGATATTCATTGAGATGATAGCGTATACCACGGTAAGGTACCATAAACTCGGGGTAGTGAGCATATCCAGCATCTACTGCATAATATTTACATACATTTGTCTGTAAAGTGTAATCAACATAATTGGTCTTTAGCGGCCACTACTATAATATAGATAAAGATTTGCTCAATAAATTTACCATCTGGGAGTGTAAATGGATTGTGTGAGTTGGTCAATGCACTTTACAAAATACGTGCATCAGAAGCCGACCCTTCCCATCTAGCTAGGACGTAAACAAACTTCATGTCAAATTTACAGGTAGCCATAACATTTTAAAAAATATTCCCCTTTCTATTTCGGTACACTACACTTTCCAAAGAAGGAACGAACGCTGGAATATGTATCACATCTATTGCACCGATACAGTTCTAATTACCATTTAACAGTAGTTAGGGGTCTATGAAATTTAATAGTTATTTGAGAAAGTGAATCAGATAAAGTAATAAGCATACATTATTACTTACCTGAAAGCAGTCACTCTAAAATGGATTTGTTGAGATCTCCACAGGAGTTTCGGGTGAAGGTAATTTCACATAATCAGCGTACAGTGAAACTACTGCATTCAAGACTCAATGAAAATAATGACTCACAGTTTCCCCTGACCTGATGAAACGATTTCCAATCACCTGGTTTCGAACATTATGACCTAACGTATGTATGAACATGACAAGTTGTTTTTCCATACTAACATGTTTGGCATCAGTCAATAGGCTCTTGTCCCGCAAAGTGGAGCACAAGTTGAAGAATGAAGACTTTGTCATCCTTAATTGAGAGATGTAATCGGTGTCCCTTACCCTTTTAATCCCGTCTATAATACGGGTACGATCATAATCACCATGTCTAGGTGGGTTACGAAAGAGATAAGTTCGACATACTCTCCGGCTACCAGCGCAGCAGAGGCAGCATTCATGATAGTTGCAAAGAATTTCAACTCCTCATCCGTCCAGCTATGATTATCCATTTATGACTGGTTGTATAGACCATTCGTCCAAGTTTATATTAAAAGTCTTTATTTTGTACCACAATGTTTCTAACGATTTATACTAGGTAGGTGTATATTTTACTAATGAGAATAGAAAAGTTAATGGATAGGATGTCTATCTCCAACTCCCTCATTATGATGATCCAACCTTTCATCTCGAAGTTAAGTAGCATGGATATGGGTTTATTCGATCTAACTTTTTCATAATGATCCGCGCCGATCATCTGTTCGCTCACCTCAAGTGCAATGCTGCGATGTAGTAGTAATCTTGGTAAGACCGAGGTCGATCCATAGGGAAGGAGGTAAACAATTAAAGTATCCTAATAACTAAAATTTATGAAGTTTAGGAAAACAATTTTAAGAATTAACAAGAAAAATCTGAGAATAAAAGGATAACTAGAGCATCAAGAATCCAATTATAGCTCTCCTTGATGTATAATTCGTATAAGTTTCTCAATTACTCAACTAGAATCAAAATCACATCCTATCTAGCCGGATTATAGAGTGATTATATTATCAAAACAATCTAACACATGTGTTGTTCATCAACATGATTCCCTCAATTCAAGTTAAGACTTGAGCATACTCAATTGCATAGGTTAATCCTACTTCTAATAGATTAAGATCACAACTATGATAATCATCAAACCCTGTCACAAAGCTTAACTAATACCATCGTTTGAACTTGATTCAAATCACATAAACACCCAATATATTTCAGAATTTCTGGAAAAGATAGAACTTGGGTTTGAAGTTCCCACATGAAGGTCCAAGGTCTAGAGCGTATTGAATCTGATTCCTCGGAGCGTACAGGTCTAAATCTTTGCAAAATAACTAAGTTACTAGATTTAGATTAACTAAGCGTCACATGAGCCCGGAGTCATCAATAGATGAAAGAAAAATTAAACTAGAACTTCATTCAAACATAAGCAAACCATTGTTCAACATCAAATTCAAACTTGAAACTTTAAAAACGAATTAAACCATCTAAGAAAACTATAAGCTTCACCTCTTAGCTTTAGCTAAGAAGTTAACTAAAGAAAAGCATAAAAACAAACTAGAAGTACTAGAACTAGAAGAAGAAGAAGAAAACTAGTTGTATGAGGCTAGGAAGCCTCCTAGGTCTTGAATCCTTTGCTCCTCACGTTGCTAGATACCTTTGGGAGAAAGTGGAAGGAGAAATCTCGCACAAAGTTGGAAAGTTTTGGATTTCGAAGTCTCCTTGCACAGTCAGGACGCTGGCCGGCTGGCTGGAGGTTGCACAGTTGTTTACAAAAACTTCTGGAGTATTATGTATACAGGCTGACCTGTCAGTCGGCCGGACCACAGGTCAGGCTTCACAAAATCCCTCCACAGAAAATCCTGTTCTTTTAGGGTTTGGCCGGCCGGTCAGTGGCCTTGTAAAATGTGATTTTTCATCGGCTTTTCTTTCTCCATTGCATTGCATCTTTCCTCCGCTTCTTGCCCCTTTATTCCTTTGATCTTCAAGGCATGTAAGAATGGTATCTAATCATCCAAATGACGAAGTCTTTCTCTTATTCCTATAAATACAAAACCATGTATTAGATTAGTCTTTAAAGTATGAAAATCATGCATAATGTGTGATGAATTGGGGTTATAATATGCACAATTCAGAGCTCAACATCATCTAAGATATTTTGGTGCAAGTAACTGTGTGTGGCCCATAGATATATTTTGTAAGACAACACAAAACATTGGGTATAAGAAGATGTTGTCCATCTGTCGCTACACCTAATTGTATGACTAGATCCAAAATTATAAGAAGATTTAAATCTCAGGTGGACCATACCAATAGAAAGAGTGATGAATAATCATTAAAATCATTTTGCGGACCACAAAAGATTTAGACAAAGCTGATTTGGAAGTTATTTTCCTTTAATCCTGACCTTTTTAACAATATGAAGAGCTAGGATTGTAAATAAACATTACTGAAACCCACTAAGCTGGAGAAACGGATAGACGGTGTGGATATACAAAATACTATCACTGCGGGCCACACAGTAGGGATAACACACAGTAATTTGTCCCCGTGGTGACACCTAATTCGCTCCCCTTACCGAGATGTTCTATCGGGCCCACCTTCATATATGTATTTTGTGGAAGGGCGTCCATGTGAGGGAAGCAGATTAGCTGGTGCACCTCACACCAGCGAGCTCCCTGGTGTATTGTCGTCACTAATTTTTATGGGCCCCACCATGAGGTTCGTCATATATCCAAACTGTCCTTCCATTTGGTGACATCATTATAATGATTTTACCGAAATATAAGATAAATCCAATGAAAGCCTGGACCACACTTTAGAATGCAGTGGGAGATTGAACGTCTACCGTTAAAACCTTCTTGATGATGACAAAAGTTTTGGATCAATCTGATGTTTGTTTTATCACTTCATCTAGGTCCTTGTGACCTTATGAACAGTTTGGATGTCAAATAAACATCATGGTGGGCCCTCAGAATGTTTTAACGGTGAAAATCATTGTCCCCACAGACTTTTGTGGTGTGGTCCACTTGAGATTTGGAGGCCTCTCATTTTTTAGGAAAATGCCCTAAAATGATCTCATAAACTGGATGGACGGTGTAGATATGCTAAATACATCATCATGGGGCCCACATAATCTTGATTTTCTTTCAACCGTTGGTACGATGACGGAGCTCGAGGATTGACGCTTGGTCTGCAATCGACATGTACTCGCACCAGCAAATTAGCTAGTGTAGGTTACACTAGGCAATCCGCTTCACCATGTGAGGATATAATCACCGTCCATGTGAGGATTTAATAACAACTGATTTTCTGGTATGGTTCACCTTAGATTTAGATATGCTTCAATTTTGGAATTATACCATAAATGGAGCTTTCAAAATGGATGGACGGTGTAGATTTAAGGAACATACATCAAGTTGTGCCCCACAGTTAAGGATCCACCGACCTCGGTGGATCCGGTGATCCACCCAAACCGTGCCCTTTGTGGAAGCGGATTGCAAACTGAGTAACTCAGTACGCTAAGCGTCCTGTGTAAACTCTGTGGGCCCCACCGATGCTTATGTATTTCATCCACTCCATTCATCCATTTTAACGTGTAATTTTATGGCTTAAGACAAAGATTGAAGCACATAAAAATCTGAACTGGACCACATAACAGTAAACAATGTGAATTGAACCTATACCGTCTAACAAATCTTGGGGGCCGTGAAAGTTTTGGATCAAGCTGATATTTGTTTGTTCCCTTCATCAATGTTTTGTGTGATCTTTTTAACAGGTTGGATGACAAATAAACATCACTGCTGTACCTAGAAAGGTTTCAATGGTGGAAATCATTATACCCACTAATCACCATGATATGGTCCACCTGAGTTTTGGAAATGGCATTCTATTTGGGTTCAACCCCTTTTATGATCTGGAAAGTCAGATGGATGGTGTAGATAAACTACATACATTTACAGTGGGCCCAACTGAGTTTACTCAGTACGATAAGAGTGTACTGAGTAACTCAAAACGTAATCTGATTTCGTATTTTGTATCCACGTCATCCACTCATCCCTCCAGAAGATTTTATGATAATTTATTATTTTTCTATAATGCCCAGAAATTATCTTTAATATCAGATGGACGGCGTAAATACATATTCAGTGGTGGGGTCCACAGTGATGTATGTTCCTTATATCCAGTCCATACATCTGTTTTGAAAACATAACTTTTAGGGCCGCACCATCTTCAATCAACATTCCGATGGCCTCTGTGAAGTTTTTAATGGTGAGGATTTGGATCCACTGATGAGATTAGATGAGGATCCACCCATACCACACCCATCTATACCACCCTGGTTCATAGTCAATCCGCTCCCAAATCACATAGCGTATAGATTAAACTATGTGGGGTCCACCTAAATTATGTGTTTTATCCAGTCCATTCATCCATATTAACAGATATCTTTTCAGCTTAGAAAAAAATTTGAAGAATATAAAAAAGTTGAAGAGGACAACAGTAAAGAAAAACGATCCATTAAACGGGTACCGTTGATATATTCTTGGGGACCACATAAGTTTTTTATGACTATATAATTGTTTTTTTTTTATGTTCATCAAGGTCTACGTTATCAACAATATTTAACAGGCTGGATGACAAATAAACTTCATTGCGGGACCTAGAATGGTATCAACGGTGGAAATCCAACACCCATCATTTCCTGTCTTATGGTCCACATGATTTTTCGATATCATTCTCGTTTTGGGTTTTAGCCCTAAAATGATCTGTAAACTCAAATGGCCGATGTGGATGGCACACATACATGATGGTAGTTGCGACAGAGCACCAAGATGGGCAACTGTGACGACCTACGCGGACTGGATGTATCACAAATCACAAAACGGAGACATATCTGGTCTTGTGGTCACTACTGATGATGAGAGGAAAAAGTTGGCGAGACAGGTGAGACAAATCACCGGCAATTGTGGCGACTTACATGATAGGCATGAAAACAGGGAGAGTTCATATCGAGAGTCAGTAACAACCACAGAGAGTTTGATATCTACTATCACAGTCAGGAGTGGAGCCAGGATTTTTTTCCAGAGGGGGCAAGATATTAGCCTGATTCAAAACTTGTAGTGGCCCCCATGATGTATGTGTTGTATCCACACTGTCCATCCATTTGTAGAGATCATTTTATGGCATGAGCTAAAGAATGACGCATATCACAAGCTCAAGTGGACCCCACTGTAAAAAATAATGGGGATTTAACGTGTGCATTAAAAACGTGTGTTGGGCCATACAACGTTTCAATCAAACTGATATTCATGTTTTCCCTTCATCCATGTCTATGTGAAATTAGATCATGGTGGGCCCTAGGAAGGTTTCAATGGTGGGTGCCACTGTCCCCATTATTTATGTGATGGGGTCCATTTGGGCTTTCATTCTACCCCATTTTTTGTCTCAACCCAAGACATGATCTCCTAAAACAGTTGGACGGTGTAGATATAACACATATATACAGTGTGGTGGGGCCATAAAACTAACTGATCTCACTGGAAGTAGTCAGTACACCGTTAGTAGGTAATCCATCTCAGACGCGGTTCTCCTGCCAAAGCAGTTTGCGGGAAGTGCCTACGGTGTCATGAGACAGCGGGACCACCTTGATGTTTACGATCAATTCACATTGTCCATCCGTTTTGCTTGCCTTTTTTGTGACAGTAGACCGAAAAAGAGGCAGATCGAAGGCTGAAATGGACCACACCACATGAACTAGATTCACAATGAACTCTTACGGTTGAAAACTCAGGGAGGGCATTTGCCCCCCTTGTCCCCTATTTGGCTCCACCCTTGATCACTATCGATATCATCTTCATTATCTCGGAATGGAAGATGGAACTTGACCTGTTTTCAGACCTTTGGGTTGTAAGCATGTCGTCCCATTCAGAAATCCATCGGCCAATGGTGTTATACTTTTTAATCAACACCTGTGAAGAAGAAGAAGAAGAAGAAGAAGAAGAAGAAGATGATGATCAGTGCAACATTGAGATCATGGATGAAGGAGAGGAGATGATGGCATTATGGTATCAGAGATATCTTACCCTGATTTTTTTGATGCGTTTAGATGGTCTGTCCCTTGCTCTCGTTAGCTCGTTATATAGCCACCAGAAAAACGAACCAGGAAGGAATCGTGCTCCCGCGGACCATGCTCTCTCCAGCAGGGTCATCTCATAGGCCTTGAGACGTGAGCAAAATTCGGGAGGGATTACCCTCGATTTCTCGTCGTAGCCACTGCAGACTGATGAGGGAAGTACCCAACACTCCTTACTCTGCAAAAATATCCTACCAAACGGAGTCAGTCGTAATAATGACTGACTCCCTTGGATTTCCACGATCTTCACGAAATCAAACATGCCCTTAAGGTGGTTATAGGTGCTATCTTATCTTAGGGCAGCTTATGTGAAATGTCCACCATTGAAACTTCCACTGGGTTCATTTGCCCACACAGTCTGGTGGTCCAAATTTGAATCCCCATTATTGTCTATTGTGTTGTCCACCCCTAAGTTGGATTTCGTTGATTCATTGAACTATGTCTTGATATTATAATGCAAATCAGATGGATGGCGTAGATTGTACTAGGACCTCATTGACCAAAGGACATGAAAGAGGCCCCACCCGATGAAATGACGCTTGAAGAGACTATTAGAGGGACGCGGATTGCCTACGAAAGCCTTTCGTAGGCATCTCCTTCTCATTGGTACTTGGCGACCTTTCGACGATTTTCTGACATTTGTTTCCATAAAACATGGTTCTTCCACCACTGCTCTCATTGCCTCATATCACTGCCTCAACCAATTCTACTCTTATAAGCTTCTACTACCTCCAACTTTCTCGCCCCATCGTTTACTTTGTTGAAAACCTACACTTCCACTCTCATCATCCGACTTCTCTCCGTGGAAGAGGAGGCAAAACCAGTAAAAGAATATAGTTCTTTTGTTAAGTGGAAGATGAAGTTTGTGAGTGAGGATTGTGGAGGTCTCTCTTTGCAGTTACATAGTGCATGGGTCACGGGGTTATGTTAGCAATTAAAAGATGGAAAAGTGTCGTGGAAGATGATGTTTGTGGATGTGGGTGAAGTCTTTAGGGGTCTCTGATGCATGGGTCATGGGTCTCTGTTCACAGTTACACGATGCATGGATTGTAGTTGATAACTAATAATCACGGCCCTAAAAACCGCATCCCATTAAAACCCTAAACTGCGAACTATGACTCTACTGATGGCTAGGTTCCTTTCATTACTAAGTTACTTCATTGCTAAGTCACTTCATTATTAAGTTACTTCTTTTCTAAGTCCCTTCATTACTAAGTTACTTCATTGTTAAGATACTTCATTACTAAGTTGTATACCTCTATAAATAACCCCTTTGGGACTACATCAATATATAGAAAACTCAAGGAGAATTCTCCATCATCTATAGCATTTTCATATTCTATCATGGTATCAGAGCGGGTCTGATCCAAGGCCATCTCATCCACCCTTGAATGAGATGGGGTTATCATCCAGATCATCTAATCTCTGATTTCCCATTACGTCCGCAACCCCATCTCCATCTCTGGTAACCTCAATCGGCCTCATTCTCAAACCCCATCTTCATCGCTGTAAACACCAAATCCCATTGGTATCTCAAAATCCCATCTTTTGTCTCGTATATTTGATGATTGCAACCGCCATTGCAGCACTCGAGTCTGGAAAACCCTCTTACCTGCCGTCTCCAAAATCCTCATGCGCTCGATCCTTCGTCCTTCGCCCGATCCCGCGCTCTCACTGTCCCTGCCGGTACCCCCCATTGCTGGAATCCCGACCACCTCTGTTATCGTTATTGCTGTTGTTTCATTCCAGATTTGTCGTAAACCCATTCCAGATCTGTCGGAATCTCATCCAGACCAGATGTTGTTGTTGGCTATCTTCATCCCTATACTTCCCCCATGAATGACACCGACTTTTCCTGTGAAAACCCCTCAGCGCCACCTCTGTGGCATCTTCTATGGAAACCTAGTTGTCCGCCCAATATCGTCCATAAGCTGCACACCTCAAACCCATTTTCACCTCTACATGCACACGTCATCTTCTCCAACCCTCCACTCAGTCGGCAGCCCTCGCACCAGAACTCCTTACATCACTGTCATGTGCTCTAACTACCGGTGCACCTTATACTCGTTCTCTGTAGATCTCCGTTCCTACACATCTCTCAAATCTCTGAGATTAAAGCCCTCTCTTTTTGGAGACTAACTTTGATCTGTTACTCTCTAGATCACGCTCATCTATATTCTCATAGGATCAGAGCGGGTTGATCTAGTCCATTGATCAATGAGCCTCTAAAAGTCATGGTCCTTATCACCACCCACGTCAGCGAGCAAGACGAGTCTCACACAGTTAAGTACCGTAGTTTTACATCTTTGGATGAGGGGATTCTGAGGGTTTTCAGTCAACACACCCACAAAGTTGCCTGTTCCTCATGTGCAATGCACATAGACCACGTGTCGTCTGACGGACTCCTTCGACCACAGAATGAGCCACATCCTCACATTTCCCTTTGTCAATCCAGTTTGGGGCCTTATGTTGCTCATAATTTCGTGAGGGTGTGCTTCACCTCCCAACTGCCTTAATCCCCTTCATGAGTTTTAGGAACAGGGAACATCCGTCAAATTCAACAGCGACTTCCAAATCAAGGTTGTCTATCACAGTGTGTTCAACACGAACAGGGTTGCGGGGTTCTGCCCGCCTCAGCCCTTACATGTTTAGAAGACTCTGGACACCCGTACGATCAAGTGTCAGTCATGTCTGGGACATGTTAGGAAAGAAAGCCCCTGAGAAGTTAATCCCAGTGTAGTTTTAGGTCTTCGGCCTGAGAAGTTAATCCCAGTGTAGTTTTAGGTCTTCGGACCGTTGGACTTAAATTTGTGTAGTTAAAATTGATGGTGAAATTTTTTTTATTTCTGTTTTGAAGCTTCAACTCAAGTAGTCGAGATCAATACTGGTTTTTATGGAAAGCTTAAAATCTTTTGGTATTTTTGAAATGATCCGGGTTATCGAACCTTGATCCGAGCGGTCGAGGCTGATGCCTGTTTTTGGTTGAAAGCAAGAAAGGTCTCCCGAGAAATTAATCCCAGTGTAGTTTAAGGTCTTCGGACCCAAACTGTACAAGCAATGCTAGAAATACACTTTTTTTTTTGGAAAATGTCCGGTGTCATCTGATCTTGATGTGAGCAAACAAGACCGGCACCGGTTTTTATTAAAAATCACTCGGGATCTTGATCCCGACGTAGTTTAAGGTCTTCGGACCCGAACTTTGTACATGCGATATTTTTTTTGTTTTCAAAAAATGTCCGGAGTCGTCAGACCTTAATTTGAGCAATCAAGATCGATACCGATTTTATTAAAAATTCCTTAGGATGTTGATCCCGATGTAGTTTAAGGTCTTCGAACCAAGTTTTTTGGGGTTGGGCATACTTACCTTGCTTTATTTGGCTTCTGACGAGGCTGATTGTGATTTGAGTGGTCCGAATTGCTTGATTTGGCCCTATGGGCCCCTTTCAGACCTCAGCTTTGCTTTGGAGCACCTTTTCTTGATGTTTTGTGAGGCTAAGAAGGCTTCTCATGGTGTGGATGATGACTTGAACGGCTCAGATCGCTCTTTTCAGCCATGTGGACCCACTTGATGATCAGATTTTGAATTTTGCTCCTCTTTCTTGATGATCAAGCCTTCGATCTTACTATTTGATGGCTCATGCAAGCTTTTCCATGGTTTAGATCATGATGATCTAGTCTTTGAATGGCTTAGATTGCCTGTGGGCCCCTCTTGATCAATTTTTCTTATCTTTGGCTCGATCAGGCCCATGTTGGCTGTAATACTTTGTGATTGGACAGGTGGGGTACCCTTTAGATGATTTAGATCAACCTTCAATGAAATCTAGAGTTGTTTGGAGCCTTAGGCGGTCCTCACGGTGCCATCTGTTGACGTGGACTGTCAACCTCACCTACCAACAACTGTGGAGCCAATCCTGTGAAGAGAGAGGGAGCGCGTCCGTACGGGCGGCCCACAACTGGCCGCCCAAGGCTCACCTCTTGTGCGGTCTGGGCTGGCTCTGGTTCGGACAGTGAGAACATTCTCCTGGCTGCTGTCTCCCTCATCCTTGTACCTGTTTTTTCGATTTAGCCATGAATCTTTTCCTTGTCTCTTCTTTCCTTCTCTTTTTGTCTTTTTCCTGCTTGGTCCTTTCTTGGGTAGGCATTGATGATGGCTTAGGGGCCCTTGTGGGATAGATTGATGGGTCCCACACTTCCGCAATTGATGAAGGCTTTAAAGATGCTGAGATGTCTTTGATTGATGGTGTAGATGAAGCATTGAATGAGGGCATTGATGGGGATTTAGGGGTAGTGGTTGGTGGAGCTTTGAATGGCCCCATTAATGGGAGCCATGTTGGAATTTCAGATTTGAATGGGCCATTGCTTATGGGAGAAATGGATGGTATGGATGGGATAAGGAGATGGGACATAGGTGAGGCTATGCATCCCTTGGGTGTGGGCCGCATGGATGATATGATTGATGGTGGTGATGGGGCTATGATGGACATAGATGGGCTGATCTCATGTTTGAATGGAATGGATGGTTCAGATGATACCTTTAATGGCTTGGATGCTCTTGATGATGGCCGAGATGTGTGGCACACTTGCTTGGGTGGACTTGATGTGATCATTGATGATGTCCCCCTGATGATGGATGGTGTGGATGCCTCGATGATCCCTTTGATTGGACAGGATGATGATTGGATTCACGACTTCATGTTGGAGAGGGCCGCAGGTCCAGATCTGACTGTTGATTCTTCAATCGGGGTTGCCAGGACCTTTCTTGATGGTTCAGATGCATTTCTTAGCGGTCAGATTGGTCAGGATGCCACGATGTGCGGTGTGATCTTCGCTGATAGCTCTTTTGATGGAGAGTACCATCTTTCTCCTGATCGTTAGTCCTTTACACACTCAATTCACGAGGTGGGCGAGTCTTCTCATGCGGCTGAGGTCGTGGCAGTTTCAGACAGCGATGTGACTATATCAGACATAGCCGCCACTGGGGATAGGTCAGGGGTTGTTGAGTCTGCAGCGGTTCCAGCTTTTCCTTCTCCTTCACCCGTTGATCTTTCGATCCTTGATGAGCTGTCATCGATTCCTGGGCCTTTTGTTCTGGAGGGAATTCCTGTGAGGACTTGTCAGCTGCTTCCTCGTCCTTCTTGCTCACCACGACTGCTTGCTTGGCTTGACAGCTTGTCATCTTATGAGATTCGAGATTTAGAGTCCTATGGCTTCAGCGGTCTGATTTATATGGCTAGAGTTGACATTGACTGGAGGATGCTCGGGGCTGCACTGATTGACTGGGTCCCATCGTTGAACTTGTTTGCATTCAACGATATGGAGATGGGACCCTCTCTGGAGGAGCTTGCGCGTTTGACCGGTCTTCCTTGGGATTATACTTAGTATTTTTCACCGAAGACTTTACCAAAGATTGTCACACCGCAGAACTGGTTTGGGATCGCTTATCTTGTTCAGCCTGTAGCTGCTGGTCAGGATGCTGTGGTGTTCTCCTTGGATTTGCTGTATGATCTTTTTTCGGGTCCTCGGAGTGTGACAGGGCCTTTACTTTCTCGGAACGCACTGATTTTCTGCTTGATAGTTGAGGTGCTATTCTCGGGATGGTGGAGGTCTCAGACTCCTTTGCTTTTCGAGGTGATGAATCGAGCTATTCGACGGCAGGGGATCATTTCTCTCATCTTGGCTAAGCTGTTTAATGGGCTGACTGACTATGCCCTGGGCTGTGCTCATGTCCTTCGTGGCTGCTGTGCATTTCTTCAGGTATCTTTTCTGCACTTCCTTTTTCCTTTTTGTCTTTTGGGGATTTCTTTACTCGAGCTGAACTTCTTTTCTTTCTTGATGATCAGGTTTGGCTATGGGAGCGTCTTTCGCTGACTGTTCCTGTACCATTTCCTGGCACCCGTCGCCCAGACCTTATCCGACACATCATGGAATTTCTTCCACATATAGCTAGGATGAGTGAGCCCTTATATCGCCGAATGTTCGTTGGGAGTCATCTTGGCTTTTACTTCCTCCAATGCTTTACGATACGCACCGCCTTCCTCTGATGCTGGTAGGCTTTCGATCTTACTTTTCTTACCACCCTATCCGGTTCCTGCGGCAGTTTGGGTACGAGCAGGATATTCCTCTTTTTACTTTCACGGGTATCGGGCGTCGAGCACTTCCATCTAGATTATCTGACTTTAGGACCCGAGTTGACGGATCCTGGGTGAGTTACCTGACTGCTGATCTGCTTGGTTTTGAGCTACGGGCTTTTCCGATGGCGACTGCCCCATATCAGTACTGGCTTGCTGAGCAGTCTCTGTATCGACATATCCCTTACTAGCACCAGACTGCCGATGAGGATGAGCAGGATATCCTTAGAGATGCCGGCTCTTCATCTGGTTCATATGAGCCTTTTGAGGAGCGCTCATTCATCGATTCTGGTTTTCATTTGGCCACTCATGGCCATTTGCTGTCTAAGATTTCCGCACTTCAGTATCATTGTGAGATGATGTCGAGGAGATTGGCTGCCGATCAGAGGTTGTCTGATGAGGAGACAGCGGTCCGTATCCTTGAGCGCGATGAGGTGCATTACCTGCGTATGGAGGTGAGCAGGTTGAGAGCGAGGCTACTTCATTATGAGTCGGAGGACTTACCTGATATGGCCGAGGAGGAGGGTAGAGATTGATTGTGTTGGCCATCTATACATTCCTTTTTGCATAGTATATGATTGATGATGATGCATTTTTTGTATTTTTTGAAAAAGATGACATGATATATGTAAAAGAAATATGATGCCTTTAATGAAAAAGGAGAAAACTTTTGAAAATCTATTATGCCATGAGTTGTCTTGTGAGTGTGTCTGGATTTTGTGTCAGGATATAGGAATGAGAACTGGGGCTCAGCCAATGCTTTGACTGATGTCTCGAGATTGACTTGCTTGAGAAACCTTTAGTTCCCTAGAGATGTAGGCAATGTAAACTGTTACTTCCTGAGATTGTCAGAGTTTGTAGAATTCTTCATTCCCGACTGCACTTCTTCTTGTTCTTGAACTGTAACTGCTTGAACCGATCTGGACTGTTTGATTTCTTAGTACCTTCACTTTTAATTTTTCTTTTTCTATTTGAGCCATTTTTTGCCTGCAGCCCTCTTTCGAGTTTTCACTACAGCCGGCCTTTTCCCGTCATTTTTACCCGTGGTGCCCTTTCGGGTTTTTACCACGTCCCGGGTGTTTGATCTTGCCTGCCCCTTGGTAGCTATGTTGTTTTTACCCTCGGCGCCCTTTCGGGTTTTCACCAAGTCCGCCGTATGCCCACTGTTTTTACTCAGAGCGCCCTTTCGGGTTTTCACTCCGCCCTCTTTATTTAGGCACACATTTTTTTCTTCTTTTTTCTGGATCTTTGGATAATTGCGGCGACTAGAGGTCGGGAATCCGTCGTTACCGGTCGATGGTAGTCTTTCAGCCCTTATCTTGAGTTACTATGATAGAGCTAGCGGTCTTAGCCATAGACCCTTCTGAGATGAATGGATGGATGACTGTGTTTCCTTTTGGGTTGATTTTTCTCGGGTGCCTTGTTTTGGCTTCACATCTTCTCTCTCTTTCTTTTTTTGTATTCTTTTTTTCTTTTCCTCTTTTTTTTGTATTCTTTTTTTTTTCTCTTTTTCCCTTTGAATCCCCTTATTTGAAACACTTATTGGTGGACGGAAACGATTTCTCATGGGTTTTAGCTTTGACCTCTTGACTTCAGCTCTATTAAGGTAACTCTTGATAAGGTCAGAATGACTTACCCATGGAAGATCTTCACTTTGTCGGCGTTGATTGACTCAGGAAGATCCACCCCTCTCATGCTGGTGAGTCTGAGGGCGCCTCCGGGAAGCACTTCTCTGATGATCAGCGGTCCGTCCCACGATGGTTTGAACTTCCCTTTGGGATCCGGAAGGTGTGATGGTAGAATCTTCTTCATGACCATGACTCCCACCTTGAAACTTCTTTTTCGGATTCTCTTGTTATAAGCCTAAGTGATCCTTTTCTGATAGCATTGTGAATGACTTAGTGCACGCATGCGCTTCTCATCTGCTAGCCGTAACTGATCGAATCTGGCTCGTTGCCATTCTCCTTCTTCAATTCCGCTTTCTAATAACACCCGTAGTGACGGTATTTCCACCTCGACTGGTAGAACTGCTTTCGTTCCATAAGTAAGCTCGAAAGGAGTAACGCCTGTAGCAGACCGTACAAACGTTCGATAGGCCCAAAGTGCATATAGGAGCATGTCTGACCAATCTCGATAAGTTACGACCATCTTCTCGAGTATCCTGACGATTATTTTGTTTGCGGCTTCTACCCCACCATTCATCTGAGGACAGTAGGGGCTTGATCGATGACGTTGAATCTTGAATTTGCTGAGGAAGTCATCCATCTTCTTGTTGACAAATGGGGTCCCATTATCTGTGATGATAGCATTGGGGATTCTATACCGGCATATGATGTTGTTCTTCATGAATTTGATCACCTGGGATGTTGCAATTGTGGTGTAGGAGGCTGCTTCTACCCACTTGGTGAAATAATCGACTGCCACAAGTATATACTCATGACCATTTGATGCTTTGGGACTAATCCTCCCGATGATGTCGAGTCCCCACATGGAGAAGGGCCAGGGAGTCGTCAGATTGTACAACTCTGATGAGCGGGCATGAATTTGATTCGCATGCTCCTGACATTTGAAGCGTTTTCTGACGTGCTTGCAGCAGTCCGTTTCCATGGTGAGCCAATAGTAGTCGAGTCGTAGAATCTTCTTTGCCATCATGTGCCTGTTCATGTGTGGGCCACAGATTCCTTCGTGTATTTCTTTCATGATCTTTGCAGCTTCTGTTTCGTCAACGCACCGAAGGAGGACGTGATTATAGGATCGCTTGTAAAGAACTTCGCCACTGATGGTGAACTGGCCGGCCAAACGTTGGATGGTTTGGCGATTTGTTGCTGTTGCTGACTCCGGATATTCCTGGGTTTCAAGATATTTCTTGATGTCCGCATACCAGGGTTTTTCAGGGACAACTTCGGCTTCTTCTATTTATAGGCAGAAAGCAGGTTCATCTTGAGTTTTGACTGTGAGCTCCCATTCTGAAGCTCTTTTCGGGATCTCGAGCATTGACGCGAGTGTAGCTAGAGCATCTGCAAACTGATTCTTGGCTCTGGGCATGTATGAGAAGGTGATTTCTTTGAATTCTTCAATCAGATTTTCAAGATACAGATGATATGGTATCAACTTCTCGTCCTTAGTTTTCCATTCGCCATTGGTCTGATTGATGATAAGCTGTGAGTCTCCAAATACTCGTAGCTTCTTGACGCCCAAGATTATGGCTTCCCTTAAGCCAGCGATGCATGCTTCATACTTTGCCATGTTGTTGGTGCACTCGAATGTTATGCGCCTTGAGATAGGAATAGGGACATCATCTGGAGAGTAGATGATTGCTCCGATACCACTTCCTTTAGCATTTGTTGCGCCGTCGAAGAATAACGTTCACTCATCTTTCTTCTTCTTTTCTTCACCTTCGATAAGTAAGAGATCTTCATCAAGGAAGAATGTCTTGAGCGGTTGATAATCCAGGAGAGAGTGAGCGGCAAGATGATCGGCGAGGGCCTGCCCCTTGATTGCCTTATGAGTGACATAGGTGATGTTGAATTCAGACAAGAGTAGCGGCCATTTAGCTATCCTTCCAGTGAGTGCCGGTTTCTCGAACAAGTATTTGAGCGGATCCATATGAGCGAGGAGGAGAATAGGGAACACAATCATGTATTGACGGAGTCGCTGGGTTGCCCAGACTAAGGCGAGGCAGGTCTTCTCGATCGGAGAATACCTGGTCTCGTAGTCAGTGAACTTTTGGCTCAAATAATATATTGCTTGTTCCTTCTTCCCAGTCTCGTTGTGTTGGTCGAGGACACAACCAATGGCTTCTTCTGCTACCGAGATGTACAACAATAGTGGTCGTCCAGGAGTGGGCGGCACTAGAACTGGCGGATTCATGAGATATTTCTTGATGCGATCGAAGGCGACTTGGCAATCGTCATTCCATTCTTTTGGAACGCTATTCCGGAGGAGCTTGAATATGGGCTCACATATAGGTGTGAGCTGTGCGATGAAGCGGCTGATGTATTGAATTCTGCCAAGGAAGCCACGAATCTCTTTCTCTATTCTCGAAGGGGGCATCTCAATGATTGCTCTGGTTTTGGTTTCGTCGACTCTGATGCCATCCTCGCTTACCATGAAGCCAAGGAGCTTGCCTCCCATTGCACCGAAGACACATTTCTGAGGGTTGAGGCGGAGCTTGTACTTTTCTAATCTGTTGAATAACTTCTTCAGATCTTCAAAGTGTCCTTCAATTGTGCGATATTTAACGATCATATCGTCCACATATACTTCAATCTCTTTGTTCATCATATCGTGGAATAATGCTGTCATTGCTTGCTGATATGTTGCTCCTGCGTTCTTCAGACCGAATGGCATTACACTGTAACAGAAGGTTCCCCAGGGAATGATAAACGATGTCTTCTCGTGATCTTCGACGGCCATCTTGATCTGATTGTAACCTGAGAACCCGTCCATGAATGAGAAGATCTTGTACCCAGCAGTGTTGTCGACCAGAGTGTCGATATGTGGCAAAGGGAAATCATCTTTAGGACTGGCTTTGTTGAGATCTCAGAAGTCGATGTACATTCGAACCTTGCCATCCTTCTTTGGTACTGGTACGATGTTGGCGAGCCATTCAGGGTAGTTGGAGACTACCAAGAATCTCGCATTATATTGCTTGATAACTTCATCCCGGACTTTCAGAGCCCATTCTGGCTTCATTCTTCGAAGTTTCTGCTTCACTGGTTTCATATCTGGCTTGGTTGGCAGATGGTGTTTAACGAGGTCTTCATCGAGCCCCGGCATGTCTTCATATGAGAACGCGAAGTTGGACAATCTTAGTGCTAGGAACTCTATCATTCTCTATTTCATCTCAGGTGGCAACGATTTTTCAATGCGTACTTCCCTAGGGATCTCAGGTGTCCCCAAGTTTACTATCTCGAAATCATCGGCTACGACATTGGCTTTAGATTCGAACTTTTTGAGGAGATCCTCTAGTTTGGGAGCCGGCTCATCATCTTCCTCATCCCGAGCTTCGTTCAGACCCATGAGCTCGAAGTCTAATTCGACGTCAAAATCATATGATTCGACTTCAAACTCATGTGACTCTTTAGACGAACTTAGCACATTATTGAATGTAGGAAGAGAAATGTTTTTTGGTTTTTGAGAATTTTCTGAAATTGAAATGCTAGATGTTTTTGGTTTTTGAATTTTTTTTTATTTTTTTGGAGTTTTGAAATTCGCGGGACCTTGAACAAGCGGGCATTGCAGACCATGATTGATCTTAGCTTGTTCCAAAGTTTCGCTTGCTGCTTAAACAAGCATTTTTTTTGGAAGCCAAAGCCCTCAGATGACTCTCTGGCTGATTCAAAAGTTAGGGGAACAGATGACCATTCAGGAACCCATACTTCCTCCCCTGAAGAGGTGGGGGTTGATGATTTGGGTGAAGAGTCACAGTCTGGCCCAATGACCATGATTTCTTGCTGGTTGGGTTCGAGATCTGAGTCGTACTCAGTCCCTCCCGGATCACTTACCTCACACTGCAGTTCGTCTGGTTCCATGGCGAGACATGAGTTCGGAATCTGGACATCAGACCAATCTAGGGCTGGCCATTTTCCTTTCTTGGTCCAATGGATGGGCTGCTTTTGCCCCTGGCTGATGATTGATGATGTTGATTCTGCAGAGATGGGTGGGCTGTGCCCCTTGCTAATTGATGCTGAGATGGGAAAATTGTGCCCTTGGTTGGCTGGAATTGAAGTGGGCAGGTTGTGCCCCTGGTTGATTGATGCTGAAGTAGGCAGGTTGTGCCCCTGGTTGGGAGCAAGTATCAGAGTATCCTGGTCCTGAAGCTGTTGTATTTGACTCTTTCCTTCTTCTTCTTCATCATTTCCCTCTTCTTCCGGAGGCTTGGATGGTTCAAGAATCTGGTCCCATCAAATGGAGGGCCACATGGCCCAAGCTAGGCTCATCGGGAGGCCTTTGTGTAGTGCAGTCGATTGATTCCCTCCTGGATCTTTGCAAGGTTCTCCTAGCTTGATAAATGGAATGGGGGAGCACCAAAATTTCTTCTTTCTTTTGTCCATGAAGATTGCCCTGTACCCAAGCCCCCATTTGCGTTGATTATATACCAGCGACATCTTTCTAGATTTGAAATGATTCTTTATCCGATACTTGAAGCTCAGACGTTCTGCTGGTGAAAAGACACGATCCACCCTTATCGGTTTCTGGTTGGCGATAGCGTTCACGGTCTCGAACTCGAAACTATGAAACGAGACGTCTTCTTCGGAGTGCTGGATATCGATGATAGGGACGTTTGGTTCAGTGGCAGCAGCATTGGAAGGAATGATGAGTTCCTTTTCTGCATGGATAGAGATCACTTGATTTCCATAGATGTATTTCACCCATTGATGCAAGGTTGATGGCACAACTCCAACCCTGTGCTAGCCAAGGTCGTCCGAGCAACATATTGAAAGAGGCTGATATATCCAGGATTTGGAATGTGATAGTGGAGACTTCTGGACCTATCTGTACCTCTATATCGACCTCCCCTTCCACTGATCGGCGGGTGTTGTCGAACGCTCTGACGCATATGGTGCTGGGTCGAAATGAAGAGGGACTGATTCCCAGACGTTCTGCAGTCTTGAGTGGGCAGACGTTTAAGCTTGAGCCGTTATCGATAAGGACCAGCGGGACACAGAGGTCTTTGTATCGTAAGGCTATGCTGACTGGATCGCCCATGGTCGCGCCCTTCAGGTGGCAACTCATTATCAGTGAAGGTGATGGCGCGCGGAGCCAGGAGTTGTCGGATCATCAATGCTATCATTTCAGGTGCTGTATCGGAGGAGACATGAGCATCGCTCAAGGTTTTGGAGAACATTTCTCTATGTATACGTGATGTGCAGAGTAACTCCCATACTGAGATTTGAGCAGGGATTGACTTGAGCTGAGTCGCCACATCATATGTAGCTTCATTTTTATTGTCGAGGCCTGAGAGAGCGCCTTTGGGATCTTCTCTGTTCTGATTATCTCTTCGGATGCAACGCCCATTGGGATTCATGTTTCCCACCTCTGCACATTCTGGATAATGCTACGGAACTTCTTTATAATTTTCCTCTCCTTTGCCTTCTAGGACCATCAGTTCTTGCAACGGTACTGGTGTGGGTACCAGATCTTTCTCATATGGAGATTTTGCCTTGAGGACTACATTGTTGCCTGTGCTGAAGGGGTAATATCGAGGCTTGTCTTCATAGATCACATAAGGTTGCGGTTGTGGCTTGACTGTTCCTGGAGCAGGAGGCTTCCATAGAATGAACAGTGGTCCTCTTGAGATGGCAGGGGGTTTCTCTGTTCGTCCCAACTGTCGTAGTGTGATTGACACGCCTCCGGGATTTGCCCCTTGCAATATGACTGGCTTGATCGGAGGAGCTCCTTCCAAGACAATGGGCTCTTGTTGCTAATGAGGATGATCCCTCCATTGCGGATTGAATTGTTCCTGAACTGGAGTTGCCCCTTGCAAAATGACAGGTTCGTATGCGGGCTCGATGTATGATTGTGCTCCTTCCAGGATGACTGGCTCCCAACATGAATGGCTGTAAGGTGCCCCTTGAACAACTGGTACATCATATGGAAGTGCTTCTTCGTGTATTACTGGCTCGGAGACTGAAGGAGGAAAGGGACTTGCCCCTTGCAGGATCGGAGGAGAATTTGTTGGCCCATAAGTGTAGGCATGAATGGACTGGATATGGGAGAAGATGTGATCGAGACGCTCTCCTTCTTCTATGCTATTGACGGTGGGGCCACGAGATGAACTGGGGTCCATCGGATGTTGAGGCAGAGGATTCTGAAGGATGTTGGTAGAAGCTGCTGGAGGAGTTCCAGGGATCGAGATGACGATCTTGCGGTCATCAATCAGATCTTGTATGGCATTCTTCAAAGTAAAGCATCGATCAGTGGTGTGGCCACGCCCTTGATGGTAGGCATAATACTCATTTTCTCTGTAGGTTGGAGGTAGAGGATTTGGAGGAGGCCTAGGTGTCATCAGAGTGAGTAATTGCTTCTGTACCAGCATATCCATAACTTGACTAAGTGGTTGAGTGAGTGGAGTGAATTTCCTGAGCTCCCTATAATTCTGCCGATTCTGGTATGAGTATTGGCCATTCCCTCTGAACTGCTGCTATTGTCGAGATGGTTGTGGTTGTGGTTGAGGATTCGGTTGCGGCTAATACCACTGAGGTTGGTGCTGAACATGATTCTGCTGATACTGTTGACGTCCCTGTGGGAGAGCATATTAATTAACCTGAGCAGTGGTGCTGATGTTGTTTACCTCTGTCAGGCGAGGTGGAGAACCGTTGCGGTTTCCATTCCCATATTCGACGGGTCTTCCTTTCACTCTGTTCCTCTAGACCGGAGTGGTTTGATGAGGCTATGGGGAGATTGTTCCCGCGTGGATTCCTGCTTCGACTTGCTTTCCAGCACGGATCAACTGTGAGAAGTTCGCATATGGATGCGAGATGAGATATCCAGATATGCCAGGATATGTTGAATGAACAATCATGGAGATTTGTTCTTCGTCATCGATAGGCGTCCGCATTCTGGCTTGCCATAGCTCGCCAACGTCCCACATAAGCTGATAGCGTTTCATCACTCCTTTGCCTGAGAGCCGCGAGGTCGACTCTTCTGGGTGCCATGTTGAGATTGTACGCGAATCTGTCAACGAAAGCCTGGGAAAGTTGTTCCCAAGTTCTGATACGATGGCAGTCCAATGATGTGTACCAATCTAAGGCATCGCCTTTTAGAGATTTTTGGAATAATCGAATGAGGGCCCCTTCATTTTCTGAGATTGCACTCAGCTCTCCACAGAAGGCTTTGAGATGTGCTGTGGGACAACCGCTGCCGTTGTATCTTTTGAACTTTGGCACCTCAAAGTTTTGAGGTATCTGAGCATCTGGGAAATGACATAACTCTTTGAACTTGGTTGAAGGTAGATCGATTCCTTGTTGTCACTGGAGTTGATTTTGCAATATCTGGAACTGCTCCAGCAACTCGTCTAGTCTTGCATGATCTGTTTGAGCGATTGGTGCCTCTCGGAGTAAGGCACGTTCTTCTTCAGCATGGTGGTCGATGTCTTCGACCCTATGGGCTTGTTGAGAGGCAACCGTGGGTTGCTGGAATTGGTTTGATGACTAAACTGGATTCTGATGAACTTGTGCTTGAAATGACTGTAATTGAATTGGAGACTGTATTGAAGGTTGAACTGGAACTTGCTGGAAATTAATTGGAGATTGCTGAATTGAAGATTGTTGGAAATTAACTGGAATCCCATCGGCGGGGATGTGCTGGAATTGAAAAGTGCTCCTGTTTGTAGGAGGTTGAGATGTTGGGAAGTGACCCCCTTGCTGGGTATTTGCCACTGTCCGCTGATTGATGTGAGCTTGACACTGACCCCCATTGTGGGCATTCACCAGTGCTGTCCCTGTTGCTGGAAATTGAATTGAAATCACATTGGCGGGGATGTGTTAAAATTGAGTAAAAGTCCCATCAGCGGGGACATGCTAAGAAAGAAAAGGGGTCCCATCGGCGGGGACATGCTGAAATTTACTGAGATTGTTGTTTGCAAGATTGACTGGAAGCTGACTAGAAGTTCTTGCAATAGGAATGCTCTGAGATGGTCTTGTCGTCGCAGGAAGGTGTTAAGGAGGATGCCCCATAGCGAAGGGTTGAGATGGCTGTTGTCGGAAATCTTGGGTAGACTCCAATTGTTGTGCTTGATTTAAACTGGAGGCCGGAAGGACCGGTATGGCTGCTGAGATTGCTGACTCGGGCCAGCTTCGTTGTTGGCTGTTGTGGTAGCTTGTGCTTGCATGAATTGCAAGAGCATTTCTTGCATTGCTCTCATTCCTTGTGCCAATTCTTGCATGATTGGCGTATTCTCAATTGGCTGTTGCGCTGGAGATTGCGCTTCGGTCATTTCAAGAGCGGGGAAGAGGTGAGTTTCCTCTTCGTGGTCGGACATGGCTTGCTGTGCCCGAGTGCGGATTTTGTTGCGGAAGGGAAGTTGTTTCCAAACGCGTTGAGCCCGAGGAGGCGCAATGGTGAGGACTATACTTTACTCTTTTTGGGTTTTGGGATTTTCTATTTTTTTTTTTTTTGGTTTTGGGTAGAATGTTATGCAATGAGATTGTATGAGGACTAATGACTTTCAAGTACAAGAGAGATTCTATTTTTCAAATCGGATCACGACTAGTGGGACTAGCATATCCCCAGCGGAGTTGCCATTCTGTGGACCCTCGTCGTTTCGCGCTCCCACGACGTTCTCCTTTCCCTTTCGAAAAAGAAGAAGAGGTGCATGCGTGCGAATCGTCGTTTGTGCCACTGGCTTGCCTCGTTCTCGAGGGCTTCGTTCGGTTGCCGTATTAAGCTGGATGTGTTTAGATGAGGTTATATAAGACTAGAGTCGCCACTAGCCAGTTACTTCGAATCTACAATCGACTAGACCCCGTAGAAATGTTAGAGAAGGGAATCCGAAGATTCCTCCCTCTAAAATGACTCCTTTTGATCTGCGGCCAGAGATTCGAGGTAAGGGATCACGGTTACAGGGTGGGAAGAGGTTAAGCACCCCACACGCTGCCCGTACCGAAGTACGGTCTCTACTTCACAGAATCGAACTAATACTTGAAAGTCTGATTTAATCCTCGTACATTCTCATGGATGACATGATGCATGAATGCAGGTCTGAACAGTAAGAGTTTCTGATGGACAGATTTCCATTAACAAGCAAGCCCAGAGCATATGCTCGAACTGACAGGTGCTTTATACGAGATGCATGCAATGTGTTTGAATAATCAAGGTGCTTGTAGTGGCTGATGTATGAATGCAAGTCTGAACAGTAAGAGTTTCTGATGGGCAGGTTTCCATTAACAGGTAAGCCCAGAGCATTCGCTCGAACTGACAGGTGGTTTATGTAGGATGCATTCTGTGTGCTTGAATGATCAAAGTGCTTGCAATGAAGCAGGGGGGTTGGAAGAAAAGTAAATGTTGCACTTATGCTAGATGAGAATGAGATGATGCTGAAAAAAGAATAGCTGGATGGATGGAGGTGTCGCAAGGGTCTACTTCAAGTGGCTGGATCAAGACTTGGATGGCTTGGGAGACTTGGACCAGGGTCAGGCTAGGCTGGACCAGGGCTAGGCTCTCCTCACTTAGGCTCTCCTTGGTGGAAAAGTGGGCTAAAGGGGGAGATGGACTCGGAACAAACGGATTGCTCTGGACTGAAAGGCTTGTGAGGGATGCTTGAATGAGAAGGGGAGGGGGGTATTTATAGCAGCGAGGAGTGGCAGAACCCGTCAATAAGTTTGGGCGGCCCTCAGGGGGCCGCTCGTACGGCTTTTCTTGGGATTCAGCGGGCAGTACGAACCCGCTCCGAGGCTGCAGTCTGGAACTTGGTAAGTTTACTGGGTTTGGGGGATGGGTTGACACGGTGAGTTGACTCGATGGGTTGACTCAGCGGGTTGACTCGGCGATTTGACTCAACGAGTTGACTCGCCGAGTTTGACCTTTTTTGGGATTTTTTGACTAGTTTTTCTTATGGGGGATTTTTCAGACTGATGTTTAGGAGTGAGTTGACTGGGTTCAGGCTTGAGCTGGGCTATGGATTGGGGCTTACAAGGGTGAGTTTGGCTGAGTTTGGACATGGGATTTGGGGGTACGGTCCTCCATTCATTCAGCTATCTCTACCAACAGTGTAGCCGAAGGTGGGGTGTCTACACACCCTCATATTAGGTGCATCCTCCATCATATTTGGCATCGTATCATGTTTTATCAGGACCTTTCGGTTCAATCATTGAGTCCATTCCTTCGCAAATCGTCGCTTGCCATCATGACTCAATCTAAATGTAGTAGCGGTTCTTGTTGTCACCGCCAGCCATCAACGATATGAGGCTAGCAGAGCTCCTTCTCTCCACAATATTCAGGTCTATGCCGTGTCCCTGCCATGCATCTGCTCTTCTAGTACCTTCTCTTTACAATATTCAGGTCCATGCTGCGTCCTCATCACGTGTTTACTTTTCTAGTACCTTCATCTCTGGTGCACTGCGTCTTCAATCCACTGTGCCTCTGGTCATTATCTTCTGCGCACTACGTCTTCGTCCATCATCTGCGTCTCCAGCCATCGTCTTCGGTACCACATCCTAAAGACACCACATATATAAAGGGTTTTTTTTCCCTCAATTTTGAAATCACTCCTCTGAGTCAGTAATGACATCTGTGTTGAGGGCCATCTGATCTCTGTCTAGAAGATAGCCCATCATTCTGTACGGTACTTCTAGCATTTTCCTCTGCACCAGGAAAACGTGACATGTCTCATTTACAATGCAATTGGTGTAAGAACTTCGGCCATCTCGCAACGACCTGTAGTGAGATTATTTGACTTCGTGGTCTTCTTTCAAATTTTGGAATTGACCTATCTAATTCTGTGTTTCATTAAAGGACAATAGCTCGACACTCTTTTCTAGTACACAAACTATTGTTGGTTAATCCCCCACATCAGTTTGAGAAGAGGGGGGAAGGTGATAGCTAGGTATCCTTCATTACTAAGTTAATTCATTGCTAAGTCACTTGATTACTAAGTTACTTCTTTACTAAGTCCCTTCATTACTAAGTTATATCATTGTTAAGATACTTCATTACTAAGTTGTATACCTTTATAAATAACCCTTTGAGACTACATCAATATATTAAAAACTCAAGGAGAATTCTCCGTCATCTATAGCATTTTTCTGTTCTAGCACCTACTACACGTTGTAAACTGAGAACCGCAACCCTAGAACCCTAAAACTGTGAATTGCGACCCCTATATATTAGTGAATTTTTTTTTAATTTTACTTATTATAATTATCTCTTCTAATATTTTTTACTTTTGCAATGTTATTAATTTTTTTCATGTTTTGTAATGTCAAAAGTATCAAACAAGGCTACTCCTTACTTGCACTACTGAGAAAGTTCGATGTATACTAAAGTGTACAATTCAGTTTTTAAACCATGTGAAGGAAGATTTTGACAAGTATAGAGTTCAAAGAGCTAGGCATAGCTACTTTGGCTATTTGTTAGATTATGATTTTGAGAGAATGAGAATGAGAGACTATGTAACGAAACGGAGTTTCTATAGTCCGAGGTAGACATGCTGAAGGTATGTAAATTGTCAATTGTTATATTGTGCAACTTTAGTTTACTGTAAACTAATAAATATATGTGATGCTCTTTTAAGGTGCGCATCCCATGACAACAGGGGTGGAGGCGTAGGTCCGTCCCTCAACATCTAATGAGTCGAGGACCGACCCGCCAAATCAAGGGTGTTGACGCGTATGGGGGAGGGGACGCCAATGGCATGGATATTAAGCCTAGAATTGTGTATATTTACCCCTAATTCCATGCTTTGTTTATATGAGACAATGTAATTAATGCATTGACTTAAGCACGTTGTCATGTTAATAGGAAATAAGAGAGATTAGAGAGAATGGAGATCAATGGAGCACCATTGGCCTCAAGCCAAAGACAAGCTAAGAAGTGAAAGGAAGAAAATATTGAAAATCAGAAGTCCAAGATTCAAAGCACAAAAAAACAAAGAAGTTCGGGCAACCGACGATATGTTCGGGTGACCAAAAATTGAAGGGAATTGATACTAAACTTTCTAGACACTTCGGGTGTTGAGTTTGGGCAACCGAACTTTGTTTGGGCGTTGTCGGGCGATCAATTGGGCGACCGATGTTCAGCGAATTTTTGAAAAATGCTTGTTGGACGTTTTTGGTGACTTTTGGATGACATGTTCGAGCGCTCGATGAAGTGTTCGAGAGCCCGATGGTCGGGTCAGGCACTCGATAATCGATGGTGGTGCAAAAATTCTTTACGTAATTTGAAGTCAGTGGCCAGTTTTTCTATATAAATGGGTGCTTCTAAGCTTCTAAGATCATCATAGGTCGTGAAGGGTTTCTACTTCGAATTTTCTTCTCTTCTTCTAGTTTTTTTCTTCATGTTCTTCAAGAGTTTTAGTTCAACCATACTTATGATGAACCAATCCTCTTAGCCAGATAAGAGGGGAAGCTTGTAGTTAGTTTTTTTATGCCTTAGTTTACTTTAGATTCAAATTTATGCTTTAATGTTGGTTTTTTATTGATTTTATTTTGAATGAAGTTCTAGTTTTATCTCTACTTTGATCTATTGATGACTCTGAGATCATTGGATGCTTAGGAAGGTCTTAAATTAGTTTACTTACATGTTTTGTAAACACTTGATCTATATAAATCATTGATCTATCGTAGACTCCGAGCACAGTAAATGTTTTGAATTTCCTACGATCTGGAACCTGGTTCTTAATGTGGTAACTTGTTCAATCAAAGCCTAATCTATGTTGGATGTTTGAATATTGAATTAATTGCTTCATTATCTGGCTAGATAGGATGGAATTATGATTCTAGTTGAGTTATCAACAAAATCTATGTGAATTAAGCATTGAGAATAACTACAAGTGGATCATTGGCGTTCTAGTGCTTTTCTTCTACTATTACAACTTTCAGATTTGTTGTTTTCATCAGTATTCTAATTAATTTTGAATTATAGATTTAATCCTTAATACAATTCTAGTTCTAAATTATTTGGGCGAATATCGTATACACATATAAGTCCTTGAGGAATGATCTCGGTCTCAACCGAATTATTATTACATCGCGACCCTACACTTAGGGTTGTGAACAAGTTTTTGACGCTGTTGCCGGAAATTTTTATTGTTAACAGTGTTTTTTCTGAAATAGTTTAGCTTTAGGATTGTTTTAAGATAAGATTTTATTGCATTCTTAAGTTAGGTTTTCTTAAATCTCATAAACTTACTCTTTGTTTGTGTTTTTTTTTTCTCCAAAAAAAACTTAGTTCATCAATCGGGTACTATCTCTCTAAACCTCCTTGCTTTAGTTATTTTAGAAGTTTTCCTTTTGTTTTAGAATAGAAGTAGGTTTAATTTAGGTTGTTTTAAGTGGTTCATACCCAAGTGGGTCCGTAATCTCCTTGATTTTAGGCCTTCATTTCATGTTTGGATATCTCCTTTTTTTTTTTTTTTTTTTTTTTCAAATTTTTTGCACAGAGAATGGCATATAGGAAAGAAAGGAAACGAGTATGCAATTATGCACAAGACAAAAATCTCACATACACTAGTAAAGAAGAATTACAATTGAAATTGGACACTCTTTGGGACTTTTATTTCTTTCTTTTGTTATTATCTTTTTACCCCCAGGAATTGTCCATTTTTCTCCTATAATATCACAACACTTGAGTAGAAGTGGTCCATTTAAGTTGGCAACAATGAATGATTGTCCATTTTGCTAGGTTTCCTAGGTGATGACTAACACATAGAATCGCATGATTCAGGAGGTTGCCTTTCCAGAGTAAATCATCCATCTGACATGATCATTCGGCAAGACTGATCAAGGAAGTACTCCATAGCTTCATTGGACTGAATACGTCCACAGTCTGAATTCATTCTAGACATCTGAATGGTACCGCCACAGGCCTGAGTTCTGTGGGGCCCACCATTTCCTTTGTTTGACATCCACTTGACCTATTAGGTGTGAGTTCTTAATTTATAATGTACATTCCAAAAATTAGGTCGATACAAAACTCCGGTGGGCCACACCAAAGGGAACGATGTAAAATCACGCTTAGAACCTATAAGCTGAGGTGGTGTGGCCCCATGCGTACAAGAGGTATAGTACAGGATTCTGATTCCATTGGGGACCATCTGGAACAGAGTTTTAAGACTTGTGCAAGCCAGTGAGTCAAGTAGGACTCAATGGAACCCAGTCCAGATCGACGCCATGAGTCACATGTCAGGCTGATTCAGCCCCATCTCAGGTGAGTCACGACTCAACTCATGGCCAAACGAGTCAACCTAAGGCGCCAAGTCTTTAAACCATGGTTTGGACGCAACGACTATTGAAAAAACCCCATGAAAGTAACATTTTTGGTCCACAAGAACTTTTAGGCATTTTTAGTTGAGTGGATGATAAAAAAGAGATTCAGAAAGGGTCTCAAAACACACAACTTGAACAGGGATTTGTATCAAAGCAACATTTAGGCATCAAAATCCATTTTCAAGGTAGCTTTATATATTGTTTATTTCAATGAGCCATGATGATCCCAAGCCCAAAAAGCCCCAAACTCAAACCCAAATAAATCTCCATATCCTTTAAGGATTCCAAATCTTTCATACATGCTCTATCCCACCAATTCAGCACTCCCAGGAACGCACCCTTCAATCCCAACAAGCCCAGTCACAGTGGGACTCAAGCTGCTAACTGCTATGGAAGAGAGATGTTTGTATTTATAGTCCTGTCATCTAATTAGAGAAATAGTTTTGTTTCTCTTAGGCCTGTTTGGCTTTCCTAAAAAAGTACTTTTGTGATTTTGATTTTAAAAATCACTTGTTTAGGCTTTTAATTTGTTTTATTTATCATTTAATTAATCAATTTTAGAAAATATTTTTTTCAAATTTGGGCTTTTATCCACATTGCCTAGCCTCCTCTTTCCTACATTTGTTTAATTCCACTTCTATAAATTTACAAAAACAATCATGAAATGGAAGAACTCTATCTAGTTGGAAAGTTTGTTAATTGCACGTAAATGTAGATAAATACACTTCCAAACATGTGCCATCACGGCGTGTAGGCCCAAGACCAAATCCATCCACCAATTGGGTCAATCACGTTTCTCCCTAAAATAATCTGGTCCATCTACATCATGGCCCTAATATTGGAAACTGGTGGGTGGGTTAGAAAACTTCAAGCAAGTGTTTTAGAGCTATACATTTGTTTTGTAATATGTGGCCCACCTAACTAGTGGATCAACCTAATTCTTGGGCTAGGGCTTCAATTATAATGATGTCTTTTCTAAAGGATAGATTGGATCTTTGACCTAAATGATCGTATGGCATGTACGTGATGTAATACTTAAACTTAATGCGGAATAATCGGATCGTCTATGCATCGAATAATGAAGATTCCATACTGTAATCTTAAAGCCATACCTGATTGGGAAGACATTCCCGATGCCGTCGTGTTGCCGAGAAGAACACTTGGTCTTCCGCACCTAACACCTTTAGGAGAACCTCTCAATGGGGACTAGGGTTTCTCTTGTATGTTGGTGAGGGGACCAAGACATATATTTATAGGAAAGAGGGCCAGAGAAGCTTACCCATCACACTTCTCTCCTCTAGGGTCTCCACACCGTAGGTTTCCATATCTGGCTTAATAACCGCGCATAGTGGCCACGGTTCAAGCGTCCCGCCCCAAACCTATTTGCAATGATCACAACTGTAGTAGGGCCCACTGAATCGCTCAATCTGAATAATCTAACGGTCATGATCTAAACCGATGATCATGTGTGGCCCACTTAATGGAGTCTTACATTCTCCCACTTGGGCTACACTGATCTCTGAAAGAAAATAAAACATTTTATTTTATTTTGTGAAAAGCATTTCATAAAACATGTTTGTTTCAAAAGTTCCTAATGGGCGCCCTACTGATTTCAAAACAATACCGTTGGATAATTATGAGCAACGCTTGTCAGATCCGGTCCATCAAGACCACTGATATTGAATCATGGTAGTTAACACAACATTTCATATTTTCGAAGTGTGACGAATCACGATCACAAATACCAATAGCCTTAACGACATGGATCAATGATATGGGGTGTGGTATGAAGATTACACGTCTCATGTGATCATACGTGTTTATCTTCAAGTGGTCCTACTGAACGTGTCTCCAAGACACAAACCAAAGTCTTGCTTACTCAAAACTGAATGTGCACACTGAAGAAGAAGCAAGATATAAACTGAAAAACAGAATCATCAATGCATAAAAGATATCTCTAAAAAATGTCTGGACATAATCGGATCATACATGAAAACTCCCACTACTGAAATACATCCTTGGGATCAACAACTCCCATAGATGTCACATGCTCCTTAAAAAGCGTGATAGGAAGGCCTTTAGTGAGAGGATCCGCTATTATCTGCCTTGTGCCGATGAGTTCCACAGACACTTGACGATTCTGAACTCTCTCCTTCACAATAAGATATTTGATGTCAATGTGCTTTGACCTCGATAAATGCTTGTTGTTGTTGGAGAAGTTAACTGCAGCTAAACTATCACAATAGATTTTCAATGGTTTCGGGATCATCTGCACAACCCGTAAACCAGAGAAAAAGCTCTGAAGCCAGACCGCCTGATTCGTGGCTTCATGACAAGCTACATACTCTGCTTCCATGGTAGATGATGCCGTAATCGACTGTTTCACGCTTTTCCATAATATGGCTCCACCAACCATCATGAATACATAGCCCGAGGTGGACTTCTTGCTGTCGAGACAACCAGCAAAATCTGCATCTGTATATCCTACCAACTCCAAATGGTCGGATCTCCTGTATGTGAGTTCGAAGTCCTTTGTCCTTTACAGGTAGCGCAACACTTTCTTTACAGCTATCCAATGATTCATTCCTGGATTGCTAAGGTACCTGCCCAACATTCCAACCACAAAAGCAATATCTGGACGCGTACAGACCTGAGCATACATGATGCTCCCTACTGCTGACGCATACGGAATAGCTTTCATCTTGTCCTTTTCTAGGTCATTCTTAGGACACTGAAATTGACCAAATTTGTCACCTTTTACAATAGGTGCTTAGCCAGGAGCACAACCTTGCATGCCAAACCTTTCGAGGACCCTATCAATATAGGCCTTCTGCGACAAGCCAAGTAATCCACGTGATCTGTCCCGGCTAATCTGAATGCCGATGACAAATGAAGCATCACCATGATCTTTCATCTCAAAATTTTGAGATAGAAATTTCTTAGTCTCACGCAACAATCCAATATCACCACTGGCCAATAAAATGTCGTCAATATACAAGACCAAAATGATAAACTTACTCCCACTGATTTTCATATATATGCACTCATCCGCAGTATTTTCAATGAAACCATATGAGGAAACAACTTCATGAAACTTTAGGTACCACTGTCGTGATGCCTGTTTCAACCCATAAATGGACTTCTTAAGTTTGCAGACCAGAAGTTCTGAGCCTTTGGCTTTAAAACCATCTGGCTGCAACATATATACGTTCTCCATTAGATCTCCATTGAGAAACGCAGTTTTCACGTCCATTTGATGTAGCTCCAAATCCATATGAGCCACAAGAGCCATAATGATCCTGAAGGAGTCTTTCTTAGATACAGGTGAGAAAGTCTCCTTAAAGTCAATGCCCTCACGCTGAGTGAAACCCTTTGCAACTAGCCTGGCTTTATACCTTTCGATATTGCCCTTAGAGTCCCGTTTGGTTTTAAATACCCATTTGCAACCAATCGGCCTAATCCATTCAGGCAATTCAACAAGGTCCCAAACTTTGTTGTCCTTCATGGATTTCAATTCATCCTTCATGGCATCGAACCAATGAGAAGAATTCGCACTTTGTTCGATCTGTGAAAGGGATACAGGATCCTTTTCAACCCCAATGTCAAACTCATGCTCTTGCAAATAGACGACGTAATCGTCTGGTATTGCGGATCTTCTCTCTCTGTGTGATCGTCTTAATGGCTCATTATTCTGAATTGGGTTTTCCATTTCCTCATCAGTGGGTTGTATTTGAGGTTGTGCATGGTCGTCCATAGGGATCTCAGGGTCCACTGCTGGACGGACAACCATGCTACTCTAAATGATTGTGGTGGGAATCACAATCCGCTCTTCCTCAAATACAATATCTCTTATATTTGTGCTCCCACTATCTTCAGTGTTCTCAATAAACCTAGCATTCCCAGTCTCAATGACTCTCATGGAATATGATGGACAATAAAATCTGAATCCTTTTGATCTTTCTGGGTATCCAATAAAGAAGCAACTAATAGTTCTAGGGTCAAGTTTTCTTTCATGCGGGTTATACGGTTTGGCTTCTGCAGAACAACCCCATACATGAAAATATCGTAGACTAGGCTTTCGTCCTGTCCACAATTCATATGGAGTTTTCATTACAGCCTTACTTGGGACCCTATTAAGGATATACACAGCTGTTTTCAACGCATCACCCCACAAAGATTCTGGCAACGTAGAATTACTAATCATAGATCGCACCATGTCCTTTAGGGTGCGATTACGCCTTTCCGCTACACCATTCTACTCTGGAGTACCAGGCATGGTGTACTGGGCGACGATGTCACAATCTTGTAGGTATCTAGCGAATGGACCTGGATTACGCCCAACTTCGTCATACCTTCCGTAGTACTCACAACCACGGTCGGATCTAACGACTTTGATCTTCCTGTCGAGTTGATTCTCGACTTCAGCCTTATAGATCTTAAATGTATCCAGGGCGTCTGATTTTTCGTTAATAAGGTATAAGTACCCATAACGAGAATAGTCATCTATAAAAGTGATAAAATACTTCTGCCCATTCCAAGATGCTGTAGGGAATGGTCCGCAGATGTCTGTATGAATCACTTTTAAGAGTCCTACGCTCCTAGTGGCACCCTTTTTCCTTATTCTAGTCTGTTTACCTTTAATGCAATCAATACAAACCCCAAAGTCTGAGAAGTCTAGGGAGTGAAGAATTCCTTCACGTACAAGCCTTTCCAATCTCTCACGAGAGATATGGCCTAATCGCCTGTGCCATAGCATGGAGGAATTCTCACAATCTAAACTTCGTTTGATGCCTTTAGTGTTTCCATGTGATGAGTTAACGCTGTATACATATGAAACATCCAAATCTAGCTGATAAAGGTTATTAACTAAAGTGCCAGAACCAATCACAACTGAATCATAGTAAATGCTTAATTTTCCATTTGCAAATTTAAACTCATAACCAAATTTGTCCAAACGAGAAATGGAAACCAAATTGCGCCTTATAGAAGGCACACAAACAGTATCTACTAGATCAAGAAAGTGTCCTGACGATAACCTAAGCCTACAGACTCCAATAGCTTCCACGTTTACTCTAATGCCGTTCCCCATATAGACTGATCTCTCTGCATCAGTTGGCGTCCGGCTTTGGAGCATATCCTGCATGGAATCACAAATGTGAATAGTTGCACCAGAATCTATCCACCAGGAGTCTGTGGACATATCAGCTAAATTTGATTCAAAACAGACTAAAATATGGTCTTTACCCTTAGAAACGAGCCATGCTTTAAAATCTTCACAATCCTTCTTCTGATGACCAGGCTTCTTGCAGAAGAAGCAGCCATCATTAGGACCCTTTCTTTTCTTCTTAAATGTCTTTCCAGACTTAGGCTGATTACCACCCGCAGGACCCGTAGAACTTTTCCCTGAAGTGTGCTTTCTTTTCTTATTTCCTTTTCGTCCTTGACCAGATGTCACTAGGTGTGCACTTTGTGTCTTGCTCGACCTTCTGAGTCTCTCTTCCTCTTGAACGCACTGAGATATCAGTTCGTTCAATGTCCACTTTTCCTTTTGAGTATTGTAGCTGATTTGGAATTGACTGAATTGTGGAGGGAGGGAGTTCAGAACCAAGAAAATCAGGAGTTCATCCTCAATCTTAAGGTCTAATGCGCGGATTTTGGCCACTACATCAGACAATCCACCAATGTACTCCCTGATATTTCCTTGACCGTTATAGGTGGCTTGAGTCAATTTATGTAAAAGTGAACTCAGCTCAGCTTTATCCGATTTCTGAAATCGTTTTCCTATTTCAGTCAGGAAATCTTTAGCTTTCTCAGTGTCGGGCATGACACCCTGCATGGTCTCAGAAATCGAGTTCTTTATGATTTTGAGACACATCTTATTTGACTTGGTCCAGGCCTTGTAGTGAGCCTTTGCTGAATCCGTACTAGAATCAGTTGGAGTAGGAGGCTCTACTTCCTCCAGGGCCAAGTCCAAGTCCATGCAACCTAGGACTATTTCAACGGACGACTTCCATTTGGAATAGTTAGACCCAGTAAGCAAAGGTATGGAATTGAATTGTGTTGGAATATTGGAAACAGTCATAGCTGGACATTCAAAAGCATAAAACTCACATTAATAAACAAGTCCCATATAACAATGCATAAACATAAACCACAAATATCATGCATGTATGTTCATTCGATTGATTTGGGCCTTCAATCAAATGACCCAGAATGATGATGGGCCATAATCATCAAATCTGGCAAGAGCCCAGCGTATCATCACGATTCCTCCTTTGGGCGAAATTGTAACATACAGGAGGCTCTACTGAATCATGAAGCTGATCAATGTTGGTGAAATAAATCTAAGACGCCCATCACCTTTGGGTGAAATGAATCTCTCAGACCTATATCACCATCACCAACCACTTCATCCCGCTCACATCCAGCCAAACGATGATACTTCTTTGTTCTGACCACCGCTCGCCTGAATATGAACGCAACTGAATGCAATCCTACAATGGAGTGTCACTGAATTCCATATACAGAAGTCTAAAAGTAGAAATCTTTGCCAATTGAGGTCACTTTGGTGGCTAACACAACCAGCTCCAATCCCACTTCCAAACTCAAGGATTGCTGCATGGTCCTGCCCAAAATGGACAATTCTGTAAGAGTTCTGATTTAGCCCAAAACACAACTGACGTTGACCGCCCGTAGGCTCAAAACATATTCCAAAAGAATGGTTGGTTTAATTTCTTAATGGTCAACAACTAAATGTCAGTCTCAAACACATGGGTAATGGCCCCATTTTGGGTCAAATCAGAGTAATATATAATCCACATTTATTGAATTACTAGGGCCACCTTATAAAAGCTACCAACCATCAATTACTTTATTTAGATTTTATTTAAATAGATGGCCCAAGTAAAATAAATACAATGGTGTATATCATCTTGAACATTAGGCCCTAAGTACCTAAAGTGGGTCCTTCAAAGTTCAAATCAATAGGCCCAAGGTTGGGCCCAAAATTAGACCTCAAAGAAGCCACCAAAAAAAAATTGGGCTTGGGCCGGGCTGACGGGCCTTATACATTTTGACTGAGCCTATGGGCTTGTTCTACTGGACCGGGCCTGGTGGGCCTGGTCTACTGGATTGAGTATGGTGGGCCTGGCCTATCAGATTGGGTCTACCGGGCCTGACCCATTCAAAGCATAAAATCCAACCCAAAATCCAGCAACCCCTTCCAGGCCAAAATCCCTTAAAAGGAAACCAGGGAAACCAGCAACTCGCTGTATCTCCTCTGCATATGCCCAAAAAAACAGAAACTCTAGCCGCCCGTCATGCCCAAATCGGTAACAGCCCAAATTAGCAACAGACGCTGTCCAGCTTCTGGCATGCCCAAAACACGCTGCCCTAGCCGCCGCTACAGCCTCCACACCGCCGCCGGACGAGGCCATGGCCGCCACCATCTTCATCAGCGTCATCAAGAATCGAGCAGCAGCACCGCGTCTGACAACACTGCTACAGTGGCAGCACTCCATCGGTCCTGATTCACGGCCGCAGCCTAGCAGCCGATCGTCAATCGCCGACGGGGAGGACGCTGACAACTGCCAAAGCCGCTGCCAAAACCCGGCTGCCGAAAATGGGGCTACCGCACGACCGTCTGGATCAAGGCCTTCCTCCGTCCTTCCTCATCTGATTGATAAAGATGGGTTTCCGGCGGAGGGTTCTAATCGACCGACTTCCTAATCGCGGTTGCAGCCGCTGTCGGTTCCGAATCGTGGTGCCTGATTGGTGCAAGGCAGATGAAGATGGGCAGTGATCAACGCTGTTGGCGATGGGGCAAAGTGGTTTTTTTTTTTTTTTTTTTTTTTTTTTTTTTTTTTTTTTTTTTTTATTATGCCAGCCACCGACGACTGGATCTCAAGGACCGGCAATTAGTGCTCGCCGGAGTCCAGGTCTCCGTTTCAATGGACATATCTGATTGTCCAGATCAGGTCCTCGAGTCATCCGTTATAGGACACGAATAACAGCCGCTGTATACATCTAATTACAGGGCAACAGCCGTGTTGGATGAGGTTGGACGGCCATAGCTGATTGTGTCAAAACGAAAATCATCTCTCATCTCCAAGATGAGGGTTTTATGAATCCACCACGATTGATGCATAGTCGTCTCTGATACCAACTGTAATACTTAAACTTAATGCGGAATAATCGGATCGTCTATGCATCGAATAATGAAGATTCCATACTGTAATCTTAAAGCCATACCTGATTGGGAAGACATTCCCGATGCCGTCGTGTTGCCGAGAAGAACACTTGGTCTTCCGCACCTAACACCTTTAGGAGAACCTCTCAATGGGGACTAGGGTTTCTCTTATATGTTGGTGAGGGGACCAAGACATATATTTATAGGAAAGAGGGCCAGAGAAGCTTACCCATCACACTTCTCTCCTCTAGGGTCTCCACACCGTAGGTTTCCATATCTGGCTTAATAACCGCGCATAGGGGCCACGGTTCAAGCATCCCGCCCCAAACCTATTTGCAATGATCACAACTGTAGTGGGGCCCACTGAATCGCTCAATCTGAATAATCCAACGGTCATGATCTAAACCGATGATCATGTGTGGCCCACTTAATGGAGTCTTACACGTGAGTGGCATAGCACGCGAAGGCATGGGATTAGCAAATCTCATATCTGGAAAAGCCGAAGGATGTGACTTTCTTATAACCCTCACTTGCAGCACTGTGGGGCCACCATGAGACAGCCACTCTACCATCCGTTTTCTCCATATCATGTTAGCATATGGCATAGCACGTGACTTTCTTAAAGCCCTTACTTGTTAGCATATGACTCAAATGAGGTAGATCCAAGACTTAAGTGGGCCACAACATAGGAAACGCTCACCATTGAAACCTTTGTGGGGAATTTGTTTTTCTTAAGCATGTTTACTAAACATGCAATTTTTCACACAAGCAATTCTGTAGAAACTATCCGAAAGAATTGTTTCTTGAGCAACACTAAACAGGGCCTTATATGGCAATGATAATGAAGTGGATTCAATTGTCTAACTCGCTGCTAAATAGAAACAGGGAATTTTACAAAATAGTAACTCATTAATATGGTATCTACTTCCTGGTACCTTTTTTATTTAAGTTTTCGTTAAACTACTTCATTAATCAAGTTGTTGTCAAAGAGTAAGCTACCTTATTATTCAAATTGTTGTCAAAAGGCACCTTCCTTTAATTTTCTCTAGTTCCATTAGTATCAAATTTTTTTTTTTTCTAAAATGATAAAATGCCCACCAATTAATGAGGTTAAACCGATGTTATTATCACAAAATCCCTGAAAAGTTAAAGAACGTGGATTGCGTCCTTCGTCAATATTGACGCAAATTGTCAATGCTGATCTATGGAGGGGCCCACCGTGATGTATTTGTTTCCAACCTTCAAGTGGACCACACCAAATAGTAAGCTTGGGTTATTAAATACACAAAGCATTAAATGCAAGAGTTGTCTCTGGTCTAGTCCACTGGAGTGTTGGATCTGCCTCAATTTTGAGCCCATACCTTAACATGATATGAAAATGGGATGGACTGTCTGGACAAACAGAGACATCAAGGTGGACGGCCCCTCCACATATCTGCATGGATCCACGCATCCAAGATAAATAACCTTCTCTGTAGGCTGATTGGGCATGGCGCCCGATTGAGTAGTTCCTCCACATGACCTAAGTAGAGATGGACAGTCATGTCAGGAACTCTTTGAGGCCCACTGTGATCTACATGTTTTGTCCATACCATCCATCTAGTTTTATAGATCGTTTGAGGGCATCAGCCAAAAAAGGAGGCAGATGGAAGGTTCAAGTGGACCACACCACATGAAGCTATGGGGATTCGACTCTTATTGTTGAAAACTTCGTGGGGCTAGACCTGGCAAAATTCAACCCGACCCGACCTAACCTGACCTGGTTTTTTCTACTTTAGGGCTGGAAAATTTGACCTAAATTCAATTTTTGGGTTGACTTGACCCGACTGGGATTTTTATGGGTCGGGTTAGGGTTAAAGGTGACCTGACCCTGACCTAAATCATATAGGGGTTAAGTAGACTATTATATATTGATTTTCTTATTAGTTAAATAATACATAGATTCTTTTCTCACACACTCTGCTGGATGATGGACGGAGTGGATTTCAGTTCTAATGAAAGTGGGTCTCATTTTTGTTAGTGAGTGTGCACTAACAATTGGTACACATGTTGTACACTGAATTGGGTGGATCGGTCAACATCTGTTGACTCGATCAAAACCAAAACCAAGAGAAAATCTTATCTCCCTCCATTTCCATCGAAATGTCTCAAACAAACGTTATCCGTTTTCAAGATCGTGCGGCCCACTTTCGAACAGCAGTCCAGCTGATCCAATCCATTTATATGGTTCGAACATGGGAATCTAGCAAACTCCAAGTGTTTCATTGAAAGTATTATTGTATGGTGTACACAGTTCAAGGCCAAAGATGGCAGTGGGCAACTGATTTTGTGTTTCCAGACCTTTCAAAACCTGACCACTGAGACCAATGTTACCCACCTTGATCCAAATCGTCTATCACTTTCTAGCATCATTTTTAACTAGAACCCAATTGATATCAAGTGTGGACGCTCATGTGTGTAACCATTGTTTCGCATATAAGTTGCGTTGTGCGGGTGGCGGGTTTGAAAACAAAAATATTCCGTTTTCTTTTTCTCTTACCTCATTTTTTCCCCTATTAACCCCGTACTGTGACAATGCATTCGAACAAATCTAAGCCATTCATAACCCTTAGTTGCAAGCTATCCTAGCTATCCATTGATGTTCACCCAGATTAGGGTTGAGAATGCCATCATATAAATATAATTTTTCTTCTGTTTTTCTCCATTCTTGCATCTGGAAACCCTAAATCTCATGATAACTATATAAACACGTTTGTTAGAAGGGGTTGGAGCTGGAAACTTAGAGTTTCATAGGCTCCTCGAAATGATTCTACTCTATCCATAGTTGTCGGATTGAAGGAAAACTGACGGTTGGCATTTCACCATTGGAGGCCAGGTCTTCTTCTTCAACGTTGTTGCTGCTGCTGAGGTCATTGATGGGCTGCATTCATAGAGTTATTGCTTGCTGAGGTATAGGTAAGATAATCAGCCATTTCATCTTTATGTTACATCTATGCTCAACTCGATTTTCTACCAAGTGATAAACCGAGTCGAACTCGTTCTATGCCTAGTTCATATTATTTGATAGAAGCTGTTCATGATCCAATGAATGTCTAATTTAGTTCAGCTATTTAAGATTGATCATGATCATCTATCCTTGCTCTTAAAGTTCAATCTGGTTGAAACTAGTTGTAACTTGTGCTGAGTTGACTCAACAAAACTCACTGAGTCCAATTTGAGATGAAGTTTAATCCATGACTATTCATGTCAGATTCATGAGCAATGTTGGGCAGGCATTAGTAGCTGAAGATTTGAGTCTAGTTGTGAATTGATTTAGTATAATTCCTCTATTTGGTGAGTCTTTCTTGGGAATTATTAATATTTTGATTCAAACTGGGGCTTGAAATAAGATATGATTTTGGTTTAATGTACAAATTAGTTAGTTGATCATTAAAATGTGGGTCAACCTGACCCGACCTGGTTTAATTTGGGTTGGGTAAGGGTTGGAAAAATCCAACCCAAATTCAATTTAGATCGGGTTAGGGTTGAGGTGGAAACTGTTGGGTTTGTCCCACATCGGCTATAGGCTAGGGAGATTATTGGGTTATATATTAGGAAGAGGCTCCTCAACAATGACTAGCCACTTTGAGGTGGAACTGGCCCAACAAGTGGTATCAAAGCTGGCCCGGCCAAGCCAGTATGTGGTAGCGCCCATGCCCAATCCCGCAAGCGAGGGGGGCCAGTGCCCGAGAGCCCAGGGAGGGTAGTGCTCGAGAGGGCAGTGCTCAGGAGCCCCTATCCTCTGTGGAGGGGAGGATTGTTGGGTTTGTCCCACATCGGCTATAGGCTGGGGAGATTACTGGGCTATATATTGGGAAGAGGCCCCTCAACAATTACTAGCCATTTTGAGGTAGAACCAGCCCAACGAAAATGACCTAACCTGAACTTGACCCGACCTGACCCATTGCCACCTCTACCTGGGGCCACCGTGTTGTTTATTTTCCATCTAACCTCTTCTTGAGGTCACATAGACCTGTATAAAGGAAAAACATAAATATCAACTTAATCTAAAACTTATGGCCCCCAAGAAGTTTTCAAAGGTAGGCTTTAAATCTCCATTGCTTCATGTGGTGTGGCTTCACTTAAGCCTTCAATTTGCTTCCTTTTTTGTTCATCCTCTAAAATGATATGTCAAAATAGATGGACGACATGGATAAAACATATAGATCCCCTTACATGACCGTTCGTCTCTAGCTGGCCCTGATTGGGTAGGACCCAATCCACGCCAGATTGGATATAGGAGACATGTCTGCTTGTCGGTGTCATGTGGGTCCGCCTTGATGTCTATGTTTTATCCATGCCAACCATTCATTTGTCTATATCATTTTAGGACAAGAGCCGAAAGCTTCTTATGGGCCACAAATCTCAAGTGGACAACATCATAGGATTTTATTGAATGCCCACCATTAAAAACTTCTTCCATTTCAAACAAGCCAATACTCATAAAATTCAAATGATAAGAAAACACACTTTCCATTTCAAAAAAATAAAAATAATAATAAATGTATAACCAATAATGTCTAAAGATGTGCCCACCAGGCTATAAGCAAAGAGAGTAGATGCATGCCTTCAAGGGCGGAGCCAGGATTTTCTTCCAAGAGGGGCAAGACACAAGCATGCACCAAAGAATGGGGCAGATCCAAAGCTCAAGTGGACCCACCACAGAAAACTGTGGGGATTGAACGCCTACCGCTAAAAACTTTTGGTGTCCATAGAACTTTTTGATCAAACTGATATTTGTGTTTTCCCTTCGTCCATGTTTGTGTGAACTTATATACAGGTTGGATCTCAAATAAACATCATGGTGGGCCCAAAAGGTTTCAACGGTGGGCGCTACTATTCACAATATTTCTATGGTGGGGTCCATTTGAGCTTGAATCTACCCCATTCTTTGTTTCAAGCCATAAAATGATCTCTCCAAATGGTTGGGGTGTAGATACAACACATACATCATGTTGGGGCCCATAGAGTTTGGCGACGTCACTTGAACCCGTCAATAGCTAGGGTGTGGTTGGGGTGGATCTTCGGATCCATGGAGGTTGGTGAATCCCTAACTGTGTGACCCACTGTGATGTATGTGCCTTACATCCACACCATACATCCATTTTGATAGATCATTTTAAGGCATGACTCCAAAAATTAAGCGGATCCAAATCTTAGGTGAACCATACCACAGGAAATAGTCTTGATTGAATCCTCACCATTAAAAATGTCATGGAGGATAATAGAATGTTTATTTTCCATCAAACCTGTTGATAAGGTCAAAAAATACCTGGATGAAGAGACACACAAATATAAGGTTGATCCAAAACTTTTATAGCACATGAAAAGTTCTTAATGGTCGATTACTACTGTTTATTGTATTATGGTCCACCTAAGATATGAATCTGCTTCATTTTTTCTATCGTTCCCTTAAATGAGTTTCAAAACTGATGAATGGACGGTATATAAGGAACATACATCAAAGGTGGACCCCATGTTCAGGGATTCCACCAACCTCGGTGGATCCACTGAGGTCACGCTCCAGTAGTTAATCTGCGTCCGAGATTTTCTGGAACAGATGCAGATTCTGCCAAAGTGGTTTTGGGAAGTTACGTGGGCCTACCATGATGCTTTCGATCAATCTACACTATCCATCCGTTTTTTCATATTTATTTTAGGACCGTAAATAAAAAAAAAATTACGAAAATCCAAGGCTCAAATGGACCAACACCATATGAACCAGCCGGAATTAAACTCTTAACAATTGAGAACTAAAATGCCCCCCTCGCCCCTACGTGGCTCCACCCTTGCATGCCTCATTATGTGTGGGCACTCACCATTCACCAATGTCATGTGAGTCCACCTTCCATTAATTGAGGCATGTCTTTTGTGTGAGCTTTTCATGGGATATGTCGTACTGTTTAGATCTTTTGCCCTAGAACTCATGCCCTTTTAGTCATGTAGTTTAGCCATCCATTTATTTCATCAACTAGCCATTTGAGGAGTGAAAAGGCTCGACTTTTGAGGCCAGAACCTAGAAGATCTGAACAATGACCCACCTGATCAAAAGCTCCAATTTTACATGTGTGGTCCATCAAAGACTACTATTTGATGTGGATTGGGATTGCCCCCCAAAATGGATGTTGGGATATGCTTTGCATAGAGAATTATGGGTTGCTCTTATTTTAAGCCAAATGTGAAAGGTGAAATAGTAATTGACTATTTCAGTAGAGAATATATACAGTAGTTTTGGGGAGTGTATCTTGTTGCACTCTTCAGGCAAAACGTTTTTTTTTTTCAGACACCAACAATCAAACAATATTTAAAATAAAAAAATAATAAAACAGACAATTTCACCCAACATCGTTCGAAATAAAATTAGTTTTCAGTAACTATTTCTCATGGTATGTTCTATACATGTTCGTTTTGGGAAAATCATTTCAATACCATCATCCAAACAAGTCTTTATATTACATGGGTGTTCGCCAACAAGGCCTCAATTGTATAATGAGGTTCAGGTATTGAACAAGCCACTGGAATTCCACTCCCTAAGTCGAATTCGAAGAAATAGTCGCTCACAGAAGGAATATAGTAGATGCGATTCCCTTTACCTCCAGTTGTGGCCGCAGAAACAGAAATAGAAACTCCATCGCTCAAAAATAAAATCTGATCACCCAAGCTTTGGACTTTCACCCAGGCCATGACATCCCAATCTACCTTGAAAACTTCGAACCAATACAAACATTGGGGGAATTTGACATACTTGTCCTGAAGCGTGGTCGCTATGACTAGCAAAATCTCTCCAGAAGATTCCACTAAAACTTCTTGCCAACGGTTCTTCAATGGTGGTGTTAGCCCTCCATCTAATTCCACTAACCTCCCTTTAGGGTATGGAAGAAGGTCGATGACCATGAGCTTTCTCCCATGATCCAAGCTATATAACTTACCCTCGAAGTAGATAAAAGTCAGGGAGTAGCAACGGAAGTTCATAAGACTGTAGCCCCTCCATGTACTGTCCCTTTCCAGATGCAGGATCTGGAGCGACTCTGACCTTCTGCAGTGGAACAGAACTAGGACAATTGGGATTAGTTGGAGGCGATGTCAAGACACAATCATCGTAAAAACCTTTGAAATGTGGGAGACGCATTCTTTCTTTAGAGATGGGATTTATAAGAAAATGTTCTCCAGAATTATCATCCCGCTCTAAAAGCCAGCCTCCACAAGCCGCTAGATAAGATGTGTTGTCCATTCTAGGAAGTTTTATCTCATACACTCGATTTTCAGATAAACTAAAGAATCTGTGTGTTTCCCTAGAATGCTGGAGCATGATCCAAGGGAGTTGAGGAAGTGGAGGATGGAGCGATTGCTTCTCAGCTGCATGCCATGAGCGGCAAACGGAGCTGAACCTTCGGCGGTCAGGTAGAGGCAGATGTTTCAATATCAGTTCGAGGAGAGGTTGGTGAAGATCTGACCAGCCATATATCATTACATCACCATAGTCTTCATCAATTGTCTTCTCCTTTCTCATCTTTTCTTTTGCTTTAGTAAGTACTTGGCGAGAATTCTTCTTGTTGAGAAACCTTTTGGATGTTTGCTTCTTCTTCGCCCTTGATTTAATGTTTGGAAATCTCCTTTTTTACAAAAATTCTGTATGGAGCCATGTGAAAGAAAGGAAACGAATATGTAGTGTACATGCAAGACAAAAATCTCATATACAGAAGGAAAGATGAGTTACTATTGAAATTGGACACTCTTGGGACACTTCTATTTCTTTCTTCTGTTCCCCCAGGAAAACTAGTATAATATAGCAAGTTTCGAGTAGACGTGGTCCATTTAAGGTGGCAAAAATGAATGTTGCCTCTCCGGCCTGAAATCATCCATCTCACATGATCATTAAGCAAGGTTGCTCAAGGAATTACCCAACATCTTCATTTGATATAGAATACATCCAACACACACACACACTCTAGACACAATCGACATCCGGAGGATTCTGGATCCGCTAAGGCCCATCTGAAACATAGTTTTTAAGACTCGTGCAAGCGACTTGGATGAGTCAAGTCGGACCTCGGCGGACCGAATCCAGTTCGGCACCATGAGTCATTAGTTTGGCCAAGTCAGCCCAACTCAGGTAAATTGGGATTCAATGCAAGGCTAAACAAGTCGATCAAGTCCCCAAGTCATTAAACCATGGTTTGGATCCAACAACTTCCACAAACAACTTTTCTACTAAAATGAAATTTTCAGTTGATTTGGATTTTTAGCACATTTTTTTTCCGTTGAGTTGGTGGTTCCCAGAGGGAATGCAAATGCACAAAAATAGAGTCTAGGATATGGGGCACCGAGCTCAGTGGAACCCATGACTGTGGAGCCCAATGTGATGTATGTGCTTTATATCCACACCGTGTATCTGTTTTACCAGCTCATTTTAGGCCATTATCCCAAAAATGAAGCTGATCCGAATCTCAGGAGGATCACATCATAGGAAACAATAGTGATTGAATGCTTACAATTAAAAACTTATTGGAGACCATTACAGTGAGACCTAGGAAGCTTTTAATGTGGGTGTTCAATCACCACTGTTTCTTGTGGTGTGGTCCACTTGAAATTTGGATCTACTTTATTTTTGGGGTCGTATCCTAAAATGAGGGACATGGATTGGGTACTACTCTGCACGTACCTAGCTAGGAACGGACAGACTCTATGAGGCGGAACCATTCTGCTAGGGTCTGAGCCCAAAAATGAAGTAGATCCAAGGTTAAGTGGACCACAATGGAATTAAAAACACGTTCAAAGCTTCTTGGGGACGACAAAAGTTTTGGATCAATCTGATATTTGTGTTTCCCTTCATGCCCATGTAACTTTATGAATAAGTTGGATGGCAATTAACCATGACGGCCAAGGAAAGGTTTCAACGTTGGGTGCCATTATCACTGGCAAATGGACAAATGGATGGACAGCATGAATCATGGTGCCCCACACTAACAGATCCACTGAGCTTGGTTCCAATCCGGGAGTGAATTAGGTGAGACCCAGATCCACCGAGGCGGGTGGGACCACTGACTGTGGGGCTCACAGTGATGTATGTGCCTTAAATCCACACCGGCCAACCATTTTGAAAGCTCATTTTAGGGCATGATCTCAAAAATGAAGCTGACTGAAATCTTACGTGGACCCATCACATGAAACAGTCATGATTGAATCCCCACCATTAAAAACTTCATGGATTTCACTGGAATGTTTATTCGCCATCCAACCTGTTGATCAGGTCACAAACACCTAGATGAAGAGACCACACAAATATCATCTTGATCCAAAGCTTTTGTTACCCACGGGAAGTTTTTAATGGTCAATCACCATAATTTCCTGTACTTTGGTCCATCTGGGTTTTGAAACTGGTTATTTTTTTGGATCATGCCCTAAAATGATGAGCTTTCAATACGGATGAATGACATTGAGGTAGTCACATACATCACAGTGGGCCACACAGTCAGGGGTCCCACCCACCTCGATGGATCCGGGATCTCACCTAATCTGCTCCCTTCCAATCCACCTAATCGAATTGTTTACAAGGATCCTAAGCCCAAAAGATACAAAGTCAAACCCAAATAGATCCACCTATCCTAAAACTAATCAAGAAGAATTTTGCTACACCCACGGATTGCATATGCTATATACGCGTCAATCCCAGCCATGGGTGATGTCCAGATCTAGAGGGGAGTAGAATGCGAAGAGTAAGAGTCTCTCTCTCGTCTCCTCACTCTCTTCCGAGAATCTCTCCAAAATGCCAAGAGATCGAATGTGGATTTTGTGCCAAAGCCTTCTTATGCTTGGAACTTAGGTGGGGCCAGCAGTACTGATGTTTGTGAGAAATCCACTCCGTCCATCCATTTTGTGAGCTCATTTTAGGGCATAAGACGAAAAATGAGCCACATCCAAGAATCAAGTGGGCCACACTAAAGGAAAAGGTGGGTAGGGGAGGAAGCGGATTGTGTAGTAAGTGGGAGCTAGAGAGATGAAAGAGAGGAAATGGCGCTCGTACGCCAATTTAACATGCGCTGGGAACTTAAAAAGGACTCATCGTGATGTCTTTGAGAAATCCAATCCGTCTATTCATTTTGTGAGCTCATTTTAGGACATAAGACCAAAAACAAGCTGGATCCAAGACTCAAGTGGGCTGAAAATGTGAGGATTGAACGTCTACAATTGAAATATTCGTGGGGCCACAAAAGCTTTGAATCAAGCTAATATTTGTGTTTTCAGATTATCCCAATAGGAATGATATTATGAATGGTATGGATGGCATATAAGCATCATTGTGGACCTAGCGACCTTTCAATGGTAGTAATTTCCCTACCCGCCTTTTCCTTTAGTGCGGGCTACTTGATCTTGGATGCAGCTCATTTTTTATCTCACGCCTAAAATGAGCTCACAAAACAGATGGATGGGGTGGATTTCTCACAAACATCAGACGTGGCCCCACCTAGGTTTCCCGTGCAAGAAGACTTTGGCACGGAATCGGCATCTTTCTCTTGCCATTGGGGAGAGATTCTCATAAGAAAATCAGACGGAGTTATTGAGTACACTCTTATCGTACTAAGTAAACTCTATTAGGCCCACTGGGAATGTATATGGTTTATCCACACCATCCATCCATTTTTCCAAATCATTTTAAAGGTTTAACCCAAAAAAATATATCCAAAGCTCAAGTGGACTACACCATGGGAAAAAGTGGGAATAATAATTTCCACCTTTGAAACCTTTCTAGGGTCCACATTGATGTTAATTTGTCATCCAACTTGTTCATAAGATCACACAGTCATGTATGAAGGTTAAAAACAAATATAAGCTTGATGAAAAACTTCTATGGCCCTCAGGATATTCTTTACGGTAGAAGTTCAATTCACACTATTTCCTGTGGTGTGGTCCACTTGAGATTTTTATGTAGTTCATTTTTGGGCTCTATACCTAAAATTGCCTTATAAAATGGATGGACGGAGTAGATATAATACATAAATTATGGTGGACCCCACAGCTATGCAATCTGCTTCCCCTTGGAAGAGAGAGAGAGGAGACGAGAGAGACACTCTCCGCACTCTACACCCCTCCAGATCCCGATGTCACCCACAGCTGAGATTGACGTGTATACATCGTACGCAATCCATGGGTGTAGCAAAATTCTTCTCGAAATAATCCCACTTTGTCCCATCAATTCAGCATTCCCAAGCATGCACCCAGCAACCAGTGGGACAGGCCACTAACATGATGCTCTCGAAGCCCACGATGCTGATGATGAGCCATTGGCATTCGTGATGGAGTAGGTAATCAAAGAGTGCGCGCTACATGGACTTCAAGATGGGATGTGTGGATCGGGTTTCTTGTTAATCCAACATCATGCATGATCCAAGGTGATGGCGATAGATACACATAAGTTTTGCTTTGATACCAATCAAAGGTGAAGAAGAGAAAAATACGCCATATTAAAATTCTTAATATCAATGTTACCTCCAATTACAAGCTCTTCGTTGCATTGGGATGAAGGTAGGCCCGCCTCATAGATGAGAAGAGGACGCTTTACAAAATATAAGATAAGATGGATCTGGTGAACTCCCTTCTTCTTAAGAGTAAGTAGGGCCCGCCTAGGGTTTCAGAGGAGGCGTGAGAAGATCGTGTATTTATCGGACTCCTATCTGATGAGGACGCGGATTGCCTCGGGAAGTTCATGCGCTCATAAGAAGCTAGATGGGCCCACCGTGATGTTCGTGAGAAATCCATCCCGTCCATCCCTTTTTCCAATTAATGTTAGAGCATGAGCCCAGATCCAAAACTCTAGTGGGCCCCATGACCAGTAATTGTGGGTAGGGAAATGCCTACCGTTGAAACCTCCCTGGGTCCACATCCAAACCGGTCATAATGTCGTTTCCATTGGAATGAACTGAAAACACAAGGGTATTGGCCTGATCCAAAATTTTTGTGGCCCGATGAATGTTTCAGCGGTCCACGTTCAATCCTCACCGTTTCCTACAATGCGGCCCACTTGAGTTTTGGATGTCTTTTTTTTTTTTTCCCTCAATGCGTAAGAGAGCAGGAAAAAGGGTTGGCCGGGGTAGATTTCTCACGAACATCACACTAGCCCCACCTACCTGTGTAGAACTTCTGGCAACAGGACCAATCGGGATTGGGTATTACCCTGTAGACACCCCACCTTCAAACAGTATGTGAACACTCGATGACTTTGACTTTGTGCAAACCAAAGCTTCTGTACTGCTGGAAGTGAATCATCAAGGCAGTGGACGGGACGGATCAGCCCGAAGACTCAACATGTGGCTGTAAGGGCATGTGCGACGCACGCACACAAGGTGCGACTTAAACTACCAAAAAAATCCACAAAAGACAAAAAGGTGGCCGCGGGCATGAAACCAGTCAAATAGTGGCCGTGGGCGGGCTGCCACTATGCAGCTCCAGCGTGCACACCCACCTGCAGCTCCGACATCCCCTTGGCCAATCAAGGTGTCGATCTTCACATGAACAAGCGCGTGGTTGCTCCGAGTTGGCGATTAATCGCCGAAATTGCCGCATGTTTGCTTCATGCTTGCGAAGAAACAGCAAGTCGCCGTGTTCATCACCTCTTGTCCATCTATTTAAGAAGGGATCCAGCGAACGAACGAAGCACAGGGAGAAAGGAGGAGAGGCCAGAGCGAGCAGACAGAGAAAGAAGTTCTGAGGGAGAGAAAGCAACAGAGACTCAGCAAAGCTCTGTCGAATCCGTGCCCTGCCAGGGGTTGGGGAGATCTGAGGCGATCGAAGTTCTGCCCCATTAGTAAATCATCTAACATTGGCAAAGCAAGCCCCCGCTTCTAGAACTGTATACCAGTGACCGATCATCTCTTTGTCTCTTTCTCTTTTAAGAAGTCAAAAGCAATATCAAATAGGGTGGGAATCCGGGACGTTCGACCATTCTTTGTCTTTTCTATAAAAAATGAGTGTCTGATTTTCCATTTTCCTACTCACATTTCGAAGTGCTCACTCTCCGTCAATCATTCTGAAAGTCAAAGTCAACGCGCAAGGTTGGAATCTAGGACGTTCGATCATCCCTGATCTTTCCCATGAGAAAGGGTGTCTGACTTCCCCTTTTTCCTCTCACATCTCGAAATCAAACCATATTTCACTTCGCACATTCTATATACACTTCATCCTTCCACACACTCACTATTTACTTTTACTGCTATTATTTTTTCTAGTTTTGCCTACCCGGGCCTTAAAAAGCCTTTGAAGTATGCCCTAATCTCGTAAGTATAGATGCTCTTCAGAATCCTCATAAAATCGTTTAGCCCTGCAAAGTAGAGATCGTGTGTTGCACGGGCGATAAGAGGGTGCCTAACACCTTCCCCTTTCGTAATCGCGGCCCTTATCCAAATCCACGACGCAGACCAAACTTATCAAATGAGAGTAATTTTAAAAACAAGGGTATCTTCAGAATACCCTTATCATTAAGCCAGTTTCACGGGTTCTGGCCGACCATGGATTCTGAGTCCTCTTTTCGGCTGGTGGCGACTACGTTAAATATACCGAATTCGAGAACGTCATTTTGTCATCCTTGAAAAAGGTTTTGCACAACCAAGGGAAATCAAAGCCAAGTGAACCAATCATTGCAAACATGCCCCCCACTCTAATACAAAACCAAAGAAAGAAAACAAACCAAAAAAGAAAACAATGGGCACACATGCACGCACGAGCGCGAGACGGCGTCCACAGAATGGTGACTTCACTGGGAAAATGCTAGCCACTAGCCAAGGCCCGACTCGAAACACGGGGCTTTGCGATTTTTCGAGGATTCTCAAAATTAACATTACTAACCTGCTAACAAGCTAACTGATCCAGTCCATACTGGTCCCTTTAAATTTCTGCAAACATCCTGCATTCCAGTATCCACTAGTCCTATTTACTTTCTTGCGAGCATCCTGCATTCCAGTTTATACTAGTCCCATTTACTTTCTTTCGAACATCCTGCATTCCAGTTTATACTGGTTCCATTTACTTTCCTGCAAGCATCTTACATTCTAGTTTATACCAGTCCCTTTTTACTTTCCTGTATATATTTTATACTGTAAACTTTACTTGCCTAAAAAAATAAAAAATATAAAAAAGAAAAGAACAAAAAAATTGTGATTGACCAAGTAGGTGGGCAATGGATTAATCTTCAGTCATTGCACCAAAAATCCAGTCGCAAATTCGTCGCACGGTCAAATTACATCAAAGCATCATTTGAACCCGTGCACAAAAAGTCATGTTGGCCCAGGAAGACAACCCATCAATCTAGCCCGACTCCCTAAGGCAGTCAACTGCAACACCCAAGGTCATGTCGTCCCTAACCGAGCTTGCACAGGACATGAGTCGGATCATAGACATGCTCGCAAGCCTCCTCCAAGGGAGAATCGCTCCCATCAATCACAACTCACCACCATCTAACATCTAAGTGGGTCCATCTGCCTCATCCATCAGTCAGCTTCAACCTGTCCCTTGTGAGGGGAACCGGGTATACTTCCCGTACCCCTCAGTTACAGCATAACACACTCTAACATTTTCTCCCCCCAATGGGAGACAGTCAATGCCGCAATAAGCACCTGCCAGTCAATTTTCGGCCATTCAATTCTAGCAAACTCCCCCTAACGAGAGTCATTAGGTGCCGCTGCAACTAATATCTTCTAGTCAATTCTAGCAAACTCCCCCTAACGAGAGCACATTCCAAATCCAGCCAGACCGCACTTGCCACCATTACAATCCAGTCCAACTCCACTTACCATTCCCCCACAGCTCGACAGCCAACCTCACCTTGCAATGAGGACCCACCATTCATCTATCCATCTAACGACTCTCCCCAAATCAAGCCCCCTGACCAGGGATCCCAGAATCGTTGAGGAGATCGACCATTATGAATAAGAGGCTGTCGTATCCCACAAGGGGCACGTCTGCCCCTTCGACAACCACCTAAAATTGATCGACTCCAAGAACATTTCGAAGGGCAGCTCAGGGCCATGAAAAACGAACTCCAGAAGCAACATAGGGTGGAACTCCCCTCGACAAGATTCAGAGACCTTTGTCCCTTTTCGGACGCACGGGTACCAACAAACTTTGAGGTACCCAAGTTTAAAAAATATGATGGCACGGGATGTCCTACCGCTCATCTAAAAGCATTCTGCAGAGAACTCGATGGCATGCATGGTAGGGGACAACAGAGCCCTGATACAGCTATTTAAAAAATCCCTTAGAGGTGATGCGCTCGATTGGTACACATCGCTTGATCACCACAATATCAAAACCTAGGAAGACCTGTCCCAGGCCTTCATCGATTATTATACGTACAACTTGAACGCAACACCTGTAAGGGCAGATTTAGCCACCCTTATGCAAAGAAGTGATGAAACAATGTCCGCCTACGTCAGGCGATGGAGGGCCATGGTCGCACGCATGAAAATGCCAATTGATGATGAGGAACAGATTTTCATAATCATGCGTTCGGCCAACTCCAACATATCTGGATACCCTGTTTTCTTCCCCTACATCAACTTTGCACAACTGATTCATGCAGGGGAACAGGTAGAGGCTGGCATCAAAGATGGTACGATTGCACCATAGCCTCACTAGTCCCCCTTTTCACAAAAGACTAGGATGAAAGAGAAAGTGAGCAGGTATATCCCCAAGAACAAGGATACGCTCACCCCTCGTCCGACAGAAGCCAACTTCGTAGCTTTAGCACAAGGCGGATCATCCATCCCTCCGGCTGAGCGGCATCCAAAACCGCAATCACGACTGCAACAACCCAGGTGGAACCTGCGGTACTCTAATCAAGGCAGGCAGGCGGGTCTGGCTCGGCCGCTTAGGCAATTTAATCCATTGGCTCAGTCATACACTAATATTCTAGCCACACTGATTCAAAGGCAACTTCTGACTCCATTGCAGCCTAGGCCGCCGCCAAACCCTTTGCTGCCTAACTATGATGAAAATGAATACTATGCATTCCACCATGGAAGGGGTCACACAACAGAACGCTGCTTCTCATTGAAGCATGCAGTTCAGAACCTGATCGATCAAAACAAGATTTTGGTTGTGGCGTCTGATGCCAGTGCCGCCACCACCAACAACAACATCCTTTAGAATCCCCTACCGCCTCATCAGGCAAGTGCCAGTGCACCGAAAACTCTGACTGTCAACGTCATTCAAGGGGACATCTACCCGATGTCTTCCACACAAACTCGGCCCTGAGCTATGCCCAAGAATTCTCGCCCCTCATCCTACAAGGGGCACCGCCCTCACGTAAAAAAGATGCCGAGTCAACTTACTTTTCAACACCCATCACTCACCAGACACTGATTCTCCAAGGGCAGGCCCTAGTGGCCAACCCGACCACCCCGCACAACCCATCTTGGGATCCTTCGCCAGTGGTTCTCATGGGGAGAGCTTCTGTACCATTGCCCACCTACCACCCGCCATCCCACATTCATCAAGCTCCGCCAACAACTCAGTACCTAGTGGTGCTTTTGGGAAAGGCATTGTCCTCACCTCCCAAAGTCAGCCATTTGACGGTAACCCTACAAGGGGCAGATCCATCACCATTCCCGCTGCCACGTGAGCTAGTTAGGTCGGCTCAAGCTGCATCCCCACCATCCCAACAGCATATGGTCCTACTAGGGGCAAGTCTCACACCATCAACACTACCACTGACACAGCATCTAGTCCTATTAGGGGCAAGTCCCACACCCAATCCAGATTATTAGGGACCTCGTCTCCATCCCGACAACGCCATCTCAATCTCCCCTAATACTTCAAGGAAGGGCAATTCCAGTCTTCGATAACAAAGCAGTTCAATAGCACTATCCAGAGTGTTCGGAAGTGGGAAACATGAACCCAAATGGGTGGTGTTTTCGAAGAGATGTGGCCAGAGGAGATTCCAAGGGGCATTCAGCAGGAACATCCAAGGCCGAAAACCGCATACGATGGAGCGGCCCAGCTTAAAAGCATCCCTGCCCAAATATCTGTTTGTGAACTCCTATGCACATCACAGACCCATAGAGAAATGTTCGTCAAAACCTTAAATGACGCACACATCTCTCGAGAGGCATCGCCAGAGATGGTTGCGCACATGATAGGGTAGCTCCTTGCCTGGCGATCCATCACATTTTCAGACGACGAGCTACCACCGAAAGGGCGGGAACATGTGCCTCAATTGAATATAATCATTGGTCACAAAGATTGTAGCATCCCACTAGTGCTCATTGACAATGGTTCGAGCATAAACGTCTTCCCACTACAGATTGCTATGTATCTAGGAATGGAACTGTCTATGTTCAGACTCAGTAACATGAACGTTAGGGCATTCAATAATTCTCGAAGACAGGCCCAAGGAGAAATTGACCTCGAACTACAAATTGGTCCGGACGTACTAACTATCACATTTCAAGTCCTGGACAACCCATCGTCTTTCAATTTCCTTCTCAGTCGCCCCTGGCTTCACCAAGTAGGGGCAGTGCCCTCGACTCTACATCAAAGAGTTAAATATGTCCTCAGGGATAGGGTGCTTACCATTCTTATTAATTCTGAACAATTGCTCCCTATAGAAGTAACCCTTCCAGGAGAACCTAATGTCCCAGTGGTTGACATTTGGGGGCCAGACATGCCTTACTAAAGTTATCAATTTGAAGAAGCCAACCATATGCCATCAGCCCATGCCCCCAACCCAGACAACATCTTTTCACTTGCTGAACGGCAGATCCTGAACTACCAAATCGAACACCAACATACTGTTAATGTAATTGAGGTTTGAGAAAGCATAGGCAGGAGCAGATTGGGATATGAGTTGCCCGAAGATTATTCACCTTTTGCATTTCCCATCAGTCGATTTTGTCAGTGCAGGAGTTATCCATCTGGGCGAAAGCCCAAATCCCGTCAATCCAAACCACCATCACAACCTCACCTTGATAGAGTTGCCCCAAGAACCTGGGGCAAGGGGGATGAGTTGCACCATCTTGATTGGTTGTCAGTCACGATCCCACCAGAACTACAACAACCTCAAGAATGTCATCACCCCAGAGATGTAGAAGATGCTACTATGTCTGATGCCGAATTAGAGCCAAGCCCTCGCTTCATCATGATGATTGGGCATGACAAGCCAAATCAATCCACTGCCCACACAGGTCCTGTCTTCCGAGGGGAGGGAGCACAAGGCATAAATTGGTTCACAACCCCCATGCCAATTGAGTTGGCTGACCAAACGTCCAGCAATGCCAGCCCGAAAAAAAGTCCATGTAAATAGTGATCGACTTCTCAAGCCGAATCAGGTTAGCCCCTGGTTCGAAATTCTGTCCTGCTCGGGAACTGTAAATTTTAATAATCCAAAAAAAATCAGAAAATACACAAAAAAAATCAGCAAAATATGAAAAGGCCAAAAAATCAGAAAATCTTGAAAAACCCTGTACATACCCAAGCAATAAAGGTACAGACTTGGTTCTTGGACAACATAAGATTAAAGTCGATGACTATGACTTCAACGTGGAATTAGACTTTAAACTCATCGGTTTAGAAGAGGTCAAAGAAGAGGAAGCAATAACTCTGCCAGCGAACTTGAGGATCTTCTTGAAAAGTTCGATTTGAAAGCCAACACCGTGCCCATCGATTTTGAGGTCGTTAATCTCGAGACCTCTGAGGATCCACGAGAGGTACGCCTTAGGAAGAATTTGTCCCCTAAAAATCGGCAAAAAATGATTGATTTCCTAAAACCACAATTATCAAACTTTTCCTTCTCATACGAAAATATGCCGGGGCTCGACGAAGACCTGGTTGTACATCATTTGGCCATGAAGCCAGAAATCAAGCTGATCAAGCAGAAGCTGAGAAGAATGTGGCCAGAATGGATCCTGAAAATCAGAGAGGAAATCATCAAGCAGTACAAAACGGGCTTTCTGGTGGTCTCTAATTACCCAAAATGGCTCTCCAACATCGTCCCCATTGCAAAGAAAGATGGTAAGGTCCGGATGTGCATCGACTTCCGAGACCTTAACAAGGCCAGCTTGAAGGACAACTTCCCGCTTCCTCACATCGATACTCTGGTCGACAACACAACAGGGCACTAAATATTCTCCCTCATGGATGGATTTTTTTGTTATAATCAAATCAAAATCGCCGTAGAAGACCACGAGAAGACATCATTCATCATGCCCTGGGGAACCTTCTGCTACCGTGTCATGCCCTTTAGACTAAAAAATGCTGGGGCAACATACCAACGAGCTATGACTGCACTCTTCCACGACATGATGAACAAAGAACTCGAAGTCTACATGGATGATGTGATTGTCAAATCATGAAGCATCGCAGGGCACTTCATAGATTTGGAAAAGCTCTTTGACTGGTTGGAAAAATTCAAGCTCCGACTCAACCCGCAAAAATGTGTCTTCAGGGAAACCGGAGTCAAGTTCCTTGGATTCATCCTCAACGAAGATGGCATCCGAGTATATGGGTCGAAAGCCAAGGCGATCATCAAAATGCCAGCCCCAACGACTGAGAAAGAAATCCAAGGTTTCTTGGGGAGAATCCAATATATAAGTCGCTTCATTACCCAGCTCACCCCTGTATGTGAACTCATATTCAAGGTACTCCGAAAAAACGTGCCAAACGAATTGAATGAGAATTGTAAAAGGGACTTCGATATAATCAAAGAATACCTGAAAGATCCTTCAGTAATGGTCCCGCCAGTACTAGGAAGGCCACTGTTACTTTACATCTTAGTAGTAACCGATGCAATCGAATGCATCCTGGGACAACACGACAACACGAGATGTAAAGAATAGGCCATTTATTATCTTAGTCGTCGATTCACAAACTACGAGTCTAGATACTCTCCGATCGAGAAAATGTGTCTTGCACTATGTATGGGTCACTCAACGCTTACGCCAGTACATGATTGCATATCCGATCCTCTGGTTGCTTGTATGGATCCCCTAAAATATCTGTTTAAGAAATCAGCACTCACAGGAAGAATAGCGAAGTAGCAACTATTGCTTTCTAAGTTTGACATCACTTATGTCACTCAGAAAGCAATCAAGGGCCAAGCGCTGGCCGATCACCTCGCGACACACTCATTGCCAGATTACAAGCCCTTAAAGACTTTCTTCCCTAACGAGAACATCCTATTCCTCGAAATAGAAGAGGGACCAGAAGCAGACGAATGGACCCTGTATTTCGATGGTGCATCCAATAGCAAAGGAAATGGAGTAGGGGCAATCCTCTATTCCCCTGATGACATCCATGTGCCCATATCAAGAAGACTAGCATTCACCTGCACGAACAACATCGCAGAGTATGAGACATGTATAACAGGCCTTAACGAGGCAATCATTCTAGGCATAAGGAAGCTATGAGTTTTCAATGACTCGTAACTTATTATCAATCAAATCAATGGTGACTGGAGAATGAAAGACGAGAAACTGGTGCCATATCACGTCTACCTCGAGAGCCTCATCGAAGAATTTCACAAAGTCACCTTCACATACATGCTTCATGCCAAGAATTCGCCGATGCCCTGGCTATGTTGGCATCAATGCTAGAAATTCCCCATGGAGCGGCTAAATGGGAACTCACTATAAAGCTTTAGGAAGAGCCGACCTTCTGCTTACAAATCGAAGAAGCAGAAACGTCGCCTGATAAATAGCTATGGTACGCCGACATAGAAAAATACCTAGAAAATCGGACTTATCCAGTTGATGCCACATCAACGGACCGTCGCATCATTCAGCGTCTAGCCGCACAGTTCATAATCTGTGGCGAAACTCTTTATAAATGGTCCTTCAATCAAATCCTGTTGCGGTGTATAGATGAGGCTAAAGTTGCAAAAATCATCTCCGAGATCCATGAAGGAACCTGCGGTCCACACATGAATGGCTACATGATGGCCAAAAAGATTCTTTGGCAAGGGTACTACTGCATGACCATGAAAATCGATTGTTGTTAGCACGTCAAAACATGCTTCAAATGTCAGGAGCATGCCAATCGAATCCACGCCCCACCATCTGAGCTATACAATATGACAACGCCTTGGCCTTTCTCTATGTGGGGCATCGACGTCATCGACAAAATTAGCCCCAAAGCATCAAACGACCACGAATACATCCTGGTGGCAATCGATTACTTCACCAAATGAATGGAGGCAGCATCCTACACCACCATAGCGGCCTCACACGTGATACGATTCCTAAAGAACAACATTATCAGCCGCTATGGGGTCCCACAGACCATCATTATCAACAATGGGACAACCTTCGTGAATCAAAAAGAGGAAAACATGCTCGAGCAGTTCAAAATCAAGAGACATTGGTCCAGTCCCTACTAGCCACAAATGAATGGAGGTGTGGAAGCTGCCAACAAGACGCTCGTACGCATCCTCGAGAAAATGATGAAGACATATCACGACTGGGCTGAACAGTTACCATATGCATTATGGGCATACAGAACGTGTATATGCACTGCGACCGATGCTACTCCATATGAACTTACATATGAAATGGAAGCCATTCTACCCGTCGAAGTGGAAATTTCTTCACTGCGTATATTGCTCAAAAGTGAAGTTGAAGAGGGAGAATGACTACAAGCTCATTATGATCAACTATATCTGGCAGACGAAAAGCACATGCGAGCCCTATGCCATTCCCAAATGGGTTCATGCAAGAGTATTCAGGGTGGGAGATATGATTATAAAAAAGATATTGTCTCCACACTTGCCTGATCCAAGGGGCAACTTCAAGCCTACCTATGAAGGTCCACTCATCGTGCAAGAGGTGCTTCTAGGAGTGCACTCTGCCTCACCAACATGGACGATGAAGATCTTCTTGAGCCAATCAACGCTGATCATGTCAAAATTCACTATGAATAGTACGAAGGTTGCAAAACATCACCTGAGGTCAAAACTCAACCCCATCCACCCATTATGCCCTCAAAAAAATGTGTACAGAAAAAAATCCAAAAAAGAAAAAAAGAAAAAAAGTGTGTACAGAGAAAACAAAAAAAAGAAAAGAAAATTCGTCTACAGAGAAAATCCAAAAAGAAGAGAGAAAATATGTGTATATAAAGAGACAAACCCAAAAAAAAAAAAAATCAGCCCCAAAATCCTAGTAACTAATACGAATATGAGAAAAGAAAGAGAGAGCCAAAGAGAGAGAAAGGGGAAAAAGAGAAGAAATAAAAAATCAAGGGCAGAAATCCCACCTTCCTCCCCCTAGAAAATCTCGACCTTAGGAAATAATTCAAAATCTTCGTGCTACTTAGGGCATTTATCAACCGGCAATGATGGAAAAACTCTGACAACAAACGGTACCTTAAAGGCAAAAAAATGAAGAAAAAAGAGAAAAGTGCGTCAAAAGAAAAATGGGTAAGGCAAAAACCCACAAGGGTACCTCGAGTAAAAATAGCGGATGCACGATAGACCTAGTGAAAACTAGAAAGGGCGCTAAGGTTAAAAAAGTAAAGCTGCCAAGGGGTAGGAAAAATAAAACACCCAAGATGTGGTGAAAATTCGAAGGGCGCCATAGGAAAAACTAACGGGCAAGCTGGGCGTAGTGAAAACCCGAAAGGGCGCTATAGGTAAAAATGGAAGCGATGAAAAAAAATAGGCAAACCAGGCAACGACTCAATCCCTGCTGAGAAACGCATCATGAAGGCAAGGTCAGAAAACTGTGATGTTCAGGAACTCTCAAAATCGACTGAGGCTTAGAATAGAATTATTAACGCGTGCTCTCGCGAGTCATCCACAAGGGCTAATCTGATCTCACAAGAGATGGACACAAGGCTATCAATTAACCCCTCTATCAAAGACCTCAAGTATAAACCATCCAGAAGCTAAGTCTGATACTACAAAAAAAAAATTCTTTAAAAAAAAAAGAAGGCAATAATCCGTGATCATTTTTTGGGAATTATTAAAATGTAATTAATTAAACTTAAGTTAAACTGTCACTTTTAAGTATGATAATTTTTCATGATCATTTTGTCGCAAAATGTTATATATAAGCTTTTGGACACATTTTAACCGTATACAAAAAATTTCATCCCTCCGATCATCCTAGAAATGGTCAGATCAGAAATCAGTCCATAGTGGGCCACTTGACCTTGGTTCCAGCCCACTCTTAGGTTCCTCCCGGCTGGAGAGATTTAATTCCAAAGTCATTACTGTAGAAGAGTGTGGAGACATAGATAATAAGAAAGTAGAATAACTCTTAGGTTCCCTACAAACTTATAAACTACACTTTAAGGGCCCCTCTAAAAAGAAAAATATTATTTTAAAGACTACACATAAGCACTCACACAGGAAAAAAGAAAATTAAGAGTGAGTCTTCCAAAGATAGTGTTGAGAATAATGAGAAAGAAGAATTGAGCAAGAGATTTAAGAGATTCCACAAATTCGAAAGAAGGAAGAGCTGTGACAAAAAGGATAAGAAGGATAAGAAATTCAAAGAAAAATTCTCCAAATCTGTCCAATGTTATAACTGTGATGGATATGGTCATGTTGCTAATGAATGATAAGAAAATCCCAAAAGACGTGACAAGAAGGTTATTGCTATAACATGAGATGATTCGGAGGAGTCTAAATCTAAATCTTGTGACTCCAATAGTGATAGGAGTAAAAAACTAGTGAGAATTCTCATGGCCTCTACCACTACCTCTCTTCCCCATAATCTAAGAGAGGATCCCGACCATTTTCCCTTATAGGAGAAGGAGTTCCTAACCCCTCACCTCATGTTGCATTTTATGAGGGAGTTATGGAAATTAGCTACCCTTATAAAGATTAAACTAGAAATAGTTAGTAAGGGTTCCTAGAATCTAAATGCTATAAGGTAAATCTAAGGATTTCAGCCTCATTTGTGAGCATATGAGCATATCGGAGAATTCAAGCCCATTAGCCGACCTTTGATAGTTAAGCCTAGTTTTCGATTGGTATATAACAACGTGAAAAGGGTCCGAATTCGGTACTCTAAATTCAGAAAGTACGGTAAAAATTGGGCGGCCCAGGCGACGTTAAAATCACGCAAAATAATTCGGTGGCCCAAGGCCGCCAAAATTTTGAAATTAGGTTTTAAAAAAAAAACCAAATCAAACTCTCTCTCTCTCTCTCTCTCTCTCTCTCTCTCTCCATCTTTGTCATCAGTGCCGACGGCCACCCTCACCCCCACCCCCATCTCTCTCTCTCTCTCCACCGCCCCTACTGGGCTGCCACCGCCAGCCCCCCTGTCGCAGATCTAGTTTCGCTGCAGCCCCCGCATCTTCCCTTGCCCCTTGCCCTAGGAAATCTAAGAAATTTAAATTTTTTTAATTTATTAATTTTTTAATTAATTAGTTAATTTATTCAATTAATTGTTAATTTGCATAATTTTTTATTTTGTTAATTTTTTAATTAATTGTTAATTATTATTGTTCAATTAATTGTTAATTTGTATAATTTGAAAAATATTTAATTTTTTATTTTGTTAATTTGTTTAATTAATTGTTAATTTATTTAATTAATTGTCAATTTGTTTAATTTAAGAAATGTTTAATATGTTAATACATTAATTTGTTTAATTAATTGTTAATATGTTTATATGTTAATTTGTTCAATTAATTGTTAATATGTTAATTTGTTAATTTGATCAATAAATTAATTGTTAATTTATAAATTTTGTTCAATTAATTGTTAATTTGTAAATTTGTTTAATTACTTGTGAAGTTAGTTATTGTAGTTTAAGTTTGTAATAGTTCCAAGTATGCTACTTGTCTAAGTGGTTCCTACTTGTAGTAGTTCTTAGGACCCCTTGTGATGCTCATTAGCCTATTGATTAGTTCACATATACCCAGATAAAGGGAAAACATAAATATCAGCTCTATATAAAACTTTTACAGCCTCCAATAGTTTTTTCACAGATCCCATAATTGTTCAACTAATTTGTTAATTTGTTCAATTGTATAGGTCTCATGTTGACTGTGCTACTAGCTGAGGTAGCTTCAGCAGTTTCACCGGATCCACTTCGCCTCCCTGTTTTGCTACCTCCCCCATAGCCACAGGTAATTTATTTAACTTTATTTAGTTATTTTTTTATTTAGATATTTGTAATTTTTAGTTATTTGATAATTTATAACTCCTAAAAACCCGTTCTGTCACAAGAAATTATGGTGCATGACGGTTCCCAGTAAGTTAAGTTACAAGTGTTTATACAGAGTTGGTTGAATATCCTTTATTATTATAGATGTTGTTAATATTTTCTTGGATAATAAATGATACTTGGATAACAAATGGATGTTGAACGAGCAGGGGTCCTTAGAAGGTGGGAATCGTTGTTGAGACAACGATAAAGTTGTACATTTCCCTACCATTAAAAACTTTATGAATTTGACCAGAATGTTTATTTGTCATCCAACTATAAAACCTAAAACTAATCCCTAAGGGTGTGTTTGGTAAACTAAATAAAACAAGTCTGAAAATAATTTAAGTACTAAATCAATTGTGTACTGAATTTTAAGTATTGATATATGCTGGAATGCTTGTTTGGTAAACTGTCATTAATGAGTGTTGCCCTGACCGCGGGGCCCACTCTGTCCCACCATGGCATGGCCCAAAAATGAGGTAGATCCAAATCTTAGGTGGACCACACCATAGAAAACAGTGGTAAACAAACGACCACCATTAAAAACTTCTTGGGGCCACAAAAGTTTTAGATGAAGCTGATATTTTTGTTTTCTCTTCATCCAAGTTTGTGTGACCAAATCAACAGGTTGGATGGCAAATAAACATTACAATGGGCCCTAAAAGTTTTTAATGGTATGCGTTCAATGACCACTGTTTTTGTGTGGTGTGGTCCACCTAAGAATTGAATCTGCCTCATTTTTTAGCTCATGCTCTAAAATAATTATCTAAAATGGATGGATGCAATGGATAAAACACATATATTATCATGGATCCCACAGAGCACCGCCCAGTAGCCACCAAGACTAGCGAATGCTTGGCGAACCCTTGGAGTAGCCTGCGCATGCCAAAATAAAACTCAAAGAAAAAAAAAAATCATCCGCATACCCAGGAAGTATGCTTAAGGATTTAAAAGGTATGTGCAAGACATCTACGCATGCACAAGATATTCTAGGTATGCGCAAGGCATTCTTGGCATGCGCACGCCATGGAAGGGCATGCACACGGGCTGCAAGGCATGCAGAAGCATTTGGGACGAGAGCCCATTTGGGACAAGAGATTAGCAGGTATGTGCAAGCAAGGTGCAAACCTATGAGGTATGCGTTAGCGATCTAGGTATGCGCATGTGATTTTTCATACGGGCGCAATCAGAGCTCTGAAAATAGGAAATGACAGAACAATGACAGACTTTGCTATTTATAGTGTGCCTGCGCATGCACTGAAAACGGTCATAAACGCTCAGCACAATGCATTGGGGGGCATCTGTTGTGCCTACAAATGACCATAACATAGAAAATGTGCAAAAATACGAAAGAAGCATATTAAATCAAGGGAAAATAAACCAGAAAAGGGGAAAATATGCAAATAGGTCTGCTTGCGCATACCACCAGGGTATTTGTATGGGGCAAATGGTATGCACATGAGTTCGAAGGCATGCACACGCATCCCAAAGGCATGCGCACACATCCCCTGAACCTCACGAACAAGTTCTCAATAGAACCCAAGTTAGGAGCTACTCGCGCACACCTTAATGATATGCGCATATAGGTCCGAAGGCATGCGCACGGCGTGTTCTCCTTGATTACTACTCGCGCATACCGTTAGGGTATGTGCATGCTTCATTTTGGCATGCACAAGTAATTCTAGGCATGCGCATGACAACTGGTTGAGTTATTTTGCTTATAAATACCCCGATACATCCCTATGATGAGAGAGAGAGAGAGAGAGAGAGAGAGAGAGAGAGAGAGAGAGAGAATTCTGACTTGAACTACATACTAAAATAGCTAGGACATCCTCAAGCTCTCACCAAACCCTTCGCTAGAACCCAAAACCCATTACCGGAGTCCTTGTCGGAGATACGTCATTCCGACATACTAGGTGAAGCTCCCCGCACATGTCTATCATAATTATTTCCTTACCTAAGTCCGGAGAGACCCATGTGCATGCCTTAAGCACCAATGTGCATGCCTGAAATGGTTTACACACGCCTCCTCGTGAGTAAAACTAGCATAGTGACACTTGCGCACGCCTAAGCAAGCAGTAAATACCCGTGCCCATGCCTAAGATGTCTTGCGCATGCCCTTTCATCAATAAAATTGGCACAATGCCACTTGCACATGCCTGAAAGATGCGTTCGCATGCCTCCAGTTTACAAATAAATCTCTTAAAAGGTTATCAATATGTATAGATGGTCGCGCACACCTAAGTGGTGCATGCGCATCCTCAAAGGCATGCGCACACACCCAAAGGCATGCGTGGCCTACCAAGAGGCATGTACATGGCCTATAAGGTATGTGCAAGAAGAGTTCTAGCCTCTGTTTCATGTTATTTTGTCCATTTTTATGATTTGTGGTCTTATTCCTCTATTTTTACGTATGCACGCGCTTTCATGAGCTATGTTATGTATCAAATTCATCATTGAACAACAGAATGAAGCATTAAATGTCTTCAAACAGGGATACCAGACTTCAGAGTACGCTATGAGTATAAAAAATAAGATATGTAACGATTCATTCCCCAAATAACAGCCAAGATGGAGGCTTCGATGAGTCAAAAGGGGCAGTAATCACCACTAGAAACTGCGATTAAAAGAGTTCCAAATTGCTACAAATCAATTTGCTATGAACTGTCATATCAAAACTAGTCGATGTCCTACCCATCCAAAATGGCATCCACCGGTTGGGTTGTTCAAGTACAAATGATTACATATCGGTCTTCCCAAGGTCACCCGTTCCAGCAACGGGCGCAAGCCCAAAGTTGCACCCCTCAGTTAAAAGCCATGACCATCTCAGCCTGAATTTTTGGATAAACATGGGACATAGGCACTCAACATGTGTAAAGATGGCTTTCCATACCAAAATACGTCGGTCTCTATAACCATGAACTTAAAAGACCACGGTCCCTGCTGACTCGGTCTTTTGCCTTTTAATCAAAGGTGATCAGCCATTGATTTAATTAAGGGCCTGTGCTAGATCATGGTCTGGAATGTGTAAGATCTCAGATCTCTGGAATAAAATTCGCCTTACGATATCTCTTCTCTTATGTACTTTTGTGAATGCTTGTGATTGTCTATGAATGTTTCCATTACTTAGAACTCCAGAGCAACAATACACAAAAATTGTCATTCTAGCATTTTCTAGTTCTAACACTCAACTACTTGCACCTTGGTGGTTCCTGATATGTAGACCTTTACTGTGGGAGGAGGAACTCCATAAACAACCTCGTACAAAGTCATTTTGGAAGAGGAATGGTAAATGGTGTTATACCACCACTCGGCCCAAGGTAGCCAAAACCTACGTACCTATTCTTTGGGCCAATTACCGGTGAAACAATGGAGATAATTTTCTAAGCATTGATTTAAGACTTCACTTTGACCGTCCAATTGAGGATGATAAGCTGAGCTTGTTTTTAGATGCGTACCTTGCAACCTGAAGAGTTCCTTCCAAAATTGACTGGTAGAGTTAGGGTCTTTATCGCTTACTATTGAAGTGGTCATCCCATGAAGCTTGGATATGTGTTCGATGAAGAGCCTTGCCATAGAGGAAGATGAATAGGGATGGCTTAGGGCAATAAAATGGCCGTACTTGGAAAGCCTATCCACCACTACTAGAATCAACAAGCGACCTTGAGAAATTGGCAACCCTTCTACGAAATCCATGGCAATATCTGTCCAAATTTGATTTAGAATGGGGAGAGGCTGAAGAAGGATGGGGGGTGCCACATTCTCATTTTTGTGGTGCTGGCAGATGTCACATTCTTTAACAAAGGTTAACACCTCCTTCTTGAGGCCTGGTCAAAAGAAGGTGTCTTGGACTCTCTTAAAAGTCTTGTGGTAACCAAAATGACCTGAAGCTGGTGTAGCATGTAATTCAGTAAGGATAAGGTTTTGAGTTGGCGAGGTAGGCCCCAAAATAGTCCTTCCTTTTTCTATACAAAATTCCTCCCCTGCATGGAATATTTTTTTTTAAAATCTAGCTTCCCTTCCTTATACCTCTTTATTTAATCCAAAAGATAGGAATTTGTGGTCGCCTCCGACTTAACCGCATGGACCTAAGTGTCAACTGGGGTTGATAAGTCCCAAAGTGACCTCTGCTCGTTTCTTCTAGAAAGAGCGTTGACAGCTATATTTTCCTTGCCCCTTTTAAACTCAATCGTGAAGTCATACCCAAGCAATTTAGACATCCACCTATGTTGAGCCAGAGTGGAAGTTTTCTTCTTAAGAGGGAACTTTATACTTTGGTGGTCTGTACGCACCACAAACTCCCTTCCAAGAAGACAGGGCCTCCATTTCTATACAACTACAACCAAAGCCATTAGTTCCCTTTCATAAGTAGATAACGTTAAATTCTTACATATAAAGCCTTACTGGAAAAGGTGATAGGGTGTCCATCTTGCATCAAAACACCACCAATCCTGGCTCCAGAGGCATCACACTCCACAGTGAACTGCTTGGTAAAGTCCGGGAGAGCCATAACTAGTGCTTGGGTCATGGCAAGTTTAAGGTCATTGAAGGCCCGTTCAGTAACTTCATTCCATGACCAAGCATTTTTGTTGAGTAAAGTTGTTAGCGGTGCATCGACCTTCCCATAATCCTGAATGAATTTTCTGTAGTAGTCGGTGAGACCGAGGAAACGACGCAATGCATGGGGTGTCGTAGGTTTTGACCATTCTGTCATACACCTGATCTTGGATGGATCTATTGCGACTTCTTGGGCTGAAATAAGGTGACCCAAGTAATATATCTCTTGACGGCCAAAGTGACATTTAGACTCCTTGGCATATAATTGATGTTGCCTCAAAACATTCAATACCATGCGTAGATGAGACAAATGTTCCTTCCAACTCCTGCTATATATTAAGATATCGTATAAAGAAAAAAAAAAAAAAAAAAAAAAAACTAAGACGAATCGCCACAAGAATGGTCTAAAGACTTCATTCATCAACCCTTGGAATGTAGCAGGAGCATTTGTAAGACCAAATGGCATTATGAGGAATTCATAATGTCCCTCATGGGTCCGAAATGTCATTTTAGGAATGTCATTGTCATGAACCTGGATTTGGTGGTAACCAGATCTTAGGTCCAACTTTGAAAAGAGTGTAGATCCATTAAGCTCATCTAACAATTAATCACCGGTATCGAAAACTTGTCCTTAATAGTGACTTGGTTAAGGGCATGATAATTGGCACACATGCACTAACTACCATCCGGCTTGCGAACCAAAAGGACCGGTGAAGAATAAGGGTTAGAGCTAGGCCAAATGGAACTAGAAATCAATATTTCTTTCACAATCCTTTCAATTTCAATTTTTTTTTTTTTTTTTTTTTTTATAAAAGGGATACCTGTACGGCCTGATACTGACAGGTGAAGCTCCTTCAATCAACGGAATGCAATGATCTTGAGCTCGTGCGGGAGGAAGCCCCTTGGGTTCTGAGAAGACCTAAAAAAATTCATTCAGCAGATGCCGCAAAGTTGCATCGATAACCTCTGATCGGGCCAGTATGACTAGAACATTCTTAGCTATCTTTTTTAGTCGAGCTGGCTAGTTGGTTAGTAACTCGGCTGGCATTAATCCCTTGAGCTGACACTCCTTTGATCCATCTCTGTATCTCATGGTGAGTTGGGAAAAATCCCATATGACTGGTCCTAGGGTTCGAAGCCATTGCACCCCTAGTACCACATCACAACCTCCCAAAGACAAAAAAAAAAAAAAAAAAAAAAATCAGCCTTAATAAAATGGCCTTGATATTGAGCGAAAGAGCAGAACATCGACCTTCTCCAATAAGCCGATCCCCATTAGCCACCATAACTTCAAAATTGGTGCCAGGTTAGACCGCCACACAAGCCTTACGGGCCACCTTTAGATCTAAAAAGTTATGGGTGGATCCACTATCAATCAGCACGGTTACAACTTGTCCACACAGGACACCCCCAACACGCATGGTCTGAGGGTCGGCGGCCCCCAGCTATAGCATGTAAGGAGATTTCAGGGAAAGATCTGCAGACTCGTCTAGCTCCACATCGATCTCTTGAATTAGTATTGAAGGCCCCTCGTCTTCTGGGCAGCTTTCGATCATGAATTGTCTGGGGGCTCTTGCACTTATGCCCTGGCTGAAATTTGTCATCACAATAGTAGCACAACCCTTTGTCCCTTCTTTCTTTAGCTTTAGTTGGTGTCAAACACTTGATCGTAATTTGACAAGGCTTGGCCGGTACACAAGTGGTCGTGGACATGGGCCTTGTCCCTGGTAAAAGCTTTCTCTTTGCTGCGATTCTTTCTTCTTGCAACCTGGCAAGTCCAATGGCTGCATTCATGGTGGTGGGACGAAACATATGGATTTCTAAACGTATTTCATCCTTCAGCCCACACACGAAGCAACTCACCAAGAAGGCTTCGGAAATCCCTTGCAGTTCTGTTTGACAATTTCTCGAACTGTCTTGTTGTCACAAATAGTTGAAGTTTGACGTAACTTGGCCAATGCATAATCTTTATATTCTGTTGGCCTGAACTGCTTGGCACGATAAACCCAACCAACAGGTCTCCACCTTCAAATCTTGAAAAATCGAGCTTTAGTGTTCTACTTAGAATGGTGCCGCCGCCACCAATCGTTGAGGTAGCCTCCCTTGGACGTTGGAACATGGTAGCCGAGATTTGCCCGCCGGAGTTTACCTCCAACTCTCAAGCCCTTGTTGATGTCAGTTGATTGTATTTGAGATCTAAGGCGGTCAGCATCTGGACTATTGTATCCAATCTCTCGCCTTGTTGATCTAGCTTCTGAGCCTGCTGTTCGGTAGTGTCTTGCAGTTGCTTTACCACCTCCTCCATGTCAGAATAGCCTGTCTCTGATATCAAGTTGTCACATCCTTTTGCGTGGACGTTAACCATTCGCCTCTTTCTGGGAGCTATCTTGCTTAATAGAGGAAGAAAAGCATGAACATGTATTCAATTGGAGGAGAATCCAAGCTCCTGTAATTCTTAAGAAGAATTTTAATGGATAAGAACGGTTGATCTCTCTTCCAAAAATAAATACAATAGCTTCAAGGGAAACAAACCAAAACCCCTAGAGTCCCTCTCCCAACTGTTACTTTATGACTTATTCAATAACAGACTCATGGCTAATTCAAAATACTCTTAAAAGCTCTAGAACCAAGACAAATGTCAGCTACACATGGTATGATAGACGTATCAAGCCTTCTGGAGGTGGTTGAGCCTTGCAACCGTGCAGATCATTGAGGCATGGCCCTGAATTGGAGATTACTTGGGGAAGAGGCTTCTTTGATGGAGAAATCGTTCAAAGTTCGCCAGAAAATACTGAGTCGAAACAAAATACCAACCGCTTTCGTCATGCTCTTTGTGGGGTGGGGACTCCGTTTTCTTTTCATCACCGTGTGTGAAGCCTACTGTGAGCTCCTACTCCAATCAGCGCCGTCCATCAGATTTCTGTTCTAGTTTTAGGGTATGGCAAAAAGCATCAGCATGATCCAACTCAGGGGTGGACCACACCTAAGGAAAGGAAGGGGCAGTGTAGTTTGGACCGCTAGCCTGTGTAGGCCTGTGAGCCTTTTTGCTAAGGCAAAAAATTCGGACTTCCACCCGCTAGACACGTGTAACAGATACAATGGCACGAACGGTTCATGCAATGGACTAGGTTTGAACGGTGTAGATTTCGCGCGCATGACTAATGAAGACTGGATCATATTTTATTTTTGAAAAAAATGTACAAGGTCAGACTAAATTACTAATCTACATGAACTTCAATGCACATGCCTGTGCTAGGCGAACCTAAATAAAATCGTATACATGCAGTAAAGTTATATGGGCCGGGCCGGGGCAGGCTGGGCAGGGTACCTCAAGCTTGGCTTCAACTTGTCTCATAGGCAGAAAGATGGGCTCAAACCCAGCCCAAAAGCCCACCTTCCACTCTAGCCCATTGACAAATTAGGAATCAAATAACAATGGACCAGTCTCAGTCCTGAAGAAGTAGATATTTGAATAGGTCTGGCCTGACGGACCGGCTGAAACGCTTCAAAATCGGGGTCGATACCTATGGCTGTAAATGGGTCAGTAGACCCTATGAGGTACCTAGACACAACCCATTTAGACCTGAACTAAACTTGACTCATTTGTTAAATGGTATAGATTTGGGTACAATAACATACCCAATTGCTAAAATAGGTCTAGATTTGGATTCTTTTATATTAGACCTGACCCGAACCCATTTAGTAAATGGGCGGGTTTGGTCTATGTTACAAGGGACCCATTGAACCTGTCTAGACCCAATTTTAAATTGGTAAAAATACTTGCATACCAAATTCAAACACAGACTCATTAGACCCAAACCCATTTATAAATGGGTCTAATGGGGTTGACTCAGACTCAGACGTGCCGATTTAGTAAAAGGGTTTAGGTAAAAAATTTGATCCCACATCTATTTAGTAAATGGGCAGATTTGGTTTTTGGCTAAACCCGCCTCAAACCTGACCATTTACAGGCTTACCTAAACTTCTCCCAAGCCCGGCCCGTTGACAGCCCTAAATAATTCCAAAAAGAAAAAGGAGAAAGAAGAAACCGGCTGGCCATTCATTTTAAGAGCTAATTAGAGCTGACGCGGGCTTTCAAACACCACAGTGTATATTGCTGTACGCAGTACACCTCTTCTTCAGAGAAATCCCAGCAATCAAACGGAAGAAAACTGAAAAAATGGCGTCGGCAGCAGCTGGTGCTGGAATAAGAAGCAACGCTTTCCGCTCTTCTCTTCCTCGCTTCCTCACATTTCCCTCTCCTTCTCCTTCTCTCCAAATCTCCTCTCTACCTCGCCGTCTACCAGGTACCCTTTCTATTCCATTTCTACCCTTTTCTAATTTACTTTTAAAGATGTTGGGAGTCAGTATCATTATCATACATATTGAGATGGCCTGATTATTTGGACCGTCCATGTTCCCATAATCACACTGCAATTATAATCCCGACCTTTCATTTCTGAGTTGAATGTGAACCATTGATATTTTTCTTTTCAATTTTCTGAATTTGTCTGCAAATACTGGTGGTTAGAATCATCTGTCCACCTCTAGCATATCAACAATAGTACTTTTGTCATCATTTTGTTTTTTGAAAGTTATGCTTTGTCGTCACTGTCATTCATTCTGCCTAAATTGACAAGAAATAAACCACATACGGGTAACTTTTATTAGTTGTAAAGGGTTTACGGGTAACTCACTTACAGGTAATGTTTGCAGGGACGCGGATTAGATACTGAACTTGACAGTAGCAAGTCTGGCTACTGAAGTGAAGTCACCAATTACAGTGGGCCCCATCATGATGTATGCGTTGTATCCACGCCGTCCATCCATTTGGAGAGATCATTTTAGGGAATGAGCCAAAGAATGAGGCAGAGCCAAAGTTAAAGTGGACCCCACCACAGAAAACAGGGGGGACAGTGATGCCTACCGTTGACACTTTCCTAGGGCCCCACCATGATGTTTATTTGAGATCCAACCTGTTTATAAGTTAACACCAATGTTGTCAAAATTTTTATCGTATCGCAAATCATAGTAGGGATTAAATCGTATCGGATCGAAAATCGTAAGATTTTTTAAAATTTTCTTAAAATTTTGAAAAAATATGAAAAATATAAATAAATCAGATTTTTTTAAAACTCATCTATCTTCCTTTTGCCATCAATGTGCACCAAGTAATACCATGTCATAATAGTGTTAAAGGATTCTTATTCTTTCATTTTTTGTCTTCCATGAAATTTCCCTTTAAAAAACATACTAGGGTCCTTTAATAATTTATGTTTTTGTTCCGTGTTTTGAATGTAGAATCACGGTAGAATAGCGGTCTTTGATACTATAGACTAACAAAAAAAGATATTTTGATTTTAAACATAATTCCATAATGCATATAAGTCATGCTGATTGTAACCATCCATAAAAAAAATTATAGGTCGGTCATACATCAATTTGGTGTTTTGACCAATTAAGAAGTAAGGAATCACAAAAGAAAAAGCTACATGATTTAATGTTGAAGAGAGTATATATAATTTAATATCTTATAAAGAGCAAATAAAAATAATTTACCTTTTTTAAACAATTCTTAAAGCCCCCACCAATTTAAAAGCATAAAATGAAAGCCAAATGATGCTTAAAGTAGAAGAGAACAAGTATAATTTGAATCATAAATCGGGATTTGAATCGTAAATCATAGGATTCAAATCATAGAATTGTAGGATTCATATAAAAAAGGATTCAAGGTTGGGATTCAAATCGTTTTGCTTAAGATACGACTAAAATTGTATATCGTAAATCGTAAATCATAGGATGTTGACAACTCTGGTTAACACAGACATGGAATAAGGGAAAACACAAATATCAGCTTGATCAAAAACTTCCGTGGCCCAAAGAAGTTTTTAATGGTAGGCGTTCAATCCCCACTGTTTTTTGTGGTGGGGTCCACTTGAACATTGAATCTGCCTCATTCTTTGGCTCATGCCCTAAAATGATCTCTCAAAATGGATGTACGGTGTGGATGCAACACATACATCATGGTCTGGCCCACAGAATGTGGTGACGTCACTTCAGTGGTGAGCTCACTACTGTCAAGTTCAGTAGCAAATCTGTGTCCTGTTTGCAGTGGCAATTTCACCTGTTAGCGAGTTTCAAGTTTTCACCTCTCTTGTAAACTTTTCAGAAAGGAGAGTCGTTTGGATACCTGTAAGTTTTTAAGTTGAAGGTGATTTTCACTTGAAAGTCGCTTACATGTTGCCTGTTTGAATGCAAGCTATAAATCACTTATAGGTAAGCATTTTTTTTTTTTTTTGCTTTTTTTTGTTTTTTGTTTAGGTAACTTGTAAGTTAGTGACAGCCTTACAGACAAGTAATTATGTATTCACACCAAACAGAGCTTGGAGTAGGGAGTCATTCCAAAATCTTCAAATCACATAAAAAGCCTGGCATAAGATATGTCATTGGATTGGGCCCATCTAGATGAATCTTTGAGTCGATTTTTAGGCTAAAACATTTATCAGGTGGGTCACAAAAGTGGGTCCTCTGATTCAAAATACTAATGTGGAGCATTTATTTAATATAAGCAACAAGAAAGTTAAAAATATTGATAATAAATCCAAACATTCCAGAGCATGCAAAAGGGATGGACATGATTGTTTGTAGAAGATATGTTGAGTCATGGATGCTTAGGACTTGCTGTGATTTTTACAAAGTACCATGCAAAAAGGATGGACAAGATCGTCTGCAGAATAGGTGTCCAGTCATAGATGTTTAGATCCATCTAATTGCTGTGGTTTCCACAAAGTAGTAAAAGAGGAGTGGACTAGACTAATTGATGGTATATATAGGTGATGTGGATGGCAACAAGTCCAAATGCAATTAGGTACATTGGAAGGTTCCCATACATGTAGCCCACTTGATTAAAGAAAAAAGTTCCTTAAAAGTGGGGGAACTTTGGCACATTGTGCTTGAGGTCCATCCAATCACCCTTGGCTTGCCCATCCATGATGTCAAGGTGGCACTCAAAAAAGAAAATTTTCTTATAGATATATATTACTTTTTTATTGACAATGTTACAATTAAGCAAAAGCAAGTTACCAAACCATCTTTTTGTCAAACTATTATTAGTAAATTAACTAATCCTTAATCAAGTCATGTATGAGAGTACTAAACTAGTAACCATTAATCAATAGTGAAAGCTACTGAAAATGTTGTTCAGACAGACTGTAGAGTTTAAAAACCATGTCCTATCTCCCAAGTTCTTATGCTGTTAATCAAAACAAATTCATGTTTTGAATACTAAGTGTGTGTGAGTGATTCATGGTTCAATCCTTGGTACTGTTATCTTAAAAAAAAAAAAAAAATTGGAAGAAGAAAGAAGATATAAAAAAAAAACTACTTTATTCCCTCGTCATCATCAAATTCTATGTTCTCTGATGTGTTTCCATCATCATTATGGTGATCTCACTCGTAGATGTATTGTTTTTCTTCCTGTCTCCTCAGAATCAATCTCCCTTCTTTTGGCTCCATGTATACACCTTTGTAGTTGCTGTCTAGTACTTGGAATTGGCTCAAGGTGTCGAATGATATCATCCGGATCATCCAAAGTCAAATCACCTTCCTTGTGCACTTGATTCTTGCTTTCTTTCACAGCTATCCACTCACTTCAATCATCAATGTGATGCAAAGAGATAGGATTGATCTTGCTGTGGTTTAGGAATTACTCTCAAAGATGTTGATTTTATTGAACAACAACTAGATCATGTAGCTGCAATTGTTTTTTCTTATTCCCTTTCTTGTTGTGGATCTGCAAATTTTGAAGTAGCGAATGAGTAATTTTAAATAGCAGGAAGAAATGATAATAGAAGATTAAATGAAAAAACAAATTACTAATTCAGATGCTCAGATGTTCTTCAGTTACATTCACAAGTGGAAGCAATTCATAAATAGAAGAACTGCAAGCCAGGTTGAGGTTCTGAAAAGCTAGCCATTGTAAATTTGAGTTGACTCCATGTGAATTTCACCATCTAACTGCAGTTATTTAATTTATGAATTTTGATTGTTAATTTCATATTAAGAATTAAAGTTGTAATATTCCAAATTCGTGCATGCAAACAAATGTTAAAGGGAATGAAAATACCAGGTTTTGTTTATGTTTTATTGAATTGTCAAATTCCTTCCAAATAGGCCTTCAACACTTCTGTACATAGTTTGTTTCTAAGAGATGATGTCTTTTTGCACACTGGGATTTGGAATAAGCCTCTCTATGCAACCATGTTCACCTCTAATCCGATGCTAGGATTTGTATAACTAAAGACTAGATTAAGAAAATTTGTTGATGGGTGTAGTTGTCAATGAAGTTGTATATTCCACTTGTCATCAATGACTTTCCAAATTAGAAAGTACCTTTGCTGTTTCCCATTCATTCTTGTTAATTGTTTCCTTCGCTTTGTCCATGGCTTCACTGGTCTAGCCCATTATAGCCTTCTCATCACTGTCAACCAAGTAGAGTAAATGAACTAGCTTTGTAGTGATTTTTAAAGTATATAAAAATATTCTTTATATGGGATTGTTCGAGAATTGTTACATGCTCTCCTGCCTTTTACATTATTCGTCCATTTACTAGATGCCCATTCTTTTGAACTAAACATTGCCTACTAGTTCTTTTCAGGGCATGGATGCTTTTCATTGCGTGATGGAATTGGTGAACCTTGTGATTGTCGATGATCTGTTTCACTACAAGGGTGCTCCAATATCTTCCAACATCAAGTCAATGCACTGAACAATACAAGTTTGTCCAAAAAAAATTAGGACACTTTTCCATCAATAACTTTCTAACTAAAGCATAATTGATGCATTATCGGTGTCATGATTTGCAACAGATTGGATTCTCCAATATGTTCAACCACTCCATCTAATAGCTCAGAAACCAGTCTTGAAATATGATGATGCATCAATAAATTTTGCAAACATTGCTCTAATTGGACAATTACTAAAAAAGTTAATCAATGTTCTCCCTTGACAATCTACCCACCCATCTGACATAATTGTACGCTCATTTATTGCTCATGTCTCCTTATGTTTCTTCAAAAATTCTTGCGTGCTTACTGCTTAACCTCTTTTTACGAGAGAGGTACACATAACCCACTGTAGCTAGGAGCTTTCATCCTTGGAAATTGCTCTGTAGCTTGAACAATTTCCTTCAAATTTTTCATAAGAGCAATGCTAAACGCTATCCCAACCTAATAGAACCATCTTGTCATGTACTCACAAACTCTATCTCAATCTTTTTTCTTGAAGGGCTCTATCTCAACCTTTTTTCGATCTATTTTCAATCTTGGTTTCTACTTTCCCCTTTCGTACTGCATTATCTGGAGTAGGGGTTACAAAGGCATCCATGGGATCCTTTTGGTGAGGTTGTTTACCACTAGACAATGACAAACCAGAATTACTATGAACACTTTTAATAAATTGAATTTCTTCCTCACCATCACCAACTTCTTTATCATTATTCAAAGTGAATTAAAGGGCTATCATTTCACATTATGCTTCAAAAAAACAAAAAAAAACCTATCATTTCACATCTTTTCCATGTCGTCTTTCTTCTTTTTTAAGCTCATCATGTATGCCTTTCTTCTTTTACCTCGTCTAGGGATTTTGCGCATGTGGTCAAGCGTCGTCCTACACCAACAAATTGTGTTCGTTGGTGAATCCCTCTCTTGGCTTACCACAAAATTTACAAGTCACCATATTCTCATCATTATGATCTTTTAGATGAAAATACTTCCACCTGGAATCCTTTGATTGAATGCTTGTAGATGTTGTAGTCATCTTTAAATGAAGAAGTAACCGCCACGAGATATGAAGAAATGGACTAATGATGCTGAAAAACTTGTCCAAAATGTTGTGCCCTTACACCCAAATTGGATTCACAACGAAAGCTTGAATGCAGCAACTTCGACTGCAATCTCTTATATGATACGAATGGGAGATCAATTGCTTTCAAGAAATCCAATGTGATGAACTTAAAACACTCTGTTAGAAGAAGTAAAGAAGAAAATATGATAAGATTATGGAAAATGTAAGAAACCTGGGGGAAGATCCCAAGCTTTGATATGAAAAGAGTGGAGATAAATTGTTGAAAGAGGGCCTAAGCCCCCTTTTTATATGTTTCCACAATTATACGGTATTAATACTTAATATACCTCTGAAAGAAAAACAACACTTTTGAGGTACCCATAACCCAACTATGCCATAGGTGTGGCTAGACGCACCTAGGTGGTAGGTGCTAACTGCACATTGTTGTCATTGCCTTGCCCAACATTCAGGAGGGGCACAACTAGCCCAAGGTGCTTAAGTGTGTGTGTAGAATGCATTTGACTAACTCCCTTAGGTTGAGCCACCAAGCTCTCGCTCCACTGCTTCATCACCCCACTGCCTCCTCATTGCCTCACTAGCTGTCCACCAAGGATTGGTGACTTTTCTGAGTTAGATGTGACTTGTCCCAGTCGATTTGAACTTGATTGAGTTTGATCCGAGATGGCACCTATGAGCCGGGATTAAGAATCGAGGGTGATGCGGCTTGACCCAATATATCATCCCTGACTTGGTAAGTCTTGACTAGACTCAAGACCTAACGAGTTAGTCCAAGTCACCAAGTCAAAAAAAGGAAAAAAGAAAAAAAGAAGAAAGAAGCTTCCCCACCCCTCTTCTAATCATTATCTCGTCATCGAACCACCAACCCTCTTGTGTTCTTCCCACCACCCAATTGCCACCCCACATGACACGGAGGTGGGAACAAGGTTCTTCTTCCTCCTCAGTCTTTTAGAACATTTCTTCTCATGTGCAACAAATCTACGACAAGTTGGGTTATGTCAATATCTGCATTCTTTTGCCTACATGTTTTTTTTTTTTTGGACCTTTAGAGGTTCTCTTCCAATACTCAGATGAATGCCTCCATAAGGGAACTCTTTTGCTCACATTGGTGGTTTGGAGATTTCCCATTTTGCTTGGTTTGTCAGTGAAACATCCTTTTCTTAATCCTTAAAAGCTTGTGCCATTCAACCCAAGTCCTATCTCCAAAACTATAGGTGTTAATCCTCTCTGATTTCTGATTATTTTGGTTGAGTTAAGATGTAATATGCTTCTACTCGACAACTAGTTTTCCATGAGGACAAAGTTTCATATTGCCATTTATGGTCTTGGTCCCAAGTATGACTCATTTGCTACTTCTGTCAATATTTTATTTTCTCCTCTACTTCTTATGGGTTATGTTTGTTGCTCTTATTGAGGAGCCTTGCATATCTCTTCTTTCCTTGCAAAATGCACCATCCTCGTTTGCTTTTGTTGCTGAACATGGTGGATGTTCTTGTGGTGGTCATCCTAATCGTGGTCTTCCTCATGGAGGATGTTTTCGTGGTGGATGATGTGCAGTTTTTCAGGAAGCTGAATTAACTTGGGAATGTGCTCCTCTCAACACCTGTAGATTACAACCCATTTTACACTTTGATAGACGTACTTTCCTAGAGCCTCAATCTTCTGAGCGCGGTCAAGTCATTTGCCAGACTTTGTGGCTAACTGGTACACATTGCTCTTATTTGCTGTGATTGTGTTCCATAGTGCATGGCTCAAAATATCGTCCAATACAACTTGGTATCGTTCGAGTTGATTCGAATATGTTTCAAGATGATATCTGGACCTCTTTTGTTTCTCTATTGAATCTTGATTGTCCATTTTCCACGCTATTGATCGTGTATTTGGGATCATGTGACTTGTGTGATTTTTCACCATGGCTTGCTCCTAATTTTATGAATGAATGAGCAGCCTGAATCAATGATTAAGCCCTCCGCATCTTAGTTAAAAGCATTGGGATGAGGATGCTAGCAAAACACACACACACACACACACACACACACACACACACACACACACACACACAATAACATATAATGCTCCACAAGAGTACATGATTAACATATTTTTTCCTACACTTTCCCTCAAGTTGGAATATGGATATTGATCATGCCCAACTTGGTACACATATGAAGAAGATGATGACAATCAACTTGGGCTACAACTCCCCCTCAAACACAACATGATTGGATAGAAGATCTTAAAGTGTTGCTTGTCTCTAGATTGGGCTTTTGTTGTCCATTAAATCTTCTCTTCAAATTGTCGGCCAACCAAACTCAACAACTATCAAACCACCATTCACATGCAAATTTCTCTCAATGACACATGCAGCACTGTACAACGAGTGAACTACACTCACAATGGTTGAGAAGGTCACTACATCCACGGTATCATTCGAAGACACACATGTACCATTGCACAACATGTGAGTGAACTACAACCCAAAATTGATAACAAATGCCTAACAAAGAAAGAAATGATGAACAGAAAAGGAATGCTCCGCTGCTTGCAAAAATCCTACATGTTAAGTTGGGTTGGGGATTATATCAAACGGTTGGTGTGCAGTGTTCTTAGTACCTCAAAGCATGGAAGGAGAACAGCAACTGTATAATCACCATCCTCAATATAATCCACGCCTCATTTCATCTCAATATAATCACCTCATGTCAAGTTGGGTCGAGGATTACATCAAACGGTTTGTGTGCTTACTGCTTAGTACCTTAAAAAGCATAGAAGGAGAACACCAACTATATAATCACCATCCTCAATATAATCCACACCTCATTTCACAGCCTCCAAGCATCAGAACATGAAGAGACAAGGAATTTTCAACAAAAGGACTCAAAACAGCGGTCACACGACATCTACTTCTCACAAAAGCAACCTAACACACTCAAATTTCGACAGAATTTCACGATTCTTGTTTCTGGTGATTGCTAATGATCATCTTCACCTAATCCATGTGACAAATCTTCACAAGAATGAAGAAACCTCACAAAAAACAACACAACGGGAAAAAAGCGGAATCTAGACCCTTTCCTGACTTATTTCTATTTTGTGTGAAACACCTTTATATACTTATCAGAAAATTCTAGAAAAATCACCATAAATCTTCTAAAATTCAGCTCTTCCATATCCCATTCTTTTCTGCTTCAGATTGCTACTTGGCCATACCCACCCTGCTGACGTCAACTGCATGACCGCATGACATTGGCAATGGGCCCACTATCGTACACACAAACTTGAGAGAAACTGTACTGCTTCATAGGAGTACTTGGTAACATACAAAATTACATATGTTCCTGCAGTATTGGGGGTTATGGAGTGACTCAGAGGACATTCAGTGACACATCTTCTTAGAAATTGGAAGTTTTGTAGTGGTAAAATTAAGTTATACTGGCCTGTACTTGGAGTCTTCCCTCAGTTGCTGGTAGCTTATTGCTGATAGTTCTTCTATTGGGAATCCTGGTAATTCAGCATGGGAGCCATCTTGAAGGATAATGATGGTGATATCATAATGATTTTCTCTTGCCCTGCTAGACTGGGAGATTGTACTGAAGTGGAATCTAGAGCTTGTAGAGGGCTTCATATCTTTCTCCAATATCTTCTTAGGAACTTTAACAGTTTGAGTGGATCCCAAAATTGTCATCTCTTGTGCTAATATGGGTATCCTGAGCCTTGGAGTTGGCTTTCATTTCTTGAAATCAGGGAGTCATCCTCCAGCTTACACATTTCATTTTCCTACGTTTTAGGAGCTAGGCCTATATCCAGCTCTCTTGCCAAGGGCTCGCATGCTCTTTGCTTTCCATTTGTGTCGTTGCTTTCTTCTTTTATAGCTTTAGGAGCTAGGCCTATAGCCAGCTCTCTTGCCAAGGGATCCATGTTCTTTGCTTTCCATTCATGTAGTTGCTTTCTTCTTTTACAGCTTCTTTTTTTTATTATTTTGCTGTCATCCATAAAAGGAGTACCTAGTCCTTTTCTTTGTGCAGGATCATTTGGTTGTCCCTGCACTTCATTTTTCTTGACATGCTTGTGGAGGCATCAGATGTTATCAATAAGAGAAGGGAGACTATTTATGTGCCCAACCATGAGCTTCTTGTATGAGAAAAAAAATTGTTTCCTATATGAGTGTATGACACCTAGAAATTTTATTAATCTTAACTTGTTTATTTTTATTAGAAGATGAGAAGTAAAAATATACACTATCTTAGCTGTTGGGGTCTAGCCTTAGGTGTGCTGGCACAATGTTCTCATTTGCTTGAGTTGTATCATAAAAGACCATTTAGTCCTTTTGCAATATAAGAAGAAAGCCTACCATGTTAAACATAATCATAATTTAATTTAAACCAATGATCATGAATAAGTGCTTGATAGTTTACTTGTACAAAAATTAAAAGAAATGAGTTGATAATATCTTAGTTTTGAAACCATAAGGTTCCTTCCGAGGGATTTCCTTCCATGTTCTCAAGGACGGTCTGACTTTTCAGTATTTTAACTACCAAACTTCAGAGATTTCATTGCATTGATTTTAACTTCATTGTATCCTCAAAATCACATGCTTGATGATAGATATTTAATATTTACGATTGATAAATGACTAGAGTGAGGTGTTTGTTTATTTACCCAAATCTGTGTATTTATTTAGGTGGTAATCATTATTTTCTTCTCATCAATTTTTCCTTCGCTATTCAATATACTTGCTCTAGTCTAGTTGATTCTTTTCAAATTTGGTGAAGACTTCACATTTTTCATATTATATTGTGAAATAAATCTTTTGCAGCTTGTAAGTATCACATTCGTGGAATGCGTGAGGAGGCCACATTGGACCCAAAGCTTTCATCCAAAGATGACAATCTTTTATCCCAGAATTGGAAGATTAAAATGCTATATGATGGAGAATGCCCCCTTTGCATGCGTGAGGTCTGGAGGACAGTTGACATATTTATATCTTGGAACTAATGGGTTTCTCATTTACTAATTTTATTAGGAAATATACTGGGTAATGATATGCACTTCTGACAACACCCATCACAAAGTTTTGGACAAATTGCTTCCTCGTACTTTTGCTAATTTAATTAAACATATCAATATGTTTTTTTTTTTTTTTTCCCATTTTTGTGAAATCAATATCAGTAATTGAAATTATTGTAAAAATATTCCTTGTGTTGTAAATATCTAAGGGGAATGGTCCACTACAGCCGACTGGATCTGGGTGATAGCATACCATCCAGTCGAGCTGTGTGGCCCCACCGTGATGTGTGCATGATGTCTGAGTCGACTATCAGATGCACCCTTATGAATTAGGCCTAGGGCCCAAAAATTAGGCTGATTCATGATTCAGGTGGGCCACAAAACAGGGAAACAATTGGGAGGGGATTCCCACGGCGGCCTACTGGCTGTACAAATTGGCTCATCTTCCACATACACAGCATGGTGGAGAGTTGCATGAAGCGTGAAGCGAAGCAGCCACTGATTTGGGTGTAGGAGTGGTGAAGTGTTTGTTTCAAAAAGTAAACAAATAGGTAGGAAGCAGGAGTAGGAGTGAGATTCCAAACCCCTACTTGAAGTGGGAGAGGCACCTAGTTAGTACTTAGAAGGGTGGTCCCCATACAAAAGCAACAGTGGGTGCGCCCCTCCCTACTGTTCCACTTTGTGTGGCCCACCTGAGTCACGGCCTCGCCTGACTTTTGGGCTGTGGGCCTAACATGATGAGGCACAACCGATGGTTGGCTTGATGTAGATGCCCCAAATAACAGTGTTGAAACCAATTAACCCATACATCATGGAGAAATGGTCTTGCATTGTATCAAGCTGAATGTGCTGCAAACTTCTCTAAGTACTCACCTTAGAGCCCAAGCCCAAGTCTATCCATATTCCATAGCAAACCCATGCCGAACCCAAACTTAAGCCCAAACCCATGTTCAAAGCCCAAACACAACACAAACTTCGCTATGACCCGAGAACTCACTCAAATCCTCGAGGCTCAAAATGGATCCAAAAACGTGGGGGACCCAGCCTAATCAAAGTAATGCAAGGGCATTTTTCACGGTCCGGGCTCGAGTGGGGCAGCCCGTGTGACTCGGAGGCACACTCGAGGTGGGCGGCTTGTGTGAGGTGGGTGGCCTGTGTGACTCAGGCCCCACCCGCGCAAGTGGCCCGTGCGACTTGGGCCCCACCTGTGTGACTCGGGTGGCTTGTGTGACGCAACCCATGCGAGTTGGGGCCCACGTAGGAGGGTTCGACCAGGGGCCTGGCCTAGCCTGTGCTATGAGATAAAAAGATATTCCGTGCCTCCCCCATTAGCTCTGTAGCTTTTGGTGAGTTGGTCAGATATCCTACGTCACAAAGGCTGGGCCCCAACAGTTTTTTTAACTACCACGGGAAATGGAAAAAAGTATTTCCATGTCCCAGGAGGGAGACCACAAATGAAATTGGTCCTTGACAATGGAAACTTTTCCACGTCTGAGGAAAGATTTGGGGCCAACTTTGAACCTTAATTTCTTAGGTTCCTGACATCCAAACCTTATGATCAATAGGTCCATTTTGTCGCCCATCATACGATCTTTCCAATGGAGTTGATGTCAAGTTGATCCAATCTATATGCGCAAGGTTATGATCGAAGTGCCGAACAGTATGCATGATTGATCGGCAGTTGCAGAACAGGAAATTGACCCAACTTGGGAAGTCCTATATTTCATCTGCAAAAGTTCTTTTATTAAATCACCATAATATTCCCAAAGATTTTGTTCCCTATTCGTGTGCACAAGGGATTTGCTTTATTTTGCTTGACAATGTTCACTTAGGGATGGAAATACTTCCTGTTTTCTGTCCCTATTATATTATTTCATTCCGCTACACTGTCTTACTTCCTGTTTTCTATCTGTTATATTGTTTCATTCACCTATGTGAAAACATCTCATGGAACTATGGTCTTGGCAAGGTAGTATAGGAGGAAGAAGAAGAAAACAAGAGAGAAACGAGAGGAGAGAAAGGACTTCGATGAGAGAGAGAGAGAGAGAGAGAGAGAGAGAGAGAGAGAGAGAGAGAGAGAGAGAGAGAACATGTGGAGGAGAGATCGATATAAACCCGAATCTCTCACTCCCTATTTATAGAGAGTAATACCATGTACAAACTGTGTTTTGGACCCATTGCTCCCTTTGACGGACTGGCCCAATACCTTACCTATTCAACTATAGCTTACAACTTATTCAACGTAGTGCAAAACTTATTCAACTATGAACTGAAATATGTTCCCTTCAGCACTCCCCCTCAAGCTGGAGCATAAATATCGAACATGCCCAGCTTGTTACTGACAAATGATCCCTGTGGATGTGGTAGAGGCTTGGTGAATATGTCGGGTAACTGATCCTTGGACAGGACGTATTGGGTGAGAATTTCTTTGGATGCTATCCTTTCTCTAATGAATGGGCAGTCCACTTCCATATGCGTCGTTTGTTAAATTGGCTGTGTAGGGCCTTATACGCTGCTTGATTATCATAATATAGAATAATTGGTTCTCCACCGAAGAGTTGAAGTCCATGTAGAAGAGATTATATCCATAACAACTCACAAATTGCATGACCCATGGCCCTATACTTTGCTTCGGCACTTGACTTGGCGACAACTATCTATTTCTTGCTTTCTAGGTTATGAAGTTCCTCCCAACAAAGGTGTAGTGTCGAGATGTAGACTTCCTATCTGTGATGGAAGTTGAAGGAAGATGCCTGATCAACATCTGCATAGGGATGACCTTGCCCAGGAACATTCTTTAGGTATCGAAGGATGCAGATGGTGGATTCCTAGTGCTGGACCTTCGGTTGATGCATTAATCTACTTTACTACTACAATTGCAAATTAGGTATCTAGTCGAGTAACAGTCAAATAAACTAGTTTTCTAACTAGTCTTTTGTACCTCTTTGGATCTTCAAATGGTTTATCGTCACCATATTCCTTAGGGGATAACTACCTTGAATGCATAAGGCTCCCTGGACTCCTCGAATCCATGATAAGAAAGAGACAAAAGTCTAAAAATTTATTGATAATATGATAGATAATAATTAAAATGACTTTAGCAACATTAAATACTAAAAACCAAACCCTAAAAACGTATTAAGAAAGTCCTAATAAAAAAAGGAAACAAAAATTGAAAAATTGTGCAATCTATATAAGGCTGTCGGTGGCACCTTAGGTGGTATCGAAACGGCCAAAACCTCACAACATGTAGTTTTCCCAACTTTTCAAAATTCGGTGGGACTAAAACTCTGTTCGGTCGGACCGAAATACACTGAATTTTGTCGATTCTTCTTTGTGATCCACGCCCTTCATTAGGGGGTTCTTGCACTCGAGTTCCTTAACAAGATTAATTCAAAATACGCATCCTTGACCTCTTCCTGGTACATGACAATAAGATTCCCCGCTTTCTTTTCAAAATTTGGGCTGGTTGGTAGAAGGATTCTTCGTGTTGTCGAAGATTGGCTCAATCTGAGAAAGTGCAATCTCCTGCACAAAGAACAAATCATCAGAAAGGTCAGTGACCACAATCGCCTCGAATCCCGACAATGTTGGCGTGATATCTTCCGGGATACTCATGGATCCCGTCAAAACTGACTCCACAACATCAGGAATATTTTCAGACTCTTTTTCCCTGTCCTTTATGACTGAGGTGTTGATCTCCTCCACCTCCTCAGAATTCTAAACAACCTCTGAGATGGTGATGGGCTGTATTTTAGAGACTTTGTCTGAACTTGCATTACTCCCATCCAAAACCACCACATCATCATCAGTTTTCTTGGCGAAATCCTGGACGGTTACGGAAGACTGCCCATCTACTTAAAAAATTTGGGTAGGTTTTTTGTTTCTGCAGGGATGACATACGCATTGCTGATGGGGCTGGGGATCTGTTGCGACTCCGTCTCAATCAGATCTTCATCATTGTATAGGAATCGTGATAGTAACTGCCGTTTCATCCGTGACCACCTGTGGATTGACACCTTCATCACTTGAACCCGACAATGTTGAACGAATTCCCCAAATCTTAGCGTTGCCCTTCAAATTGTATGCCACGATTAGAACCTTCCTCTCTACAGGAATTTGTATGTAGTTGAAGAAGCGTTCGACTTCAAAGAGCCATTCGTTGTCGATGCGATTCCGGCCATTGAACATAGGGAGATCTATCGTCCTTTTGTAGGATCGATCTTTCCGATCCACCCGATCATAGAATCCAATGGACCTTGGAAGCGGATCGTTGCCATGAGCAACGATTCGATCTAATTTTTTCATTATACGGTCGAATCCTGCCTGTAGCCCTTGAACGGCTTGATGACTCTCCCGTCGGTAAGTCTCAAGCGTTGTCTTGAAAGCCACCACTTTGAGAGGATAGATCCCCAGAGCACCGTCCATGGGATTGTTGTCCAAACCTTTGTAAAGAGACATTGACCCAAGGGGAGTCCTCTCTTTGATACCACTTGACACAAGAGGGGACGTGGTGAGGTCTAACACTGTCTTCCTCACTGGGATAACTACCTAGAATCTACAAGGCTCCTTGGACTCATCAATAGGGCTTCTTTGAATCCACGAGGGAAAATCTCGAATCCACGAGAAGAAAGACAAAAATGTGAAATTTTATTGATAATATGAGAGATAATAATTAACTCGAGTTTAACAACATTAAATATTAAAAAAAAAACTCTAAAAATGTATTAAGAAAGTCCTAATAAAACAAAAGAAACAAAAATCGAAAAATCGTGCAAACTATATAAGGTTGTCGGTGGGACCGAAGGTCACCTTAGGTGGCATCGAAGCCGACCGAAGGATGCTTCGGTGGCACCGAAAATGGCCAAAACCTCACAACGTACACTTTTCCTGTCTTTTCAAAATTCGGTGGGATTGAAACTCTGTTTGGTCGAACCGAAATACGCTAAATGTTGTCAATTCTTCTTTAGGTTTCTTCCGGTCCATCTGTGCTAGGAATGTGCGTGATGCACACCCTTCATTAGGGGGCTCTTGTTCTACACCAGGATCCCCTTGACTGGAAGGAAGGAAGAAGAATAATTTATCTTCAAAGGAGGTCACTTTTGCACTATAATCTGATTTTTTTGATGGATCAAATCACTTATACCTTTTCTGAGTGCAAGAGTATCCCCAGAAAGCTCATTTGGTAGTATAGACATCACGTTTTTCAAGACCAAGATGTAGGGTAATGAACAAACTCAGGGCAATCAAACACTTGTGTGGGTAGAGGAAATGGTGAAGCTTCGGGAAATAGCGCAAAAAAAAAAAAGGGAGTTTTGCCATGAAGAATGGATGAAGGCATCCGATTAATGAGATGACATGCTGTAAGTATGAAAAAACTCCAAAGGCATTTAGGAACGTGCATAAGAGTAAGGAGAGATCTTCCAACTTCCAACAAGTGTATTTTTTCACCAATTCCATTCTATTAAGGAGTATAGGCACATGAGGTTTGATGAGTAATGCTGGCAGATTTTAAGAGATCTTGGAAGGAGAGGTGCGGAGATATTCTCAAGTGCATTATTGGACGTGAGGCATTTGATTTCTGTGTTAAATTATGTACAAATCTTGGAACAAAAGATTTTAAACATTTCAAGAATTTCAGAGCAATCTTTCATCATAAATACCCTTGTTATTCTTGAATAATCATCAATAAATGTAACAAAATACTTGATATAGAGATTAGGTATTTGAATCGGATCCCAAATATCAGTATAAACCAAATCAAATGGAGATAAACTCCTCTTATCAAGATATGGCAAAAAGATAGTTCTAGTGTGTTTGGCCAATTGACTTGCCTTACATTTGATAGAAGAAACAGATGATAAGGAAAGAAGATGAGTTTTCAAGGAAGCCAAGGAGCGGTGACCAATTAGAGCATGCCGTTATAATGGGCATTGACAGTGAACGCGGCTTGAATCATTCGAGGTTCCTAGTGGTATAATCCACGTAGTTCATATCCCCCATCAATTATCTCATTTATTATGAGGTTGTAAAACACACACTGGATAAAACATGAAAACATACTATAATATGTTAGTTTAGTCCAGATAGTAGGCTAAGAGGAAATTTAGGCACATATAAACTGAGGATAAGGTAATGTGTGAGTATTGGAGGGGGGCTACTCCCCGATCAAGGATTTTCGACAGAGATCCATTAGCTAGGGAGACTGGGGAGCAAGAAACTGAGGTATCGAGAGATTTGGGGAGGGATGGAGTACCTGTCATATGGTTAGTGGCTCCTGAGTCAATTACCCAAGGTGACAAACTTAAGGAAGTAGCAAGAGCATACTTGAGATGGCAAGGAAAGCTAAGGAAGTAGAGAAGGGGGTGGTCCCAATATTCCCTACAGGGATTTTCTTGCATGTGTTTTGTTGGCTAGCCATATTAGCAACTGATGATGAGTGTAGTTGTCAAGAGCAAGGTAATGATGATGATGGGCCGCCAAACCAAATGATTATGCAAACGATGGGCGGTGATCCAAATGTGGATCTAAATGAGAGCAAGGCTGCAACCAAATGGTCCACAAAGCATGGATGCTGTTCACACGATGGTAGAGCTTGACAAATGATACCTGATTAAATGGTCTCAACCCTTCTGCACTGGCCCAAATATGATGGCCCACAGCAATGATCCATGCAAACGGCATAAGTCTTACACATTGTAGGTCACAAGCAGCCACATATGCAGTAATATGGTTGCCCCATCCTGATTGAAGTGGGCCTCCGCACAACGTATTTCAGCACAGTATCAAAATGCATGAAGTAAAGATGGGCCCAGACTCTGGCCAACGGTGGGAAACACACCAGTAATATGAAGGGCTCCATACTGATCACAACAATAGCAATAGCAACGACCTAGCCAGTAGCAATCCAGAGATGAAATAGGCCACAGATATCACGATCACAACAATGATAAAGGAGGAAATTCTGCAATGATCTCGGCAACAGAAACAACAGTGATGGTGATCAACGCAACATTCTAATCATGATGCAGTGGTCAACTTCAGATGAGTGCCTGAACATTCAACAATCGCAACAATGGGCCACAGCACGGATGATCAGTGACAACAATGACAACAGTGATTAGCAATCAACAACACCATCAATGATGGCAGACAACAATGGGCCAGCAACAGTGGATCACAACATGATGTGATCTGATGGTGTGATCTATACAGTGGAAGGACAAAACAGTGAACAAAGCTGATCTAGGCATGGACCACAATGATCTTAATCTGAAGATGAATCATTACTGATAAAAGAACGAATCTGATAATAGCGATATAGGCCTGTTAACGTTGTGGCATTGTGATGTGGATAGATGATGCCGATTGTAGTTGACCCACTGATCAGATGTGGCCTACCGATCGATCAGTTGTTGATAGTGCAGATTGCAAGCATCCTCAGGACGATCTGGATGAACTGTAATAGATGTTTAAACAATTTGAAACATGTATCAATATTGCCAATACCCGGAAATGTAATGTTGATTGAGGGAAACATTAGGGGAACATGGGGAAATTGGTGGAATTTCTCCATGAAACTTACGGAGATGCTAAAATACACACATTTGCATATTTAGGATTAAATAATTGCAAAAAAGACACATAAGAAGTTTTTCTTTAATGGGGTTATAAAAGCATGTAATGCTGATTGAGGGAAACATTGAAGAAACATTGGGAAAATGGTGGAAATTTTCAATGATACTTCAAGAGATGCTAAACTACACATATTTGCATATTTAGGAATTAAATAATAAGTTTTCCTTTAATGTGGGACTAAAAACATGTATCGTTGACTCAAGGAAACATGGGCAAAATGGTGGATCCATCCTTCCATCCAACCATCCATCTAGGCATGCACATACATACATACAAACACATGCATGATCCATCAATGGATGCATACATATATACATACAATGACAAATACATATATACACACATGCATGATCCATCCATCCATCCATCCACACACACACGCACGCACGCACAAATACATCCATCCAACCATCAAACCATTCATCCATCCAAGCACACATTCATAAATACATCCATCCATGATCCATCCTGATACATATACACATACAAACGTATATTTCATCATACAACTATGTACCTATAGAAAAAAAATTGAAATGGAAAATTTTTTAATAAGCATATTTTTGGCGATATCGATACATTGGCGATATTATCGAAATAGTTGTACCCATAAAAAAATTGAAATGGATTTTTTTTAATAAGCATATTTTTGGCGATATCGATACATTGGTGATATTATCGAAATATCACTGATACATTAGATGGAATTTACACAGTCGAAAATATTGGCGACATAACATGATATATTGTCAATACCTAGAATTTCTGATACTGCTAGTGTTTTTGGTTTCGCTGAGTTGGTGATACGATAATATCGTGGATATTATCGAAATATCGGGGATACTTGGAACAATGGTTGTGTGCAAGAGGCTCCTTGGTGCATGCCAACTTCTTCTTCCCACCCTTCTGACACTGCAAATGCTGACTGGGCGGTACTGCTTTCCGCGAGGATGATGGATGAGATTTATGGTCTTTGTATTGAGTGGAATGGTTTGAACTGGCTAACATATTGCTGACTCTGACCTGTCATGTAACCCACAACATTGTCACCTCTACTCCATCGTTGACACCCCCGTTGTGCCTTGTCGCCACCATCCCCACCCGACTGGCCTCCATCTTCTCAGTCACCATTGCCATTGACATTGTCATCCCCGCTATCGCCATTGAATGTGGATAAAGTTTCATCATCACTCAATATGACCTGATGATAAGGAGGGGGTTGTGAAGGTGCACCACCCTCATCAGGACGTAATAGACTCATTAAAGCATTGAAGGAGTTTGCTTGGGTCCTTTGTTCGCTAATGACCCAATCGATGTCAATACCAATAGACGTTGCTCTTTCGGTTACCTATGGAGCAGAACCTCCCTCAGCATCATCTAAATCAACATACTTGACTCATTTATAAAGTGGGTGCTCAAAATCATCATCGAACTGTACCATCATGCCTATTGATAGCAGGTCAAGCAGGTCTTGATGTGCCTCTATGTCACGATTTGCCTGTTGTTGCATCTCTTTCAAGTTTCAACATCATATTATGATAGTAGTATATGAGTTTTTGTTGGTTTTTATATTCCAGTCTGTTCCTCTTGTTGTTGTGTATGAGCGACCACGTGCTCCAATTCCTCTCGCATGACAAGAGTAGACAGTCTGGGCGAGAACACGGATGACCAATAACTATAGTGTGGGTACATTGCCTCTGTACATTGCCCACCAATCATCTGTCAATTTAACAAAACCATGCTTTAGTTTGAATGGGGAATGCAGTTACTTAATCATAAACCATGCTATTTAATTAATTAAAATAATAAATATGCTCAATAGAATCGTTGTTTTTCTTGATGCTTTTATAGGTGCAATTGAGAACTCACCCCTAGCTTCTCCAAAGCATAGCAATTGTACATACAGATTCACAAATCTCCATTATTAATCACCCAAATATTTAGAGACTATAAAAAAGTAAATCTGGTTTACCATTACTGAAATTTGCCCAATTTTCTTTTACCTGGTCCCGAAATCTGCTTTTTTTTTTTTTTTCCTTCGGATTAGCAAACAACTTTTCATAGGCCTGGTGGACGACCATTGTCAATCTGTTATCCTTCCATAGCCAACATTTGTCATAGAACTTGGGGTTCAAGTAATATGCTAAAACCCAAGTAATATTAATCAGTAGCATTAATATATAAACAAAAGTAATACTTAAAGTGGAAGTGCAAGTGATAAATAAAAAAAAGTTAAATGTTACAAACTTACCAACTTGGTGGATGGTCAAGGTTCTTGGTCCATCTGTAATCGATGATCTGGAGAACCCATAGATGTGAATGGGGAGATATAACCCGTATCTTCTCTTTATCAATCTTATAAACTTGTAGAAGGATACCATCAAAGGCCACGTCTCATTATCTATGGCCTTAAGGACCCTATAAATCGGTTGCAAGATGCCAACAACTTATGAACTCCGTCCTGAAAGGAATCACTAAGCGTTGTCCTTGTTATCTTTTGTGCAATCGAGGTCTGTCTCTGATTCCACTCGAAGTATCTCTCATGTCTGAACAATCTCCTCAGCCCCACTCTGTGTTTGTACAAGTAGTCAAGTGCGACAAAGTTTGTAACGAACTGTGTCGCACCTGGTTAGATGATATACCCCTGACACTCCTCGCTCATTGTGGACAATAACCAGGAGTCACTATATATGAAGTTTGTCACCTTCCTCGCCTCCTCAACGGTGTTCCTGACCATCTTTTTTAACCCTATCGACTCAAGCAAGAAGTCAATTTAATGAGCCGTGCACGGGGTCCAATAAATACTATACTTCTTCACCAACTTCACCGCCTTGATGAATGCATTGCCATTGTTCATCACAACTTGTACCACATTCTTTAATACCACCTCTCTAATCACTTCATTAAAAAAGCTATATAGATTGGAGTGATCCTTTATATGGGTGATGCATCAATAGATTTGAGGAAAGCGGGCTGCCCTCTACAATACACCATGAAGTTAATAATGGACAACTTTGTGGATCCTGTCCACTAATTGCACATGATCATCACCTCGTATGTCTCCCAGTTCGGCTTCAGTGCATGTAACCAAGCCTGCATCTTCTCATACTCGCGATTGAGGTAGACCCCCAAGATCTCCGTTGGTGTTGGAGGCTTCACGACTTTCCCAACACGCTGTACATTGTCGATTATAGTTTGAAAGTGAGGGCTGATTGCTACATTTGCTGGTATGTGGCGGGAAATGAACTACATGGCTGTGGCACTCCTTGTAGCCTCCCCAAAACTCCCTTTGCTCAATAATATAGTCTTCTATTCTGCTCATACTCCTGCTTATACTCCTATTCTGCTCAATAATAGTCTTCTGAATATGCCAATACCTCATCATTATCGTCATTTTGCTCCTCATAAACAGTCCTTAGTTCTCGTCTAGGACCCGTAACTCCACCTGAACATTCCTCTTCTATGTCTCCTACTGGTGGCTTTGTGTCTTCCCCTCACTCAACACTTTCCTAATCTTTGTTCTTACTCCTTTAGAACACTTGGGTGGTCCTTCATATTCTTATACCTCCTTATCAAGTACTTTAGCCTCTACATTCCCCCACTCCTCGATGTGTAGCTATAGTAACTGTAAATTGTTGCATATCTATTCTCCTTCATTAGTCATCCATGTTTCCACCTAATGCCCCTTGCTCCTTTTCCTGATAACATTTTACTTCCTACCACCTGCATTATAAATACAACTAATAATAACATCCATTAAGAACACAATGGCCACTAAAACTCATTAAAAAACAAGTAATACATCAATCCATGCATCATGCATTCATACGTCCATCCATCCAATCTTCCAATCATCCATCCATGCATGCATCCATACAAAAATACATAAACATATGTAGGATGATCCATCCATCCATCGATCCAACCATCCATCCATGCATACAAACATACACAAACACATGCATGATGATCCATCCATCCATCCATGCATGCATGCATATAAACACACACACACACACACACACACACACACACACACACACATGGGATGATCCATCCATTGCATGCATGCATACAAACATACATAAAGACATGTAGGATGATGCATCCATTCCCTCCATCCATGCATGTTACATGTATGCATACGAACATAAATAAACAGATGCATGATGGTCCCTCCATCCCTCCGTCCATTCATGCATGCATACAAACTTACATAAACACATGCATGATGATCCATCCATCCATCTATCCAACCATCCATCCACGCATGCAAGCATGTGTACAAGCAAACATAAACACATGCATGATGATCCATCCATGCATACAAACATACATAAGCACAAGCATTCATCCATCCATCCATCCAACCATCCATCGATCCATCCATCCAGCTAGCCAACTATCCATCCATATTCCATCCACCCACCCATCCATGCATGTGCATGCATGCATGCATACAAACACACATAAACACATGCATGATGATCCATCCATCCATCCATGCATGCATGCATATGTACGTACATACAATGACACAACCATCTATCCAGCTATCCATCCAACCAAGCATCCATCCAACCAAGCATCCATCCATCCATGCATACATTCATATACACATCCGTCCATCCATCCAAGCATGTATGCATACACCCATGCATCCAAAAAGATTTTCAAATTGGTAAATATTTTTTAAATAAACAGATTTTTATTTGAAAATCTTTTGAAAAAAATATTTCCACCAATAAATGCAACCATTTGAACCATAAAAGAGAAGAAATTGAAAGAAAACAGAAATCCTAGAAAAAAAGAAGTTGAATTTTTTTTTTACAAACTACAAATTTTTTATTTTGAAAATATAAATAATAATTTTTTTTTCTCTCTGAAAAATAGAAAGATCAACATGAATCGATAGATCAACCCACCCTCATCATTATGTTAAAAATTGGTTCCCTGATACCTTAATTTGGGCAAACAAAAAGGGGAAAAAATCGAATTTCCTCATTTCGATTTTAATCTCTCTATTTCTCTTTCAAATCCATTACAATGCATTGGAATCATGCATGGACATGGATTGGAAGGGAACTCTATGAGAAATATAAAGGAAAAATCCATTTTAATGCATGATTTTATACCTTCTTGGTTTTGGACCATCTACCTTCCAATCCGCATTTTCTTGCCTAAATTGGAGATTCAATCTACACAGTATGAAGATGAGGTGCCGAATTCCCCCCCTCCAACCTAGATCTGAAAAAAAGAGAGGAGAAAATCTCGGGTTTTTTTTTTTCTTTTTTTTTTTTTCCTCTCTCTCTCTCTCTCTCTAAATTTACGCTGCTTGTCAAGAGAGCTGGGTAATAATATTGCTGAAAGTATCGATACATGGCATTATTGTACTCGACACAAAGTGGCGATATCTTGGTGACATCAATACACAACGATAAATCGCTTAGATATTGGTGACCTGGAAACAATATGACATAATGGTGTTTTGGTATCGCCAACTCGGCAATACTGATAATTTTGGCGATATTATCGGTAATATCGCTGAAACATGGGATACTGTGCCTGTTAATCATTACACAGATTGGAACGAGAATTCATTAATTGACATAGGGCCCCATCAGAGGTCTTCTCAATAAAATTTTCACTGATCATTAAAGAAAAGGGAAGGGTGGTCATGAGCTTTATGCATAATGGCCTTCAAATCACTACAAAGCCATTCAGGTTTAAGTATATAGAAATATAAAGTTTAAGGGTAAACTTAAGACTATGTTGTACAATTAATTGTGTCTCTGTCCTACATAATTTGACTCGTGATGTTGATGCGTATATGTTCATTAACAAACACATGTCTGCTCATGCAATGCTGCATATGTAAGTACATGTGTATAATGCGTATCTATATAGACCAATGCACTTGGGATATGCGCCCTCAGTTTTCTGGGCCAGGAAATGTAGAAATCTTTTGCCATGCCATTAATTCCTAAAGCATGTATAGCATTATTTATCCTTGTTATCTCATTAATCTTTCCATTGTCTTTGTTCTGTTGCTACTGAGTTGTTTGAAATAGTCATGTCCTCAATTATCTTCCCTCACGCAAATTTAAGTGTCACATGAGAACAAATATGCTGGCTCATACAATGTCCCTTGTGTTGTCAGGTCAACATGCTCAAAGAGAGGAATAAGCTTTATGGAGCTATAAAGTTTGTTGACATTAGTTCAAAGGACTACTCTCCAGGGGAGAATCAAGGACTTGAATATGAGACTGTACGGCGTCACGAAACTCATATATCTGCTTAAATCAATTATCCTTTATCTCCTTCTTGCCCATATCATACAAGCTGATGGGACCAAAGTAAAATGGAAAAGCATATGGATAATGGATTCGGTTGTATATGTTTATGTTTTATTGAAATTACATTTGACCTAGCATTAGGTCTGTGTCACTAAGTATTCTTAAAATGTCATGAGTTACAAATAACTTTGTTCCTAAAAGCATGGTTGCCTTGTCAGTATTTATCTCCACATGTTGATTGGAAAAATGTTACATTCATTTACTCAATGACAGCATCCTTGAACCTTCAAATTTCAAGAATATTTAGGGAATTCTAGAAGAATGATAATTACATAAATAATACATGAATTGCGATATTTATAAACTTATTTCAATTTGCCTAAGATGTGACCAGCTGTTGCAGACTGAGCATGATGAGATTGCTCTTCTTATCATCTATTTGAAGGTTACCACCTTTCTTATTACATTCTAGTACAATTTTTATTAAAATGCCTTTGAATTGGCAACTTGTGTTGAAATGAGATCGACGGGCACTCATAGTTAGTGAACTCGTGGTTCTCTCTCTCTCCACCAAAATTTTATTGAACTGAAAAGAAGGACAACAGGGCATTGTCCAATATATAAAGCAGGAAAACACCCGACACCCCTACAATAGGTCCAAAGGATCCCTGTATATAAAGATAGATTTGCCCCAATTTATTACAAGGTGCTTACCATTGACACATGATATTAGTTTATGGCTCATTCTTGACTTCCATATTTTGTAAAATAAGAAACTTAAACACACAGGGAAGAACTTTCAACTTAATCTTACCACAAACTTCTAGGATGATACGAATCCACGATCACAATCAATCAGAACTTATTCGTATTATGGCTTTCATTCGTGCACTTGATCTTCAGTCATGACCATTTAAAAACTTCACACACAACCCGTCTTTAAATCTGATCTTTGCCTTCAAATCAAACTGGTAATTGAACTCAATGGTCCACTTTGACCCATCATAGTGGTAGAAAATAAAACTTGACCTTACATACCTTCATAGGACATGATTACAAAACCCACCAAGTGGTGGTGCAACAAGAGAATTGATTTAACTTAGGTTAGCCCCAAACCCATTAGGGTTTCACCACAAGAGGGAAAAAAAGGAGAAGAGTGGATGGGAGAAAAGAGAAATAAGGTACCGGATCAATCAAGAAAAGTTGTACAATGACAAATACTCCTCCCACTTATAGTTATTACAATACAGTTTTAGTCCCAACCAAACCCAAACACATGTTTAGGCCTAGAAACAAAACCCAAGCATATGAGAACCAAGAATGATCCACACGGCCACACAAGTGACATGTGTGGACCCCGGAAAGGCCATCAACAGTGATTATTATATTTTTTGACAAATTTTAAAGAAAAAAAAAATTGTTTTAGGTTTTCTTATTAGTGCTCTTCTTCTAGAAGTTGAATTATCCTATTTAAGGCTAAGTACATTTAGACAGATTTATTGGTGAAATGGGCTTCCAGAAGTCATGTCCAACATCCCATTTCTGTGTTAGAGATTGACATACATGCCAATGTCCAAGTTAGATAATATATCAATATTATCTCAAAAATTTTCTTTGGCACATGCTAGTAGGAAGTAGGTATCTTACCAATGGATGAAAAGTCAGTGAATAATTGACTGAGAATGTCTTCATAGGCTTGGTACAAACTACAAATGCACCCATAATAATAAATATTTGTGGATAACTTCACTTTTCACATGTGATTGTGAACTAATAATGGTCGATCTAGATATTATAATTTTTTAACATCATCAACTGATGTGTTCCTAGAAGGAATGATGGGCAATCATATTGTTGAATGAGTACTCCACTCTGCTAATATCTGTTGAATGAGTATTTTGTTATTACTGTATTCATGACAAAAAACTCATTTTTGGTTTTAGGTTATGGGGCGAATTCATGCAATCCTTTCTGATGGAACTGTGGTCAAAGATGTTGATGTATGCCATTCAAAACTGTCTATTCCCATAGTTTTCTCATTCAAATATAGAACAAGTAGGAATGGTAGTGTGCCTTTCTTTATGTTATCTAGTTTTTCTTGTGTATTTGTTAATTGGTAAGTTGTATATTGCTATTGTTGTTTCATATTAATTCATTTGGTTTTTATTCATTATTTATTGTAGAATAGATTATATTTGAGACTTCCATGTGTTCCGCATAGAGATATCAATTAGTGTTCAAAGTTTCGGTATCGCTACAAGTTTCGCTAGCCAGGGATACGGAAACAATATCAATATTGCCGATAATATCACTGATAACCGAAAATGCGGGGAAAATGGGAAAAACTGTAGAATTTTTTAGTGAAACCTCAGGAGATGATAAAATACACATATTTACATATTTAAGAATAAAAAATTGCAAAAAAAATGCATACATAATAGATTTTTATTTAATGGGGGCCTAAAAGCATGTGTTGTTGTAAGAAATCAGTCTAACCATCCCATCCATCCCATCTATCCATCCAGTATATGGCCTTTCATCCAAACATCCATTGATATTTTAGAATATCGACAACACATGATATTTCCAAACAAATCGTAACAATTGAAAAAGAAACTAAAGATTGTGGTCTCATTATTGCCATGTTGCAATAATGATAACATCGTGATATTATCGTCGACAAATTGAACGTTGCATACAACCATGGGCTCATAAAAAACATGAAATGAGAATTTTTTATTATACAGATTTTTGGCGTATCAATACATTGGTGATATTATCAAAATATTGCACATACATTGAAGATACAAGCGACACTTGGAATTTACACAGTAAAAAATATTGGCGATACGCCGGCGGTATCAATGCATTGACAATACAAATGATGCTTGAAATTTACACAATTGAAAATATTGACGATATCGATACATTGGCGATATTTAGTGATACATCGCCGATACCTAGAATTTTTTATACCATCTATCGGTATCATTGAACAGACCGGGAAAAGACCGCTGGTGAAATTTCAATGAATAGGCATATATTCCGTGATGAGCAAAGTTCGGTTGCTAGGATGTTTGATAATATCAGTGCCAAGATGATTGAATGGGTATCCATGTCGTCGATTTTCAAAGGACATCCGGCAAGGAACTCTCATCATCATTGGTAATTTTAGGATACGTGTCTTTTCTTAGATGCTTGAGCTGTTACTGCTGCTTTCTACTAGCAGCTTGTTTAATATGGATCAGTAGGGCTTGTTTTCATTTTTAAGTGTTGTAAGCTGATTTTCTGGCCATTTTCCCCTCTTTAATGAAATCTTGTTATCAGTTTCAGAAGATTTTTTTTTTTTAATATATTTTTTATATTTTTATAAATATAAAGAAAAGGAGTCGCCACTAGCCACAAATCTCGGAATCTATGTTAGGCTAAAAACTGTGTCCTAATAACCCAAAGGTTAAGCTTATAGATTTGATTGAATAAATCCCATATGGTTTAGCATTTCCAAAAGATTTCGGGTAAATGCCTGTTTATGGAGAAGGAATGTGTTAGGCAACTTCTTAGCCCGTACATATGTACAGTCTCTACTCGACAGGAATTCAAAATTTTTGGGGTTATATCTTTAAGCAAAAATACTTGAACTCAAAGTGATAATAAAAAAAGTAAACGAGTAAGAATTAGGGTGTAGGACAAGGGAAATGTCCAAAAACTCTGTCGTGAACTGTTTCGATTCTTTACGGAGAGCCTTGGTTAGAGATTTGGGGAGGAAAGAAGAACCTCAAAACCCTCCCCACCACAATGGTCAAGAAGCCCTTTCTCAGAACCCATAGGATTGATATACCTAAATAGAAGATTGTTGGAACTCTTGGATTCTCTTACCTTGCTCTTTTTCTCTTAATGTCTTTGTTATTCCTCTACTCTTTTCTCACAAGCATAATGACAAATCTCATTCTCAACAATTTCTCGACAAGGGGATTTCTCAGGAGATTTTTAGATTTTTATGTTTTTCTTGCAATATTATCATGAGAATCTTGCTGAAAAAAATATTAAAAAATATTTATAATAAGTTAATAAATACTTTTAAAATTTGAAAATATGGGAAAAATGAATTAATCTGAACTTTTAAGTATTTATTTTGTTAAAATCGCTATAACTTTGCGAGAAATAAAAACTACTAAGATTTTGAAAATATTGCAATATTCTGTTGATTATATCATTTAATGAATTTTCCATGAGAATATCGAGATAATCAAAATCTTGGCGATATTTTTCACAATGTTCAGAAGGATGGGTTTCTAAAAGAAAATAGACTTTTAATATTTTTTAGTGACGCATGACAACAAGACTGATGGAGTCGCATGGCTAAAGGTCAAAAGGAGAAGGAAAATATTCTTCTACAAGTGTTTCCGTCTGTTTTCTATTATTTATATCCCAAAGTAACTAATAAACTTGTGCCAGATCAACATGTTGGGAGTATTTCTTCCATGTTATCCCAAATTTCCTTTGCATTCTTTAAAAATAACAGTATGCAGGTGAATTTAGCCCTCATGGAATGAAGGGGCCATGATGCCACTGTCAGATTGTCACTTTCCCAATTATCATGGGATTTATCATCTGTAGCAGGCTCCTTTTTGCTACTGGTTACATAACCTAGTTTCCTGTTGCTTCCTGCATACATTTTGGCAGATTGAGATTACACAATTCCTTTCACCAATGGTAGTAATCACTAGTCCTAGATGGTTGTGGCGACTATACCCAACAGGAGTCGCCTTTTCTTCTGTAAAGATTTTTATCACAAAATTCCTCAGAAATTAGGATTTTACCAAATAAACTTCTGTGAACTGAAATGCTACGGAAGTACTTTTTAGCGCTGAAATTACTGTAATGCCCACTGTATACTTTTTCCTTAGTGGTAAAGTACAGAATTGTGGGGCCCACATGATATTTATATGATATCCAATCCATCCAATAGATGTAATCCACCATGATGTTCAGAAGAACAAACAATTTGGTCGATCTAAACATAAGCTGAGCCACACCTTTAAAAATAATATGCACCATTTAAAAATATCAAAATGCATGTTCAGGCTATCTGGTGATTCAATCAGAAAGATTTTTGGTTTGTGAGATTATCATGGCTAGGTACATATGTTTGACAGATTGGATGTCATAAACATACCACGTGGGCCCCAAAGTTTTCTAACTTCGTTACTTTTTAAAGAAAAACAATATATGATGGCACTTTGGTAACTTCTCTCCACAAAAAGAACTATCCTGGTATTTTGATTTGTGGAGGAATTCTTTGGTAAATTTGGGATTTATGAGGAATTTTTCTGTAAAAATCTGGAATTTTTTTCTGTAAAAATCTCTCAAAAGAAGTCATGATTGCAACGAGAAATTAAGACATTATCTGCACCTAGTCAAAGTTTGTTGAATAATCTGAAGGGCCAAGATGGCCTATGATTCAATATGTTAGGCTTGACTGAACCTATCGCATGTCTGGGTGATCCCAGCTAGGCTTGCTAGATTTATGTGAGGGCGCAGCTGGGCCTGTTGGATGCATGGGTGGGCTTGCCTAGGCCTACAGGATGACTTGGTGGGCTTGACTGGGCCTGTGAAACATGTTGGTGGATCTGGTTTGGTCTACTGGACATGGGTGGGCCCATCTGAGCCTGCTGGATGATTAGGTATGCTTGACTGGGTCTGTTGGACGTGTTGATGGGCCTGATTGGGCGTGCTGGGTGAGTGGGTGGGATCTTGATTAGGTGAGTCCAGGAGCTGTTGCCAGAGTTGATGGCCTAGACGGTCTAGCGATTACTATAGGGACCTAGATGGAGATTGGTGGGCTCCTGTTGCCTAACTGGAATAATTGGTACACTTCCGCATGAGGACAACGGGTCTTGTGGGTGCCAGACTATTTGGTGGTCTCTGTGGAGTCACTTTATTGGGACGATAGGTCCTGTGGGGCTAGTCACCTTACTGGCAGACCCTAAGGAGCCGGCTGGCCTTGGGAAAAAAAGTACAGAGGAAGGAGAGAAGAAGAAAAGTTGAATGAAGGAGAGAGGGTACTTGATTCTTTAGCCTAGGATACCATGAAGATTTTGGGGGGGGGGGGGGGGGGGGGGGGGATTGGGGAGCATATTTGAACATCCATGGATTATGCATGTGACTATATATGGAAATATTTTTGAAATTTGCAATTAGACATCTCATAGGCATCGTTTCATTTACACTATGTAGGGAATTGATTTGTATTCTTTCTATTTAAAATGTGACTAACTTTCAAGACTGTTATGCTGATCGTGCCCTCCATAGAAACTTGACTAAATGTGTCAGTTGAAAGCTTTTGCAGGCATTTAGAAGATTATACGAGGAAATTGGTCTTGGATGGGTTTACACTATTACAAAATATGAGCCTGTAAGCCTTCTTATCACTGCATGTACTAAGTCGACAGATTCAAACACTAAGTCATACTTGTCTCATCAGGCAAAAATGTGTGTAATATTAACATTTTCATTGCGTGCAAAAGTGTAACTTGGTATTGCTCTGTAGCTGAAAGTTGACCACATGTTATGATACCTTGTACTACATCCACATTTCTAGGACAGGGTGAAGCTATATATTTAAGTATCGTTTTAGAAATTCAATTTTTTTCTTTAATTGTGGAACCATTTTTTTTTTAGTGAATGCAGAAAATACATCTTTCCCAACATCGAATTCATCATCATTTGTCATCACCACCATCATAACATCATCCCAGCTATTTGGGTTAGGACTTAAAAGGGGCAGCATTATGTTGACAGTCTACCCACCTGATATCAGCCCTCCTTTACCTGGGTTTAGGTCTGGCCGGCAAAATGTTACTGCACAGAGGTCTTGCCAATAGGCCTGGCAACGGATTGTGTTGAACCGTGTTCATGTCGTGTCAGAAATGCCCTCACCCAAATCCGACCCGTTAACTAACGGGTCAAAATCTAGAAACCCAAACCCATTTGTTAATTTAACGGGTAACCCGCAACCTGACCCGTTAAATAAATGGGCTGTGCTTTTGTGGGCAGAGAGATGGGAAAGGGGCTCGACTCGACAGAGATTTTGGAGCGTGGCCGTGTGGGCTGTGTGGGCAGAGAGAGGAGAAGGAGAGAAGAGATAGAGAGAGAGGAGAGAAGAGGATGAGAGAGAGACTAAGGAGACGAGAGAGAAGAGAGAGAGAGAAGAGAGAGGCGAGAGAGAGGGAAGAGAGAGAGAGGAGAGAGAGACGAGAGAGACATGTTATCTTAGTGGGTCTTGATGGACCAACCTGTTAGTGACCCGACACAATAAGGCCAGGCCTGAACACTAATTTTTTTTCGTGCGGGTTTTGTGCAGGTTGGTGGGTCGTGTGGAATTTTGCCAGGCCTACTTCCCAATATCCAGTTTCACCTTTCACATAATAACTTTGACATGATACAAAATGCATTTGGATAATTAGACATTGTGTATGAAGAATGGATACCAGAGGTATGAATAAATGGACCAAGCGGGAGATTCTACGACGAGACCAAAGCCGCTAGCTAATATAAATGAACCAAACTTATTCAAATGTTCTTGCTATTCTATATTTCCTTGAAAAGGGTGCTCAAGGATTTCTTTTTTTACACTTCTTACTATTAGATAGTGCCCATAAATCTCCCATTTTGTTCTTCCCCTAAAGCTCTTAGAACATCCAAGTTATTAATAAATATTACTTGAGATCTGTACTTCAATATCGCGGAGCAGTAAGCGGCCCACTTGACTTTGATTTTTTCTTTGTTTCAAGGGATGAACAAAAAAGGAAGCCAGCAAGCAACGGCTGAAAAGCCATTGCGCGCTCATACGTTTTCAGCCATTCATCCACATTTTGTTGTGCTGCCTACCCTATCACGTGAGGGGAGGAACTAGGCAATTAGGAATTCTCAGATAATCATACGTTGTGTATGAAGAATGGATACCAAAGTGATCATGGGAGACTGAGATAATCATTCATTGTTTTAGTGATCATATAGTGGCTTTTAAGTCATGCTCTTGGGTTAATGGTAAGTTAGAGATTACAAAAAAAAAAACACAAAACGATAATGAGAGAAGTCATAAATGAAAGAGATGAAGTACAAAGCATTACACCTAGAACTAGGGGAATGCAATGTAGATGTCAGTTAGAACAATCTCTGACAGATCCTTAAATCTCTCAGCCTTGCCAAAAGGATTACGATTAATTTAACCTGCTGCAATTGTGCATCACACCCATTAAACTTTTTTCCCACTCTAACACCAGAAGCAATCCTTCATTAATGAAGAGCTTTATCCATTCAATGCTAATGCTTCCTGGAAGATGACGCCCATAACTATGAAGGGGTGACCGAGAACTGAAGTGGATTTGAAAGGATACGAGTTTCAATTCGATCAACAAGAAAAAAGTCAACTGTGTACGACAAAGGAGATACAACATATTAATCATAGAAAGCTTGTACATATTGCATTTTTTCTCACATGAAGCGGTTAAAGACTCACTCAAGAAATAAAACATCCAACTTCTTAAAAACTAGATCACACCCACGTCTATTATATTGCATACTTTCTCACCCGACACAATTATAGACCCGTATTTTCTCAGACAAAGCGATTACAGACACATTCAAAATATAAAAAAACATCAAACTAGATCACACCTGTCAAACTTCATAAAAACTAGTTCTCTTATGGAAAACTCGTTGATTGTAATCAACCTATGTAATAGATTATTAGATAGCACTTGTTTGTAACCAACCTACGTAATAGTCTGTTACATTGCGCCTGTGGGAGTTTTGTGCTCTCATTGCCAGTCTGCATCCCAGATAAAGGAGGTTAGTTGCGTCAGGTTGGTGGCCGGCGTCAAACCTAGTCCATAAGTTTCATCATGAATTCGAACGGAACAGGATTCATGTAGCCGATGCTAATTAATTGAGATAAGGCTTAGGTAATGATGATGATGATGATGACCCATGTCTGTTGAGATGAGAAACATAATCTGGATTTCAGCTTATTTATGGAGGAAAAAAGTGCGTCTCTTAGCTCATTGTCAATCCCTAGTTGTGCTCTCTTTCTTATGGAAATTCCTAGTACTAGAGTCTCCTTTTTAGACCCATAGTAGAGGTAGGGAGGGGAGGGATTTTATAGGTTCGAAAGCATGTGTTGAGCACTGGTTCGTCTCCTGCTCTATCATCAGTCTCAAAATCTAGTTGATGGTTCCATTTGAAAGGAAGTTTTTCTGTACAGTCCATGTAGATTCATCTTTATACAATAGTAGTAGATCTTATGGATGGGTTTCACTTTTAGTAAAATTTGCTGCTTCCTCTTATTTTGATAAATCTACCAGAAAATTTGCTATCAGGGCAATCTTTTTTTTTTTTCTTGATCTGTGTCCAAGGGTTGCTCCTAAATATACCCAAGAGGAACACGCTCTAGTCGTTCTCTTTCTCATCTAGGTGGAACTTCCTAGTTCTAGAAAGTCTCTTCCTCTTGAGGCCAATAGTAGAGAGAGGATTGACAGGGTGCTTTCAGGCGGAGTGAGACAATCTAGGGATTCTAAAGTACGTGTTGAAAACCATTTTTCTCCTACATAGCCTCTATCATCAACCTCAAGTTCTAGTAATTTCAAAGGTATTTTTTCTATACAATCCATGTAGTTTCAGCTTTGTACAATTCCAGTCGATCTTACATATGGATTTTTGTTCACCGTTCTTTCAAAGTTTTCTTCTTCCACTTATTTTGATATGTCAACCAGAAAAAAGTGGGATAAAATCCATATACAATTGTCCAAATCGTTGAATTTTGGAATGCATGGTTTGAATTGATGTTATTCTCTTTAATTTGTCTAATCCAGCCAGGCTTTTTATCTCCTGTGTTCAGGAAAATCCTGTTGATTTTTTTCTTTTGTTTCATTAGGATTAGTTTTGAAGCCCAATTGTTTTAGGAATAGAGATTGTATATATCGAGGTGAGCTTAAAGAGAAGCCAAAGGTCATCAAAGACAGAGTTATGGGCAGAAAGCGATGCCTTCTGCCAGCTGACTATCTTTTCCACAACCCCCCCTCTCTCTCTATTGATCGATTGAGCCTGAAATGATTGGATCTTGGAGAACTGTTAATCATGAAATATTAGGTCTGAGAGAGAGGTCTGAAGCAGTCTAATAATTATCTAAACAGAGTTATGAGCAGAAGATTATGCCTTTTTACAAAGTTGACTGTGTCTGTCAATCGACATTTCTGCATTTATTTTGTGTAAATTTGATTTGGGTGTCTAAGATATATGATTATGATCCAATGTTATCTGTTTAAGGGCAGTCATGATCATATGTTGATGGTCGAAAAGTGCACACATACCGTGATGGACAGTTTGGATCTATGATCACACATGCTAGTCCCACCTTTTTGACAATTTTGACTGAGCATAATGCATGATTTCCTAATTTAGATTTCTATTCTGATTAATTTCGTATTTTTGAAAGTATCCTCATTAAGTACCTTTTCCAACTTGATAAGTTTCCTTTACCATTCTCCTAATTTGGTTAGTTTCTTACTAAACAAGTTTCCTAATTGGGATGGTTGTCTAATCTAATAAGAATTCTTAGTTAGTCTTGGAGGTAGCAATTGTGTAATGTGTCTTACCTGGTGTTTCTATTTTATTTCCTTTTCTTAAATGTTTTACCTACCATCAAGACCTACCTTATCCATGCTTCCTTGTATTCTAACAAATGTCCATTTTCAACATCCTTGAATCCCCTAGATATTCCAGCAGAAACTTTGTTAAGCCCATTCTCATGCATCAGGCAGCGCATGTACATGCCATGTGCCAACATGACACATAGGTTAAAGTTAAAAAATTCATACCCCCATGTAGATGTTCTGGTCAAAGGTAAGACCATGAATCAGGTGTGCCACAGTTTATGACACAAATGTACACTGCTGTAAAAAAACGTCAACATCACTGAAGTTTTCTATCCTGTTTCTAACCTGTCCACGTGTTTTTAACGTCGTGAATGACCTACTGAGTGGACCAGCTATATTGTTGGGTAAGAACCTGTAGTTGGCCTGACCACCTGATGGACAGCATGGATATTGCACATGTTGGCCATTCTGACACGGGGTGAGTCTGGTGACTAGTAGAAAGTATGCTTGGTACACATGTTTATGTTACCAAAGCTCCTCCAGCAGAACCATAAACTAACAACCCACTAGTTGAACAAATGGAAGCTGATGTAAGTATGAAAGTGAAGGTGTTTTGTAGTTTTCTATGCTTAATGTTGTATGCACTTTTTATGCACTACCTACTCATCTTGATGGTTATTATCTGCAATTATTTATAGGCATTTGCTAATAATTTATGTTTGACAACTTTTTTGTTTTTGCCATAGTTATATGCTGAATTTCCTTTTGTAATGGTGTTATAAATAAACTAGGTCATTTACTTGCATTTTATGTTTGATGGCTTGACAATGTGTGTTCCATATATTTCTTTCAGCAATACACTTGATTGCCTTTTATATTTGTACTGTAAAGGAAGTTAGGTAATTTATTCGCTTTCTATGCTTGGCTTAACAACGTTTTCTCTTATGATAGATCTAAAGAAAATCTGTAAAATGGTTTTAATCATTTAGGAAAGTATATTGTTTCCTTACATTGACGTTAAATGAAAACCAATGTCATGTGGGCTTACTTATTGTTCTTGCTTATTGTTTTAGTGTTGAACACTTGAACAACCTTCTAAAACCTCTTATTCATCTATTGCTATGATTGGAGAATCTTTCTTGGTCGAATGATTCTTATAATTCAATTTGCATTTGTTTGATTAGTGTTTGATCACCGAAGTTCAGGGTATGGGGGCATGGTTATATATTACTTTTTAGTTTATTTTGTTATCAAATCTTTGTTGACAAATTTACTAATTTACAAATGTGTTTTAGGTTGCGTTTTTTGCACCAAATACCAAGAAATTTCATGATATTTTATGATTATTCAAATTTAATGCAGATTAACATGAAATTTCATGATATTTGGTGCTCCCAAGCACATCTAGTTTTGAAAAATTTATGTTAACATGTGATGATGTGAGCTGTCCCATTGTACGACCCACCGAGCTTCTTTCTCTTCTATATTTAATGTTTATATTGGATTAGTACTTGTTTAGAATATGAACATTGTTAGTGAAGGTATTTTTTTTGTACTTTTTTATTTTTATCATTAATAAAAAGCGGTAGAGTGGGGATGTGCAGCCCTAATTCTTTTTCCTCTCTTCTCCCAACTTTCTCTTCTTTCTCGTTTCTTCTTTTCTTCTCTCGTTAATCTATCATTCTATATCGTATAAGAGCATCCTTGTTGCTGATCTAATCGATCTTTCTCCCTTTTATCGTATGATTCTTTTTCCCTCTTTTATTTTTTGGTCTTTTTCATCCCTCTTGTGCTGAAAATCTTTTAAGACACCTAGGGTTTCTCTTTTTTTTGTTATGGCGGGCCTTTGTAATGGTCCGTTATGAAGAAATGAGACCAAGCATTCGTAATCATCACCACTTGTGTATGGGATGTGTGGACGTGTGGGCTGATTGCCACCGTCGGATGCTGTGTTCGTGATAATTGACCCTTGTGATTGGTTGGAATTTGTGGACGTGTAGGTAAGTTATTCTCTTCAAGTATGGTGTGCAGACCAGGTGAAGCATACAAGTTGGGTGTTCATTAGTCATGAAAGGTCAGGCCTTGTTTGTATAAGCTTGTGGTATAATTCTAATCTTGTATTAGATGGAAGAGAAGTGATTTGAAAATTTGATTCATAAATTCATCCAATTTTTTATGGGTCCAAATACCTCTATTAAATTAAATGGAACGAACCATTTTCAGTGGTCCAAATCCATCCGAGTGTTTTTAATTGCCAAGGGTAAATTAATATACTCGACCATTGAAAATCCTGATGAGATTTCTAATACGTTTGTTCAAAGGATTTAGGAGAATACTTAGATTATAGCGTTGTTGTGGAACACTATGGAACCTTCCATCAATGCAAATGTAATGTTTTTGGATACTGCAATAGAAGTGTGGGATGTATTAAGGGAGATGTATTCATCCAGAAAAAACATCTCTCAGGCATATAAGTTATCTAAGGAAATATTTGAGCTTTAACAAGATAAATCACTAGATGAATATTATTCAACACTCAAAGTAATGTGGGAGGATCTGAATGCAAATCAACCCTTTAATACTGATTTGGAAAATTAACATTAGCAATGAAAGGAGTCTTATGTGGCAAGTTTTTATCCGGGCTTAAAACGTGATTATGAACCTGTTTCTGCACATATTTTGGGTGGTAAGGATGTGCCATTTCTGAATTAAGTGTATGCTCGCCTCGAATATGGATCTCTTGGCTCTACTAGTGAAGCCAAGGTGTCCCATAGCGGTATCGGTGGACGTAACGGTGCCCACCGTTACCGATACGGATACGGGTCGTATCGGCCCAAAATTTTTTGTTGCCAAAAAAATCTAAAAAAATATGGATTAAATCCAGAAAATTCCAAACATCCCAAATATGCATTCATTTATAATTTTGAACATGTTTATGGTGGTGAAGCGGTCTACTCTTTGGTGAAAAAGCTGTATCGGGCTGTTTGATGAATTTATGAAGCTGATAACCTGGAATTAACTGCAAAACTTATAAATTCAAATTTCTAACTATCTAATACCAATAATATGTATATTAGAATAAATGTAACATCAAAGTATTTCAATTTTCACATGTACTATTATTTTTTTATAATTTACCTTATATTATTTACATACCCGAGGAGTGATGAGTGAGGAATAGGATTGGGGAATGAGGAATGAGGACTTGCAAAAGAATAATGTATAAGACTTCTCTTATCTTGAATCTATGACTCTTGTCCTGCCAATTGAACATTCTAAAGTAGAAAAAAAAAATTTAGCAGTACCTGATACACTCTCCTGCAAGCATGTTGATTAAAGATTACTTGACTGGTTGTCACTTGTCAGGGGAGTTATTTTAAACGCAAGTTCAACAATATAAAGTGTGTGTTTTCTTGGTGAATGTGTGGGTAATGGAAAAGACTCACCAGACTGAACTCACCACCAAAATAAAAACCTGCTTTGTTGTGGTTGCTCAACCTTCACGTTCTCGTCATTATCATCGGGTTGTTACGGTCTTGTTGTTGTATATTCATAATATTCAGTGCCGGAGGTAAAGACCAGGTCAACGAAACCAGATGATGACTAATCCTGACTAGGCAAAGATTCTGACCCTGAGTGAGGATATCCACCAGTGCCCGTCGAATAGCCGTGCCCATATTGGTACTTGTATTCAAGTTGTTGAGATTAAGATGAATAACTTGGATTTGGTTCATATGGTAGATGTGGAACAACGTCAAGAGGACTACTCCAACATGAAAGTGGCGGAACAGGTTTCCTATAATCCCATTGGCTGTAAGAATACCCATAATTCCTTAGATCATAGCCATACGCATGCTGATGTTCCAGATCTGTTGGTGTCGATCGCGGTGGAGGACCTGCAGGTGCACTACTGGAGCCAGGTTCCTTCTGCTGGCTGTATTGTGACTCAGTACACTCATAAGTTCGACCCCCCCGGCTCCGCTTACTTCGTCGAAGCTCATCAACCTTGCAATCCGTAGACGGCTGTATGATATTAGTGGCCCTGGTGGGTTGAGCAATGCCAGAAGTGGGACCAGTATTAGGTGCATCATCATCATCATCATCATCTGTTTCAGTATCGCTAGAGCTCGCACTCTTCTGTTGAGTTTGCATGAAATCTGCCCCCCTTTCTGGATCCAACACAAATGCACGACTCTCTTGCTGCGCCTTGCGTATTTCTTGGTCTTCAACTTCTATTTCTTCACTATCCTTTTCTATTTCTTTTTCCCCTGCTTCCAATCAAGGTATAAGTGGGTCTTCCTCATCATAAATATTGTCCAAGTTTATTATACAATAATCCACATCACCGGCATTATTGTCGCTAAGCCTCCTGAATGCATGCACATTCTTAGCCTCATGTTGTAACGCATAAAGACAAGTCTATCTAACGTCCTAGTTTGCAATCTATTTCTATGCTTCGTAAGAATAAGTGCAAAACAACTCCAATTTCTTTCGCAACTAGAGGAAGACGTTGTTTGGCTCAAAATCCTTACTGCAATTTTTTGGAGAGTCGGTGTAGTCTCTCCTAAATTTATCCACCATTCAGCGGGTTGCAACTTAGATACTGCATGTTGTGCAAGAGCATCTGCAAAGCTACCCTGACGACTTCCAAATATATCCAATCCATTCAAAGCCCTTATTTGTGCATCTGAGTCAGGCTCTAATCTCCTTATCACATTCTTTAATCCAATACGAACCTTATCATCCATAACAAATGATTGGGCATATCTATACCTAGGATTTACGTAATAACCTGCTGTATGAATATCGTGGTGGAGCTGCTTTGTCCATCTTTTGTCGATTAAATTCCAGTAAGATTGCCAGCTTGAACAATCACGTTGAATTGTCAACTTCGCTTTATCTATGGCATCGTAAAGGAAGCCTATTGTAGGTGCTTCATCGGTTTCAATAAGACGAAGTACCCTCATTAGTGGTTCTATTACCTTCAAAATTTTCTTAACCCTCTTCCAATATTTGTTGTCTCTTATGGTGTTTACAACATCAACCGGCGTCCCTGATGTCTTCTTCCCATATTTTGTGTTGAGCCATTGTTGGTAAGCAAACATTTCACTCAACTCTCCTCTATGTTGATACAAACTCTTTAAAACTATAAAATTAGTTGCAAATCTAGTCACCGCTGGCCTAACCAACTCTCGTCCCTTTGTGAACTTCCTCATTATTGCAACTAATTGATTATGGTTGTAAATAAATGTTGTCACTTCTTTTGCTTTTTTAACCATTTCTTTAACATTCTTTTTTTTTTTTCCCCAATATCTTCCAATATAAGATCAATACAATGTGCAGCACACGGTGACCAAAATAGATATGGTCTCTTTAGCATAAACAAATTTCCTGCAGACTTATATGTTGCTTCATTATCTGTCACAATCTGTACCACATTCTCATCCCCAATCTCATCCACTACTTTATCCATCAAGCTAAAAATATATTTAGCATTTTTTATTTCATCTGAGGCATCAATTGACTTGTGGTACACTGTTCCCAAGTGGCAATACATCATGAAGTTGATCATGCTGCATCTTGTTGAGCCAGTCCAACCATCACACATGATCGTGCATCCTCTGGCTTGCCATATGGGTTTAAAGGTATTTACGTATGCCTTTGTATTCGCATACTCTGCGTCTGTCCATTTTCCCCTAATCTCCTTGGTTGTGGGAGCTTTAATTCCTTCGCTTTCTTCTGCTGCTGCATCAATTACCACCTGCCAATATGGAGAATTTGCCGCATTAGGGGGTATGTTGGCATGTATAAATAACTTTGCTGCTGCCCTACCCAGTTTCTCAACAGAAGTTCTACTCCACATTTGTTTTATCTTCTTTTGTTTATTTGATTCTTTCCTAAAGAGGATTGGATCAACAGAGGGTTTCCTAGGCACATCTTCTTCTTCCACATCTACATCTGTAGGATTACGAGCTGCACGTGAAGATGTGTCCCGCCAGTTGCTAAACATACGCCTTAATCCACCAAACATACCCCCTCCAACCCCAGTTGTACTTCCCGTTGGGGCTGCAGTTGTACTCCCCTGGTCACTCTCACTCCCACTCGCACTTGAACCAAACATGCGTCGACGTTCTTCCTTTTCAAGAGCATAGCGCATGCTTTCTCTCCTAGCTATAATAATTTCTCGATTAGAATCTTCCCCAGAATCAATGATATCTTCACCACGAACGCTCATATATTTTGGACCAAACACCTCTTGTTAGGCCACATCTAGGATATCATCTTTCTTTTTCTGCACAGCAGCTTGTTTCCCCTTCGACTCATCTAAATTGGCTTGCGTCAGTGTCATTATCTCTTTGGGAACTCCAGTGCATCCTGCAACTTGACCCTTTCGATGTGCCAAATGTTGTTTAAGTCGCGTAATTCCACCACTTATTACTCTATCACAATAGTTGTATTTTATTTGGTGCCTTTCACCACCTACCCTCTGACAATGTTCCCATCCAATATCCTCATTTGCAGTTCCACTTCCAGTTCCAGACATTTTTTAATTAGAGATCGCTTATGTTACTTAGATAATGAGTCAAAGAGTGAATTACTTAGATTTTAAAACTTATAAATGTAATTGTAAATATTAAATACAGCTAATGAAATCAAGTACTAACTACTAAATTCAAATACTAAACCCTACGGGCTATAATAGTACAACTACGAAGCTCCAAAACAGCAAAACCTGTCGAAAAAATAAAAATATAAATATACATTAGTCATTAATCTGTAAATATAATCAAATGAAAAAAATAGCAAACCATGTGCATAATCTATAAAATGCACATGATTGTATTTTACTATAAGTAACACATGTTATCCAACCTTTAAACCAGAAATTATTTTTGAAAAAAATGATTTTCTTTAATTTTTAAAATTATTCCGAAATTAATCTAAAATTAAAAAAATACAAAAAATAGCAAATTATGTGCATAATCTGTAAAATGCACATGATTGTGTTCTACTATAATTAACACATGTTATCCAACATTTAAACCAGAAATTGTTTTTGAAAAAAATGATTTTCCCTAATTTTTAAAATTAATCCGAAATTAAAAAAAATACAAACAAATAGCAAATTATGTGCATAATATGTAAAATGCACATGATTGTGTTCTACTATAATTAACACATGTTATCCAACCTTTAAACCATATTTTTTTTTAAGAAAAATGATTTTCCTTAATTTTTTAAATTATTCCGAAATTAATCCGAAATTAAAAAAATACAAAAAAAATAGCAAATCATGTGCATAATCTGTAAAATGCACTTGATTATGTTCTATTATAAGTAACACGTGTTATCCAACCTTTAAACCATAATTATTTTTGAAAAAAATGATTTTCCCTAATTTTTAAAATTATTCCGAAATTAAAAAAATACAAAAAAATAGCAAATCTTGTACATAATCTGTAAAATGCACATGATTATGTTCTATTATAAGTAACACATGTTATCTGACCTCTAAACCAGAATTTTTTTTTGAAAAAAAATGATTTTCCTTAATTTTTAAAATTATTCCGAAATTAATTCGAAATTAAAAAAATAGCAAATCATGTGCATAATCTGTAAAATGCATATGATTACTTTCTATTAGAAGTAACACATGTTATCCAACCTTTAAACCAGAATTTTTTTTGAAAAAAATGATTTTCCCTAATTTTTAAAATTATTCCGAAATTAATCCGAAATTACAAAAATACAAAAAAATAACAAATCATGTGCATAATTTGTAAAATGCACATGATTGTGTTCTACTATAAGTAACACATGTTATCTAACCATTAAACCAAAAAAAAAAAATGATTTGTACTCATTTTTAATATAATTCCGAAAATAGTCTGAAATTAAAAAAATAAAAAAATCAATTGGATAATCTTGAAATACACATTTTAATATTTTACAATGGCTAGAACATCATATCAAGGTGAAAAAAAGCGATTAGAGGAAGAAAAATGTATAAATACCTATTTTCGGATTTATTCGGAAAATAGCCCATGAAGCTTCGATTCATCCAAATCGTAGAAATTGGTCGTTTTAATTCTCCAAAATAGAATAGGAGTGGTCGGTTTTAGCAAAAGAATAGAGTAGGAAAGAAATGGGAGAAGAAAAGTATGAAAAATAAAATATAAATCAGATTTAAAGAAGAAAAAAAAACTAGCCGTTTTTAGGCCGTTACGGGGGCCGTAACGGCCGTTATGGGGTGTAACGGCCGTTACGGCTCAAAAAATTGGGGGTCACCGTTTTAGACCCCGTATCGCGTAACGGCCTTGGCCGTTTCCGATATGTATCGACTGATACATGCCGGTACGTATCCGTTTTGGGATACCTTAAGTGAAGCCAATGACAACTCTGCTTTAAGATCCTTTAATAGTCGAGGCCAAGGTGGTGGTCTTGGTGGTAGAATCAATCCAGTAGTTGTAAACTTAGGAAGTGCATCCATTGTGGGCTTACGAATCATTCTATTGAAAAATATTGGAATCTTCATGTAAAGCTACTAGGGGCCGGTTAATCTGGCATCTCACATTGGAGAAAGCAATGGGTCTTATCCGGCTAGTTCTACATGTACAACTCAACAACCACGTTATGTCTGGAGAGACAGTTACGCTTACTCAAGAGGATTGTTCCGAATTGCTCAAAAATCTACAGAATCAATCTGTTCCTGCTACTTCTGTAGCTATTTCCATTCATATAGCTACATTTGTATCCTTAGGTATGGCCTAGTGTTTTAAAAAGCTATGCTATGTAGCATGTAGCTTACGTAGCTCATGAAAATAGCTTAAGTTGAATGTAGATTGGGCTATATGATAATTTGCATCTACACACTACATGCAATGTAGCTTACATTACAAGTTATTTTTCTCTACGATATTAAAATCAATTAATATATTAAATGATTTGTTACATTTTTATAATTAATAAAAATTAGTCAATCTTTTCAATTGTTTTAGTAAAATAATATAATAGTACTAAATCAGTTTCTTGCCCGTTCTTTACCTTTAAACTTTATCACTTCCCTTTCCTATTACTTTAGGTTGCGCTTGGTTGCACCAAATATCATGAAATTTTGTTATAGTTCATTATCAATCAATTTAATTTGGTGCAGAATATCATAAAATTGGTTAACCTAGCGTATCCTTGATTAAAAATCTAGAAGTAGCATGTAGCTTATGCTACATGCTCTGTAGCTTATGCCTCATGCTTCAGAGGGGTGAACGCTACGCCACACGCTATTCGTTATTTAAAACACTGGTATGGCCTGTTTAGGATCTAAGCTCCCTACTCCATGGGTCATTGACTCTGGAGCATCAGACTATATGACAATTGAATTCAGTGTGTTTTCCTCTATTAATACATTGTTAACGGGTTAATTGGTCACTTTGGCAAATGGTACCTAGTCTAAAGTGTGTAGAATAAGTATTGTTCATCCAAGTTCATCCCCTTTATTATCATTTGTCCTCTTATGTTCTTAAATTCCTTTTAATTGTTTTTGTCTGTTAGCAAGCTCACCACAGTTTTTAGTTGCTTTGTAATTTTCTATCATTCACATTGTGTTTTCCAAGATCTAAATATGAAAAAGAAGATTGGTGGAGGACATGAACATGATGAGTTGTTCTATCTTGACCATAACGTTGTTGGCTTAACAACATAGAAGAACATTTCTCTGTATCGGTGGCACTGCCGTCTCGATCATCCATATATGAAGATTCTCAAAGGCAATACTCTTGTAGTCTAGTGTCAGCTCTAGAGTGTGAAGTGTGTGAGTTGAGTAAACATCATCATGTTAGTTTTCCACCATGTGTGGAAAAGTGTAGTTCAATTCCTTTTTCTTTAGCCAATAAAGATGTTTGGGGATAGTTAAAATTTTCAATAAGTTAGGATATAAGTATTTTGTTCCATTTGTTGATGATTTTTCATGAATGACTTGTATTTAAGACTTTTAATGAAAGATAGATTTGAATTATTCTCTATTTTAATGAAAGATAGATTTGAATTATTCTCTATTTTAAGACTTTTCACATGGAGTTGCAAAATCAATTTAACTAAAAGTTTTTATGTTTCATTCCAACAATGCTAATGAATATATGTTCCAATCCTTCAACAAATACTTTCTTGAAATAGGTATCCTACATCAAACATCATGTGCCCATACTCCACAATAAAATGGTGTTGCAGAATGGAAAAATTGTCACCTTCTTGAAGTGACTCGTGCTCTATTAATTCACATGAATGTTCCCAAAAGTTTTTGAAGTGATGTGGTACTCATAGCATGTTTTTTGATAAATCGAATGCCCTCGACTGTTTTAATGGGTCAATTATCCCATGAACTTTTACTTCTAGATAGTCTGTCATTTCCAAAGTTTTTGGTTGTGCATGCTTTGTTCATCAACTGGAGGTGGGCCATGATAAGTTAATCCTAGAGCCATTTAATGTATTTTTCTTGGGTACTTCCGGACAAAAAGGTTATCGATGTTATAATCCTTCACTTTAAAAAATGTGTGTAGATGTTACATTTTTTTAGTCCACTCCATTCTTCTAAAAAAAAAAATCTCTTAATGTGGAAGTTCAACTTGTATGTATTCCATTGAAGAAGATATAATCCAAGCCCATCTTGTTGGTAACTCCATTCTTACTATGCTCATACTCATGACGCAAATTGCAAGATAGTGTAGCCAATGGTGATGTGCCATCTACCATATCTTCTTCCGAGCCTAGTGATCCAATGAGTTCCTTAGATTAGTCTGATGTTCCTATTGCCATGAGAAAAGGTTGGTGTGCATGTATTGATTATCTTATCTTCAAATATGTCTCTTTTCAATGCTTATCTCTCACTTTTCGTAGATTTTTGCCCCATCCTTGTCCTCTCACTCTATTCCCAAGCAAGGTGTGCCAAAACGGTTACGTATCGGCCGATATGTAATGGAAACGGCGTCAGCCGTTACGCGATACGGGTTCTAAAATGGGGACCCCCAAAAATCTGAACCGTAACGGCCGTTACGCCCCCCGTAACGGTCAGAAAACGGCTATTTTTTATTTTTTTCTATAAATCTGATTTTTTTAATTTATTTTTTCACACTTTTCTTCTCCGATTTCTTTTCTAATCTATTCTTTTGCTAAAAACGACCACAATTAGTCTATTTTGGAGAATTAAAACGATCAATTTCAACGATTTGGATTAATCGAAGCTCCGTAGGGCCATTTTTCGAAGAAATCCGAGAATAGGTATTTATACCTTTTTCTTCCTCTAATCGCTTTTTTTCCACCTTGACATGATGTTTTAGTCATTGTAAAATGTTAAAATGTGTATTTCAAGATTATGCAACTGATTTTTATATTTTATTTATATTTTTTTAATTTTTAACTATTTTTGGATTAATATTAAAAATTAGTAAAAATCATGTTTTTTTTTTTTTCTGGTTTAATGGTTGGATAACATGTGTTACTTATAGTAGGACACAATCACATGCATTTTACAGATTATGCACATGATTTGCTATTTTTATATTTTTTTAAATTTCGAATTAATTTCGGAATAATTTTAAAAATTAGGGAAAATCATTTTTTTTCAAAAACAAATTTTAGTTTAAAGGTTGGATAATATGTGTTACTTATAATAGAATATAATCATGTGCATTTTACAGATTATGCAAATGGTTTGTTATTTTTTTTGGTATTTTTTTAATTTTGAAATAATTTTAAAAATTAAGGAAAATCATTTTTTTTCAAAAACAAATTCTGGTTTAAAGGTTGGATAACATGTGTTACTTATAATAGAACATAATCATGTGCATTTTACAGATTATGCACACGGTTTGCTATTTTTTTTGTTTTTTTTTAAATTTCGGATTAATTTCGGAATAATTTTAAAAATTAAGGAAAATCATTTTTTTCAAAAAACAAATTCTGGTTTAAAGGTTGGATAATATGTGTTACTTATAGTAGAACACAATCATGAGCATTTTACAGATTATGCACATAATTTCCTATTTTTTTGTATTTTTTTTAATTTCGGAATAATTTTAAAAATTAGGGAAAATCATTTTTTTCAAAAAAAATTTCTGGTTTAAAGGTTGGATAATATGTGTTACTTATAATAGAATATAATCATGTGCATTTTACAGATTATGCACATGGTTTGTTATTTTTTTGGTATTTTTTTAATTTTGGAATAATTTTAAAAATTAGGAAAATCATTTTTTTCAAAAAAAATTCTGGTTTAAAGGTTGGATAACATGTGTTACTTATAATAGAACATAATCATGTGCATTTTACATATTCTGCACACGGTTTGCTATTTAGTTTGTTTTTTTTAATTTCGGATTAATTTCGGAATAATTTTAAAAATTAAGGAAAATCTTTTTTTTCAAAAAAAAAAATTCTGGTTTAAAGGTTGGATAATATGTGTTACTTATAGTAGAACACAATCATGAGCATTTTACAGATTATGCACATAATTTCCTAATTTTTTGTATTTTTTTAATTTCGGAATAATTTTAAAAATTAGGGAAAATCATTTTTTTCAAAAAAAATTTCTGGTTTAAAGGTTGGATAATATGTGTTACTTATAATAGAATATAATCATGTGCATTTTACAGATTATGCACATGGTTTGTTATTTTTTTTGGTATTTTTTTAATTTTGGAATAAGTTTTAAAAATTAGGAAAATCATTTTTTTCAAAAAAAATTCTGGTTTAAAGGTTGGATAACATGTGTTACTTATAATAGAACATAATCATGTGCATTTTACAGATTATGCACATGGTTTGTTATTTTTTTTGTATTTTTTTAATTTCGGAATAATTTTAAAAATTAGAGAAAATCATTTTTTTCAAAAACATGGAAAATCATATTTACAGATTAATGACTAATGTATGTTTATATTTTTATTTTTTCGACAGGTTTTGCCGTTTTGGAGCTTCGTAGTTGTATTTTGTAGGCTTGTAGCCCGTAGGGTTTAGTATTTGAATTTAGTAGTTAGAGAAGAGAAGTGTTAATACATTATTTTTTGCAAGTCCTTAGTCCTCACTCCTTAGGTATGTAAATAAATTGTAAATAATATAAAGTAAATTATAAAAATAATAGTACATGTGAAAATTGAAATACTTTCATGTTACATTTATTCTAATATACATATTATTGGTATTAGACAGTTAGAATTTTGAATTTATAAGTTTTGCAGTTAATTCCAGGTTATCAGCTTCATAAATTCATCAGACAGCCCGATACAGCTTTTTCACCAAAGAGTAGACCGCTTCACCACCATAAACATGTTCAAAATTATAAATGAATGCATATTTGGGATGTTTGAAATTTTCTGGATTTAACTCATATTTTTTTAGAATTGTTTGGCAAAAAAAAAAAAAAAAAATGGGCGTATCGGCCGATACGGCCCGTATCCGAATCGGAAACGGTGGGCTCCGTTACGCTCACTGATACCGCTACGGTACACCTTGTTCCCAAGTCATATCAAGAAGCACTTTTACATAAAGGGTGGAAGCAGGCAATGGAAGAGAAAATGGTTGTGTTTTATCAGAATAACATTTGGGAGCTAACCAGTCTACCTGACGGTAATGTGTTGTTAGTTGCAGATGGGTGTACACCATTAAGTTTTTCCTTGATGATATGGTTGAATGGTTAAAGGCTCGCTTGGTTACTAAGGGATATAATTAGACCCTTGGTGTTGATTATACTAAGACCTCTCCTGTCGTCGAGTTACAAATCCATTTATGTTATCCGCTTCATGGCCATTTATCATGGTTGGTCCCTCTTTTAACTTGACATAGAAAATGCATTTCTTCATGGTGATCTCACTGAGGAAGTCTGTAAGGAGCAACCACCTGGATTTATTGCTATGGGAGAGTCAGATAAGGTGTGTAAATTGCACGAGGTGATTTATGGGATGATACAATTATCACGTGCATGGTTTGACAAGTTCAATAACGTTGTATTGAACTATGGCTTTGTTCGAAATCCTGTTTATTATTCCGTCTTTGTACAAAAAAGGGACCTCAGGTCTTGTTGTGTTACTGGTATATGTTAATGATATTGTTATTAGGGCGACTGAGGATCTTAATAAATGTCTTCAAAGGCATATACTCACAAAAGTTCTTGATTATCTTTGATACGTTCTCGGTACAAAAGTTGCCAAATCCAAGAAAGGAATTAATTTGTCTCAATAGGAATACATTCTGAATTTGCTCACGGAGACGTCTTCTTAGTTTTAAGCTGGTTAGTATGCCAATGGATCTGAATCACAAACTTGTCAGAGATATAGTGGAAGACCCAAGGAGGTATAAAAGATTGGTTGAGAAACTCATCTATGTAACTATCACTCAGCCAAACATCTTACGTTATAAGTGTGGCGAACCAGTTTATGAGCTCTTCAAGGGTACCTCACATGAATGCAGTTGTTTGGATTTTGCAGTATCTTAAAGGAGGGCGAAGACAAGGAATTCTGTACAAACTGCACAATCATCTTAAGATCATAGGGTACTTTGATATAAACTGGGCAGGTTCATTAACATATAGACGATCTACTGCTGGGTATTGCATGTTTGTGGGAGGAAATCTAGTCACGTAGAAGAGGTAGAAGTAGTGTGTTGTGGCCCAATCAAGCATTGAAGCAGAATATAGAGCAATGACTCCTACTACTTGTGACTTAATGTGGATCAAGTAACTGTTGCAGGAAATGAGGTTTATGGTGAATCTACCCATGCAGTTGTTTTGTGATAATCAGGAAGCATCCCACATTACAAACTGTCAGGTCTATCATGAAAGAAATAAACATGTTGAAGTCAACTGTCACTTTATATGTGAGATAGTCTCCAATGGTGAACTCTACACCATTTGTCTAGTCTAAGAATCAGTAGTCTCAAGTGGTGAAATCTCTACACCATCTGTCTAGTCTGAGAATCAACTTGTTGATGTATTCACGAGGGTAAAGGTCGCAGTCAGCTTACATGCATATACTCCAAGCTTGGCATCGACAGCATCATGCTCCAACCTGAGGGGAGTGCTAATGTATGAGGATGCGGGCTAATGATGTGGATGTGGGCTCCCCCATCGTATTGCCCGCCTAGCTTCTTTCTCTTTTTATGTTTAATGTTCATATTGGATTAGAACTTGTTTGGAATATGAACATTATTAATGAGAGTATTTTTGTACTTTTCGGTTTTCATTATTAATATAAATGGGAAGAGTGGGGATGTCCAGCCCTAACTCTTTTTCTTCTCTTCTCCCAACTTTCACCCCTCTTCCTTTCTCCTTTCTTTAATCTATGATTCTGCAGTTCCAAACAAACAGTTGGCATAGCCATATATGACCTGGATTCCATACCCATATCAATGTTGTGATATATCTGACACATGTTGATTTTCTGGATCTAGGTACCATAGTTGTGTAATTAAAATACTCAATGGTTGTCTAATGCAATTGCTCAAATATCTACCTGCACATGTATATTCAGAAATATATAGTGCTGTTTTTTTTTTTTTTTTGGATCACATGTATTTCTTTGGTTGTCTTTCCTTTTTTTTTTTTTTTTTCCTTCACTTGCTATTTTTTCCTAATAAATCCTCCATTGTTGCATTGCATTATGTTTTATGCTTAATAAGTAGTCATGCTATTTGCAGATTGCAACTATAGCCAATGGAATCTATGGTGTTTGGGCTAAGTACCGTCTGCCCATTACAGGTAATACCATACACTCCAAATGACTATACACCTTTTGAGCAATTGTTATAGAAAAAATGCATTTAGTTTGTAGGTGCATCTATACATGATTTAAGATTGCAATTTCAACATTAACTAATCTGCATGCATTTTCAATTCAATTAACATTTTAGCTTGGGGTGTAATCATTTAAAAAATAATTAAATGAAGACCATGCTATTAACAATTTGGTTTATAATATGATGTTATGGATTTTGTTATGGTGACATGAAGCCATTGAAACTTATTTGATTTATAATATGAGTTTGTACTTTTTTGTTGGAAGGCAAGCAAACTTGAATTACCAACCAAGGGAGAAAAGATACAAAGCCATGGATTTCACACTATTGTTTTTGCAATAGAACAAGTGAAGGGCTGTGTTATCAGCTATGGTGAATGTTAATACTAGTCAGTGTTCAAAGTATCAGTATCGATATGAGTTTCACCGGCCAGGGATATGGAAATAATATCATTATCTTTGATAACCAGAAATGAGGGGAAACATGGGGAAAATGGTGGAATTTTTTAGTAAAACTTTAGGAGATGTTAAAATACACATATTTACAGTATTTAGGAATAAAAAATTGCAAAACGAATGCATACATAATAAGTTTAACGGGGGCCTAAAAGCATGTGATGTCGTATGAAATCAGTCCAACCATCCCATCCGTCCAACCTTCCACCCAAACATGCATTGATATTTCAGAATATCGACAACATGATGTTTTGCTGAGAAATCATGGACAACTTAAAAGGAAATGAATGATTGTGGTCTTGATATCACCCATGTTGCGATAATGATAACATCACGATATTATTAATATTATCGTCGACAAATTGAACACTGCATACAACCATGCGCCCAAAAAAATTTGAAATGGAAATTTTTTTAATAAACAGATTTTTGGACACTGTTGAGCACTTCTTTCTCTCTGTGTGTAGCTCTCATACATGTAACTGCAACCTTTCCCTCATTCTCTTTCTTTTTTTTTCTCTCCCTTACTCTCCTCACGTGCGTTGCATTTGCATAATCCCTAGTGTTTACAATGACAACATATCAATTATAATAAGTGTTTTCATTATTGGTATCAATGCATGTATCGCACCCTTGGGATATGGAAACATATAGGGTATTGCATGGGAAATGACTCATGTATTGCGTAATGTATCGACATTTTTGTAAAACATTGGGAAATTGGTTGAATTTTCAATGACACTTCAGGGGATGTTAAAAAAGACATTAATGCACACTTAGAACTCAAAAGAACACAACAAACAAGTACACATGATAAGCCTCCTTTATATAGGGTCCTAAACTATGCATTGTCTAACAGAAGTGATGCAACTATATTTAAAATCAATTCATTTAAGTTAAATCTTAGAAGAGATGTATGAAAGCATAACGAATACATTCAAAAGCCAAATATGTCCCACAATGTATGGTGCATTTATTTAAAGAATATATTTTTAAATTATTTTCTATAATTTAAAAAATTAAATTTATTTTGAAAATAAATAAATGAGTGTGGTTTGTGTTAAGATCAGCATACAAATGAATAAATAAATGTAAGGCATAAATAACATGTGGTCAATATATATATATAATTAATTATTTATTTATTTATCAATATTTTTAATTTCAAAATATTTTTTTTTTGTTGAAAATTGTAGAAAGTTCCGTTAATCTGTAGATTAGCCTCCAAACACTCTCACATGATTTTTCCACACTAACTACAAGTTAAATGGTGGTGAGATCAGGAAAATTTTAGATTTTCTCCAACTTCCTTGTTTTCTCTAAATTCGAAAACCGGAGGACTAAGTCCATGATTGAGCATACAAAACATGCAAAATCATGGATTAACAACTTTATTCCATAGATTCGAAGTAATTTAAACAGGAGAACAATTTTAAATAGCACAAACTCACCAATTGGATTTTTGGTACCATACACTCTCCGATCTCGATTTCCACACCCAAATTCCCTTCTTTCCAAACAAATGAAAAGGGATTGGTTGAAATCTCCTTATTAACATAATCCAACACATTTTTTTTTAGAGAAAATCAATTTTTCGTGGATTCTTAGAGAATCTTTTATATTTTTGGAAGAAGACAAAGGCAAGTGCGATATCACTGATGCGTATCAATATGTGTGATATGTATCGGCGATATCAGGAAACTTAGAACGACAATATTTTCAGAATATCACAATGTATCGATATTTCTTCATTTTTTTTTTTTTTTTTGAAAGATAACAAGAATTTCTATTAACAACCCATAAAGCAGGAAAAGAATACAACAAAGAAAGCGCTAAACTACGCTAAAAAGATCACCAAGAGAAACGCCCTTACCATAAGGAGCCCACCCAGAAATCAGTCATTTAATTCTACTAATAAGAGCCTCTACCCCCAAATTTTCATTTCCCCCCATGTTTTCATTCTGAAAGCACCGACCATTTCTAGCCCCCCGAATAGCCCAAAAAACCCCATCAGAATTAAGCGCCACATAGCTTTCTTAGATTTGCCCACCCCACCACCATGCTAAGCCCACAAAAAATCTTCGACTGACCTCGGCATAAGACAATCCACTTGAAGCAAAAAAAAAGAAAAGAAAAAAGAAAAAAAAAAGACCACACTTTAGAAGCAAAAAAAAAGAAAAGAAAAAAGAAAAAAAAAAGACCACACTTTAGAAGCAAAAGAGCAATGCAGGAACAAATGATCAATAGATTCCGCATCATCCTCACACATCAAGCACATATTCGGCAATATCGACGCTCTTCTTTGAAGATTATCCACAGTGAGAATCCTCTTACGCCCCACCAACCAAATAAAGGCCGTGACACACGGTGAGGCTCCGTAAAACCAATAGTGAAATAGGTGAGGGGCCATCGAAGGAGGACTATCCTCCCTAATGCATTTCATAAATGAATGCATCGAAAATTACTGGAAGGATGTCCCAACTGCAGAAGAGAATCTGAATCAGAGAGAAAGAGGGATGAGCGTTAGCCAAATGAGTCAGAAGGAGAACATAATCATCAAATTCGACATCCGACATGTTCCTCCTACATGGGGGATGCCAAACCATAGTCCCTCCAAGAATTAGAAAAACAATTTGCAACCAAAACAAAACAGTCTGGAGCTAGCCTTGCCACTCTAGGAAATAAATCTTGAAGCGCTTGATTGCCACACAATCTATCAACCCAGAAACGAATTTGAAGACCATTGCCTAAAGAGAATGCAATCCTACGAAGCACAAGATGCTCGGTCGACGCTATCGCTTTCCAAACGTGAGAAGCTTTATACAACGATGAACCCTTCACCGCCCAACCACCCCCCTGGACCCGATATTTTGAAGCAACGGTTTCCCTCCATAGTCCACTCTTGTCGAACACGAACTGCCAAACCCATTTGTCAAGAAGAGCCACATTCATATCTCCCAAACCTCTAATACCAGCCCCTCTAATCGGATTGCACACTTCGAGCCACTTGAGAAAATGAAATTTCCTAGCATCTGAAGCACCATTCCAGAGAAAATCTCTCCTCAACTTTTCCAACCGTACAAATGGCTCATGCAACATAAACTTATTTGGTTAAAGGCATTAATGTGCGAATTTAGGTTTATAGTTGAGGTTTCCATGATGTTATATTGTGATAATCAAGCAACCTCTCATATTGCCAACAACCTCATATATTATGAGAGAACCAAGCACATCGAGGTTAACTTTCACTTCATCCGAGAGATGCTAGTAAAGAAATTTGCACGCCATTCATCAAGTCCTAAGGTCAACTGACAAATATGTTCATGAAAGCCCTAGGTCATGCTTAACTAGGTCTTCTCTTTATCAAGCTGTGCATTTATGATATATATGCTCCAGCTTGAGGGGGAGTGTTATCGGATATGGACTATTTTATGGCCCATATATATTTAGGACATAATAGGTATTCTTTCTTTTGTTACTAATGGCAGTATTGTAATTATGGAAAACCATGTTAACAAACAAGAGGGGAGGGGTAACCTAATCTCTCTTTTACCCTTCCTCCTTTCATTCATTCTCCTGTTTACTTCTCTTTGCCTTATCAATCTCGCCACAATAAGACAACTAACTAAATTAGGAAACTAGTTATGTTAGATAACTAATGTAATTTGGAAACTTGATTAAAAAGGTAACCATCCTAATAAGGAGTCTTGTTAAACAAGGGAACTAACCTAATTAAAAACTTTCTTAACAAGGATAATAAGAAACCAATAAAAATAAAAATTGATCTCAACTAGGAATCTTTGCACTATGTTCAATCAAAACCATCCAGAAAGTGGGGAGGACAGGTGATCAGAAAATCTAAACCTACCATCATGGGTGGGCCGAAACTTGTGGATTTTTAGGACTTCCACATGTGATCATGGCCGCTCTAAAATATGCAACATTGGATCATAATTTTGTGAATTTGGCACCCAACCTGAATTATATAAAAAAAAAGGTGGATGTGGAAAATTCTACATGACATAGTTGGCTTGCAAAAGGTGTAATTCCTGTCATAATATTAGGCTTGGCCATAGGATGGCAGGTACTGCATAAAATCTTGTTTACTCTTAACCTAGGAATTTAGGGAGATACTCCCATCTTTCAATGACGTCAGGATGGATGATTGTCTACCCAAATATTTGTGGGGCCATGAGTCAATGCCAAGGTACGGGGCCCACTAGAAAGGATTGCTTGTTTGCTATGGGAACTTAAGGGTGGGTGATTTAAGTTCATGACCCTTGAAGTAAAGTGTTAGAAGACCTTAGTAGTCCTTCGGTCCATGGAGGATTAGAAGTTGATGGCGTCACTTCATGTGGAGCTTTATCCTTCACCATTATTGGTAGGAGGTCAGAGCAGCACTTCTAAAATCCTCATAGAAGTTCCTTTTTGAGGCTAGGTAAGTCCAATGATGGTTGACGTGGCCTAGAGGGGTTGGAGTTGGAGTATATTTGATCACTTGTGTTCAATGGGTAATTGTAAGTTTTGATCCTGTGTGACTGAATCTTGCCTTTGCCTTGCTGGCACATGATTCCATAAAACAAAGTCTAGCTGTTGTAGGAAGCTTGGGTTAAGCTCGTAATGATTCTACAATAGGTTGTTTTCACCAATAGCAGTCACCCAAAAGGAACTAAAAAAATCTCAGTCAAAGATTTGCATCTACAGGGCTTGATGCACATATTATCATAACAATGGAGATGCCTCACAATTGAGGTGCCTCCATTCCATATTATTGATCAAATGCTGGTTGTAAACAAAGCATTTGGAACTCTAACATCCAAGGGACTTCCCAGGCTAGGAAAAGGTTTGCAAACATTTGTGGACTCCTAGTTGATGAATGGGATGAGATTGAGCCATCTTGATTTCATAAAGTATTTATTTATTTGAATATCCTAATTGTTCAATGCATGTGACCTGTATGTATTCTAACCTATGATAACAATGTTTTCTCATCGTGGCACTTATGAAGCAGGGAGGGAGGGAGGCTCTTGATCTTCTAGGATTGCCAGCTGGAAGCCTCAATATCTTGAGAAGGTGTAGGAGCTTTGAAGCCAAAATGCCCAATATGGTTGGCTGTTTAATGGGTTGTTGTGCTATAGGAAGGCTGTATTCTTCTTGAGAAGGAGCTATTGTCCCATTCATGCCTTCAGGGAGGGAGGGACTCTCTTGATCTTCTAGGATGGCCAGCTAGAAGCCTCAATATCTTGAGAAGGTGTAGGAGCTTTGAATCCAAAATACCCAAAATGGTTGGCCGATTAATGGGTTGTACAGCTATAGGAAGGCTGTTCTTTGCTTGAGAAGGAGCTCTTGTCCTGTTCATGCCTTCGGGGTGCAAGTTGCCCAAAACTTATTTGATATCCTCTCTAGGATAATCAGAGAGTAGTCACCTTATATTCTCGATTCCAATGTTGAATGGGCAGGACATTCATTCGCTTTCTTCCTCAAGCAGGGATCAAGAAAACAAAAGCATCTCTCATAGTTGGTAAGAGAAATGTGTAAGCAAAATGAAGAGTTGGTTAATCATCTCTTGATACATTGTTCGTTTGCAAATCAAGTGTGGAACAGCTTTTTGGAGGACTTCGGTGTATGTTGGGTCTTACCAGGGTCCATGGAAAAGCTTTTTCGAGCTTGGCACGGGGACTGGTTTGGTAAGGAAGACAAGTCATCCTGGCAGACTACTTTAGTATCAGGCATTTGGTTTTTATGGGAAGGAACAACAGGTGCTTTCGAAATAGAAGTAGTCAGGGCAGAAGATGTTTACAAGAGGGCTAAGATGCATGTAAAACATTGAGTGAAGGCTTTTTAGAGTTGCGGGGCTGTATTTTTCTTTGTTTTTTTTGTTTTTTTTTGTTTTTTTCTTTGGTCTTTTGTTTAATTTTGGCTTTGGCCTATTTAATAAAACCATTGCCTTTAAAAGAAAAAAGTTGGTTAGAGAATCATTTCATTTTCTGCTGATTCCATCAATATGTCAGCTGTTTCATTAATTTATATTCTTTAATTTGTCGTAGAGTATGTTCTGTTGCTAGTTTCTATTGTGCTGTTCCTAATTTATTTTACACTTGTTTTCTTATCAGCAGTTAATGTTGCACTTGTTTGCTAATGTTATTTGTTAATTAACAATTAATTTCTCAGGCGATTTACGCAACACACTCCAATCTTGAAACGAGTTGAGCATATCGTTGATTTTTTTTTTTTTTTTTTTTTGAACTGTGCCTTTGATCTACCATTTCTCATATAGTGCTGTACCCAATCCTCTGTCATAATACATAGTACAACACTATTTTCTATATACAATTTGGTTTGTATTCATTATAATTTTCTTGGTCATTCTTTCGTTGGAGTGAACTGATTCTGATTCAAGGAAACTTCTTGCATGTAGGTCGGCCTCCGTTGGAAGATATCTTAGAGGCAAGAAAGAAAAACATGGTAAGAGTACTCCAAGTATGTTAGTGATCTGGCATCAATTCTTTTGCTTATCAAATTAGTTAACGTAGATAAACTCCAAAGGGTATCAATGCACTTGCCAGTCTCAAGCCTGGTTAAAGGAGGGAAGATGCCTGGTGGTCAGCAGATCACCAAAGTTTTGCCAAAAAATCTTGAAAACTGACCCCGAATAGCTGTGCCATGGCCATGAAGATAATCATGATGATCAAAATAGTGAAATTCTTTGAATTAAATTGGAAATACATTATATTGGTAATAACCACATTTCATACCATTACTGAATGCAATTGACCTTAACTAATGAAATTATTCATGGAGATCCAATTTGTTCATAGTAACTCAAAATGAAATACAATAGAATTATGGTAATACTTGCATGAAGTAGTTTGGGACCATGAATGAGTCAATTTATTGTCCCTTTTATTGTTTTAGGAAATAGATACAACTAAAGATAATGGAAAGGTGGCAGATCCTTCATGTTGAACTATGAGGCAAGATTAGAGATGAAGGTAAAGAATTTAAGAGTCGTTGTCACCTTTGAGTGTTTGAGTCAGACAAATCTCCCCTGATTAGAAGAGCATGTGAACTTATATTAATCTACTCGTCTAGAAAAAAAATTTAATCTGTAAGTGTAAGGAACCAAAGAGGGTGAACCAGCTCTGGGGGTCTAATTTAAGCTATAGAATGTTGGGAACCTCACGGAAGCACAGAGGAGAATCAAACAAGCAACACGATCACAAGAAAATCAACATGCACGAGACAATCCGAATTTTACATGGAAAAACCCTTGCGGGAAAAAACCACGGCACAAAGCGATCACTATGAATTCAGAAGTACAAGAGATGAACAACTCAAAACAAAGCACCCAAGAGAAAACCTAAGCTCTCTCCCACCAAAACTCTCTCTCCAAACCCTAATCTTGTTTAGAACGAATTAGCAATACCCTATAATCCAATTACACCTGCTTATATAAAGCTCTAACCGAAAATAGAAACAATTTACGCAAAACTGCGTAAACTGCATAACTACAATCGACATTGTCAGGTGCCCGACCTGACCCCATCAAGCGCCAGAAGTCACCTTCGGCCACCCGACGCCCAGAGGTTCGGTCGCCTGAACACCTCAGAAAACGTCCAGAGAGTTTTGCCATATGTCTGAAGAATATCGGTCGCCCGATCCTCCAAGTTCAATTGTCTGAACTTGTCCGAAAAACATCCGGAGGCCAATCTGCATGATAGGGGGATTTTCGGTTGCCCGAACTAGTCTAGTCGGTCACTCGAAACACCCTAATGTCCAGATTGAAGGCTCCATTCAACAATCTCCACCGAGGCTTCAATCGCCAACTCCACCCTTCCTTTGCTTCATCCATCATCTCTTCTTCAATCATAGATCCACCGCTTCTCATGCACACTGCGTCTTCATTTTGTCTTCGCCAATCTCAGAGAAGTCTGCAGGAACCACCTTAGTGAACATGTCCGTCAGCTTCATGCTTGTGTGAATCTTGTCTAGAGTCACATCTCCATCCTCAAGCACTTGTCGGATAAAATGGTGACGCACATCAATATGTTTAGTATGATAGTGATAAACTGAATTCTTAGCCAAATTGATAGCACTAGATCTATCACAATTAACCGACACGACCTCCTGTTGAAGCCTCAACTGATTTATCATCCCCCTCAACCAAACAGCCTCCTTAAACGCTTCTGTCACTGCCATATACTCCGCTTCAGTAGTGGAAAGAGTCACCACCTACTGAAGCTTGGACATCCAACTAATCACTTCACCCGCCAACACAAATGAGTACTCGAAAGTTGATCTCCTACAATCCACAGTGCCTGTGTAATCTGAATCGATGTACCCTACCAACTTGTCCTTAAACCTTTAGAATGACAAAACGTAATCCTGTGTACTACGGATGTACCGAAGTAGCCGTTTCACTACCTCCCAATGTTGCTCACTGGGGTTTGCCATGAATCTGCTCACAACACGGACTGCTTGTGAAATATCTGGTCTCGTATAGACCATAATATGTATCAAGCTGCCCATTGCGCTCGAATAAGGCACACGAGACATACTCTACTTTTTTTCAGTTGTTTTAAGACATTATTCTGAAGAAAGCTTGAAGTGAGCCGCGTGGAGAACGAAACCGGCTTTGCTGTATCCATCCCAAACTTTACCAATACCTTCCCAAGGTATTCGACTTAAGATAATCAAAGCCTATTCTTCTTCCTGTCTTTGTGTATATCAATGCCGAGAAGCCTCTTTGCAGCCCCCAGATCCTTCATCTCAAATGTCCTTGAAAGCTGAGTCTTCAATACATCAATATCAGACATGCTATGACTGGCAATAAGCATGTCATCAATGCAAAGCACCCGTATTATAAACTTTCCATCACTCAGTGTCTTGAAATAGACATAGTGATCGTACTCGCTCCTGAAAAAATCCTAACTCATCATGAAGGATTCAAATTTCTTGTACCATCGCCTAGGCAATTGTTTAAGGCCGTACAACGACCTCCTCAACCTGCAAACTTTGTTCTCTGCCCTTTGTACCATATAACCTTCTGGCTATACGACATATAAATCTGCTCATCCAATTCTCCATGCAAGATAGCAGTTTTTACATCCATCTGTTCCATCTCAAGGTTGTGTTGGGCAACCAGAGCCAATACAAACCTGATAGATACTTTCTTTATAACCGGCGCGAATATCTCACTAAAGTCCACACTTTCTCCCTGAACATATCCATTCGCCACCACTCTAGCCTTGCACCTATCCTATTTCTTCTGAAAAATCCACTTACACTCAATCGCTTTTCTGCCCACAGGAAGCTCAACCAATTCTCATGTCTCATTGTTGTACAGAGAGTCAATCTCTTCTTACATTGCTTGCCTTCCACTTTTCGGAATCTTCATCATTAAGTGCTTCTTGAAAAGTAGACGGATCCCCCTCATCCGTAATAAGGGCGAATGCAACATTCGAGTCATCCCTATACCTCGCCGGTAACCTGTGATCTTTAGGCAGATTTCTTTACACAGGTGGCTGCTCTACTTGATCCTGTATATCTGCCTGCGTGTTTCAATGTTGACCCGTGTCTTATCTCTGTCTATCTGGATGCCAACAAAGAGTCCTTAAACGACTCGTACGAATCTGGAAAAGAATTCAATAGGATGCATGCTTGGTACTCATCCTTCAACTATTCTCCCATGTCTAATAACTTGCAAACGAGCCTGTTGAAGTTGTTAATGTAGCCCTCAACATTGGTCCCCTCCATCATCTTCAGGTTGAACAACTGCAACATCAAATACAACCTATTCTCTAGAGACCTCTTCGCATAGATGTTCTCTAGTTTAGCCCATGTATCAGCCGCCATCTTCTCCCTCATGACGTTATAGAGAACGTCATCCATAAGGCACAATTGAATAGAGATTTTGGCCTTCTTGTCAAGCTTGTTCCAATCTTCTTCTAACATAGATTCCGGTAGCTTCCCAATCACTTCTTTGAGCCCTTATTGAAGTAGAATACCTTCCATCTTTACCTTCCATAGTTCAAAATTGTTTTTGCCGGAATACTTCTCCATGTCGAACTTCATGCTAGATGCCATGAAAGCTTGTCTTCAGATTCAGAACTGCTACCCAACGTACGCTCTGATACCACTTGTTGGGAACCTTGCGGAAGTATAGAGGAGAATCAAACAAGCAACACGATCACAAGCAAATCAACATGCACGAGACAATCTAAATTTTACGTGGAAAAACCCTTACGGGAAAAAACCATGGGACAAAGCAATCACTATGAATTCAGAAGTACAAGAGATGAACAACTCAAAACAGAGCACCCAAGAAAAAACCCAAGCTCTCTCTCACCAAAACTCTCTCTCCAAACCCTAATCTCGTTTAGAACGAATTAGCAATACCTTATGACCCGATTACACCCGCTTATATGAGCTCTAACTGAAAATAGAAACAATTTACGCAAAACCGCATAACTACAACCGACGTTGTCAGGTGCCTGACCCAACCCCATTGGGCTCTCGAAGTCACTTTCGGTCGCTCGACGCCCAGAGGTTGGGTCCCCGAACACCTCAAAAAACGTCAAAATAGTTTTGCCATATGTCCGAAGAATATCAGTCACCCGATCCTCCAAGTTCAATTGTCTGAACCTATCCGGAAAACATCCGGAGGCCAATCTGCATAATAGGGGGATTTTCAGTCGCCCGAAACCCCTTAATGTCCAGATTGAAGGCTCTGTTCAACACAAACAACTTTGCACAACTGACAAATGTTTTTGGTTAGGAACGTCCTTAAAGACGGTGGGTGTTGAATGTACACCTTGTCAGTTAAGAATTCATGAAGAGCATTCAAGATGTCGTACTGCCGTATATGACATCTGGCGAGTGATGGCTAGTAAAAGAGTGGTATGAATAGTTGTTGGCTTGATGACCAAGCTAAATGATCCATTGAAGTTTTGCTGATTGAAGCTCTTAACCATGAGTCATGTCTTATACCATACGAGAAGGTTTTATTTATCGTTAGTTATATGTATCACCAATGTTCGAATTATCTCCGATATTATCGAAATATCCCCGATATTATCTCTATCTCTAGCTCAGTGATACTGATAACACTGGTAGCGATATCGATAGGATAATATAAAAAATTCTAGGTTTCGGCGATGTATCACTAAATATCGTCATGTATCGATATCGTCAATATTTTCAACTATGTTAATTCCAGATGTTGTTTGTATTGCCATTGCATTGATACCGCCGGTGTATCGCCAATATTTTTTACTGTGTAAATTCTAGGTGTCATTTGTATCGTCAATGTATGCAATATTTCGATGATATCGCCAATGTATCGATATTGCCAAAAATCTGTATATTAAAAAAAATTGCCATTTCATATTTTTTATGGGTGCATGGTTTTATGCAACGTTAAATTTGTCAACAATAATACTGATAATATCATGATATTATCATTATCGCAACATGGCAATAATGAGACCACAATCTTTAATTTCTTTTTCAGTTGTTGACGATTTGCTGGGAAATATCACGTGTTGACAGTATTCTGAAATATCAATGGATGTTTGGATGGAAGGTCAAATATTAGATAGCTAGATGGGATGGAAGAGATGGTTGGACTGATTTCTTACAACAACACCTGCTTTTAGGTCCCCATTAAATATAAATGTATTATGCATGCATTTTTTTATTCCTAAATATGCAAATATGTATATTTTAGCATCTCTTGAGGTTTCACTGAAAAATTCCACAGTTTTTTCCCATTTCCCCCACATTTCCGGTTATCGATATTATCAGCGATATCGATATTGTTTCCGTATCCCTGGCTAGCGAAACTTGTAGCGATATTGAAACTTCAAACATTGTGTGGGAAGTTGGAATTTTATTCTTTTTCGTTTTGTTTCTTATTTTCTGGAATTTCGCAGGTATGGACACCAATATCTTCTATATTATCATAATATTGGCGACATTATCTCATGTACCGACAATGCAATGCATTTATTGACAAATCACCATCACCACTTTCTCTAAAAGCTCAAGCTGTTAGAGGATGGCGTATCACTGTATATCAAGGGACTTCAACACTCCCCCGCATGTGTAGGGTAGAACTCCGCACAGGAACATATTGGGCAAGGGTAGGGGGACACTCATAGCTCACACCTAGGTGGAGGGATAATCACAACTCACACCATAAACGGCCCCCCATGGGAGATTATATTACTAGTGGCATATTTGCTACTTCCGGGATTTGAACACAGGACCTTCCGCTTTGATACCATGACAAATCACCACTTTCTCTAAAAGCTCAAGTTGTTAGAGGGTGGCGTATCAATGTATATCAAGGGACTTCAACATTTATTTCAAAGCATTGTTGCCAATATCTTATGATATAAAAAAATATCACGAGATATTGATGATATTATTGATAATATCGCCAATAACTTGTAAAGTGTGTTATTACCTCCAGTATTTGTATCATTGAGTGCAATGCAGATAATACCAGCCAATATTATTTGATAATATGGTGATAGTTTGAGCATTGCCATTTAATACCAGCCGCTTGTAGCCCACAACATTCATATGAGAAGAGTAAGGAACTAAATCCTATTGTTGATTATGACTAAGAGTAGCCTATTCTTCATCCATTGCATTAGGCCATTTTGGGTCTTTCAAACCCTTGGATTATTATTATTATTTTTTCAAACCCTTGGATTTGGTGGACAGATCCATAGAAGCATCTCTGACTATAAGAAGAGCTTCATGCTTATCAGAAAGAGGATGTCACTGGGTGATGCCTTGCAATGCACTAGTCTTGGAGTGTGTAGTCATATGATGAAAAGAGTTCAAGGGTGTTGTAGAAGTAAAAAACTGTGAAAATGGAGTAGTTGATGAATTTGAGATAGAGTAATGAATAATTCGACGAATTCCCTTTTTATGAACTCGAGCAAATGGAAGTGCCGGAGGTATGGGTAGTGGAGGTGGAAAGGAAATTGCCCTAAAGGATGGAGATGCAATATTCACAGGATGTGATGCAACATAAAGAACTGTAAGTCGTTAAAAAAAAATTTTAGCACTACCAGTTTCCTAGTTACCATGTCAACACTTTTGTAGCCTTTATGAACAAGAAGGTATCCAATGAATAGCCTTTGTTGTCTTATGAGCAAACTTTTGGTGTGATGGAAGTCATATTGGCCGCATTCATAACCAAACACAGAAATCAAGGGATCTATCGTGCTAGGACCAGAAAAGCTATAGGTGATTTAATTGTTGAGGATTGAAGTATGTGAACAATTGATTAGATAGACAGTTGTAGAGAAAGTGTCTGCCCAAATTGTAGTGTGAATCTTGTTTTGAAATAGAAGAATTAAGCTGATCTTGGTAATGGCTGTGTTTCAAATCAGAGATCCCACTGTTGAGTCATGTGAGGACAAAATTGCTGACTACTGAGATAAACTGTCCTCCATCACTATGATAACTTTACATTGTCTTATCGAACATAGTTTTAGCAATCTTCTTGAAATGGACAAAGCGCCCGAAAAAGTCTTGACTTTCAGTGTAGAGTATATAATAAGTAAATATAGTATAGAATAAAAAAGTAGAAGTTTAGAGACTAAGGGAGGGGCCCAAAAAATTAGAATGAACCATGAATAGTGGAGAATATGCTCTTTTATTAGATAAAGTGAGAGGAAGTTTACAATGTTTCCCCATTTGACAACTAGAGCACAACATGCTAACAATTGGCCTTGGTTACCACTGTCATCAAAATCATACTATTTTTTATGTTTAAAATCATGGTTGCCTTTCACCCCTTAATAGCTGTATGTAATTTTCAAGGACTGCTGGGATGGCTTATGTTGCCATTAATCATAGCCTTTCATCCCCTTCAACCATGTTCTGGCATTAATGGAACTTCCCACCTAATGACAATTTTTCTAATGGATTGGGGGTTTTGGCTTAATAAAAGTTTACAGTCACTGGGTCTTTAGAAAGTTAAAGAATGTTAGGGTTTTGACTTTCAAGAATCAAAAGCTTTAGCCTGTCAAAAGGTCCTCAATATAATGGGTTACCTTTTTGTTTGGAAGTATCAAGTATTCGACACCTTTTATTTTTCAGTCTCACAATTTTTTTTCCTCTAATCTTTTGTTTTCATTGTTTTCTTTTATTTTTCGTTGTTTATTTATTAAAAATTTATCAGTTTGGTAGACAAGTGTCACCATGGCTAGATTTTTTTAGTTTGTCACGCTGTACAATTTAGGCAACTTTGGCATGGCACCCGTGCCAACACTGGATGGATGCCTCTCTCTCTCTCTCTCTCTCTCTCTCTCTCTCTCTCTCTCTCTCTCTCTCTCTCTCTATATATATATATATATATATATATATATATAGTGGCAAAAAGAAAAGCCTCCAATCAGTGTTACCTAGACATGTGGCATGAGTGCCAAGCATCAAAGTGCTGTAAAGTATCAAGCGGGGCAAGCTCCAAAAATCTAGCCATATGGGCTCTTTGTATGTATGAATAATTAAGTAAAAGAAAAAGAAAACCATGAAAACATAAAAATGAGTGGAAAAACATTTTTTTTTTTGTTTGGATGGAAAAATCAAAGGAAATTAAGAAAACATTTACATAATTCTATGTAAAACAAATTAGTTGTCTAAACTAAACTAAGAAAAAATTGATTAGCACATATCCAAAATAATGCAACGAATGCCACTTTGTTCTCTTAAAAGATCCAAAGAACCCTAACAAAAGAACAAAAAGTGGAAAAGCAAGAGACTCGTGATTTTATTTTTTTTTCCCTCCAATGTGGGTATGTACCTATGAGAAAAATGAACTTAAACCTAGAGAGTTAGTGGGATTCCATATGGATGTTTTCCTTCGCCCCAAGATATAGAAGGCAAGAGAGCTTGCACATTAATTGAAAATATTAGCCTTCCTGATGTGGACATCACACCTTTCAAAGTCTATCAACAACGGAGGCGAGCGTTACCTCTCTCGCTATGGTTTGACGAAACGTGAAGAGCATGTGGAGAGCAAAGTGGAGCAGACAAAGCAGCAGAAAGACCAGAGAGACCTTCGGTCGACCAAAGGGGGGGGGGGGGGGGGTTGAGATTCCAGGTAATCTGTAATCTTGACCGAAGTAGACTTCGGCCAACCGAAGGGGGGTCTTCGGTCGACCAACAACCGGGTGCAAATTTTTGCAGATTTATGCGATTTTTCGATTTTTTTTTTTTTTTTTTTTTAGGTTTCAGGGATATTTTAGTCATTTATTAATTTCGGGATTATTAATAAGGCCGAGCCCTAATCTCCTTTCATTATGTTACATTGATTAAAACAAAGAAAACCCTTGGTGGCTATTCTCTCCTTCTCCTTGGTGGATCTTCTTCTCCCTCATCTCTCTTCTTCTCTCCTTCTAATCTCTTTCTTCTCATTGTTCTTCTTCTCAAGGTAACCCTCTTATCATCATCCTTTTTCTACATCTATCTTCCCATCTTCCTCCTTCAAACCCTAATCCTATACTCTTGAGATTTGTGATTCCCTTAATCCAGAAATTCCCAAGTGATTTCACGTGGATGATTGGATGAACCGTGCAAGACCGAAAATTCCATCTTTCACCGGATCCAATCCATGCAAGGAATTGACACCCTTACTACTTGTAATGGATGGCTTTAATCATTGAATAGTTCTCTTGTTTAATGCTTGATTTATTATGCACATGGTGAGTGATTTATTTTATTGTTACATGATTCCGCCCTTTTGTAGTTTTCGCATGCACCTAGGGTTAGATTAATCCGTCCTGCATCAAATTTTGGTATCAGAGCTTAGGCTCTTGCATGAGTTCATTGTAGATCGAGTTATCCATAGTCTAGGGTTTATATTTTTCTGATTTGCATAAGTTTAGGGTAATCAGAATTTTCAGATTTACAATCCTTGTTTGATCCAAACCTGAAATTTTCAGATTTTAGTTTCCCTTAGAGCATAAATATGAATTTTCCAGATTTGCGTCTCCTTTTGATCCAAATCCGAATTTTTCAGATTCATGTTCTAGTTCTCATATAAATCTTAATTTTCTAGATTTGCATCTTCTTTTGATCAAAATCTGAAAATTTCAGATTCATGTGTCACAGATTTTTGCATCATATTAGAAATAGTTTAATCTCATTATATGTTTTGTGTTAATCAGTTCATAGAGTTGTTGAGGGCTATATAGGATTGTTTAGGTTCATACAGGGTCGTGTAGAGTCTCCCTATAATGAATGGAGTATAGGTGCTTGAGATCCTTAGGGCCATTAAGTGTTGTCGTGTGGCCTTTAAGACCCAATGGAAAGCCAAACTCCGATGATTTGGCATATTTTAATGGTCATATGGACCCACAGACATTCCTTGATTGGCTCGAAGACTTGGATTATTATTTTGATTGGTATGATATGTCGGAGAGCCATCAAGTGAGGTTCACCAAGTTAAAATTGGTGGGTCAAGCTATAAGTCGTTTTGGACGGACTTGGAGCGAAAAATTGAGCATAGAGGTGGAGCTCCGATCTCACAATGGGACGAGATGAAAGAGCATTTGAAAGAAAAATATCTTCCCATCTCTTACTTTCAAAAGCGCTTAGCTCAAGAAAGAGTTGTCTTACCTTCCCGTCCAAAAAGTGAACCCATATGGCCACCTTCTTGTACAGTGGTCCAATCCGTCACTAAGGAACTCCCGGCTTCTGAGCAACTTGAAGAGTGTCTACTACCCATTATATTTTCCTAGGAGTGAGATAATGTCTTAATGGCTAGCAAGATGGAAGGGTCTAAGCATGTTGTTTACGAAGTAGCAGAGTACGTGGGCATGAAGGAGTGTGTGCTAGTGATGAAAAGGTCGAAAAGATTGAGACCGCACCACTTTCAGATGTCATGTGTGACTTAAATGATGGAGAGTTCCAATCTAAGTCTCTTACTATAGTGAACACGAGTGAAATTGAAATGGAGACTAGTGTGGATTCAATGATGGATGACTTATGGGGCGAACTTCCGCCCAAGAGGGACATTTAACATGCAATCGATCTTGTCCCTCGGTCGATTCTGTCAAGCTTTCCCTTTTATCGAGTGAACCCTGCAGCACACAGCGAAAATGCAGAGGCAATTTGATAAATTTCTTAGCGAAGAGTTCACTCAGGAGAGTTTAAGTTTGATTCTTATTCCGTGCCATGTCTGCCCTTTTCAGTTTCAAGTACGATGGCACGTGGTGACATGTGGGCACATTCTGGTTGTCCACAAAATTTTAGTCTAGTGTCAATTCACCTTGTGGCGTATTCACATCATGACGGATGTGATGGCTAGAGCCCCTATCCCACATCTTGATGGCATTTTGGACATAATGGCCAATGCCAAGATCTGCTTAAAACTTGGTATCAAAAGTGTATGTTCTCAAGTATTGGGGTACTTGAACATTATCCTTGTTTATAACACGTACGAGAAGCATTACCTCTATTAGTTAGAGCGGGTTCATGGAATTTTAAAGAGTAAAAATTATGTGTCACCCGCAAGAAGTGTTCTTTTGTTGAAATTTCCCAAGTTATAGCTATAGAGTTGTTTATTTTGAGTTTTTCACTTCACTAGAGCGTCATTTAGTTTTATTTATGTCCGTCTCACGTAGATCATAAGAGTCAGCTGATGCATTTTCTTATCACATTCATGAGTTGCATTCAGACATTAGAAAGCAGATAAATGTAAGCAATGAAAATTATAAACATTCAGCTGACTTGCATCGTAAGATTCAAAAATTCCACGAGGGAGATTATGTAACGGTTTGGATGAGGCTAGAGCGGTTGCCCCAGGGTGCCGTGAGGAAATTACAAGCACATAGTGCTGGACCATTCAAAGTCTTGCGGAAAATTGGGTCCAATGCATACATGATAGAACTTCCACCGAGATGGGAATAAATCCAACATTCAACGTGGAGGATCTAGTCCATTGTCCAAACCCTCACCTAGACCCTGCATCACATACTTGGCCGTATTCAGAATTTGCTTCTCAACCTACTCCACCTATCCCAACCATACCTGAGAAAAGAAGAGATTGAAGGGATTATGGATGAGGAGATTGTATCCACAAGAGACAGAGGTTTCCAAAGGTACTTGTTTAAGTGGAAGAACAAGCCATCATTTGATTGTACATGGCTCATGGAGGCAGCATTACAGTGACTTGATCCAGACTTGTTGGAGATGCACAAAAGTTTTATCTCATTGGAGTCGAACTCTTCTCAACCGAGGGAAGTTGATGCGGACATCACGCCTTTCAAAGTCTATCAACGTCGAAGGCAAGCATTACTTATCTCGCTATGATTTGACGACACATGAAGAGCATGTGGAGAGCAGAGTGGAGCAGACAGAACAGCAGAAAGATCAAAGAGACCTTCGGTCGACTGAAGGCAGGGCTGGGTTGACCAAAGGAAGGGGGGGTCAAGATTACAGGTAATCTGTAATCTTGACTGAAGTAGACTTCGACCAACCGAAGGGGGGTCTTTGGTCGACCGATGACCGGGCATAGATTTTTGCGGATTTACTGCAATTTTTCGATTTTTTTTAGGTTTTCGGGATATTTTAGTCATTTTTTAATTTCGGGATTATTAATAGGGCTGAGCTCTAAACTCTTTTAATTATGTTACGTTGATTAAAACAAAGAAAACCCTTGATGGCTATTCTCTCCTTCTCCTTGGTGGATCTTCTTCTCCCCCATCTTTCTTCTTCTCTCCTTCTAATATCTTTCTTCTCATTGTTCTTCTTCTCAAGGTAACCCTCTTATCTTCATCCTTTTTCTACATCTATCTTCTCATCTTCCTTCTTCAAACCCTAATCATATACTCTTGAGATTTGTGATTCCCTTAATCCGGAAATTCCCAAATTTCCTAGATTAGTGAATTCACGTGGATGATTGGATGAACCATGCAAGACCGAAAGTTCCATCTTTCACTGGATCCAATCCATGCAAGAAATTGACATTCTTACTACTTGCTTGTAATACATAGCTTTAATCATTGGATAGTTCTCTTGTTTAATGCTTGATTTATTATGCACATGGTGAATGGTTTATTTTATTGTTACATGATTCTGCCCTTTTGTAGTTTCCGCTAGGGCTGAAAGTCGGGCGGGTTAGGTCGGGTTGCTGCTCAACCCTAACCCAACCCAAGGTTCCTATACCTTAACCCTAACCCAACCCAACCCAACCTCGGGTTGGGAATTCTCAACCGAAGCCCAACCCAAGCGGGCTCAGTCGGTTTGATCGAGTTGGTCGGGTTGATACATGCTAATATTTTCGTTATTACATTAGTCTATTATGTTTCAATACACATCTTATTTTTTATACCTGTAGCTTTATTGATTATATATGTAGTTATTTATTGTAAAGAACTTTACTTTTTCTAAACAAATAAGCTAAAATATAGGATAACTACTCCTTTAACATTCAAGCATTCAAATTCACGCATATCAAATTTCAAACATTATAAGTTTATTTATTAAAGTAATAAGTTTACTTAACTAAAGTATAATAAAATTATAAGTAACTTGTATATAGATCGGGTTCGGGTTGGGTCGGGCAACCCAAGCCCGACCCAAACTTCATCGGGTTGGTGTTTTCATAGCCCAAGCTCAAAATCGGGTTCGATACTTCCTGCCCAAGCCCAACCCAATGTCGGTTGGGTTGAACCCGCCCGACTTTCAGCCCTAGTTTCCGCATGCATCTAGGGTTAGATTAAGCCATCCTGCATCACTTCCCTTTGCTTCCACTGGAATTTGCTTTTTTTAGTAGTCCTGTATTCTATCACTGGATTTTGGAGTTCGGCCTGCTATTTCCCGATTAAATGGAAACATTTTGTTTAATCTAGATCTGAGGGCCTTTCTTGTATTTAGTTTTGGACACTGTATGTGGCATTTTGGCTTTTGTCTCCTCTTGCTAATGAATTTGCATTATCATTTCAAGAAATAAGGAAAAAATAAAAAGAGGATGGGAGGCAAGCTTCAGGGTAACTAGGAAGAATATTCAGCTGGATGGAAGAAATTTACATAACCAACGAAAAATGTAAAAGATGTGCAATAAATGCTTTATGTAGAATCTGACCTCGCATCTCAGTTAAAGGGTCCAACATGTGGCACTTTTTGGTGACATCAGTAGGACTTTGTCCATAGTGGTTTTCAAGTCTCCTGTCATGTACAGGAGTATCCATGCCGCAAAAATAAAATAAAATAAAAAATAAAATCCATGTGAATGTAATTCGTTAACCTGCCTGCTGATAACATAGCTTCCGAGTTGCCTCTGACCAACTCTGAAAATATTGGAATATTTCAAGCATGGGTAATTTGTTACCTCTGAACCACTGCAAGGAGGTCAAAATGCCCAGGGCTAGATGATAGAATTGGGAAATTGGGACCCACAGCCACTTGCAAACTCCATCTACAGTCAACCTTGTCTTCCCTCTCTATTCTTTAAGCGAAATTTCTAATATACTCTTGTACTATTGAATATATACCAATGGCCATTTTGTGACTGATTGGTTAACCAATTTTAGATGAAAAGAGAAGTGACTTGGATAAAGAAGAAATGAAGTGACTTAGACAAATCTTGTTTGTCGATAACCTTAGACCAATCAATCGAATATTGATTAATGTGTAATCAATTGAAAACTATGTGAAAATGGTGCTTCTGTTCAGAAATGAAATGTTCTAAATCATCTTTCATGGGTACCTTTTTATCTTCCTTTGTTGTTTATGGTATATTGGCTGGCTTTCGTAGTGGAAAAGGGTGCATTACCTTGACTACTTTTCTGCTGTTATGTAAAATCCAAATTCAATAGTGCTCTCTTAACTTGAAGAAATTTCCCAATGCTAAACTTGTTGGCATTGCATCCCACTTTCACACAGGTTGAAGAATGTAAAGACAGTAAAGCTTGTAAGATGTAAGGCTACTTATCACACGTTACCTATTTCAGAGTCTTGTAAGTTACCTATTTCAGAGAGTCTTGTAATGCCCATCTGAATGTAATTAGCTACCTGGTCCATGTATGTAAGCTTCTTCTGCTCCTCTTTTTCTTCTTTTTTAAATTAATTTATATTGTTAACAAATAAGGCAGAGGTTTAATTTATAAGATGAGGTTTGGCAGACATGCCACTTACCAAATACATGCATGTAAATGAGACGGTTAATTTATAAATAGCCTAATTGAAGGTGATCGAAAGAATCTCGCATGAGTAATGATCCTAAATGTAGCTTGTTGGCTAACGACAACAGTGCTTTTCAGTTAATATCATCATTCCTCAGTTCTTTAGAATAAACGAAGCATGGTTGAGTTCAAAACGCTTATGTCTGAGGGGTGTTGTGACTGTAGCTTAGATGGACAGTGCTTTGTTAACTTGCAACGACGAGTTCACAGGTTCAATCACTGCTTACCCACATGAAAACAAGTGTTGCTTTGCAACAGCAGGATAACAGGGTCAATCCCTGCTTACCAACCTGAAAGAGCTGACCGCTTGTGCCGGAGCGTAGTTGTCAACTTTTCCTATGTTTCTGTCTTCGAGCACTTTCAAGACCGGACCGGACCTTCATAACCACTTCACGTGGTATGCTTGTTTCTCATATGGGTACATTGTAGTGATCACTGTGGTTTTGGTAGCAGATCCATGCTCATTGTGGTTGGTAACTGTAGCTACTGGGAAACCTATTATGCAAAAGAGTGGCATTTTATGATGCTTGACGAAGGAACTGTTTTTTTTTTTTTTTTTTTTTTCTTGAACCATTAGCAGCACATGTGGGTCCCACCTTATGATTAATCCACTCACCTGGTAGGAGAACATTACCTAACATATCAACACTACATTTCCAATCGTTGTTAACAAAAGCTAAATTACAACCAACGGTCCTTGTTTGACAGGAGATGGATTGGAAATTTAGGATAATCGGATGGGGATCAGGCCCAGTGGATGAACAGGTTGAGTAGTGAGAGGTGTTCCCAACATTTGCCTGGCTACACAAACGTGCCTATGCGTAGTGTTACTTCTTTCTGGTGACTAGGCGATGATCTTTATGAAGCAACCGGACCATGCATTGCTGTGGAAATTTGAGCTTGGCATTTGTTGGGCCCCATAGGGTTGGTTACCTGGCACAAAAATCTGTCGGCTCCACTCATTAGGGCCAGTCATGCGTACATTGAATATAGACTACCCAAATTTCTTTTAAGACTGTCCATTGTTTTTGCATGCTTGGCTCACCTGATGACTGGAGCAGCCTGATTATCTAGTTGGATCGGCTCCATGGAGGGATCTACCTGTTGCAATGCCAAGTTGTCACGTAAACTGCATGTTGAGATTGGTGTGTGTACGAGTCGACCTGGGTTAGGTGAACCCCTACCTGATTGGCTAAACCCAAAATTTGCTTCAGGTTGGGTTGAGGATGAATTGGGCTTCGGCTGAAAATCGTTAACAAATCAAAGGTTTGGTTGGTTTGTGTTGAGGCCCCGAGCAGCCCAACTTAAACCAAGCAGCCCAATCTTACGTCGTATATATACATATGAGTTATAACTAACGTACACGGTATCATCATAAAATTATGTCTTGCGTGGAAAATAGAGACGATTAGAATCGTTCATGCTAGTGACTCTTTGTTGAGTGGGGTTCATGATCTGACTGACCTGTGGCCTAGATGCTGAATGGTCTGAGGAATGGGGCCATCCGCATTCTGGGTTCTATGATATGCGGGCCACAGTGACAAAATTATGTTGAATGAATGATTTTGACCATTCACCATCTCTAGATGAATTTGAACGTTAAAAAGGAAATTTTCAATGGCTGTCATTCAATTCTAAAATTCAATGATCATTAACGAATAATGATTATAAGACTAATTCATGATAGTAATGATTGTAGACAAGTGAGCCCTGCAACTTGTGTGGATTGAATAGGAGACTTCAGCCCATCACTTTTATAAAATGCCTACAAGGATGGAATCGCCATTTCTATTAATAGAAAAAATGATGCTTTGGATTAACGGCCTTGCCTTTCATTTTGACAAACTCTGTCTTTAATGTTTGTGACCTCATAAGCTCTTTGAAAAGAACCCTTGTTTGTCTTTTATCGAATTTTCTTGACTTAAGTCACTTTTTGGATGAACCCTTTAGTACCGATCAGGCCATTAATCGAAAGGATCCATCGTGAATTAGCTTGTAATAAAGATTAGTAGTGGTCGAGCTGAAACACCTCTAAGGTATGTAGATTTTACCAGGTGCATAATCAATGAGGGCGTACTTTTCTTTGTATTTTACCAGTTTGTTAAGCACTATGGACATTGCATGCTAGAAGGTGTGTGTAACCCAGCCTTGAATCATTAATAGATAAATTTTCCTATTGATAAGACTATAGATGGTAATAAATGAATTGTTAGCGCTTTAGGTCAATAGAAATTGATGATGCGCATCCAAGGCATATAGATGATATAGGCTCAATATGCCAGTTGAATGTGTATCCCCAACTTGGATTTACAGTGGGATAATTAGTTTAGGTAATTATTGGTTGATGGCAGGCATCCAAGGTATGTGGACTTTTACCAAGCACCTAACCTATGTGGATGTATTTTCAAACATTTTACCGGCCGACTAGTTTATTATGGGCATCCCTTTTCTGTTGTAGATTTTACTAGGTGGCTATTTAGCATGAACATGCCTTTCATACTTTACCGCAGATTAGTCATCAGGAACCGTTGCATGCTAGCTAGATGCATGCCTGCTCTTATGCACGCCCCGAAAAGGAAAAAAAAATGCTTGACCCGCTTTTTCATTGGACAACACTAGTACACTGATTCACACTATCATCTATCCGTTGATTTTGACCATTTGTCCAGCAGCAATGAATGGATCAGCATGATTTTTTTACCAGGTGGTCATCATGGTCTGTACCACCTTTTGCGGGGGTAGGATTTTCTATAAGATGTATGTGTATCTGATTATTTTTCTTAGTACGCACACTATCCAGTTACTGCTGTCAATGGGCCCGGTCTGGGTAGGTCTGGCCCGGATTTTGAACTGTTCGCGGCCAGGCCGATTCAAAATCTGATTTTCAGGCCCAAGCACGGCCCATTGACACCCTATATCCACTTATCCAGCACATCGAACATGGATATAAAGTACCCAAAAAGCCACGTATCAACGGTTGAAGTGCTTTTTCTGCTGAATGTGAGCTCTGTGGGTCTGGACGTGAAATTGAAAGCGGATTGCCCGGAGACAGTTGATCTAAATCTGTGGGACCCATTGTGATGTATTTATTTTATCCACGCCGTCCATCTGCTTTTCCAAACCAAAAAATGAAATTAATCCACTTCTCAAGGGAACCACACCACTACGCCTGCCATTGGAATCTTCTGATCAAGCTCTAGCTCTGTGTGACCTTATGAACAGGTCTGATGGAAAATAAACATCATGATGGACCATAGGAAGTTTTCAACTGGTGGATGTCATTATTCCCACTGTGTAGGTTCACTTGAGCTTTGGATCTGCCTCATTTTTGGAATCATACTCTAAAATTATCTAGAAAAATAGATGAACAGCGTGGATAAAATACATACATCATGGTGGGCCCCACAGAGTCAGGTCAATAGGTATACTATACAAGGGGAGACGCGTATCCATGCAATCATCTTCGTTGACCTGAGATACGCGGCAATCTCGGGATTTCTGTTTGACATGCATCGCGTAATACTTACCAATGGCTGAGGGAACTGGGATCGTAACGTTCCCCAAAAGATCTCCTCGGTGGTACAATCCTAGCCTTTCCTTTCATGACCTGCAAATAGACAGTTAAGATGAGATACAATGACCGTGCAAATTCCCAGGAAGCCCCGGGTTGCTGGCTAGGTTATTCTGACGCGGCCGGATTGGCTCTTGACCGCTAAAACCCCCAGCTATCTGGTGGAAAAGCACCGTGGGCCCACCATGATGTATGTGTTTTATCCCCGCTGTCCATCCCTTTTGCCAGCTCATTTTAATATATGAGTTCAAAAATGAGGTAGATCAAAATCTCATGTGTACCACGCCACGGGAAAACAGTGGTGATTGAACGTTCACCATTAAAAACTTCCCAATGCCTACTGTAATGTATATTTTCCATCCAGCCCGTTGATTAGGTCACAAAGACCTAAATGAAAGGAAGACAGAAATAATTGATCCAAAACTTTTGTGACCCCCAAAAAGTTTTTAGTGGTGGGAGTTCAATCACCACTGTTTCCTGTGGTGTGGTCCACATGAGATTTGCATCTGCCTCATTTTTGGGCTTGTTCCCTAAAATGGCCTGTAAAAATGATGGTGCCACATAACTTTTCCACTAGCTAGCTGGTTGGTTTGAGGATCACCAGCCAATCTGCGTCCTAGTTATTTCTATCTGGGAGACTTTTGGGGTGCATTCCATCAAAAGTGGGACCCAACAGACCAACGGTCTATATCACTAAACCATGTAACTATCTTATAAAATTTGCAAAGCCCGAGGACGGCGCATAATCCTTGATGGGAGGATTATATAAACCGTTCCTTTCTAAATCCTCTAAAGTCCTCCAATCCGATGGTCAGAATCATCTAGATGGTGGGTGGCTTTTGGGAGGTGCTATCAATCAGTAGGGACCACCAAATGAACGGTTCAATCTGGTACTTTTGTTGCATGCGAAAAGAAATAGAGTGCTCTAAATTACTATTACTAAAAGCGATGAATTCAAGATCCTTACGTTTGTTTTGTATGGAAGGTATAAGTAGACACGCAGTCTATTCTAGTCCACACGCCCTGTGTAAGTTAGCTAATGTCAGACGCATCATATATGCTCGCATGGTAGGAAGGTGCAGTATCCAAGCCATCCATCAGAAGGGTACCACTATGAAACTTCCTCACCCTAATAATCAAGTCGTCCAACTAGTGAAGTAGGCCACATTTAACTGAACATATGTACGGTTGTGAAAAAACTAGCCGAAGTTTTCTAATTCGTCTGCTTATTTCTATCAGCATTCCACACCTAGTGAGTGGTGAGTACCATCTGATGGATGGCTGGGATATTTCACCTGTCTGCCACGCTAGCACATGTGGTTGCTGCGCAGTGAACTTGCACACGCGTGTGGGCTTAGCAAAGCACAGGACTGAAATACAGGACCTGTTTGGCCAGAGGTATCAGGCTGGAGCCAATTGCATTAGAGTGGATGCATTTAAAGAATGTAATTATTACAGGCACCATTGGATGGTTGGTGAATTAGGCCTATACATCCTTATTCAAGTCCAAGGTTGAAATGGTGTAGGATGAGGCCTATACATCCTTATTCAAAGTCCATGGTTGGAATGGTGTAGGACGTTGAGCGACCCGTGGAAATGATGCAACGTTGAGTTTGGATGTGGACTTGGACAGCTTTGGAAATAGTAAATTCATGAGATTTGTGTTAGAAAATAGCCCAGCTATCCGATCTATGTAATCTATCTCATATTTGGCTAGTGGTCATCTGACAAGACGACAACCACATCAATGGTTTACTGGACCCACCATCATGTGTCCATACCTGGGATATGGGGGCGTACAAAATGAGTCAAATATGAGGGAGTGGATTAGGTGAGACCCCACTAAGCTGAAGAGACTATCATCTTCATCACAAGTTTTTGTGGCCCACAGGAAGTTTTTAATGGTCAATCAGGTAATGTTTCCTGTTATATGGCCCATCTGGGATTTGGAACCAAGGGTTAATTTTTCGGTTCATGTCCTAAAATGAACTTTCAATAAGGTTGGACGGTGTGAATGTAGTCACATGCATCACAGTGGCCCCACAGTCAGGGGTCCCGCCGACATCACAATAGACCCATAAGAACACACATTTTCAAATTGTCAAATAATGTACACCTATAGCAATGCAATAAACTTTTTAAAAAGAAAGAAAAGTATATCTATTAGTTGAAAAGATTAGGATTGTTTTTAAAAACAAAATTTTGCATGATAGGCCAGCAATAGAGCTTGTGCATCCAAATATTTTAACATGGTATGTCCAACTATTAACAATGGTGAATGAAACTACAGTTTAATGACAATATACAAAGCTAAAAACGAGACAAGTATCCCAAAAAACAAAGTGGCAAGTCTATCCCCAAACGATAAGTTCATGTCCTCGGTTAATGTACCCTTAGACGCCATCGCATGGGTCCTACGTTCGACGGATGATATTGATGAGGGTAGTGTTACAACCTCATCATACCCTACTAAAGATCCTTGAGATGTTTCCATCCTTGTGGGCTGGGCTATATTCCTCTGTTTGCTTTTTCAATATTTAATTATGTCATCTAGTTTTTTGAAGAAGCAGTGTTCGCAGCCGCTATATCCATCAACTTGTGGCCTTGCCTCCTCCCATGATGAGTATATTCCCGGACAGCGGCCAATCACTACGACATAATATTTACCTGATCCCATCTGCATTCACATGTAATACAATTTTAGTTAAATGCCACCTATTTAAAAGAGTCTTATCCTTACCAACCTAAATATTATAATGAAAATGGTGAGAAAGTATATTTACAAACCTTGAGTCAAATAATCCGCACGACACAAAATCTTGATTCTCAACTTCTCAAATAGAATTTAATGACTACAACCAAAGCCTAATTTAGAAATATGCAGATAAAGGGTGAAGAGCCATAACATGCAAATACTACAAACCAAATCATGAATGTGCCAATTTGGGTAAATATAATTACCCTGAACATAATAGTAGAAGATATAAAAATAACAAACCTTGACATGAGATATAGAAGAAAATTTAAAGTGATAAAGATAAGGTATTATATAATGTAACACGAACGGGTGATCATCTACCCGGAATGAAAAAAAGTCTACGCAACCAAACTGAGTCCACAGTATTCCACACACAAAACTAATACATTACGTTAATATATGTCCAAAATGTCCAAAATTGATCATATTCTGGAGAAAGTAAAATATACGAGCCCCATAGTATGAACTGTTTATTCCTATCCACCAAAAGTCATCAAAATAGTTAGATCTAACCAATATGAGTAATTAAATCTACCACCTCCCATGAAGTAGTCCCTAATCAATTTTTTCAACCACTCTATCTGCCTTACTCCTCGTAGATTCACGAAAATAGCCGCATCCCACTCACTCTTGGAAAGGAGCTCACTCGCTGTAATATATTCTGAGTTACTCAACTCATTCTCAATCTCCTCCAAGGTACTCAGGACCTTGGCCATGCGGCTGATCTCCTTTCCATCAGCATAGCGTAATGTGAAGTTACGCATCGCTTCAGCTACGTCAGTCAAAGATGAGCCAAGAACATCACAAGGACGAGCAAGACGCGATCGTTTTCGTGTACTGCTGCCTTTACAAGTTGTATCAAAATTAGATGCAGGTGTCAGATTAGAGAGGTTAGATTGCCGCTGCTTGGACTGACTATCATAGGAATAACGTATTTCTGGCCTGGACTCTCTTCAGATCTCAGAAGATATTCCAACGTGTCATGCATCTCATTATCATCATCTGTCCATGCCTCGTTCAGGTCCTGTTGTACCCTAAATGAAGATGCACCCATATTTCGGCTGCCCCTGGCATATCTTCTGGTGGCTTGGTCATCCCTGACAAGCATAGCGAGATCGTCCATTCGATTGATACGTTTGCTACAAAGACGTACAGCTCGTGGATGAGACTATACAGACACAACATTGATTAGTTTGGCTATGCCTTTATAAACTTAATGCAAGATAGAAATATAAATTATATGAACCAATTGCTAAAAATAGGCATCATAGAGTAATTAGAATGTGATAATGAAGTTACCCTAAGATAATCCTCCCACACATCGTCAGGGGCCGTGACCACCAAGCGTTCGGAATCCCATCTAAACCCGTTAGCAGATAGGAGATCCTTGACATCAGTGTACAATCTCCTGTGGTACCTCACTCGATTTGAAACATTCATCCAATTGAGGCTGACCCCACTAGCCTTTGTGACATCATCAGCTGCAATTTGGTAAGCTTCTCATTTAAATCCATTATCTGCTTTTCGACCCAATGCTATTTGTTCTAATAAAGTGTTCATTAAAACGTCATCCATTTCTGTTGTCCACTTCACAATAGGTCCTCGAGTTGATGGTTCTGCTAGGGACTTGTCAGAATGTGGACGATGATACACACGCGTTGGGAGAACCAGGAGTTGTAGCTGGGGAGTGCGTTGGCGTGGATTGAGGTGTTCTCCTCATCTCTAATAATTCACCTATAAGTGGGAGAGCAGTGTTCAACAATGAAAAACGATTTCAATGGACATAATCCTAAAAGATAATAAGTAGTCATTTCATTAATTCCATATATATGTGCAAAATGTTCAGTATCATCAAAATTCAATCGTAAGCAAAAAGAAGTTGTAATGATAAAGATAGATGATCCCGAAACACGTAACTATTTCGTAGAAACTACAACATTCCTTTTAGATACCCAAAATATAAAAAAGAGGCCTAGTTGTGCCTACTACTGTTTTATGCATCAGCCCACATTCGATCTGCAATGTCATCACGCATTTTCGACCATGCTTCCTTCTCCTATTGGGTAACACGGATTAATCATTGTCTCTCATCATGATAGAGACTTCGGTAGGTGTAGGATTTCCCTCCATCTCGTCATCTATTCCCTGACCATTGTTGAAGGTTGACTCAGGCTCCTCTGCCAATCGTATAAAGTTGTGAAGTATACAACAAGCAACAACAATCTTAACTTGTGTTTCAAACTTAAATTGAACAACATTCTTTAAAATTGGAAAGCGTGCTTTCATTACTCTAAAACATCGCTCTATTGCATTCCTAAGTTGAGAATATCGATAATTAAATAATTCCTTCTCGTTAGATGGATCTCATCCAATCCGATACTCTTGTAGGTGGTATCTGACACCACGGTATGGAGCCATAAATCCTGGTGAATGAGCATAACTGGTGTCAACAACATAATACTTTCCTACACAATATAAAATTTGAAAAACTCAGTTTTACTCAACATACTTCACATGATAATGAAAAATTACATTAAACACCTAAGTTAACCCTTACCAATAGGGACTGTAAAAGGGTCATCGTCGTGCGTCAACGCGTTATGCAATACACGTGTGTCAGAAGCCGACCCTTCCCACCCTGCTAGTACGTATAATATTTCCATATCAAACGAGCAAGCGGCAAGAACATTTTGTAACAAAAAACCCTTTGTATTTCGAAAAGACGCATTCTTGAAAGCTGGGAGCATAAGTCGGAATGTGTGTCTCGTTTATTGCACCGACACAATCCTAAATAAGATTACATCGGTCAACTTAGTTCTTGAATATTGACAACCATCGATTAGAAATTTTTTTGCACTAACACGTATTGGGTAATACCTTAAAATATGCCGACCATAGTGGATTTGAAGAAATTTCGAACGGAGTTTTTTTGTCTGTTTGCTTAACATAAGTTGGATAAAGTGAGAGAACTGCATCAAGCACCCGATGAAAGTGGCGGCTTACGGTTTCTCCAGATCTGATGAAGCGATGTCCAATAACCTGGTTGCGGACATTGTGCTCAAGTGTGTAGAGGAAAAGTACAACTTGCTCCTCTAAAGTAACATTTCGACTATCACTGCAGGATAGTGTTATCTTTGAGCTGATGGCAAAGTTGGAAGAATGTATCTCGATTCATCCTAAGTTGTGTAATACATTCTAAGTCAGAACTCCGGATAATACTGTTAATGAACATCTCCCTTTCTTCATTTCCTACATGGGTTGGTTGTCTTAACATATACACTTGATAGTATTCACCGACTGCTGCCACACAAGCTACAGTTGCAAAGAACATAAAACATACGGCTACTTCATCTCCATCCATGTCGTCCATTACGCAAGGAATGGATAGAGATTATCCTAATGAAACATGGTATTCATTAATGGATTTTCCTTTATGACAAGCTTAGAATAACTTATGTTTTGAGTTTAGACTTTCACAATCAAATGGATAGTATTTCAGTCCATAGTAGTATTTCATTTTCAATTAGAAAATTAATAGAAAAATAACTCATCAGATCTATGTAACCCTATTACTTGAAGATCTCACGTAGCTTCCATCCAGAGGAACCATAAAGATTGGGTCATATAAGTCACCTTTTAGGCCACATCAGGTCACCTTTCATCACCTTCTAGAGGAACCATATTGATGATTGTATATCCAAGCCACATCATGTCACCTTTCATCACCTTCTAAAGGAACCATATTGATGGTTGTATATCCAGGCCACATCATGTCACCTTTCATCACAAGGGTATGTGAGGAACCATCAATATTGGGTCATATAGGAAATGCATTTGTCGTACAGCAGAACAATAGGATAACATATTTTGGACCCAAATCAAATGACCCATATTTGGACACATAAGACAATATATTATCTAATCAAAGAATGCATAATTATTGTCAGACGAGCTATTAAGCCCAATCAAGATGAAAAAAAAAGTCATAAGAAGACCAAATAATGGGCTAAATAATACACAGTGAAATATACACAGTGATATTCTTATTTATAGAAAATTTAAATTTTTAAACATTTTGATTTTCCTTAATGATGCAACCCGAGTAGGATGGACCATCTATTGCAGACATCCAATACAATTGTTTATGAAGAAGAAGGTTTTGTAAGAAGGCAAGTTGAAATGGGAAACCTACCATATTATACAACTGAAAATAACAACGTATTATAGCCATCTTCTAATACAGATATTCATGATGAATAAGGTTTTATAAGAAAAGTTGAAATAGCAAATCGTTCATGTCATGCAACTCAGAACTTCGAAGTATTGCAGTCATAATCTAGTACAAATGTTCATCAGAAAGAAGGTTTGATATATATATATATATATATATATATATATATATATATATATATATATATATATATATGCCAAATCGTCCAGATTATTCTGTTTGGAAAAAAAAATTCACTAGGTAGAAATTAATTCATATAAACAAGGTCGTTAAGCTAGAGATATACAAACATTAATTTCTAATAATCACATAATATACATAAACTTCTTATTCGACACACACACACACACACACACACACACACACACATACACACCATTTGATTGTTACAAGGTGAAGAATGAGCATACCTGGACTTTATTGTCAAACAGTAATTGATGGACCAACAACAATTTGCTTCCACCCATGTGTAGCCTTTAGCAGTGCATAAATGTTTAATATCCAACATAAACCATCAATCCAAAATTCAAACAACACATTTCAAAATGAAAGGAGTTTAAGATAAACCCTCAGGAATCATGTTTTCAACTATGAAAATAATACCTGAGAAAATTGCAAGTCAAGCCCAACTTCGACTGCCTAGCTTTTCATATTCCCCTGAAAATGACCATATACAATATATTATCAAAAATGACATTTATCTAAAAAAATCATGAATTTAGAAATCAACGAAAATCAATATCCAACAATGAAAAAAAATCTGAACCGTAACAATATAAATCGCTAAAAAAAAAAACTTTAAAAATCAATGAAAATCAGTAGCCAACAACGAAAATCAACCGAAATTGGTATCAATACAAACAAATTTCAAGAGAAAGGGAAATCCGACAATGAATATCAATGACAATCAACATACTGATCAGAAACCTTCCCCTCGCAACCAATTAGAAACCTGACCCTTGTGAGGTTGAAATGTTCTACCCTAGAACATCCCCATTCCCTTAAAATATTTCTTTAAAAAATCGTGTCGGTGTGTGTCTCTTACCATTCTTAGGCTGCTATTGAACTACCATGCTCGGATGTTGATCCCTCATTTATAGACACAAACATTTCTTCTAATTTCTGCGTACAGCAATGGAGAAGATGAGCAACCCTCTCGCTCCTATTCCATCTCTTTACAGTGAGTTGGATTTGGGGACGACAATTGATAGAGTTCATCTGTGAGATAGGCGGTAGGCTATTGATAGCAGAACAATAGGCTTTTGCATCCAATCGTATCTTACACTGGATTTTGCCAAATCCGGGTGAGATATCCTTTCACATCCAAAGCTTTTGGCACTCTTGCACTGGATTTTGCCGAATCCGAGCAAGATCTCTTGATATTCCTTAAGTATTAGAATGGTCATCTCGCACGGGAGTTGACGCAGCAAGACAAATGTCAGTTCTCCTTCACAAACACAACACGGTATTCCACTCAATGCCAAATATCACCAATACACCCTGAGTCCGAATATCCGCTGAACCAAATAGGCCCTTAGAGATTGTTCAACCAGTGGGCCTGTTTTGAACAGGACACTGGCAAAAAATACACCAATCAAATAATCTTAGCCGTCAAATTTTAAAACATTCTAAGTCTGAAGGAGGTTTGATAATTCCATATGCGTGTACGGTTATAGTGAGCGAAATGGCTAGAAAAAGATTCGTAACCATCAATTCACTTCCTATGTTGTGTGCCGTATAAAGAGCGATCTCTCTCTCAATTTAAGGTAGAATGCCTTAGCACCGTGATGTATGTGTTGTATCCACGCCGTCCATTCATTTGGTGAGATAATTTTAGGGCATGATACAAAAAATGAGGTAGATCCGAATCTAAAGTGGCCTCCAAGAAGCTTTTAATGGTTGGCCTTCAATCCCCACTATTTTCTGTGCCGGGTTGACTTGATCTTTGTATCTGCCTCATTTCTGGTTTCATGCCCTAAAATGATCTCGCCAAATGGATGGACGGCGTGGATACAACACATGCATCATGGTGGTCATTGCTACACCGAGCATAGCTAACGCGTGGGTGTAGCAAACATTTTCTCGCATGAATGAATAGTTGAAAAAGCCTCAATGTATGGTGTTATTTGTGACATTGGCCCCAAGTATAAGAGCTATTCATTTCTCTAGCCCAATGGGCACTGTTTGGATTTTCGTCAGACCAAAATGCCCCTTTGCCACACCTCTTCTACAACGGTAGAGGCTTTTTGTGAGAGTCCAAAGGGCTTTTTGAGAATTGAGTATGGGCCCCATAAAATTAAATTTTGAGGCTATCCCTCAGCCGATCTGATCTGTTCACTGTATTCGGACATCCGTGAACCCACTTAAGGGTCATTTCAAAAAAAATTAGAGCATTCTATGGCCACACCTATGTTAACATTATGAGTTAATTTTGAACTATTTCCTCTAGTGTGGTCCATCCGTGATGACTTTTGCCCCCAAAATTAGACAGATGACATGAAATTAAAACCCATTTCATATGAATAGCTTGGATCTGCTCCAAGACTATCTAGTGGACCTCACATAAGACGTTGGATTGGTTTAATAGATGGGTCCCATGCGCAGGAAAGGCCATTTTGCCTTTTCTTCTTCTTTTTTTTTAGGGGGTGACCATTTCATCACTAGGAGCATTGCCACCTCCATGGACCCACTCTGATGAGCTTCTGGCATGTATCCGGCGTCATTCCCTCCATTCCAGCGAGCTTTTGAGTGTTTTTTTTTAAAATTAACTGTCCAAACTCCATGCAGGTTGCAGATCCCACAAAAATAGAGCCCACTTTGGGGCAATCAAATGGTGCTCAAAAGAGGTGATTCCAAAGCCATCTAAAAGTTCATCAAATTACCTTTCCAACAAGTACAAGATCACACAAATCGGACATGTAAGAGGGAATTGTGACCGTTTTCATCGGATCTGCGAACAACAGAGTATCGAGGAATGACAGTGACTTTAGGCCCTCTTTTGGGCAACCAAGTGGGGTCCAAATGAGGTATTCTAAAGCTAGCTAAAAGTTCATCAAATTACCTTTCTAGTCGGGGCTCCTTCTCAGGTCTACAGGTGAGGTTCACGTACTGAACTTCGTCATCAATGAGAATTCCTCGAGCATATGCTTTTCATGCTCGATGGGAGTCGCCCCACCATAGGGGTCTTCGAAGATCGTGCGAATGTCACTGACCAGTTCATTGTCGAATCTTTCTTTTAGTTCATCCCGCCTAGAAGATGACTTGGGCTCTTGTCATCTCGTAACGAACTCATCCAGATATCGCTTCTGGATCAAGGACTCGATCTGCTCCTTGAGATCAAAATAGTCGGCCATGTTGTGGTCGTGGTCCTTGTGGTACATGTAATATTTTTACTTGTTTTTCTTGTCAGGGTGTGGCCTCAGCTTGGTTGGATCCTTTAAATATCGTTTATCCTTGATCGCGAGAAATACCTGCTTGACTAGGGTGTTGAGAGGTGTGTAGCAATCGAAATGGCCAGCAAGGGGCTTCGGCGCCCATTGGGGGCTTCCTCTGCCATCATCTCTTCTCCGTTTAGAGTTAGAGCTAAACCCCTCATTCTAGTCTCTTTTCTTCTTTTCTTGAGCTAAGCTGCTCTCGCCCTTGTGGGTGCTGATGAGCTCCTCGACGTTGATATACTTTTAAGCCCGGTTCAGAAAATAAGATAGGCTTGTTGGATAATTCTTACCAAGTGAAGAGAACAAGAACTTGCTTGTCTTCATACTAGCCATTAGGGCTATTAGACTACTTGATCAGTGCACCCCTTCACATGCATGGCTTTGGAGTTGAACTGAAGTAGTCCATTAGTGATTCATTGGCCTTATTCTTGACCGCTAGCAGGTGGGTCATAGGCTTTCGAGTACCTTTGATGCCGATAACTGGTCAACGAAGGCTATACTGAGCTGCTGGAATGAGGTGATGAACCTCAGCTTTAAACTCTGGAACCACATATGAGCATCTTCTGACAGGCTCAGGGGGAATACTTTGCACATGATCGGGCCATTCGCAACATGCAACTCCATCCATATGCGAAAGTTTTTCAAGTGCTCAGTTGGGTCTCCCGTGTTTGAGTAGGATTGCATCTTAAGAATTTTGAACCCCCTATGCAGCAATGCTGCCATGATGTCTTCAGTGAAGTGTGGCTCAGCCTACTTGAGGAGAGCCTCCACGGACATTGGGGCCTTAGCCTGGTATGCCTGTTGGAAGTCCCTGAGCTAGATCTTCGAGTTGAATCACCCACGCTGTCCCAATGTCAGCTGTCTACTTGGCTACAACGTCTCTCTGAGCTCAACGCCTCTTCTCTATCGTGTGGCGCAAGTTGGATTTAGCAAGCCTACTTGCCATGTGCATGAAGGCAACGGGCCTATTGGTTGTACGCACGGAAGTGGTTGCATAACTTGATCGGTCATCGTCTATGAGAGGTCTTCCTTCATTACGGCCTCTGTGCGAAACCTCTAAGCAAGGTGCATGAGGTAGTTCAGGACATGCTTCCACAGGGTGACTCGACCGCAACCAAGGTTGGATCTTCCACAAGTTAGTAAGAAGGGCCACATTGTTGGTTAGATGGCTGATTTGTTCTTCCATGGTAGCGAGTCGGCCTTTCTCATTTTGAGATCTACGCTGACTTGAGGTCAATGAGATATGCGAGGACTCATATAGGAGATCTTATTGGGGAGGAGTCTGGTCAGCCTGTTCTTCCTTTGGGGGGATCCTGGTAGGAAGTTTTGGTCAGAATGGGTTCCTTGCCCTTCCTGTTTTCCTTTCCCATCTTCAACAAGCTCACGAGAGGTAGATAGTAGCTTCAGAATTGAAAGAACAAGAGGCTAGTTGTATCCCACAAACGACGCTAAATTATTTTTGTCATTTTTTTACAACGGTCAAGATCGAATGATCTCCACTGCTGGATAAACAATTGCCTCTGATCTCCCAGATCGAATGGATTAGATCGAGACGGGATGTCCTCCAGATCTGCAGAATACAAAGGAAAGAGTTAAGGGGGGTGGTCAGGGTCTGGCTGTTAGCCCTCCGATACTTAAGCCAATAGTTTAATGGAGAGTAGAGACATAGTTTTTGGGAGAGATTCTGCATACCTCTTACAGTGAAGGGGTGCCCTATTTATAAGGTAATCGGAGAGTCGTAGTGGGCAAGGAACGTGGGCTTTATTCTCATAATAGTTGGCGTAATTCTTGGTGACGTGGATTATGTCTATAACTCTAAAAAATGTACCCAATTTATTCGTGCTCATCCCTAAACTGTCGTGTGCCTCTATGGTGGTCGTGAGAGAGGTCAATGTAGGGGCGGAGCTCATTAGTTGAGCTCCTTGACTTGTGAAATATTTTAGGATGTGGACTTAGTGGCTCCATGACTGAGGAGCGAGCTCACGGCTCATCGGACGTGTTCAGTAAAACAACTCAGCATGGGTTGTTTGATGTATCCAAAATGCCCTACGTAAACACCAATTTGTTGTCATCTTCGTTCTTGGTTCTCTCCCTTCGTTAAGGTCGGTCGCTCGGTGTCCGAGGCCGATGTCTCCCTTAGTCAGAATGGGTCGAGGACTCGTATTTGGGCCAGTTGGCTTATTCAACCTGGGCTCAGTTAAGCCTAGCTCGAAATATCCCCACAACAATGAGCACTAACTAGGTTGGGGTTGGTCGCATTAAAATGCTTGCCACTGAACTATTTGGACCAATTTCTCTTTTCAAGTGTGGGAAAAATAAATGATCGGGCCGGTCAATTGGAAGAGACAAGAAATGGTTCAAGTAATCACCGAAGGAATTAGACTTTACAAAAGCCAAAATTCTATGACAGCCATAGGAAGATAATTGGTCGGTGGAGTTAAGAGTTTTACCACTAAATTTAGGGAAATATTCACAAAGTCACAATTAAAGTAACTAGAAAGGGTCTCCTATTAATTGAGGACCCCTGGTAGAGAGAATATACATACTATAATACAGATGTGAAAAAAGGAAAAGAGAAAGAGCTACTTGCACACCAAGTACAAGAAGTTCGACCAAACTAAAATATTATTTGGTTATCTGTTCAGCCTTGACACAAAACAGGTAATGACAATTCCACATCAGGAGGAAAGCACAGTGTTCCTGATGAGTAACTTTGACCTCGATCTTATGCTATTGGTGCATGAATGTACCGTATGATGTACGAACACAGAGGAAATAGGTTTTCAAGGGAGTTTTGAAATTTCGGATGATTTTCATTCAAAAATCCTATAAAACATGAAAAATGCATGAATTTTAGGATATGGAAGGTGAAAATCCCCAATTCCAAATCAATTATGGAGGATCCCTCTCTCGAATCTAGAAGGAGAAAATCCCCAATTCAAAAAATCATCAAATACCCAAAATCTTAAAACTGCCAAATTCTTAAATTAGGTTTGGACAGATTGTGAGAGAGAGAGAGAGAGAGAGAGAGAGAGAGAGAGAGAGAAATAGAGAGAAACACCTGACATGCATGAATCTGATTCAACCCAAACTTGAGATAGAGAGAGAGGACATGCGTGAGATATGGAGGAAGGAAAGTGGTGCGTGAGAGAGGGAGGGAGAGATCTTCCGTAGAGTGTTTAAACAGATTTGAATCAGTAGACAATAAGAAATCGTGCATGCATGAGAGACGCTCGATTTTAGCTCTGACAATGGTGATTTGTAAGAGAATCTTGGATGCAGAACTGAGAGAGAGGGAGACAAAGGGTGGAGCCTCGGAGAATGAAAAATCTTACGTGCTCTTTTTGTGGGCACGGATTGGGGTACCCCACGAGGATAGAGTTAGAGACAAACAGTCCTGTCAAGGGCTTTATGAGGCCCACCGCGATGTATGTGGTTATATCCATGCTGTCCATCCATTTTTTCAACTCATTATAAGACTTGACTCCAAAACTTAAGCAGATCCAAATCTTAAGTGGACCCATCACAAAAAACAGTGGAGAATGACCATTAAAAACCTTCTGGGGATAAAAAAAAGTATTCTATTAATGGTATGAATGGCAAATAAATATTATTGTGGGCAATATGGTCTAGTGGACCTTATCAATGAGTTGGATGGCAAATAAACATTAGTGTGGGCATTACATGGGCCCTAGAAAGTTTTTAATGGTAAGCGTTCAATCTCTATTGTTTCTTATGGTGTGGTCCACCTGAGATTTGGATCTGCCTAATTTTTGGGACCACATCCTAAAATGGGCTGGAAAAACTAATGGACAGTGTGGATATACACCAAATCATTAAGGTGGGCCCCAAGGTAATGGTAACACACACAATAAGGGTTTAATAACCCCTGCTTTTGCCGACGGTTTACCATACTACACTAGGTCAACCATAGTTATAATATTCAACTTTTCCTTGATCTTGCTCATCAACATGCTATTCCAAGAAGTACTATGATGCTCTCGGCAAGATCAATGATCCCGTTTTAGTGGTAAATTATGCTCACTACCACATCCTTACTTTTGTTTTATTTCCGCTCGACTATACAACTGTTATACCTTCGCAAGTTCTTGATTTTCAAGGAAAAAAATAGCTCATTTAGAGGAAGAGCCCTAACCTTAGCCAATCACCTGATTGACATGCGCTCACACTATTGCTATTGAGAATTTTATATTTCTCAATTACAAAAAATGAAAATATAGCTAAAAGGGACAGGCTGAAGCACGTGAAAACACGCTATCCTTAAAGCATTATTCGCCCCTTCTCATGAATTTAAGATAGCTGATAGGTTACAGGCGAATAGCTTCCAAGATACGACAAGCCTGAGTGTGGTCCTGTGTTCAGCAAAACGAAGAAACCACTAGCGGAACTCCGTTAATACTTATGCTGGAAGATAATCAAAAAAGAAAAATCCTAAAAAAATTAAAGGGAGAAAGAAGATGTAGCTGGTCACTGCAATGATTTAGGCCTTCTGGATTAGACCACTTCTCTGGTCCAATTTGTTCTGGACCTTTTTGGTCCTGGCAGTATCTGGTTCGGATTCAACCTTGTTGCTCGTTGAGACACTGTGGGTTTGCCGGTTCAAATATCAAAGAAGATTTGGTTGTTGTTGGTTGTGTTGGAATGAACCAACAAGACCCTGTTTATATAGGCTAGGGTGGCTAGACGTTTTGGTCCAGAGTCATAAATTTGTGGATCGTTTCTGACTGTTGGTAAGAAACTAGCTGTTATTGGCAGTTTTGTGCGAGTTAACTACTGCATGCTAGCTATTTAGAGATAGTGGATAGCCAGTTTCTGACTGTTACGCTAGCCACATGCAACAGTTTCTGCATGATCTGGGCATTATTGCACAGATAGTTACACCAGACCTCTCTAAAATAGTTTTTGCACTCCTTATATAAGCAGAGAAGGTATTTCTCTGCCATACCTCTTCCCACAGCACTCTGAGCTTCGAAACCAGCCACTTAACCCATCTCTCTGTCTTCGTCGCATTGCGACTCACATCAATCTTGCTCCGGTTTGCAAGGGAGCGACTCATCTGCGAAACGATGTACACGTGTGAAGTACAAAGTGTTCCACTAGCGCCTCTACAACCATACTGCCTCACATGCCCATGCCCTACCATCGAGCCCGAGCCCATGCCTGTGACCGTGACCAAGATTAAGAGCAAGCCCGTGCTTGTGCCCGAATCTGCGCGCGCATATGTTCTAGTGTGAAAGTTCCGATACTTCTCTCTCTTACCACAAATTAGTAAGGTACACAACACCCTACTAATAAAGTGAATTTTTTTTCTCCCATCCATTATAGGACTATTCTTAAACAAAAGAAAACCAAGTTTTTCTTTTAAAAAACTACATATGTATATAATTGTACATTTAAAATATTTTGAACCAAAATCTTAACAATTCCCCAATTAGTTGAAAAAAAATTTAACACTATTATCTACTAGACTAAATATAGCTTATATGCATAAAGAAAGATATCTTTCGATTTGAATCTTTCCTTAGTGTAAGTATTTCAAAATTCTGTCGGAATTCTTGATAGTTGTAGCTTTGAATCGGTTATTCCTAGTTGACAAAGTCAAAGATACTACACACATACTTAGTGTTATTTGAGTTCTCACAAAATTGATCAACACATTCAATGACCTTGTGCTTATCCTATTTCATGAATAATCTCAAGAGAAACTCCAACTCTCATGAGAGGCGGCACTACCTCTACATTCACATATGTGAAATCCTTCCAATGTTTCCATTACTTTTAAGACACTTATCCATTAGACTGGATTTCATTAAGAGTTCTTAATACTCATCCCTCTATCCACGTATGAGTGAGTTATTTTTACCCTTTGAACCTAGACTTAAAGATTTTCTAATTTTGGGTTGGGTTTCCATCACTGGTGGAATTTTGATTGAAGAGTTTCAACCACATCCATCTAGATATTGTCCTTATTGCTTCTCTCGTTAGAGGTTTAGTAAAAGGGTCGGCCAAGTTATTACTTGATCTCACATATGATATTGCAATGATTCCATTTTGAATCAATTGTCTTACATAATCATGTTGAAGACTAATATGTCTGTACTTTCCATTATATGTTTCGTTGTAGCTTTAGCTAATGTGGCTTCACTATAACAATGTAGTGAAAAAGCCGAAATAGGCTTCGCATAGAATGAGATTTCTAACAGAAGAGCCCTAAGCCACTCAGCATCTTTGCCTATTGCAGCCAAGGCTATGAACTCAGATCCCATAGTTGAGTAAGTTATGCAGGTTTGTTTCTTGGAATTTCAAGACAAAGCTGCACCTCCTAAGGTGAAGACCCACCTTGTAGTGATTTGTTGTCCCCCACACTCGATATCCAACTCACATCAGTATATCCTTCCAATACGATAGGTAACTCTGAGTAAAATAACCTTAAGTCCTTGGTTGTTTTCAAGTAACCTAGAACTCTACCAATTGCTTTGTAGTGTTCTATACTAGGGTTACTAGTAAACCTGCAGAGTTTACTCACATCATATGCGATATCTAGTCTAGTGCATTGCATAACATACATTAGACTGCTTATTTAACGCCTCGAGATTTTTTTACTCTCATGGATATTGCGATGAGCCAAGTTCCTGCGTGTTGTTTGGAATACGTCAAGGATAAATTCTTCTACATTTCATTAATTGTTCATTTATTTAATATTTTATGGCATTCAAACATAGTGACGAAAGATAAGTCATCTTATTCCATTAATTGTTATGCCAAGTTATCAACAAATGTCCTTAAAATACATTAAATAAAATATTTAATCATTGTCTTTACCATGAAAGACTTACTACAATTTTGAAAAAAAACAGTAAATTATTCTAAGAACGCGTAATAAATAAAGTCTTCATGACATCGCTCCGGCTACGTCATCCATCATCTGTTGTCACGAATCTTTGAACACCTCGCCTTAGCGCTCGATTCACTTATTGGATCTTCACTTGGATTATCTGAGATGTAATTGAATAACGTTGAATGCTATTATAATGGGGAATATCCCTCCAAGACAATCACGATAATAATAACATAGAGATAGTGCAAGCATGATAATTATAATCGATCAAAACATCCAAAAGAAATTTTATTAATGCAATGCTTGATATGCATACTCTGGCTAAGGCACCATGGCTAGAAATCATAATTCATGAAGCAGGAGACTTCCTATTACAACTTCACACTATCCACTAGTCACCAGAGGTTTCTTGGGATGCACAAGCCCATAGTTTTGCCCGACCACGTGAGAAACGGAACGCTCATAGCCCAAATCTACACGCGACAGTGTACGGGAGAAGTACGATGCCTATTCCGAATTTCGTACACCCACATGGAGCCAAGTGAATACATGAAATTAATTTCACATTTAGTTAAGTAGTTTCACATACATCTATTTTAAATATAACTCAATGGTCACTATGGGGGAGTCACAAGCAACCCAGCATAGGCCGGCAACACGAGCTTAGTGTCCATAATACCAACCCCGACTCATGAGATAACATATACGATTAATGTCCATACCTTATCCCACTTATAGTCCAACTAAGTCCCACGAATAGCCATTGATTTCCATTATGACAAACCAAAGGAAACATACATATACGGTACATGGATCCATTTCAACAATATCATGTGAACACAATGATCCCTTGGTAATACTCAACACATAAATATAATTACGCCAAGATCATCTTTCCAACATGGACATTTCTCGCGGGCCCATCTTTCTACAACAACTAATCTCATCAATATGGGGACAAGGGTGTACATAAAAGTAATATTCACATAATAATTCTCATTCATATAATATATACATCATCATAATAATATTAATCATACATAAATATAAATCAAAGAAACCAACACATAGTCCTTACAATAATGTAAAAAATACACATACTTTTCACATATACATCTAAACATGAAATCATAATATTACATAATATCATTTTAACATAAATCTAACATTAATCATGGTCTAATATAGATCATGCACTCAAGCTTAAGATACTCAATAAATAATAAAGAAAATATAGAAAATTACGCTTTTATTCATGTTGGCTTGAAGGAAAAATCCTCACCTTTATCTAATAGAAACTATAGGTTGAAGAATAAGGAAGGAGATCGTCTACACTACCCATGGTAACGCACTCAAACTATGATGGAGATCCACTCTTGTGGATAAAGAAGGAAGAAGGAGGAAGAAGAAGTAGGAAGAGCTTAACATCCTCTCTCTCTCTCTCTTCCTTCTTTCTCTTTCACACTTCTCTTTCTCTAACATAAGGAGGCTAGGGTTAGGAGAAGGGCTTGGATGTATGATGCATGAAGAGAATTATGAGAGGGGATGTGCGCACCACTTGCATACCTCTTAATCTCATTGGAATTTACGAAGAAAATGATTAAAGGGTTGATCTTTAAGGAATTCTAATCCATTCACTACATTGTGCATGAAGAGTAGGATCGGAATATATAATTTTCATGGTGATCTGAAATCTAGATTAACTGATATTGAAAAATGCCTAGCGAGTGCCAAAACAAGGTTAATCTGATCAATTAATGATCCATGCTTGATGATCAAGGCCCAAATTTGGAGAAATGTCTAGTCATAATAGGCAAATGATTGGACAAAATTTGGTGGTTGATTGATAGTGGTAAATGCCTAGATTTGAAATTTCAACTTTTTGCGAAAAAGGAAGGAGCTGGCTTTGTGGTTCAACGGTGTAGGATCATAGATCGGGGTTCAAATTTTGTATATAATCGTAATCATATGAGGACAATGGGTGGTCCAAATTTGAGAAATGATTTATGGTGGAAAGTGGGTAAATTGAAAGGTCTAGATTTGAGAAGAGTTAGTAACTCATTAATTCCTAAAACTAGAAGCTTAGCGCTTAAGAAAGATGTTTATCCAGGTGGGCACTCAAATCAAACTATTGTTTCATGATAAGGACGATCCAAATCACTCACATGAAGGAGAATATTCGACTACGACTACCCATCCACTTTCCTCACTCGATGGACACGAAAATAAAAGGTTAAGGGGCTGATTTGACAATCGGACCACTCATACTATGATTTGAGGGTTAAAATTTGATGTGTATGGTGAATTTATGATGAATAAACATCGTATAAAATTTCAAGTCAAACGAATTATGAGAACCATGTGATCTAGAAATCAAGGGTCTAGGTTATAATGTGAGTCATTCACATTTTGGGTACTCAAGCTTTTATATCTATATACCTTAGATAATCGATAAAATCCTAGGTTAGGAATTTATCACTAACATGATCAATTTGGTATGGTTACTTTTCCGACCACATTCCTTGATCAACAATTACAGATGCTCTTAGGTTAAGATCTCCATGATTGCGGGGCCTACTTGAAAATCTATTTACACAGAATTGTTATAAACCTAAAATTACGCTTATCTTTCGGACAGATTCGAAAAATACCTATTTGATTCATCAGAAATCGCAAATTGAGATATCCAAGGGCATTATCGTAATTATAAAAAAATGCGAGTTTTGCGAAATCCAACCATTATATATCATTCATGAAATCGTTCTAAGTAACTTTTGTAAAGGGTCCCCTATTGGATCTCCTACGGATGTCCAACTATTCGCAAATCAAAATTAATGTACAATATTTAATCAAAATTAATTTTTTAAAAACTTACAAATAAATTTAGAAAAATTCGGGGCATTACAGCTTATAGCACTTGCATACTCAAGTTGTGCAACTGCTCTTCCAATATTCTCATTCAAATTGATACTTAGATTAAGTGAGGTTTTTGCCTCTTTTATTTTCAAGTTGTTAAATTTGCTTAGTATCTTCTTATGTAATGAGATTGACATAATGTATAACCACCACTATGTTTTTTAACTTTAATACCTAGGATGATATCCTCTTGTCCAAGATCCTTCATTTTGAATACTGAAGACGAAAACTTCTTTGTTTCAATTACACCTTTCATTTTATTGCTGATTATTAACATGTCATCAACATACAGACAAATGATAGTTATACAATTTTTGTGAACTTTAGAGTATATACATTTGTCAGCTACATTATGCATGAAACCATGAGATAAGTATTTTTGAGTCAAACTTCTCATGCCATTGTTTTGGTGCTTATTTAATTACATTTAAAATATTTTGAACTAAAATCTCAACAGCTGGTTAAATAGACGATTGGTTTGCTGATCGCTCGACTAAGCACAACTCTATATCTATGCTAGGGGTCAAAAGTGACAACAACTTAAATCCGAATTAGTCGATTCTAGCACACCCACAAAGTAGCACACATATCTCAGGTGGCCGAAAATCACACAAATAGATTAGAAATGATTGATCTGCTTGTAATTTTTCTTTTCTTTTTGTTAGTCATGCAACGCACCCACCCTATTAGTTGTGCAACGCACCCACATGGCGGGTCACACCATGCACCCACCTATCAATGGGATTAGTGTCTCCTTATCACTCTAAAGTGAGACCTGCTGTTAAAACGCCTAGGCATCTTCCAGAGAATGCCTACCCATGTTGGAGCTCAATGGATAAACAACCTAGATGCGTATATGGGTGCCACATCTGCAGGACGGGCATCACGCTATTAAAAGAGGATGCACATCGCACGTCAACGGATTTCTCTGTGAAAACCCGTCACAGGAAGTTCAAGTTTAGTGAGGCCCAACATAATCTTTGTGAGAAATCCACCTGTTCATCCATTTTTCCCTATCATGTTAGGACTTTAGCCAAAAAAATGAGGCCAATCCAAAACTCCAGTGGACCGCACAACAGAAAACTTGTGGATTTGTTGTGAAAACTGGCAGCGAAAGCGGAAGCCGAAACACGCGGAGCAATGCAAGATCAAACGAGTAAATAAGATGCAATCAATCACACACAAGCATTCACCACAACAGAATCCGATTTTACATAGAAAAATCCCTCAACGAGTAAAAAACCACGGCACAAAGCGATCCACTATGAATAACAGAAAATTACAAAGATTGATAGCCCACAAGCAAGGAATAAACAAAGAAAACCCCAAGTTCTCTCTTACACAACTCTCTCCCCTCTTCCTAACATGATTAGGAAACCTTAAACACCTTAAGATCCAATCTAAGTCTGGATTATAAGTCCATAAATAAGTAAAACTCCGAAAATAGAAACATCTTGCGCAGTACTGCGAGCTGCTCAAGAAATCCACGCGCACCTCCGATTGGTTGGCCAGCATACAAAATAGTCCGGGGGAAAACACTCGTCTCTACCTCACCACCAACAAGTCGCCCAACCGTCGGAGCCCCTTGCAGACCGGTCGGCTGACCGGTTTGGGGCAACATAGATTCTTTTAATGGGGACCTCCACGTGCACCTGGGTTACACAACTAGACCAGTCGCCCGACCGATCTGAGCACACAACTCGTGCACAGTTTGAAGGCTATCCCAACAATCTCCACCGAGGCTTCAAATGATGAATCAACACCATCCTCGCAATGTCATCTCATCTTCAATCATAGCTCCACCGCTTCTTGTGCCACCATCAACCCTAACCTTGCAAATTCACACCCTTTACTGCTCTTCTCATGTGGCCCTTGAGCACTTGCCACATATGAGCAACCCTAGATCTTGCTGCCATTCCTGCAGCTTCACCGTGAATTTTGCTCTTGATTAACATGTAAAGAGGGTCACACCTCCGTGCCTTCATACACACGAGTGCCCCCTTCATTACTTCACAACAATGATCACGGCCGATAAACATGAACCCTTTCACCTCGAGTACACCAAGAGAAATCACATTCATCTTCATCTTGGGAACATGTTTCACATCTTCCAGGACTCGTTCGATCTCATCGAATGTCCTGATGCGCACTGTACCAATACCCACCACCTTATAAGCGAATCCATCACTCACAAACACCGATTCACTACCATACTCCCTATATGTCATGAATGAACTCCAGTCAAGACATACATGACATAAAACTCTTGAATCTAGGATCTACCCACTATTGTGAGAACCCTCGCCAGATACAGTCAGAACTTCATAAAGATCGCCACCGTCCTCTACGGTATTAGCTCCCTCTCTAGAAGAATTGTCATACTTCTCTTGTTTCAACCTGGGATTCTGACAATCCCCCCTCATGTGGCCCTCCTGACCACAATTTCAGCACTTCATCTTAGCCTTCCCTTTGCCCTTGGCCTTAGATCCCGATTTCGAATATCCTCTATGCTCAGAACTTCTTCTCCTCATAACCAGTGCCTCTGAGGAATAACAGAAAGCCACGTCATCACTTTTCTTTCTCATCGCCTTCGACTGGAGGGCTAAGATAACGGTCTCGACGCTTATGGTTTCCCTTCCTATGCACATAAAGTCCATGAACGACTCATATGAATCTGGAAGAGAATTCAACAGGATACATGCTTGATATTTATCCTTCATCGGTTCATCGATCTCCACCAACTTGCAAACCATTCTATTGAACGTGCTCAGGTGGTCCTCCACCTTAGTTCCCTCAACCATCCTCAAGGTGAACAACCGCATCAACATGTACATGCGATTCTCTAGAGACTTCTTGGCATAAACCTTCTCTAGCTTCGCCATCGTTTCAGCCGCAGTCTTCTCCTTCATGACATATAGAGAACATCCGTAAGGTTTAACAGGATTGAGGTTGTAGCCTTCTTGTCGAGCCTCATCCACTCATTATCTTTCATAGCTTCGGGTCACTTTCCAAGAGCTTCATCAAGCCCTTCCTGAACTAAGAAAGATTCAACATTCACCTTCCATAGCTCAAAGTTATTTTTTTCGGAGAACTTCTCTACCTCGAACCTTGCTCCCGATCCCATCTTCTCGTCTTATATCCGAATTCTACTCCACCCCAACTTTAGCTCTGATATCACTTGTTGGGAAAACCGGCAGCGGAAGCGGAAGTCAAAACGCACGGAGCAATGCGAGATCAAACGAGTAAACAAGATGCAATCAATTACACACAAGCATTCACCACAAGAGAATTCAATTTTACATGGAAAACCCCCTCAACGGGTAAAAAACTATGGCACAAACCAATCCACTATGAATAACAGAAGATTACAAAGATTGACAGCCCACAAATAAGGAATAAATAGAGAAAACTGCAAGTTCGCTCTCACACAACTCTCTCCCCTCTTCCTAACATGATTAGAAAACCTTAGACACCTTAGGATCCAATCTAAGTCCAGATTACAATTCCTTAAATAAGCAAAACTCCGAAAATAGAAACATTTTACGCAGTACTGCAAGCTGCGCAAGAAATCCGCGCGCACCTCCTATCAGTTGGCCGACTGATCGGCCAGCACACAAAACAGTCCAGGGAAAAACACTCGTATCTGCCTCACCACCGACCGGTCGCCTGACCAGTCGGAGCCCCCTGCAGACCGGTTGGCCGACCGATCTAGGGCAAAACGGATTCTCTTAAGGGGACATCCATGTGCATCTGGGTTACACAACGAGACCGGTTGCACGACGGTTCTGAGCACCCAACTCGTGCACAATTTAAAGGCTACCCCAACCGGATTAAATGTCCACCATTGAAACAGTGATGAGGCCACAGAAGTTTGGATTCTGACTAATATGTACTTTCCATTCATCCAAATAAGAATGACCATATGAACGGTATGGATGGCATATAAACATCATGGTGTACTCAGCGAGTTTCGACGGTAGGTATTTTCCTACTTTTACCCATCGTGCGGCCCATTAGAGTTTTGGATCTGACTCATGTTGAGCTCATGTACTAAAGTGATCAGTAAAAACGGATGGATGCGGTGAATTTCTCACAAACATCATGGTGGGCGCATTTAGCTTCCGAGAGCAAGAACTTCCAGCCAAGCAGCTGGCAATCCGCATCCCATTACGTGTATGATCCGCTATATATTCTTCCTAGCACAATATACGTTGCCAATCTACATGTGGTGGAAGTGGGCCCCACATGATCATGGTTGACCGGTGGAAAAGAGAGCACATGATGGCACATGGTCACATTACAACCCTGATTGTATTGGACGCGGATTAAGTACTATCCCCACCACAACCTAGCTAGAGACGGACGGTCATTGCAGGGGCTCTTGGGCCCACTGTGATGTATGTGTTTTATCGACACCGTCCATCCATTTTGACAGATTCAAAGGCTCAAACGGACCAATTGTACGTACCAAATAAATTGAGGTAGGCCCATGATCATGGTTGCATCCACATGGCTGGATCCAAATACGCACCTACCCTCCAAGAAATTTTTAATGGTGGGAATTCAGTTTTTACTTTGTGGCCCACCTGAGAATATTTGTAGTGTTCAGTTTTTGGAACCTGCCCTAAAATGTGCTGGCATAACAGATGAACAGTGTGGATATACAACACATACAACTAGGTAGGCCCATGGTCAGGGCCGCACCCCCCGGCTGGGTCAAGGGTGGCACCTAATCCCGCGTTTTCTTTTGAGGTGATTTTCATGTGGTACTCCAACTTGCTGGACGGGCTGGATGATGGTCACATGACACGTCAGCAACTAGGAGAGACTTACTCGTAATGGCTTTACCCAGGAGAGTGCTCTTTCTTTATATGGTGGAGACATTACGCCGATGAATCAGGCAGTATAAAGCCACAGGAAAAGGAGAGGGAATAGTCTACACCAGCCTGTTTTACCTCGGCGTGAAATGACCAAATCTGTGGTATCCATCATATTGTATATTTAAAATCCACCTCGCTTATGAGGTGAGAGACACTGTTTGAACCGTAATTACAAAAAAAAAAAAAATTTACCTCCATTAAGAAGATTACATGGCCACACCAATATATAAGAGCAATGTATAATACTCTCGAGTTGCTAAACTCACATGGTGTGGCCTGCTTGAGTCTTTTATCTGGATGATTTTTGTCTGGTCTCTTCATCCTGGTGAGTTAGACCTGATTAACGGATTTGATGGAAGATAAACCACATGGACACAAACTTATGATTGGCATCCCATTACCACTACTTTATGTGGTGTGACCCATATAATATCTGGATCTAGCTGATTTTTTACCTAACAGTCTAACGTGGAGGATAGAACCTGATGGAGAAAATGGATTTTACATTTACAATGTGGTGGGCCCACAGAGTTGGGTGTTTTACTGTTGATGGGGAGTGCTGTATGTACAGAACCCATGCACGAATCTACAAGAAAGCACCACCGCGTGGTCCAATCAAAAGATCATCTTAAATTTCCACAAAAGCGACTCCAACCTCTCCAACTCACAACCCTTCATTTTTCCAAAACTAGAGGAAGATTCTGCGGACCTCACCAACCCACCTTCATTCAAAAATAAAAAAGGAAAGGAAATACAACTCTCTCTCTCTCTCACACACAGAGACAAAATCTCTATGACCATGAGCATGATGAAGGCCTTTCTTTCTACCTTACCAAAGGAGAGGATTAAGCTCTTAAAGAAGGTTGGATTGTTTTTGTTTATGATACTAGGTCTAGCTTCCATTTTTTTCTTGCACGACCTATACTCTCCAAACCCTTTCAACACCAGACCCGAACAAGTACAAGAACTCAACCAAAGGACTCTCCTCATACAACACAATAAAGGTACGTACCAAATACATGCGTTGTCATCTTCATCCTCGTTCGCAGCATTGTTGTCATAGTAGCCTTTTCAAAGCTATTTTCCTTTGATAAATAATTCATGATTTTGGGGATTTTTTATTCTTACTAGGATTTTCAAATATTAAGAAACAATACTTATGTGGACGCCTAAGACCCCCATTTTGCAATTTTTGAAAATTCTAATGAGAGAAGCGATTACTCCACCCTAAATGATGGCAAGCTAAAAGCAACCTATGATGGTTTGATTTAAGAGTTTGGTTTGACGTGTTCCATTAGCTTTGGAGCTTTTGGTGTATTGGTTAGGTCCTTTATAACTGTTGAGCCAGCACCATGTTCTATGTTGAAGTCATGAAAAGGGCAATCTGGGCCATAATAAGAACCTGCGATCAGCCACTCCGCATAGCATGGTGGTATGTTACAATCCAGTATAAGGGCTTAGCTTAATATGTTCCATTACTCGTGGGCCGGGCTTTTGGAATTTTGGTTAGGTTCTTAACGTAGCATAAGTGTATTTGATTCTTTCTTTTATATTCTTTTTCTTTTTCTTTTTTTAAACTCAATGATATCATCCTTCCCTTCTTGTAAGCAGATGATGATGATGGTGGTGAAGATGAAAACAGTAGTGGAGACGAGGCATGTGACTTGTTTGCAGGTAGATGGATACAAGAGCCAAGAGGGCCACTCTATACAAATAGGAGTTGTAGGACCATACCCGATTCTAAGAACTGTGGGAAGTATGGAAGGAAGGATGAAGGTTTTATGAACTGGAGATGGAAACCGAATGGATGTGAATTACCGAGATTCGACGCGAAGACATTTTTAAGCATTGTTCGTGGGAAGAAGTTGGCATTCATTGGGGATTCGGTCGCCCGAAACCAAATGGAATCACTCCTTTGTCTCCTTTCACAGGTATAACTCCAATCCTTCTTCTTTCTCTTGTTTGATAAGAAGAATAATTCACTTGCACTTCAGACTAACATTGGAGTCCACAAGAATCATTTCAGTACCATACCATGCCATGGAAAGTTTGGACCTTTTAAAATCTGGATTCTGGACTGGACCTCCACCACAGTTTGGACCGTTTAAACTGACTTAGCCAAAAATTACAGTCATCCACGCATCTGATGGTTACAATTTTACGTTAGATGTGGATGATGTGGACCAGGTGTCAATTATTTTAATAGCCCATATTTTGTTTTATGTTAGATGGAAGTGCGTGGCCTACTTAATGTGTGTACCAACCTGATTTTGGGGCCATGCCACAATTACCATGGGGCCTGCTCAACATGGCCACTTACTTTTTGTCTACTCTCTTATTTCTTTGTAGTAATGTTACTATGGTTGTGATGTGGGCCGTAACGGTCGTAGGTTTTTTTCCATAACAGTCATTACAGCTGTTTCAGCCTTATAACACATGACGATTACTACCATAGCTGTTTTAACATGCCACATTATTTGAGTGTCGTTCGTTGTAGCTATATATATATTATGGTTGCATGGTTTTACATCATTATGATGCTGAATAGAGTGTGATGAATTGTACACACACAGAAATTGTACATGTAAGTAGTAACGTGAAACTCAATTTGAAGTGCCCAAATAATCCATTGTAGATTGGACATGACTCCAAAAAATCAGAGATAGGATCCAGATCACCTCAGGTTGGTGGAGATTTCTTTGTTGAACATGAACGTACAGATGAATGATGACAACCTTTCATTTTAACCGTCCGTTAGTTTTCCACTAATCAGCCGGTTACGAGTAATTCTTCAATTAGTTTTGAGCTACGGACGATTTACAGTGGGGCCCATGATTTAGATAGATTAATTTGAAGTGCATAGATGCCACGCGTACACTTTGCTTGTGCATGCGTACGGAGCATTCCCATACTGCCAGGGTGTCAAATATTTTCTCATTAATGATAGAGCCTTCATTTGGCTTGACTGATCTGTCACTTAAAAGACGCAAATAAGCAGAAAGGAATCCTCTGCCATCTATTTTAGGCAGCAGGCAAAACAATAAAGCTTGTGGGAGCCATCATTTTTAAATGTAAAATCCACTCCGTCGGTGAGATTGTATCCTCAATTCTAGGTCCTGGGACAAAAAATCAGCAAGATCAATACCTCAAATGAGCCACACTACAAGGAAAAATGGGTATGGGATGCCGACCGTAGGTTAACCAGGTGTGTCCCTTCCATCAAACCGGTTAATCCTCAAGATGAAGTGAAAATACAAAACTGAGACTGATCAAAATATCAGGCGGGCCACATCTGTGAACTTAGAGGCGGGCCACATCCGTGAACTTAGAGGTTTTTGTTGGGGGGGGGGGGGGGGGGCGCGCATCTACTGCGCAAGGAATTTGGGTGGGGCGCACCGTGAGGTTTGTGAGAAATCTACACCGTCCAACCATTTTGTGAGATCATTTTAGGTGTTGCAACCAAAGTTGAATGGGATCCAAGACTTAAGTAGGCTGAAAACATAGTGATTGAACTTCCACGAGTATTGCAACTGTGGAAGTTCAATTGTCATGTTTTCGGCCCACTTAAGGCTTGGATTCCGTTCAATTTTGGTTGCAATGCCTAAAATGATCTCACAAAACGGTTAGACGGTGTAGATTTCTCACAAACCTCATGGTGGGCCCCACCCAGAATCGTGCAGGAGATGCCTGCGAAAGTCATCCGCGCCCCCGTTTTACATATTTTTCATGATGTGACCCATTAGAGTTTTTCATCTGGTTGATTTTTTATTATTATTTTTTTCTATGTACTGTCTTAATGGTTCTCACTTAACTGACAGAGTGCATTTACATAAATAAATAAATAAATAAATGTTGGGCCTGATTGTTTTATTCAGCAGATAAAGAGAGGCTGGAACCGATGCAATGAGCAAATTGAATAAAATTAGAAATCTGCATGGTTGGAAAATGGCCCTCCATCACTTTGTGCGCAAGATAATGCGCATGATAATCTCAACCCTTCATTTCATGGGTCTTGTCTTGGAAAACGGTCTTCCATCACTTTGTGCGCAAGACCATGCACATGATGATCTCAACCCTTCATCGATCTTATGGGCCTTGCCTTGGATGATAAAAAATCACACCAGCCAAATCATTCAATCAACATCCTGCAAATAGATATCAAGGGCTTTGGCTAAATTAACCATAGCCAAGCCTGTAAGAAAAATATTTCAATGATCAAAGGTTTAAAAAAGCCTATTCTTTTGTTTTCTTTTCATTTATTTCTTTTATTAATCTTTTATTATTTTTTTTTTTTCTTTTTATCATCCACCACAATGAGTTGAGTCCCATGGTATAGATAGTTGAGATCATTGAAATATGATCTTAAATGCAATGAGTGTCTTCAAACTACATACTTTATTAAATGAAAACCACTAACAAGTTTCTTTAAACTGTCCATTCATTTTGTACAACTGTGGCCCACTTGATGATTGGACCAGTCCAGCAGGTTGGTCCATGCCATTGATCATTGCCTCAGTCCTAGTTCAGCCCAGTCGAGGCCTAGATTTCAAGCCCAGGCCCAGCTCTTCAGGCCTCATTTAGGGGCTCAGACCGTGGCACTACAGGGGTTGGCCAGGCTGCCTCGCTGGCCCATTCCTACCCCTTGCAGACTGACTGTCCACGTCCATGGGTACATGAATCCATGTAGAGAGAGTCTCCATGACATGCTTAATACGTGCAGAGTCCTCAACTTGTGATGTTGGGTGACCCACAAAGCTCAAGATTGGATGCTTAATTGGAAGTGATCACATTGAATAATTCCTCATCTATCTTATCTATATGTAGGAAGTTTAAAATCAGTACATAATGTGATATCTTTTAACATTTGACCATGACACTTTCCACCAATTCACAGATGGAAACGCCTGTAGACATGTACAAAGACGCCGACAACAGATTCCGAACCTGGTACTTCCCCTCCCACGATTTCACCCTCAGGACCCTCTGGACCAAATTCCTAGTGGTGGGCACTCAGAGAGTAATAAACGGTTCAGCTTCCGGCGTGTTCGACATACATGTCGACAAGATCGACATGCAGTGGGCCGACAACCTCCATGAGATTGACTATGCCATCATATCAGACGGCCACTGGTTCTTCAGAAAAATGTACCTCTATGAGGACAAAAAGCTTATAGGATGTGTGTTTTGCACTGATACAAATGTAACAAATGTCGGCCTTGGTTTCGCCATCCGAAGGGCCTTCCAAACCGCACTCAAGTTCGTGAACGGTTGTGATGAGTGTAGGGACTTGATCACTTTGATAAGGACATTCTCGCCGGCCCACTTCGAACATGGAACATGGAATGATGGAGGGAGGTGCAACAGAACCTTGCCATTGAGTGAAGGAGAAGTGAATTTAGGAGGGACTGAATGGGAAATTAGGAATGTGCAATTGGAAGAGGTTGAGAGAGCTAGGATGAATGGATGGAAGAGATATAGGGTCTTGGATGTGACCAAAGCCATGTTAATCAGGGCTGATGGACATCCTGGGTCCCACTGGAGCAACAATGGGATGGAAGGGTACAACGATTGCGTTCATTGGTGCTTGCCGGGGCCCATTGATGCATGGAATGATTTGTTGTTGGGGGTGTTGAAGAAGGATTCATCCCTTCATTAAGTGTGGTTCACTTGATTATTATATATACATTGACTTATTATACCATAAAAACATGTTTTCTTTCACAGGGAAAAAAAAATTAATTGATTCGTACTTTCTTCAAAATCCATCTGAACTTTTGTGTTTTAGGGTCTGATTGGATGTATGTAAATTAATATTGAAACTTTGTTATTTTACCCTCTTAGTTCAAAAACTTGACTCGATGTTTAGCTGGGCTGGGTCACCTCGAAGACTCGATTGAGTCCTAACTTGACTCGACTCAATGTTTTATTAATTAAATTAAAAATGTTTTTAGTGATGAAAATTTTTAAATTGTTTACAAAGGGTAAAGTAAATAAATTATATAGACAAAGGAGCAAATGGGTTGTGTGGTGCAGGTTCTTCCTGCAAAAGAGGTCACCTGATTGAGCCTTACCGGGCCAATGACTTGGTTGAGTCAGCAGTGGAATACCCAAAGAATCCTCTATTCTCTTTGAATGCTCATCGAAACCAATAAGATTTTTGGGTTGGAATTGTCCCACAGGCAATGTGTTTCAGAGAGAGACTACACACGTTGGAGCTCAATTGATGAACGACCTAGATGTGTATATATAAGTGCCACATTTGCAGGATGGGCATCACACTACTAAAAAGGAGGATGCACATCCCCACGCAGCGAATTGCTCTCTAAAAGCCAAAAATTCTTGTGCTCAGAAACTCGGTGAGGCCCACCATGATTTTTGTGAGAAATCTACCATGTTCATCCATTTTTCCATTGTTAGGACTTAAGCCATAGGAAAAGGAGCAGTAATAGTCTACACCACCTGTTTTACCTCAGCGTGAAATGCCCAAATATGTGGTATCCATTATATTGTATATTTAAAATCCACCTCGTTTATGAGGTGAGAGACACTATTTGAACCGTAATTACAAAAAAAAAAAAAAAAAAAACATCTAGGGGTGGCCACACCAATGTATAAGAGCAATGTATAATACTCTCCAATTTCTAAACTCACATGGTGTGGCCTGCTTGAGTCTTTTATGTGGATGATTTTTGTATGGTCTCTTCATCCTGGTGAGTTAGACCTGATTAATGGATTTGATGGAAGATAAACCACATGGACACAAACCTATGGTTGGCATCCCATTACCACTACTTCATGTGATGTGACCCATATAATATCTTATATAATATCTTGATGTAGCTGACTGTTTACCTAACAGCACTACGCCAAAATCACATTTTTGCGACGGCCCAAGTTCGTCGTAAATTCTAATTAGCGACGAACTTCGACCGTCGTATGATCCGTCGCAGTTTACTATGTTGCAAATTTTAAACGACGGATTACGTTCGTCGCTAAACTATGTAAAACGACGGATTTAGCCAAGGATTTTGTTCGTTGTACTAAAATTTTGCCACGGATATTAGTCCGTCGTTAAATTTATGGGCGACGGCAACATTGCATTTATTTTGTATTTTAGCGACGGTGTTGGTCCGTCGCTAAAGTTTCTGCAACAGCCCCTTATTAACCTGGTTGTTTTTTTAATCTGTTGCACCTGATAGTCATCCAAATGATATATTTAAAAAAAAAAAAAAAACTGAAACCCTCACAAATCATCATTATATCATATATGAAACTTAAAAATCCTTACATTTCCAGTGAAAAATAATATTAATATTCGTTACAAATCTACACATTCAAGTGAACCATTCTACATGGAATGAGCAAATAGGCTTTATTTTGTCCTTATTGAGACCAAATATCTTGACCATTCATGAAGCCTTCATTTCTATTTTTTTTTTCCTTTATAGTTGCTTCCACCTTGTACGTTAGCAAATCCATCAACTGGCCCACCTGCAAAATCTAGAATATAAAACATAAAGTATCAGTTTTATAATCTAAGAACAAAAATGAAAAAACAAGCTTAACTATTATGCAAGAAGTTTCAGTGGGATGAAATCAGAAACTTGGGAGGAAATAATTAGCTTTATAAACTACGAACAGAACCGTTTTCCATTGCTTGAAGCACCTTGTTTTAAGTTCTAGCCGCCTTGTTTGAAACCATTTTCACATAGTCGATGCATCAGTAAATAAGATATATATATTATGGTATACGTAATGAATCTTGAAGCAAATGCATCAGCTTTGAATTACTTTGACAGGTAACAACGATTAGCAATGAACCTGTACGGGATGTGGCTGATTTTCGTTGTCAGAGCCGATACGACGTCCCCAAGAGCTGAAAGCGATTTGTTCATTATCTGAGCTTTTGAGCTGTTCCCCTTGCATGTCTGCCTTTGCAAGCCTCTCACTGCCCACCAAATCCACAAGCCAAAGCTTGCTCTTTGTGCACTCCGCCTTCGTCACATTCATAGCTTTTACCATGACACAAAGCATGCTAGAAACAAAAAAGAAAAGAAGGAAAATAAAGCTCTGAAATACATCATGTCGTGTTTGGATACTCGATGGAATCAAATTGCAATAATTCAGCTGAATAAACTAAAAACAACTTGCGCAATAGCAATTCAGATTATTTCAAGTCGAAACAACCAATTAGGGGGTTGGTTGTCATTATGAATTAAATGGGCCACATGTACAAGAAAATGAATAGCTAAAAAAGAATTAACCATGGTTCACGTTTGATGTAGATTATCTACACCCACACCTTTGGGAAAATGGTAGATTGAGTAAAGATAACCTTGTTTCAACATTCTAGGTATTGATTCCCAATGTGGGGGTGGCAAACATTACTGGATGACTAACAGTGTGGGTATGTATACTAATAGTGGGATGTTTGTACTACCTCAAAAAAAAAGTTTGAGGTAGACTATCTGCCAACCTGATCCAACTAGCCTGATTTTCGCAATGGGTTATGGCACATATGCGTTGGAATGTGCAACGAGAGTAGAACTCAATTTCCTACCTTTATGAGTAATCTTAAGGGTGTGTTCGGTTGCATCAAATAACATGATAATTCATAGTTAATAGTCTAATTTGGTGGAAAATATCATGAGATTTTGTGAAATTTGGTGCAGCCAAACATAAAAGAGGAATGCTCTAGGGCTCTCAAAACGCTAAGTTATAGTGCACCTAGTTGCAAAAATCAGAACCATACACTCATCAGGTTTGCCATGCCATAGAAAACAACGTCTAGCTATTGATAAATAACAAAATACAAGCATGGTCCACTTGATGAGTGGATATGGATGATTTTTTTTAAAAGGTGATCCTCATTATAGGGCCAACTTATTAATGGGTTGGATGTCACGCACGTGGACTGTGACTATAACTGTAACTTATAGCACAAGCAATTGGAATTACAATCAGAATCAAGAGAAAAAAAAATCGTTTGTCGAAAATAACCTCCAGACAAACCAACATACACACGTGCAGGTGGCTTTTTACATGGTAGATGGTCAAGCCCTCAACTTTCATGAGCGCACACCTTTGGGAGTAGCTCCTGTAGGTGAAAAATTGCATACTAGTGTTGGTATTATGGTAGAAAACCAATAACCAGAAGTAGGATATGATCCAGAGAGTTACCCACTTTTACTACTACTAAACTCGTTGACAGCTCCTATGAAGCACTCTTGGAGTTCCGGTGTCCACCGCATGCGTGGCTTTGTCAGAGCACTGCAATTCTGATCACTTTCAGTGGGTCAATGATCCCAGCCTTAACCATGTCTACATATTCACCTGGTTTATTCAAACGTGTACGAAAGAAAATACAACTCAACATCTCACATGCAAACCTAAAAGTAAATTTCATAACAGGAAAAGATAAGAACTATAAAAATGATGGCCAAGGAGAAACCACCTTTAGCTGCATCATATCTAAGATCAGTATTATCTTTCTCCAATAGCTTGCCAACAACCACAGCCCCTTAACTCTAGCATTGGAAGCAATAGTACGCACGAGTGTCTACAGTGAGATAATTAATCCATTAATTTCAAGTAAACAAAACAAAACCAAATAGTAGCACTTATTCAAAACCTAAAGGCCCATTTAGATAAACAGATAAACCAAAAATCAGGATTAATTCTGCTCTTCATTTTCTTTTTTCTTTTTCATCTTATTGGTTCTGCTCTTTTGGTGGACCAATCTGCTATTTGCTGCGAACGGCTCGATTGCATTAGGCATGTTCCATTTTCCCACTTTCTGTGTCTCAAATTGCAAGATGAGAAGAGCTCTGAGCAATTCTGACAAAATAGGTACATAAATTGAATAGCTCTAAGATGAAATTCGGACACAATGAGAATATAAAGAAAAAGTCTATGATGGATGCCCATGGTCTACATTCCACTACAATACCAAGAAAGAAATTCACACAACACTATGACTGCTCAGAAGAAATCAATGCATTCTAAAGGTTTAAGTTACTCTTAACCCCATAGGAAATTGCTATCTTGGATGAAAGAAAAAGAAGAGAAAAAAATAAGGAAAAACCAAGATTTAATTCTGATAACTGGGGCCCAAGGTGATGCGGAAACAAAAGCATTCAAGGTGTACCAACGAAGAAAGCGCCAACCACAAGTACCGTCATTGTGGATAGGCGAGAAAGGAGAAAGAAGACTAAAGAACTGAAGATTAGGCGCCCGACCACTATCTTTGGGCACCATAGCCTTCGAGCACCCAATCGGGCACCCAAACTTTGTCTGCTGAGTGCCCGAACCTCTCTGGAGGTTTTCGGAAGACTTCGGGCGACAGTTCAGGCGCCCGACCGAGCTCCCGAACTTTCCCACATTTTTGTTAATTGTGCATTTTTGCTTAGTTTTAGAGGTATTTTAGTACTATTCTGTCTTTATTTGCTTATTTAAGAGGGCTAAAGCCCCAAACTCGAAATAGTTATTGATTATTGATTAATGAAAAGCCTCTTGGTGCTTATCTCTTTCTCTCTCTCATGGTGATGTTTCTTCTTCCTTTATCCCTCTTTCTTCTACTTGCTTCTTATGCCCCTCCAATCTTTCTTCCAGGTAATTCTATCTTTCCTTAACCTATTTGTTTTGCTAACCACAATTCCAGATTCTGATTTATGATCCTAAACCCTAAGTTTTCAGATTTTCAAATCCCTAATCCAACATCCCTTGATTTCCTAGATTAGAGATTCTTCTTAATCGATTGGGTTGTAGCCATGCAAGATCGGGAGGTTCCATCTTCGCCGGATCTAACCATAGTGATAATTGAATCTCATACTTCATGGTTGTGATAAATGGCCCGTTCCATTGCATGTTTCCTTGTGATTTTCTTAGTTCATGATGATTACTGCTAGATTTTATATTATTATTGTCTTTTATTTTCGCTGGATTATATGAGTTCTTGAACATGCATTATAATTAGGTCATCCTACATCAAATTTGGTATCAGAGAATAGGCTTGCATGGTTTTGTTTAAATCGAGTTATCAAATTAGGGTTTAGATCTTTAGGTTTAATTTCAGAAAGTTCCAGATTTAGAAAGCTTTCAATTTTAGAAACTTTCCAATTTTAGAAAGCTTCCTAATTTGGAAAATTTTCAGATTTAAGTTGTTTCCTGTTTTAACTTAATTGTGTCAGTTCATATTAGTTTTGCATTCATCGCATTCATCTTGAAAGTCATAACACCTAGTAGTCTAGTTGGGTAGAGTTTGGTTCAAGTCTTCATTGTATGCCCACGAGAAGAGGTAGAGGTTTCGGACTTCAGCCTACCATGAATAATGACCAGTTATCTGAGCAACTTGCTCAATTGATACAAAAGATAACCGCCCTAGAAGCAGGTCAAAAGCGTGAGTTTGCCCGTGTCACGCCCCGAAATTCGAGGCTCGAGTACAACAACCCAAAGCCCGAATTCCAAGGTGTGAATTGAAAATTTGAGCGTAGATTCCATGAGATTCCATTCCACACATCGCATAACTAGAATAAATCCCAAATATAAAGTTTCTTTTCCACTAATATCTTATTACATTGAATTTTACAAGATAAAATAAATCAATTACAGTTGACGTTTGAGTAACACGTGACCATCTGAATACTCTGTTCCATCTACGTCTTTTCCTTCCTGAAAACCTGCAAGAACTGTGGTGATTTTTGTAACTAAAAGCCCAATGAGGTCATTTCCATCATAAGTAATATTCCAGTTAATAAGAAATAGGAGGCGAATCATCAACGGATAGAATTGTATGAAATATACGAGGATGAGGTTATGATTGATACACTTTATGATTTATTATATGATTATCATGATGTCATGTATGTTATGATACGTGTGAGAGCAATAAAACGTCTAGGAACTCGCTGCCACTGAACATTAGGAACCTGTCGCAAATCAACCATGCTCACCTAACCGGTACAACGAGGCGGCAAATCAACCATGCACGCCAGTGGGCAAATCAACCATGCACCACTGATCCAACCGAGCAAATCAACCATGCTTAATAAGTGAAACGACCAGAACTCGCTGCCACTGAACATTAGGAACCTGTCGCAAATCAACCATGCTCACCTAACCGGTACAGCAAGGCGGCAAATCAACCATGCACTCCAGGAGTCAAATCAACCATGCTCCTATTCTGCCGCAGTGTATAAATATATGTACATGTCATGAGTTATGGAAGCACTTCTTCAAGCATACAATGCATATCAAACTCAAGTCCAATCACACCATGCATGTGTTTACTTTATTAAAATATTTCTTTCCCTAAGTTATGGTTAATAAGGAAGTGTGAGAAAGTTGTGGTGTAAATTTTCAGTGCTTTGATGAATGTCTAGGGTTGACTCAAGGACGATGTCTTATCTATGTTTTAAACTCAAGTTAGATTCATATAAAATTTTGAATGTGTGGGACCAAAAAGAAAAAGTTTGGAAAAGAGGAACCAACTAAGAAGAATAACAATTGAAAGATAAAATTTAAGAATAGAGACAAGAGATGAATCCCTTACCTAGAATCTATATTGTGCGTAATAACAAAACACAACCCTAAAACCCTAGTTAAGGAAGAGATTGAGTGGTAGACCTTTACCTAAGATCCCTTACGTGAAATACTAAAGAAAATTGGAAATTGAATGCAAAGGAAAGCAAACCTTTAAAAGGAAAATTAACTAGAAATTCTGAGATGAATCACTCACAGGTATGATGAACTCTAGGCTCCACACAAGCCCAAACTTGAATCTGAGTTGGCTCAGCGAGTCGACTCGGTTTGGAGGTTTAGAGAAGAAGTTTCTTCTTCTTTCTTCTTTCTTTCTCCTTTTTCTTCTTTCTTTCTTCTTCTCTTTTTCTTCTATCTTTCTCCCTTGCTGACTGGGATGCTGTCCCCACAGCAACAGCAGCCCAGCGCACGCTACCTCCCTCTCTCTCTTCTCTCACCGCTTCTCTCTCTCTCTCTCTCTCTCTCTCTCTCTCACCGCTTCTCTCTCTCTCTCTCTCTCTCTCTCTCTCTCTCTCTCTCGTTTCTCTCTCTCTCTAACGCCTCACACTCTCTCTCTTCCTCACAGCTTCTCTCTCACCCTTGCGTTTCTTAGATGATAAGAGTAAATGGAGAGGACCTTATATAACTACCTAGGGCGGTGGAGAAACGGCGGAGGCGCGGACGTACAAGAAAGTCCCGGTTCGAGTTGGAGAAGGAGATCGAATAGTTTTTGGGACTCCTTTGTATATGAGGCTCGTTGGAAAGCTAGGTGGGGCCCACACAATCCTACACATAAGATTTAAGAGGTGCATGCACACCAGGGAGGTGGATCTTGATTTTCTTTCGTTAGAACGGTGGATTGAAGTGGTTCATACAGTCGACCAAAGATGTTGAGACCACCCACCACTAACGTCTGGGTGAGGCGCACCCCAAATGGATGGTTTGGATCCACCGATGAGGCCACAATGATGGACGGTGTGAATCATGCACAGCGGCAGCGGCAGCACTGTAGCTGCATGGTTTGAGAAGAAGACGGAATTTCTGTCCGTTTCATGCAATGCACGCGATTTGACCGCGTGACCGATAGTGTACACCGTACACTGGGTCCCACCATAAAGGTTATATGAAATCTTTTCCGATCAGAAGGTGGGCCACAATTTCTTGGGCTTGGGTACCAAAATTGGAACAGATTCGAGTTAAGGTGGGCCACCTACGGTCCGATTTCTGATTAGGGCGTTTGTAGGATGATCGGAAGTTTGAAACTTCATGTGTATGGTTAGATCGTGTCCTAGAACTAATATATAGAGTTTTGTACGAGAATGATCGTCAGAAATCATGATACTTGCAAATGGTCCTATAACTTAAGTTTAACTAATGGCATTTTCGTAATTATTGTAGATTTATGAGTTTTGTGAAATCTGACACTTCCACACTATTCTAGGGTTCATGTTGAGCAATTTTAATGAAGGGGTCATACTATAATTTCTTACGAATTATTTAATATTAATTTATTAATATTAAAGTTTTTAATTTCTTAATTAATTACTCAAAATGCTAATTAGATTATTTCCGAAATCTAAAGTTAATAAAAATCATTATTTAACTATTGTAAAACCTAGGGTTGTTACAGCCAGCCTTGAGAACCAAATCACCACTACCATGACTAAGGTCGAACAACTAGAGGCGTTCCAAAGGGAAAACCCCGTTGTAGGGGGATGATGTGCACTCCCAGGTAGAAGGAATCTTTGAAGAACGCACTGTCGCAAGTGGAGGTAGTGAGGATAAAGATTGTGGTAATGGTTGTGGTATTGTGCGTGAAGCACGAGCCACATGTGATCATCAAAATCGCTATGATCCAAATGAGCGCTGCGATGAAAAGCGTGAGAGTTGAGGCCCCGAGTTTTGATGGGTGTTTAGATCCCAAGGCATTCCTTGACTGGGTTGTTGACATGGACCACTACTTTGAGTGGTATGGCATGTCAGAAAGCCGTCAAATGCGGTTTGCTAAGATGAGGCTTGTAGGCCAAGCCAAGCTCTTTTGTACCAACACCGAGCGTAAGATAAAAAGAGTTGGTAAAGCCCCTATCACACATTGGTATGAGATAAAAGAGAAGTTGAAGGAGAAGTACATTCCTCTCTCATACCGTCAGAATCTCCTTAACTAATGGCAATCCTTACGCTAAGGGTCAATGTTTGCCACTGACTACATCGCTAAATTTGAAGAATATATGATGCGATGTGATATCCAAGAAGACTCTCTAGTAACGCTCTCGCGTTTCAAGACAGCCATTCGTGCGGATCTTCAGCGCGAGCTTATGACTCGGCCCTTAACGGACTTGGATGAAGCATATCAAGTCGTGCAAGAGTTAGAGCAATATCTGAAGGCTCCTGTCGTTCGTCGTTTTGAGTCCCGAGACTCCAGTGCTAGATCTAGCTCCCAGAAAATTAGACCTAATGTTGGTAGTCTACCTAGAGCACAGGCGACTATTCCGCCTAGGCCTAGGGAGGACAAGGGTAAAGGGGTTCTTAGTGCCGGTCCTAGTAATATGAACCAAGTGAGGTAGTATGAGTGTGGCAATCTTGGCCACATGTCTAATCAGTGTCTTACGAAGAGCCGTGGAAAAGCCTTAGTTATAGGCGAGTCCCACGAAAGGGGAGATAACCAGGGTGATTATGAAGTTGAAGAGTATCACCCTGAAGGAGGACTTACTGATGAGGAAGAATTAGATGGAGAAGCAACGCTTGCAGTAGTCAGGTGTGTGCTAGCTCAGTCTAGAAGTAGTGCTGACTGGCGTCAAAGCACTATCTTCTACACTATTACCAAGTATGGTGAAAAGAATTGTAAGGTGATAGTGGATAGCGGAAGTTGTCAGAATGTGATTTCCACTAACACCTTAGATCACTTGAAGCTGAAATGCACACCTCATCCTGACTCATATAAAGTCTCTTGGGTTGATAAGACATCTCTTCCTGTCACCCATCAATGTCTAGTCCCCATCGAGTTTGGGTCATACAAAGAGTCCCTAGTGGTGTAATATTTTACCTATGGATGTGGGACATGTTATCCTAAGTAGACCGTGGCTATTCAATAATAATGTCACGATCTTTGGCCGTTCGAATGCGTGTACCTTCATGTATAACTGGTAAAAAGATCAAACTTAACCGCATGTCACCTGAGAACACACTAGGGAAGAAGAAGGATGAGAAGGCAAGTGAGCCTAAAGGAGTGGGGAAATCCAAGCCTAAGTGTCTACATATAATCAGCGCAAGAGAGTTTGAAAAAGAGGCTAAGGAAGACTATATGGTATATGCCCTTGTGGCTAGAGAGATTACCCCTGAGGTTCCATCAGAGTTGCCCCATGAGGTGACCGTCGGTCATGAAGGAATACAGTGATGCATTTCCTGAAGACTTACCGAATGAGTTGCCACCTATGAGGGACATACATCATGTCATTGATCTTGTCCTAGGGTCTACTCTACTGAACCTTCCTCACTACAGGATGAACCCTGCAGAGCATGCAGAGTTGAAGAAGCAAATTGATGAGCTTCTGCAAAAGGGTTTCATCCAAGAGAGTATGAGCCCGTGTGCCGTGCCTGCATTGTTGACGCCAAAGAAAGACGGTACGTGGCGCATGTGTGTGGATAGCCGTACCATAAACAAAATTACTGTCAAGTATCGGTTCCCTATACCTAGGCTTGATGATATGCTTGACATGATGGCCAGGTCCACTATATTCTCTAAGATAGACCTCAAGAGTGGATATCACCAAATCCGTATATGCCCAGGAGATGAGTATAAGACTACGTTTAAAACGAAAGATGGGCTATATGAGTGGTTGGTCATGCCCTTCGGCTTGACTAACGCACCCAGTACTTTCATGCAGGTGATGACACAAGCTTTGAGGCCGTTCATGAAAAAATTCCTAGTGGTGTACTTTGACGACATTCTTATTTATAGTACCACTAATGAATCACACCTTGAACATTTAAAGCAGGTCTGTAGCATCCTTAGGAGGGAAAAGTTGTACGCTAATCTAAGAAATGTGCATTCATGTCTAGCCAAGTTATGTTCTTAGGACTTGTAGTGTCATCTAAAGGGATGCGCGCAGACCCTGAAAAGGTTAGGGCCATAGTTGAGTGGCCTGAACCGAGGAACATTCATGAGGTGCAAAGCTTTCACGGCCTAACAACTTTTTATCTCTGTTCATGAGGGTAGCACGATCATGGCTCCCATTACCGAGTGCATGAAAAAGGGAGAGTTTCGTGTGATCTAAAGCCGCAGTCAAGGCTTTCAAGGAAATTAAGGACAAAATGGTAAAAGCTCCTGTCATGCGTCTACCTGACTTTTCTAAAGCCTTTGAAGTAGCGTGTGATGCGTCTAGTGTCGGTATAGGTGGAGTGTTAAGTCAAGAAGGACACCTAGTGGCCTATTTCAGTGAGAAACTGAATGAGGCAAAACAAAAGTACTCCACTTACAACAAAGAATTTTATGCGGTAGTGCAATCTCTGAGACATTGGCGACACTATCTCCTACCGCAGGAATTCGTTTTATTTTTTGACCATGAGGCTTTGAGATATTTGCATTCTCGGAAGAAACTCAACCCAAGGCATGCTAAGTGGGTAGCATTTCTTCAGGAATATTCGTTTGTTCTGAAACACAAGGCCGGGGTTGAAAAAAAACCAACGGATGCCCTTAGTAGAAGAGTGGCGTTGCTCAACTCCTTGAGTGTAGAGGTAGTCAGATTTGAGCAACTGAAAGATGAATACCCCAAATGTCCTAATTTTGGGGGTACTTACGCATCGCTCTCTAGTGATCAGCGTATTATGGGTAAATATGTTCTTAAAGATGACTTCCTTTTCAAGGGAGACAGACTTTGTATTCTCCGTATGTCCCTTCATGAATTCCTCATTTGGGAGATTCATTCAGGAGGGATGGCTGCCCATTTTGGTCGCAATAAGACCATTGCCCTCATGGCAGATCGTTTCTATTGTCCAAGTCTCAAGCGAGACATAGCCAAAGTTTTAGGGCAGTATCGTACATGTCAGCTGGCAAAGCAAAGAAAGCAAAATACCGGGCTATATACGCCATTGCCAGTGCCACATGTTCCGTGGCAGGACATTAGTATGGACTTCGTGCTTGGGCTTCCCAAGACAATCAAGAAGCAAGATTCCGTTTTTGTCGTTGTGAACCGTTTTTCTAAAATGGCGCATTTCCTCCCATGTTCGAAAACGTCGGATGAGCCTCATGTTGCTCGTATCTTTTTTTATGGTGTAGTGCATCTCCATGGTTTACCCAAAACTATAGTGTCTGATCGTGATGTTCGATTTACTAGCTATTTTTGGAAGACACTATGGCACATTATGGGAACTCGTTTGCAATTCTCTACTGCTTACCACCCACAAACAGATGGTCAAACTGAAGTGGTAAACCATAGTTTTAGAAATCTTCTACGTTGTCTAGTGGGTGAATATGTTAAGACTTGGGACCTAATTTTGCCAACTACTGAATTTGCTTATAATGGGTCAGTTAACAGATCTACAAGGTTAAGTCCTTTTGAAATTATAAGTGGGTATAAGCCTAGAATACCCATAGATCTCTTACCTATGTCTGTTACCCAAAGGTCTTCTGAATAAGCCGATGCATTCGCACACCATATTCATGATTTGCATACGCATATTAGACAGCGGTTAAATAAGAGCAATGATGATTATAAAATTTTAGCTGATTCTCATCATAGAGCGCAAGAATTTAAGGAAGGAGACTATGTAATAGTGCAAATAAGGCCAAAGCGACTCTCTCAAGGATCCTCTAAAAATTTACAGGCGCGTAGTGCTGGACCATTCAAGATATTACAAAAGGTTGAGTCCAACGCGTATCGGATTGACCTTCCACCTGAAATGAGCATTAATCCAACTTTTAATGTGGAAGATCTAATCTGTTCACATACTCCCATTGTCGATCCATCGTCCCTTTCATGGCCTTTTTCTGATTTTGCTACACAACCCCTTCCACCCCTTCCTCCACCCATTACCCATAAAGAAGAAATTGAGGAGATCTTGGATGACGAGATAGTATCTACGAGAGATGGAGGCTTTCAGAGGTACCTTGTCAAGTGGAAAAACAAACCATCGTCTAAATCTACGTGGCTGTCGAGCAAAGCATTGCAAGGTATTGATCCAGATCTACTAGAGTGCTACAAAAGTTTCAACTCGTCGGGGTCGAGTTTTTCTCACCCGGGGGGAATTGATGCGGACACAAAAGCATTCAAGCCGTACCAACGAAGAAAGTGCCAACCACAAGTACCGTCCTTGTGGATAGGCGATTATTGAGGAGCTGAAGACCCTTCATATGTGATTGGACACATAAAAGACCCCACTCAAGGAAGACACATGGGAAGGAAGAAAGGAGAAAGAAGACTGAAGAACTGAAGATTTCGGGCGCCCAACCACTATCTTCGGGTGCCCGACCACTGCCTTCGGGCCCCCGAACTCTGTCTGCCGAGTGCCCGAACCTTTCTGGAGGTTTTCGGACGACTTCGGGCGACAGCTTGGGCGCCCAACCGAGCGTCCGAACTTTCCCGTATTTTTATTAATTGCGCATTTTTGCTCAGTTTTAGGGGTATTTTAGTGTTTCTTTTGTCTTTATTTGCTTATTTAAGAGGACTAAAGCCTTAAACTCGAATTAGTTATTGATTATTGATTAATAAAAAGCCTCTTAGTGCTTCTCTCTTTCTCTCTCTCTCTCATGGTGATGTTTCTTCTTCCTTAATCCCTCTTTTTTCTACTTGCTTCTTATACCCCTCCAATCCTTCTTCCAGGTAATTCTATCTTTCTCTAACCTATTTGTTTTGCTAACCACAATCCCAGAATCTGATTTATGATCCTAAACCCTAAGTTTTCAGATTTTCAAATCCCTAATCCAAAATCTCTTGATTTCTTGGATTAGAGATTCCTCTTAATTGATTGGGTTGTAACCATACAAGATCGGGAGGTTCCATCCCTCGCCGGATCCAACCATAGTGATAATTGAATCTCATACTTCATGGTTGTGATAAATGGCCCGTTCTATTGCATGTTTCCTTGTGATTTTCTTAGTTCATGATGATTACTGCTAGATTTTATATTATTATTGTCTTTTATTTCTGTTGGATTATATGAGTTCTTGAACATGCATCATAATTAGGGCATCCTACATCACAAGGTCTAGCAGTCCAAATGATTAGTCTGTTGCATTAGATCTCGTCATGGATGGATCATGTGCAAATTTCTCTTGGGTGGCCTTTCAATTTATGGACTAATGAGAATATAACAACCCATCCTCTTTAAGAATGTATAATTTCCCTAACCTTGTATTTGTAGTGGTTTAGATATGTCTAGAAAACTAAATAGAAAACATGACGCCAATAAGAAATTAGCTGCTACTAAAAGCAGTTTTGAGTTCCCAAAGGCAACCTGCAAAACAAACAGTTAGATTCACATTCTACCAGGAAAATTCATTACAACCGAATGGTTGGCCTTGTCCAATTGCTCTGATCTTAACGTATAGCCTATTCATGTGGTGGCCTGTCAGATTACCATGCATTTACCATGAGTACTGATGAGTTGCATCGAACTCCTATACTGCAAGCTAAATCAATAGCACTACTCAAAAGTTGTATCTACCAAACTACATGCTCAATTAATGTTGGAAGAAATCATGTGAAATATTTCACCTGCCAATCATGTTGTTAACATTAAAACCAAACCCCTTGTCAGATTGTCCAGCTTTACACATTTCAGCCAGCTTCCTACCTGAGACAGACTGTTGATAAATAACAGTCAGAAAAACTACACAATTTTTCATTGCAAGTTTTCATCAGGTCTAGCATAATTGAGTAACATCACCTGATTGCTTCTGGACCCACTTGATGGAAAGCTTTGGTCTCGCTTCTTTATGCTTTATTGGTACATATGGTTGTGTTATTGGGTGAGGCTCCACAACAAATAATGGTTAGCACCGTTATTACGTAATGGCCATTAGGTAATCATTTTGGAATACCTTGTTGTGGATGGAACCTAAGTCTAAAAATATATATATAATAGCACAATCCAAACCATTTATACAGTAGCATTCAAATGGACAGTTAAAAAAGAGAATTAGCCAACAGTTCAAATCAGCAAATAAAATGCCTATACAATCATATAGTCAAGTGGGCTTAGAAAACTTTTATTAACTTAAAAAAACTGACATAAATTGGCATGTGGAACAACTCTGCAAGCCAGCTAGGAATAGAAGAAACAACTACTTATCATAGGAGAAAAATAGCCATAGAATTATAAAATGAAATATTCAAATGCAGAACACAGAAGATTAACTTCCTAACCGCGCAGGACCTTAGAACAGACCATATCCTTCCAAAACTAAATATTTAAATACAGGACAATGCTAGCCAAGTAGGAGGATGTACAAGATCCTGCAATAGCAAGTGGTAGGCCATTTTTATAAGTTGTCATTTTTATATCAACAAGTGGAGGATGTACAGGATATTAGACCTGAGGCTCTGTAAAAAATACTCGGGTTTGTCAGTTCTGGCTAGTAGGGCCCATGGTTTCATAATCCAGACCACTAGTATGCTGCATACCACCATGGATGATCCATGCAACAAAAATCTCCCAAATTGGTAGATCTCAGCCATCAAGTTTGTTAACATACACTAACAACTCAATTAGACGATAACCTTTCAAAAAGAAAAAAACTCAAATAGATGATATGTACTTCCCCCATGCACGTTGACCATACATACCTTAGTATTACATTCAGGTGTAGACAAGGGTTTGGATCCTTTTAGGGCTGTCAACATGTACATGGATTCAACTTAAGATCAAGAATAAGAATACCTTCTTCCTCCCCAATTAGATTCACAACTGCAAAACCTTAGTTAGGGATTGAAAAAAAAATCTTAAATACTATTCACCATTGCAAAACCCTAATTCAGCATTCAACATTGGAGAGAGAGAGAGAGAGAGAGAGAGAGAGAGAGAGAGAGACCTGCTGTAATGGCCACGTCCTTAGTTCGGTTGGCACGGAGATGTCGTTAGAGATGGGACGAGTGGATTTTTAGAGAGAGAGAGAGAGAGACCTACTGTAATGGCCACGTCCTTAGTCTGGTTGGCACAGAGATGGCGTTAGAGATGGGACGATTGGATTTTTAGAGAGAGAGAGAGAGAGAGAGAGAGAGGGAGAGATCAAATGTATGGAGGGAGGGAGGGAGGGAAGTCGATGGTTTTGAGAACGAGAGGGAATGAAAGAGGGAGAGGAAAGGGGTTTTAAGAGTTTTGAGGGAGGGAAGGGATTCATTTCCCTCGCTCGATTTGGGGAGGCAGGTTGGCTATTGATGCTGCCACTAGTAGGTGACAAGTGGTCAGTGCTATGTGGGCCCCACCATGATGTATCTATTTTATCCATGCTTGTCCATCCATTTCTCAAGATCATTTTAGGCCTTGATCTAAACAATGAGCTAGATCTAAATTTCATGTAATGCCCCGGATTTTTTAGATTTATTTCAGAATTTTTTTAAAAAATTTATTTTGATTTTATATCGTACGTTTACTTTATTTCGAAAACAACGAACCATCCGTAGGATATCTGATAGAGGACCCTTTACAAAAGTGGCTTAGAATAACCCTATAAACATTATAGAAAGACCGAATTTTGAAAATCTCACTATTTTTAGTTAATTACGAAAATGCCATTAGATAAACCTAAGTTAAGGCACCATTTTTAAGTATTATGATTTCTGGCAATCACATTCACACAAAATTTAGTATATGAGCTTTTGGGCACATTTTAGCCCTACACTGTCGAATTTCAGCCCTCCGATCATCTTTCAAATGCCCTAATCAGAAATCGGTCCATAAGTGGCCCACCTTAACTCGGATCTGCCTCATTTTTCTTGTCAACGGTTATTTTTGTGTTGCCGACCTATCTGACGAATGAAATGGTCTAAATCCACAAGAGTAGACCCCACCTGTTGAGCCGTGCGTGAACCACGGTTTACTTCCGTGCAAGTCACGTTAAAAAAAAAAAAAAAAAAAAAGGAAACCTTCCTTCTTCACTGTTACAGCGGACGCTGTAACAACGTGCGTCCACTGACCAGTGTGAGCTCCACGCTGTTCATCAAGTGGGCCCCTTATCCTTCATCAACTTCGTACATCAAACTCAAGGCCCAATAAAACTCAATCCTATGAAGCATCTCCATCGTTCGTCAACCCAATGACCCACCTCGAATCACTGTTCAAAACTAAGAAGCTCAAGATCTGACCCACCACTTTGCATGGGCACTCCAAACTTCACCCAGAGCTTCTTGTGGACCCCACCAAGCCCTCCTACGGTCCCTGGTCGATCAAGTGCAAGAAAGTCGGGTGGGATGATTCCCAGGCGGTGCCAACGCCAAAATCGGATCTCATTTTGGCACCGCGCCTTCCCACCGACTTAGGTAATTTATACATCCACCCATCAGTTTTCCTCCCCTCCTTCATAGATCTCCTAAAGAGAGAACCGTGTAGAGAGAGAGAGAGAGAGAGAGAGAGAGAGAGAGAGAGAGAGAGAGACCATGAGGAGAGAGAAATCAAGAGAGAGAGAAGGTGAGAGTTGTTTAGGAAAGAGAGAGAGAGAGAGAGAGAGAGAGAGAGAGAGGGCCCATGGCTTTATTGCTGCCATTGGGAAGTCCTTCCAGGGAAAGAAAGAAGAAGAGGAGGAGGAAAGGAAGGAAGGAAAGAGAAAGAAGAAAAGAGAGAAGGAAGAAGAAAAACTGAGTCGACTCAGCCGAGTTACCGAGTCGCCCTGCTCTGAGTAAGGTAAATCCCATCTAACCCTTATTTTGATCCCTAAATCAAGCCTAAACCCTAACCCTAGGTAGGATTCTAAACCTAGATGATCATAGTGGTAAGAACTTATCAAGTTACACCCTAATTTGATGTGTTTCTTTAAATGTCATAGGATGTGGACCTAAGGAGAATCACACGGCCCTAGCAACGTCTCAAACCAATCAAACTCAGAGGTGGGGATTTCCTTTAAGCCCAGCTACGATAATATTAAATTGTATGTTGATTTTATGCTTAGAAACTAGGATTTTGTTACGTGACTTCTTGAAACTGTGATTGTTGAAATCTTTCCATGTAAATATGAATTGTATGATGTTCCTTGTTGTGTATGTTGAATTTTGATGTATGAACCATGTTTAAGTGGTTGGAGAAGGAATTGTGATTATGTACATGCTTATGTGGAAACTATGCTCGATTTACGTTGTCACATGCTCATGATGATAGATGTGTTGTTTGCTATGGGATATTGTATATGGATGTTACGCTAATGAACACCCCTTAACCCCATACTGATGTAACTGTATGATGTAAAGAGAAGAAGTTGTGCGAGGCCTTGTTACGTTGGCATTACCATGTGGAGATTTTAGATGACTATGCCTTATTGTGAAAGTCGGCATTTCGTGTGTCTTATTGATTGAATATGCTTTGACATGAGAATTAAGTATTGGCATTACCATATATGTGTTGTTGGTTGCATATGCCATGATGTTGAGTTTGACACTACCGTGTGCGCATTGTTGAATACGTGCCAAGGGATCCTTATTGATTCCTTACCTATGATGGATCCACTGAAGTATGAAATTGATGAATATAAAGACTCTTGAACTAACTGGGATAAGGAGTGATCAGTTAGCCGTGTACATCATTTAATGGGCTGAATGCTAAACTGACTTAATTAAAGGTCAAACTAATCATGCATTCACTGGACCCGTCTTGGTGGGTCAGCCCCTCGGGCGTTAGAGAAAGTGTGCATGGGCTCGTTTCTCTCTCGCTATCTAATGAAAGTGTGCATGGACCCGTTTCACTAGTTGGGTTTTGGTGCATGGGAAGAGTGGAGTGATCTCGTCCTAGCTAGAACCTCTGGTGACTAGTGGCTAGTGAAAAGAGTGGAGTGATCCCGTCTCATTTCGTTAGGGTGCCTTTGCCAGAGCACGAATGTCATGCATTACATTAACAAAGATCTTTTACTGAATAGTTTTGATTTGATTAAGTGATAATATCTTGCTTGCGTTTACTCTGTGCCATTATTATCATGATTGTCTTAAAGGGATATTCCCCACTATGATAGCGTTTAACGCTATCCAATCACATCTCAGATAATTCAGGTGAAGATTCAGTAAGAGAATCGAACACTACGACAAGGTGCTCGAAGACTCGTGGTAGCAAGTGACGGACGATGAAAACGAAGCGGCTTGAAAATGGATTATGTTTATTATCTTTGTAGAGTAGATTTATTTTTCATGTAACTTGTAATAAGCCTCTCATTGAGATTAGAAAGTAGAATATTATGTAATTTGTATGATTTAAGGACATTATTTTGATAACGTAGAGTAGAAAAACTTCGAATAAGAACCTTGAATTCCGTCATTTTGCTATGAATGCCATGAATGCGGGAAATAAAGATGAATGTGTAGAAATATATCCTTAACACATTCTAGATAATACCCGAAAACTTGGCCCATTGTGTTGTCCACGAGAGCCGAAATTTCAAGGCGTTACATCTCAGGTAGACCACACCATAGGAAAACAGTGGTTATTGAATGTCCACCACTAAAAACCTCCTAGGGTCCACTGTAATGTTTATTTGACATCCAATCTCTTGATTAGGTCATATAGACTTGGATGTAGGGAAAAAAAAACAAATATCAGCTTGTTCCAAAACTTCCATGCCCCCAAGAAGTTTTAAATGATGAATGTTCAATTAACACGATTTCCTATGATGTGGTCCACTTGAGATTTGGATCTACCTCGATTTTAGGCTCATACCATAAAACGATATGGAAAAATGTATGGACAGTTTGGATAAAAGACATACATCATGGTGGGGCCCACGGAGCACCAACCACTAGCATAGGCTAGTGGCCGGTCACTAGTAAATTCGTGTCTGTTATCCTAACCGTGTGAGCCCAAGTTTATGTATTTTATGTATATCAATCCCATTCATCTGTTCTTTAATATCATTTTAAGAATGCAATAACAAAACTTAAGAAGATCCAAATCTCAACGGCTGGATTAGAGTTTGGGGTCCAATGACCATGCATTTCTTGAATTTTCATGAGGTTAGCAAGTTGCAGCGTAATTTTGACCTAGAAATTTGGCCCAGTTTAGAAATTTGATCTAGTCAATTGATTCTACTCATCAAGAGCTTTGATTTGATTGGCTCACTCACCCCGATCAAGTTTCGAATGAGATAGAGCTTGGATAAACAAAATTGATTAATAACATGATGGGCCACATTTTGTGATCCAATGGTTAGATTTTAGAGAAATTTAATCTAAACATTTGGAGTCATTTACTCTTCAATATGGACCGATCAGATTGTCCAAAATTTGTCTAGATTTGGACAAACTGATCCTGCCAATTTAAATAGTGTTTTCGACAAATTTGTTTTGTTTCAGGTCAGATTGGGCTAAATTTTGTTCTCTGCCCTAATTAGTAAGTTCTAAACACTTTTGACTGTTCAAATCAACTTTAGAATGGCCTGATCATAGAATTTGACCTATCACATCAGTTATAAGTTATTCTTGTAATTACACTTCATTATACCCGGGCTATCATTTTCCGTAGTAATGAACTTGTGTGTATGCATAAACCAATCTAATAGCAAGCTAACTGAATGAGTGTTATTTTTCATTTTCAACTGTCCAATAAATGCCCACTAATAAATTTGGTCCACTAATTTCAAATTGTTTTAAATCTCAATTTTTTTAAAATTATAATATTATCAAAATAACAATTCTCTTCAAAATCTCTTTTTTTTTTTTTATTGAACTTCTCATTCTTTTCAAAATACAAAATCTCAATTTCTTTATATAAATATATTTTTTTCAAAATCTTTTTTTTTCTCCAAACTATTCAATTTTTTTTTCAAAATGTCAAAAAACGTTAACTTTTTTTTTTTTCAAAATCTCAGTCGTTTTCTACATCTTAATTATTTTTCAAAATCCGAATTTTTTAAAACTTCTCAATTTTATTTTTCAAAAAGTCATTTTTTTTTCAAAAACTCAATTATTTTTTATCAATTTTTTCAAACTTCTCCATCTTTTAAAATGTAAATTATTTCAAACTTTCAAAATACAAAATCTCATTTTCTTTATAGAAATATAGTTCTTTCTCAAAATCAACTTTTTTACAAACTTATCAATTTTATTCAAACTTCTCAAATTTTTTTAAAATGAAATTTTTTTTCACAAAAAATGTTAATTTTTTAGAAATCTCAATTCTTTTTTAAATCTCAATTTTTTAAATCTAGATTTTCTCAAACATTGTCGATTTTTTCCCAACTTCTCAACCTTTTTTTTTTTTTTCCAAAATCACAATTATTTTAAGCTTTTCAATTTTCTTTTTCAAAATGTCAATTATTTTTCAAAAACTCAATTTTTTTAAATCACATTTTTTTCAAAACTAATTTTTTTTTCAAACTTCTCCATTTTTTTCAAAATATCAATTACTTTTAATCTTTTCAATTATTTTTTTAGACTTTTTTGTTTATCAAACTTGTCAAAAATTTTTTTCAAAATACAAAATCTCAACTTCTTTATAAAAATCTTTATTTGTTTTTAAAATTTGAATTTTTTTTCAAACTCATCAAATTTATCCAAACTTCTATTTTTTTGCAAAATGCCAATTTTTTTTTTAAATCTCGGTTTTGTTTATATCTCAATTTTCAAAATCTCAATTTTTTTCTCAAAAATAATTGATTTTTTTTCAAATCTCTAAGCTATTTTTCTTCAAAATCACAAGTTTTTTAAAGTTTCTCAAATTTCTTTTTAAAATATTATTTTTTGCCAAAATCAGATTTTTTTCTCCAAATGTACTAATTTTATTCAAACTTCTTAACTTTGTTTTTCAAACCTCAACTTTCATTTGAAATACAATCTCTCTTTTTTTTGTTCCTTTTTATTGAAATCTCAAATTTTCATTCAAAATATAATCTTTTTTTATTTTTATTTTTTTATTTCTCAAAATTTTCACTCTTTCGTAGGTGTTGTGATAATATTTTACAAGTTTTAAAATATTAGCTCATTTTATTTGGATTTTGTGAAAAAGTCGGTGACATTTTGGGCAGGTGGGGGGGGGATGCAATTTTGTGGCAGGATATAACGACGAACTTAGTCCGTCGTAGTTTGTCGCTATACAAATTTTGTCTAGTCCGTCGCTAATATTCGACGGATACGGTTCGTCTATAGTTAGCGACGGACCAAGTTCGTCGTAATTTATAGTTTTGCGACGAACTTGCTCCGCCGCTAAATCCCGCCAGGAAAAAACCCCAATTCACCTTTAGCAAGCAAACGTCCGTCACAAAATCTCCATTTTGACTTGGTGAAACCTGATGGAGAGAATGGATTTTACATTTACAATATGGTGGGCCCACAGAGTTGAGTTTTACTGTTGAAGGGGAGTGCGGACAGAACCATGAACGAATCTACAAGAAAGCTCCACCGCGTGGTCCAATCAAAAGATCATCTTAAATTTCCTCAAAAGCAACTCCAACCTCTCCAACTCACAGCCCTTCATTTTTCCAAAACAAGAGGAAGATTCTGTGGACCTCACCAACCCACCTTCATTCAAAAATCAAAAGGAAAGGAAAGGAAATACAACTCTCTCTCTCTCTCTCACACACACACAACCAAAATCTCTATGACCATGAGCATGATGAAGGCCTTTCTTCCTACCTTACCAAAGGAGAGGATTAAGCTCTTAAAGAAGGTTGGATTGTTTTTGTTTATGCTACTAGGTCTAGCTTCCATTTTTTTCTTGCTCGACGTATACTCTCCAAACCCTTTCAATACCAGACCCGAACAACAAGACCTCAACCAAAGGACTCTCCTTATACAACACAATAAAGGTACGTACCAAATACATGCATTGTCATCTTCATCCTCCTTCGCAGCATTGTTGTCATAGTACCCTTGTCAAAGCTATTTTCCTTAGATAAATAATTCATGATTTTAAGAATTTTCGATTCTTGGTAGGATTTTCAAATATTATGAAACAATACTTATGTGGACGCCTAAGGCCCCCATTTTGCAATTTTTGAAAATTCTAATAAGAGTAGCGATTACTCCACCCTAAATGATGGCAAGCTAAAAGCAACCTATGATGGTTTGATTTAAGAGTCTGGTTTGATGTGTTCCATTAGCTTTGGGGCTTTTGGTGTATTGGTTAGGCTCTTTACAATCGATATAAGAGCTAGCACCATGTTCTATGTTGAAGTCATGAAAGGGGCAATCTGGACCAAAATGAGAAGCCGCAATAGGCCACCGCAGAGTTACAATCCAGTGTATGGGCTTAGCTTAACACGTTCCATTAAGTCATGGGGCGTTTGGAATTTTGGTTAGGTTCTTAACGTAGCCTAAGTGTATTTGATTCTTTCTTTTGTTTTATATTTTTTATTTTGAACTCAATGCTATCATCCTTCCTTTCTTGTAAGGAGATGATGATGGCGGAGATGAAAACAGTAGTGGAGACGAGGCATGTGACTTGTTCGTGGGTAGATGGATACAAGAGCCAAGAGTGCCACTCTATACAAATAGGAGTTGTAGGACCATACCCGATTCGGATAACTGTGGGAAGTATGGAAGGAAGGATGAAGGTTTTATGAACTGGAGATGGAAACCGAATGGATGTGAATTGCCGAGATTTGACGCAAAGACATTTTTAAGCATTGTTCGTGGGAAGAAGTTGGCATTCATCGGGGATTCGGTCGCCCGAAACCAAATGGAATCACTCCTTTGTCTCCTTTCACAGGTATAACTCCAATCCTTCTTCGTTCTCTAGTTTGATAAGAAGAATAATTCACTTGCACTTCATACTAACATTGGGGTCTACAAGAATCATTTCAGTACCCATACCATGCCCTGGAAAGTTTGGACCGATTAAAATCTGGACTGGACCTCCACCGGTGTTTGGACCGTTTAAACTGACTTAGCCAAAAATTACAGTCATCCACGCATCAGGTGGTTACAATTTTACGTTAGATGTGGAAAATGTGGACCAGGTGTCAATTATTTTAATCGCCCATATTTTGTTTTATGTTAGATGGATGTGCATGGCCCACTTAATGTGTGTACCAACCTGATTTTGGGGCCATGCCACAATTACCATGGGGCCTGCTCAACCATGGCCACTTACTTTTTGTCTACTCTCTTATTTCTTTGTAGTAATGTTACTACGGTTGTGATGTGGGCCGTAAGGTCGTGGGTCGTTGTAGCCATTAAAAAAATTTGTTTCAAAGCCGTTATAGGTCATAAGTCATCTTTCCCATAACAGTCATTACAGCCGTTTCAACCTTATAACACATGACGATTGCTATAATAGCTGTTTTAACATGCCACATTATTTGAGTGTCGTTCCTGTAGCTATCATTATGTATATATACACAAGATGCAAATGGAGATGGTTGCATGGTTTTACGTCATTATCTGATGCTGAATAGAGTGTGATGATTTGTACGCACACACACATAAATTGTACATGTACGTAGTAACATGAAACTCAATTTGAAGTGCCCAAATAATCCATTGTAGATTGGATACATCGCCGTAAAAATCAGAGATAGGATCCAGACCTCAGGTTTGGTGGAGATTTCTTTGTTGAACATGAACAGATGAATGATGACAACATTTCATTTTAACCGTCCATTAGTTTTCCACTAATCAGCCGGTTACGAGCAATGCTTCAGCTAGTTTTGAGCTACGGACGATTTACAGCGGGCCCCATGATTTAGATAGTTTAATTTGAGGTGCATAGATGCCACCCGTACACTTTATTTGGAACGCGGATTGGCTAGTGACCCCAACACCAGTCCGGGGGCTGGTGTCAAAGCTGTGTGGGCCCCACCATGATGTATGTGTTTTATCCACGCTATCCATCCATTTTTCACCTCATTTTATGGCATGGTTCCAAAAATGAGGCGGATCCAAATGTCAGGCGGACCACACCCCAGGAAACAGTGGAAATTGAACGTCCACCGTTGAAAACTGCTTGGAGGCCACAGAAGTTTTGGATCAAGCTGATATTTGTGTTTTCACTTCATCCAGGTCTGTGTGACCTTATCAACAGGTTGGATGGCAAATACACATCACGGTGGGCCCTGGAAAGTTTTTAATGGTGGATGTTCAATCAACACTGTTTTCCTGTGGTGTGGTCCACCTGAGATTTGGATTTACCTATTTTTTGGTCCATGCCCTAAAATGAGGTGGAAAAATGGATGGACAGCATGGATAAAACACATACATCATGGTGGGGCCCACACAGCTATGACACCAGCCCCAGTAGGGCTCTCAATGGGTCGGATCTGGATCGAATCCAGTTGGATCCGGCTCCAAGTCCGTATAGTATATCTGTAGACGGATTTGGATCGGATTCTCGGATCCAAAAGGTGATCCATATCCGATCCATTTATAAATTGTTAGATCCATTTCCGATCGAAGATCCATATAACCATCGGATTTGGGTTGGATCTAGGTTCGAATCCACCCCATTACAAATCTTAAAAATATATATAATATAATATATTTAATTTAGTAGAAAAATGATGGAAATCTCACTATTTACTGTGCTATGGTCGGCCTAAGAGTGGCATGTCTCAATTTTGAGACATGGCCTAAAATAATCTGTAAAAGGATGGCCAACATGAATATAACACATACAACAAGGTGACAATGAGTCGGATCTTAATCGGATTTGGATCGAACTCAGATATATTCCTATGAATCCAAATCCGGTCCATTTAAGTAATCGGACTTATTTTAAGACCCAAATCCGATCCATTTAACTAATCGGACCTATTTTAAGATCCAAATCTGCATTATACGAATTCAAAGCGAATCGGATCTCGGATCTAACCCGCTCCATTGAGAGCCCTTAGCCCTAGGCTGGTGTTGGGGTCACTAGCCAATCCGCGTCCCTTTATTTGTGCATGCGTACAGAGCATCACATACTGCCAGGGTGGGAAGCGGATTGCGTAGTGAGTCGCGTGCGGAGTAAACTCTGTGGGGCCCACCGTGATTTACATATTTTATCAACTCTGTCCATCCATCTTAACAGAAAATTTTAGGTATGGTGCCAAAAAATGAAGCATCTCAAAATATAAAGTGGACCACACCACAGGAAAGTGTAAACTGAATGTCTACCATTGAAAATTTCTTGGAGGAGGACAGAGAAGTTTTACGTCAAGCTGATATTTGTGTTTTCCCTTCATCCATATCCATGTGATCTTATGAACAGGTTGGATGACAAATAAACATCACTGTAGGGCCTCGGAAGGTTTCAATGGTGGAAATCATTATTCCCACTGTTTTCCCATGGAATAAGCTGGAAAACATATGGATGGAATAGATAAAGCACATACATTCTAGGTGGGCCCAACAGAGTTTACTCCTCATTAATGATAGGGTGTCAAATATTTCCTCATTAATGATAGAGCCTTCATGTGGCTTGACTGATGAATGTATGTGCGGAGTAAACGGGCGCGGATCAGCTAGTCCCAGTCAGCTAGTCCCACTGACTAGCATAAGGGGTGGTTTCAAATCTCTATGCGCCCCACCATAATGTATGTATTTTATCCACGCCGTCCATCCATTTTTCCATCTTATCTTAAGTTACGAGCACAAAAATGAGATATATACAAATATCAGGTGGACCACACCACAGGAAAACAATGGAGATTGAACATCCACCATTAAAATCTTCCTAGGGCCCACAGTAATGCTTATTTTCCATCCAACTTCTTGATAAGGCCACATAGACCTAAATGAAGGGAAAAAACAAATATCAGCTTGCTACCAAACTTCTGTGGCCCCCAAAAAGTTTTCAATGGTAAGCGTCATTCCCCATTGTTTTCTGTGGTGTGGTCCACGTAAGATTTGGATCTATCTCATTTTTGCGATCTTGTGTTAAAATAAGATGAAAAAAATGGATGGATGGCGTGGTAAAACACATACATCATGGTGGGGCCCACAGAGATTTGAAACCACCCCTTATGCTAGTCCCAGTGGGACCAGCTGATCCGATGCACGCAATGCGATTCCGCCAGGGTGTCGCTTGAAAGACGTAAATAAACAGAAAGGAATCCCCTGCAATCTATTTTAGGCAGCAGCCAAAACAATAAAGCTTGTGGGAGCCATCATTTTTGGGCGCGGATTGCATGCGAAAGCCTTTTGCACGCATCTCCTGCGCAAGGAATCTGTGTGGGGCCTACCGTGAGGTTTGTGAGAAATCTATGCGGTCCAACCATTTTTTGAGATCATTTTAGGCGTTACGACCAAAATTGAATGGGATCCGAGACTTAAGTGGGCCGAAAACATGACAATTGAAATTCCACAGTTGAAATATTTTTGGGGCAACAGAAGTTTCGAATCAGGATAATATTTGTGTTTTCAGTTCATCTCAGTAGGAATGACATTATGAACGGTGTGGATGGCATATAAACATCAGTGTGGACCTCATAGAGGTTTCAACAGTAAGAATTTCCCTACACATCTTTTGCTTTAGTGCAGCCCACTTGAGTTTTGGATCCGGCTCACTTTTGGTCGCAACGCCTAAAATGATCTCACAAAATGGTTGGACGGCATAGATTTCTCACAAACCTCACGGTGGGCCCATCCAGTTTCCTTGCGCAGGAGATGCCTTGCGAAAGGCTTTCGCAGGCAATACGCGCCCATCATTTTTATATGTAAAATCCACTCCGTCAATGAGATTGTATCCTCAATTCTAGGCCCTGGGACAAAAAATCAGCAAGATCAATAGCTCAGATGAGCCACACTACCAAGAAAAATGGGTATGGGATGCCAACCGTAGGTTAACCAGGTGTGTACCTTCCATCAAACCGGTTAATCATGTGTAACTCTTCAAGGTGAATTGAAATAACAAATCTCAGATTGATCCAAATATCAGGCGGTCCACATCTGTCAACTTAGAGGTTTCAGGGGGGCACTTTTATATATTTCTCATCGGTGTGACCCATTAGAGTTTTTTATCTGATTGATTTTTTTTTTTTTTCTATGTACTGTCCAAATGGTTCTCATTTAATGGACAGAGTGCATTTACATAAATAAATAAAAGAAATGTTGGGCTTGACAGAGATCGGTTTGTCTTATGCAGCTGATTAAGTCAGGCGTCGTAGACAATAGGGTACCGATGGAACCGATGCAATGAGCAAATTGACTAAAATTAGAAATCTGCATGGTCGGAAAATGGCCCTCCATCACTTTGTGTGCGCAAGTTCATGCACATGATAATCTCAACGCTTCATTTTATGGGTCTTGTCTTGGAAAACGGTCTTCCATCACTTTGTGCGCAAGATCATGCACATGATGATCTCAACCCTTCATCTTATGGGCCTTGCTTTGGATAATTTAAAAAAAAAGAAATCACACCAACCAGATCATTCAAACAATTCAATCAACATCCTGCAAATAGACATCTAGGGCTTTGGCTAAATTAACCATAGCCCTAGCTCTAAAGGGCAGGTCAAGCCAAGCCTGTAAGAAAAATATTTCAATGATCAAAGGTTTAGAAGTCTTTAATTTTATTTTCTTTTCGTTTTTCTCTTTTATTAATCTTTTTTCCTTTTCTTTTTTTTTTTATTCTTTTTTTTTATCATCCACCACAATGAGTTGAGTCCCATGGTATAGATAGTTGGGATCATTGAAATATGATCTTAAATGCAATGAGTGTCTTCAAACTACATACTTATTAAATGAAAACGACTAACAAGTTTCTTTAAACTGTCCATTCATTTTGTACAACTGTGGCCCACTTGATGATTGGACCAGTCCAGCAGGTTGGTCCGTGCCATTTATCATTGTCTCAGTCCTAGTCCAGCCCAGTCCAGGCCTAGATTTCAAGCCCAGGCCCGGCTCTTCAGGCCTAATTTAGGGGCTCATACCCTGGCCCTACAGGGGTTGGCCAGGCTGCCTCGCTGGCCCATTCCTACCCATTCCGGACTGGACTGTCCACGTTCATGGGTACATGAATCCATGTAGAGAGAGTCTCCATGACATGCTTAATACGTGCAGAGTCCTCAACTTGTGATGTTGGGTGACCCACAAAGCTCAAGATTGGATGCTTAATTGAAAGTGATCACATTGAATAATTCCTCATCTATCTTATCTATATGTAGGAAGTCAAAAATCAGTACATAATGTGATATCTTTTAACATTTGATCATGACACTTTCCACCAATTCACAGGTGGAAACGCCTGTAGACATGTACAAAGACGCCGACAACAGATTCCGAACCTGGTACTTCCCCTCCCTACGATTTCACCCTCAGGACCCTCTGGACCAAATTCCTAGTAGTGGACACTCATGAGAGAGTAATAAACGGTTCAGCTTCCAGCGTGTTCGACATACATGTCGACAAGATCGACATGCAGTGGGGCGACAAGCTCCATGAGATTGACTACGCCATCATATCAGACTGGCCACTGGTTCTTCAGAACATTGTACGTCTATGAGGACGAAAAGCTTATAGGATGTGTGTTTTGCACTGATACAAATGTAACCAATGTCAGCATTGGTTTCGTCATCCGAAGGGCCTTCCAAACTGCACTCAAGTTCGTGAACAGTTGTGATGAGTGTAGGGACTTGATCACTTTGATAAGGACATTCTCGCCGGCCCACTTCGAACATGGAACATGGAATGATGGAGGGAGGTGCAATAGAACCATACCATTGAGTGAAGGAGAAGTGAATTTAGGAGGGACTGAATGGGAAATTAGGAATGTGCAATTGGAAGAGGTTGAGAGAGCTAGGATGAATGGATGGAAGAGATATAGGGTCTTGGATGTGACCAAAGCCATGTTAACGAGGGCTGATGGACATCCTGGGTCCCACTGGAGCAACAATGGGATGGAAGGCTACAACGATTGCGTTCATTGGTGCTTGCCGGGGCCCATTGATGCATGGAATGATTTGTTGTTGGAGGTGTTGAAGAAGGATTCATCCCTTCATTAAGTGTGGTTCACTTGATTATTATATGTACATTTGACTTATTATACCATATAAACATGTTTTCTTTCACAGGGAAAAAGATTAATTGATTCGCACTTTCTTCGAAATCCATCTGAACTTTTGTGTTTTAGGGTCTGATTGGATGTATGTAAATTAATATGGAAACTTTGTTATTTTACCCTCTTAGTTCAAAAAACTTGACTCGATGTTTAGCTGGGCTGGGTCACCTCGAAGACTCAATTGAGTCCTAACTTGACTCGACTCAATATTTTATTAATTAAATTAAAATTGTTTTTAGTGATGAAATTTTTTAAATTGTTTACAAAGGGTAAAGTAAATCAATTATATAGACAAAGGAGCAAATGGGTTGTGTGGTGCAGGTTCTTCCTTCAAAAGAGGTCACCTGATTGAGTCTTTACCGGGCCAATGACTTGGTTGAGTGAGCAGTGGAATACCCAAAGAATCCTCTATTCTCTTTGAATGCCCATCGAACCAATAAGACTTTTGGGTTGGTATAGTTCCACTGGCAATGTGTTTCAGAGAGAGACTACCCACGTTGGCGCTCAATTGATGAACGACCTAGATGTGTATAGATAAGTGCCACATTTGCAGGACGGGCATCACACTACTAAAAAGAGGATGCACATCCCACGTCAGTGCAATTGCTCTCCTGAAAGCCAAGAATTCTTGTGCTCAGAAACTAGGTGAGGCCCACCATGATTTTTGTGAGAAATCTACCATGTTCATCCATTTTGTCAGGACTTAAGCCCAAAAATGAGGCAGATCCAAAACTCAAGTGGTCACACAACAGAAAACAATGAAGATTGAATATCCACCATTGAAACATTCGCAATGCCACAGAAGTTTGGATTCAGACTAATATTTTTGTGTTTTAAATTTATTTCAATAGGAATGACCTTATGAAGAGTACTATGGATGGCATATAAAACATCATGGTGGACTTAGGGAGGTTTCAATGGTCGGCATTTTAATTTCCTACCCACATTTTCCTATGGAGCAGTCCATTTCACTTCCGGATCTGCCTCATGGGCTCATGTCTTCAAATGAGCTGCAAAAATAAACATCATGGTGGGCCCCACCTAGCTTTTGAGCGCAGGAACTTCCCACCACATGCTGTAGCTGGCAATCCGTGTCCCACTACAAGCATGACCCGTTACAGATTCTTCCTAACACAATACAGTGCCAATCTACATGTGAGGGAAGTGGGTCCGGCCATGATCATGGTTGACCGGTGGATAAGAGAGCACGTGATGGCACATGGCCCATTGGATTGGATGCGGATTGGACATTGCCCCCACCAGAACCAAGCTAGAGACGGGAAGGTCTTGGCAGGGGCTCTATGGAACCCACTATGATGTATGTGTTTTATCTACACTGTCCATCTATTTTGACATATCATTTTAGGGCATTAGTCCAAAAAGGAGGCAAATCGAAGGCTCAAATGGACCTTTTAGTTTAGCAAGGGTTGCAACAAGTACTCTTTGGTAAAGTAAAGCGTCCTTCAATTATGGATGAAGAGGAATGGAAAGAACTTAATCTAAGGGCGATAAGCACAATTTAATTGTGCTTGTCCGACGACATCCTTCATAATGTTATTAATGGGAAGACCACCATAGGCCTATGGGCCAAGTTGGAGAGTATCTACATGACAAAATCGCTCTCCAATCGTCTATATATGAAGAAGCAATTGTACACCCTGAAGATGGTGGAAGAGTCAGATCTCTCTAAGTACATCAGCGCCTTCAGCAAAATAATTTGCAAACTGACAAGTGTGGAAGTGTAGATCAGTGAAGAGGACAAAGCCCTAATTTTGTTGACATCCCTTCAAGATTACTTCAAGAATCTAGTGAATACTTTGTGCCATGGTAGGGATAACTTGGACCTTGATACCGTTATCTCGACCCTTCAGGTGAAGCAGCAGAGAAGAAATAATGGTGGGGAAGGTACTTCTACAGGTGCATTGGTTGCTAAGGGAAGAGAATTTGAGCAAGAAAAGGGTAAGTTGCAATCGCGGTCCATCAAAGGGTAAAAGGAAATTGAAGTGTTGGAAATGTGGCATAACAGGACATATGAAGAAGGATTGTTGGAATCTTAAAACTTAAAAGGATAAGACATAAGAAGCTTCAACGAGAGAGGCCAATTCAATCAGAATTCAGAGAAGGGTCGAGTGGCGGCGATTTGTTGTTGGTGTCCAAATGGGGTCACTTTCTATCAAGAGTGGATTTTGGATACAGAAGCATCATTACACATTTCCCCATCAGAGTTGATTCACTACATACAGCGAATATGATGGTGGCCTGATTCATATGAGCAATGATCCATGCTCATAAGACGGTTGGAATTGGATCCGTGTGCATCAAGATGTTTGATGAGGTGGAGAATACTCTAACAAATGAGAGACATGTTTCATATTTGAAGAAAATTTTGATTTCTCTAGGACCTCTCAATGCATTATGGTGTAAGTAAACCGGCCATTATGATGCCCTAAAAGTTTCAAAGAGCGCACTCATTGTTATAAAGGTATAGAAGCAATCCCTACGAGTTGATTGGGAATACTCATGTATTGGGTGGAGCTACAATGACTATAGAGAAATGCAGGTCGCCACATCTGTGGCACTGCACGCCTAGGCCACATGAGCAAGGCACGGTACGAAGGTATTATTCAATCATCGCTTAATTTTCGTATTTAATTAAAAGTTTTAATTTAGATATATGTGAGCATTACATATATGATAAATAGTAAATGTTATATTTTAAACTGAAATGCATAGTGGTAAGGGACCACTTGATTATATGCACTCAGATGTGTGGGGGTCATCGCCCGTTGTTTCTGGAGAAGAGTCGTCGTATTTTGTTACATTTATTGACAACTTCTCTAGAAAGGTTTAAGTTTATCAATGACTTCTCATGTGGTCCATTTGATAATCAACGAGCTATTTTTTTAGGGACATAGGAGAGCATCAAGGGAAGCATATGATGAATAAATTAGATATACCATATACATTACAGTGGGCCCCCACATATCATGAGTGTATATCAACTATTGTGTTCCACTACATATAATGCATGTTTAGCTGTAAAGACTTTACAGGTGCGAATTAGGTGTTACTCGAGGATTAGCTTAGTGGGTGTTACCCTTACCATGTGGCCCACGTGGATGATATTTTGTATATCCACGTCAACCATATGCTTCACCAGGCCCATTTTAGGATGAGATTCCAAAAAATTATGCAAATCCAAATCTCAAGTGGACCATACCACTGGAAACAGTGGTGATTGAGTGCCCCACCATTAAAATTTCCAAAGAGCCCATAGTAAAGTTTTAGTAATGTTTACTTTCAATGAACCTATTGATAATGCCAAGAAGATCTGGATGAAAGGAAAATATAAAGATCAGCTTGATCCAAAACTTTTGCAACCCACAAAAATTTTTAATCAAGAAGATCTAGATGAAAGGAAAATATAAAGATCAGCTTGATCCAAAACTCTTGTAGCCCTCAAAAAAATTTTAATCAAGAAGATATAGATGAAAGGAAAATATAAAGATCAGCTTGATCCAAAACTTTTGTAGCCCACAAAATGTTTTTAATCAAGAATATCCGGATGAAATGAAAATATAACGATCAGCTTGATCCAAACTTTCGTAGCCCACAAAAAGTTTTTAATGGTCATTCATCATTGTTTCTAGTGGCATGGTCCACCTGTTACATGGATATTGTTAGGGCTTGGGAACACATCCTAAAATGGGATGGAAAAACAGATGGACGGCGTGGATATATAAAAAAAAATACATCAATATGGGCCCCACACAGTTAGGGTAACACCCACTAAGTTGTTCCCCGGGTAACAACTAGGGGTGTAAACGAACCAAACCAAGCTGAATACCACAGTGTTTGGTTTGAGTTTGATAACCAAAACTCAAGTTTGAGTTTGGTTTGGTTTGGTTTGTTTACTGATCAAACGAGCTTTAATCGAACCAAAGTTCATTAACCACCCCTGTGAATCACAAACCTTTTCTTAGCCAATTAGGAGTGTACGGTGCAATGCTGCTATGGAATGGACGGAACCACATTGCATACTGAGTAAACTTTGAGGGGCCCGCCGTGATATATGTATATTATCCACTCCGTCTATCCATTTTACTAGATAATTTTACGGCTTGATCCCAAAAATTATGCATATCCAAAGCTCATGTGGATCACACCATAGGAAACAGTGAAAATTGAACATCTACTATTGAAAAATTATTTTGGACCACAGAAGTTTTGGATCAAGCTTATATTTGTTTTTTCCCTTCATCCATGTGTGTGTCAACTTATGAACAGGTTGGATGACAAGTAAACATCACTTGTGGACCCTATGAAGGTTTCAATGGTGGAAATCATTATTCCCGCCGTTTCCTATGGTATGGTCCACTTAAGCTTTGGATATGCTTCAATTTTGGGCTCAACCCATAAAATGTGCTGTCAAAACGAATGGACAACATGGATATATAAACCACATACATTCATGGTGGGCCCAACTAAGTTTACTCAGTATGATAAGAGCGTACTAAGTAACTCAGGACGCAATCTGATTTTAGAATGGACATTGGTTGCCTATGCTGGCTTTATAGGTGGGGCCCACCGTGATATTTGTGAAAAACCCACCCATCCATCTACCTTGTCAGCTCATTTGTGGACAATGGACCAAAATTGATGAGGATCCAAAACTCAAGCGAACACACAAGAGGAAACAACATATATTCCACATAAAATAAAGTTAAGATGGTAAGGTTCTTACTTGTGGGGCCCACCTTGATGCATATATTCCATATTCACTCCGTTCATTTCATTAAATCATTTAATCGCAATGAGCTAAAAAATGAAGTAAATCCTAAATCTCAGGTGGACCATATTATAAGAAACAATGCTTTTTAGCTATAAATGAACCCCATCGAGCCTAACTGAACCAAACTCATGCCTTATTTGAGTTCGGTTTGATTACTAATCGAACCCAAAAACAAGGTTTGAGTTAGATTTGTTTACTAATTAAACAAATTTAAACGAACCAATCTCAAACCGTTCACGAATAGTTTGGTTCATTAACCACCCCTAGTAACAGCTAATCCGCTCACGACTTTATTACAACATGGAAAGCCTTTATAGGCAAAAGCATCCAAACGACCCCTTTACCTGAAATTTGTAAAATGTGTTTTAAGCCCAAAACCTGTAATGTGTTTATAGCCCATGATCCCTTCACAACTCAATATTTTAATGCCGTTCAAACAGAGGTATGTCTCAACAGTAATTTATTTAAAAGAAACACTTTTCCACCCATTTATAATGCCCTTTTCCGCCCCGAGTCCGCCCGCGGCTATACACTACATTAAAGGGTGCAATCCTCGCCAGCATAATGAGAACACGTGTCAACCCCTACCAGCATTGATCTGTCTCCCACCTCTTCTGGAATGCCTGGCCCGGACCGGAGCCCTCGCCCCATGGAACGGTCGTAGGCAGCCTTAGCGACCGGATCCGACAGCGTGGTGTAGGCTTCACGAATTTGAATGAAATCTCGGCCGTCGGATCCTGTATCAGGATGCAATCTCTTTGCAAGCGTCCGGTAAGCGTTTTTTATCTCGATCGGAGAAGCGGTTTCTTTGACACGTAGGACGTCGTAGAGATTGGATGGTCTTTTGGGGTATGTAGTTGGGGCGAAGGCTAGAATTGTCATTTGGGGTTTGGAGGGGATTGGACGGTTAGATCTGGGAAATCGGACGGTGGAGTAGAGAGAGAGATTTGCAGACATTTGAGAGCGATTTCTATGATTTGCTGAGAGACTGAGAAAATGCAGGTTTTCGTATAGAGCGAGAGAGGGGAAAGCTTTTATACACAAGGGGAGAGGGTGGGAATGGTATTTTGGTGTTTTTAGAGGGTATTTTGGAGATTTTGACGAGAGGCGACGGGAACATGCCATTATCGGCAAGTTGTTTCTATTAGATTGTAACGTGGTGGGTAGGGAAGCGGATTGCGTTCTGAGTAACTCCGCTAGCGGAGTAAACTCTGTGGGGCCCACAGTGATTTACGAATTTTATCCACTCTGTCCATCCATCTTAACAGAAAATTTTAGGTATGGTGTCAAAAAATGAAGCATATCAAAATCTAAAGTGGACCACACCACAAGAAATGTGTTAACTGAATGTCTACCATTGAAAAATTCTCGGCTGACACAAAAGTTTTGTTTTCCCTTCATCCATATCCATGTGATCTTATGAACAGGTTGGATGACAAGTAAACATCACTGTAGGGCCTGAGAAGGTTTCAACGGTGGAAATCATTATTCCTACTGTTTTCCGTGGGATGGTCTACTTGAGATTTGGATATGCTTAAATTTTGGGCTCAACCACTAAAATGAGCTGGAAAAACATATGGAGGGAATAGATAAATCATATACATTCTAGGTGGGCCCAACTGAGTTTACTCCGCACGATGAGAGCGTGCGGAGTAACTCCGCACACAATCCGATTCCGGTGGGTAGACTCTGTGGGACCCACCGTGATGTATTTTTTTATCCTCGCCGTCCATCCGTTTTTCCACCTCATTTTCAGACATCAACTTAAAAATTAAAAAAAAATTTAAAAAAAAGCATATCTAAAGCTAAAAGTGGACCACAACGCAGGGCACATAGTGATGTTTATTTGTCATCAAGCCTATTCATAAGGTTGGTTGAAGGGAAAGCGCGAACATCAGCTTGATCCAAAACTTCTGTGGTTCCAGAGAAGTTTTCAACGGTGGGCCTTCAATTCCCACTATTTCCCATCGTGTGGTCCACCTTAGTGTTAGATATACTTTAATTTCAGTCTTACGCCCTAAAATAAGCTAGAATAATGGACGGTGTGGATAAAACACATGTTGGAAGAGTCTTTAAAGTTTCTGTTTTGGGTGTCTAACCAGTCAGACAGACTGGTCCGACCGCTCTGCTTTTGGACAGTGAAGTCAGCAATGTCCATGGATTGCCATGACCTGTCATGACCGGTCGGACAATGGGGGCTGATCGGTCGGCTATTAAGGTTGGCGTGACGAATTTGGAAGTTTTCCTTCTAGATTGTTTTTGTGTGGTCCGATCGTTCACGACCGGTCGGCTGTGTATGCGTTTTTTTATGCAGACATGCGGATTTGTATAAGTAGTTTCTAATTTTAGTTTGTTGCCCGTATAAACCTGGTTATAACCGAGATTAGGAGTAATCCTAAGGTGTCCAAGGTTTCCTAAGTGTATTAGGATGAGAGGAAAGTGTTTTGAAGAGAGAACTTTGGTTTTTTCTAGGTTTTTCTTGCTTGTGGGTTGTTAATTTCTGTAATCTTTTGAGTCATAGTGGATCGCTTTGTGCCGTGGTTTTTTACTCGTTGGGAGGGAGGGGGTTTCACGTAAAATCGGATTATCTGTTGTGGTTGAATGCTTATGTGATTGGTTGCATTGTGTTGCTCGTTAGATTCAAATATTCTATTGTGTGTGTTCGTCTTTTGCTTCCGCTATCGGCATTTCATTCCCAACAACACATACATCACAGTGGGCCCATTGTGTCTTCACACGACAATTAAGAGCGGTGAAACCAGATTCCTCTCCACCAAAAACCCAAACTCTGTGGGGCCACCCTGTTTAATGTATATGTAAAGAGATGAATGCTCACCTATGCATCAGTTCTTGTGAGGACTCGTTAGCACTTTTTTACAATTCATCACACAGTGATAAGAACTGTCTATACGATGCAGCACCCCCAAAAAACTCCAAAGCCCAAATTTCAACCTGACACATAACTTTGGTGGGCCGTAGCAAAGAGAGGCAAATCAAATGAGAAAATTGTTTCCATTTTCCATGGCCCACCAAAGTTTTGGATAGGATAAAAGTTAGGCCCTAAGGGTTTTTGGGGTGTTGCATCGCTTGAAGGGTTTAGATTTTGGTCTCACATCATGTGTGATGAGTTGTGAATGCATAGTTAAGCATTCCTTTCTATCTGCGCACCTGTTCTCATGATAACTCATGAGCACTTTTTTTGAGACTCATCACACATGAAGTAAGCCTAAAATCTGAGTCGTACCCCAAAAAACCCTAGGGCCCAAATTTCAAACTGATACAAAACTCTAATGGACCGTAGTAGTAGTAGTAGTAGTAGTAGTAGAGAGGGAGAGAGGAGAGAGAGAGAGAGAGAGAGAGGCAAATCAAGAAGGAAACGATTTCCTCTTTTCATGGCCCACTAAAGTTCTAAATTAAGTTGAAAATTGGGCTGTTAAGGTTTTTTGGGGTGCTACATCATGTGTACGACTCAGATTTTGAGCTCACATCACATGTGATGAGTCCTCAAAAAGTCCTCACTCGTAGGAAGGTGAGAATTCCTATATATATATATATATATATATATATATATATATATATATATAGAGAGAGAGAGAGAGAGAGAGAGAGAGAGAGAGAGTGTCGTGGTATCTGCGCACGGTCGCATCGATACTACCTTATCTACGGTCTTATCTCATGGCCTATTGAAGTAGTCCTCACCGTGATGTTTAAATGAAATCCACTCTGATCACTAGGTAAGTCACTCTCTTTTGACCGAAGGAACAAAACTCAGGCTAATCCATGATTCGGGTGGGCCATTGAAGTGGTCCTCACCGTGATCTCGTGGGTATTTACGTAACCGAAAACGGCTTCATCCATGCGTAGTTGAAACACTCTATCGTGGCCCACCTTGATGTATGTGTTATATATCCAGTTCTTCCATCCATTTTGCCAATTCATTTTATGGCATTGAACAAAAAATAAGCCAGATCCAAATCACAGGTGGACCACACGACAGGATACGGTAGTGATTGAACGTCGACCATTAAAAACTTCTTCTGGCCCACCATAATGTTTACTTGTCCATCTACTCAAACCATTAGATGACACATTAAAATTTAAGCATGGTTCCAAAAAATTAGGCCCATCCATGGTACAAGTGGGCCATACCAAGGGGAAAAGGTTTGGACGGTAAATATTGCCCTTACATTGTTTTCAATCTTGGGGTCCACCTGAATCACTGTTGAGGCTGGTTTTTCAGCCATAGACCTAAAATTAAGTCACTCACCTGATGGTTGGAGTGGATTTTGAAATAAATGACGGTGGGTTCACCCAAGCTAAACCACCAGGAGGCTGAAGGTGCTGTGAGGCGCTCACCATCCATCACGGTAGTGGTGAAGACTCTACGGGAACCACCTTGATGTATGTGTTTTATCCATTCCATACCATTCATTTTTTCAGTTTGTTTTAGAGCATGATCCAAAATTGAAGCATATCCAAAGCTTTAGTCGACCACACACAAAAAAGTGAGGATAATGACATCTACCATTGAAACCTTCCTAGAGCCTAAAATGATTTTGATTTTAGGTCTCATGGCTAAAATGATTGTACAAAACAGATGGACCGTGTAGATTAAACACGTACATAATGTTGGGCCCCATTGAGTCTTCACACGGCAGAAAAAAGGGTGTGAGCACCTCACTATACAAACGGAAAACCATGACTACCATGCATTTGTTTTGAAATACATCATGATGGGCCCACTTGAATCACAGATACGGATAATATTTGCGCCATAGCCCTAACCTAGGATGCTGCATATGATGTATGGAGTGGATTTCCCATTAACATTATGGTGGGGCCCACCTACTGGTAGACCGTACATTGCTTTCTAAGGGAGACTGGTGAGCACTTTTCGAGAGCTCTTCACAAGTGATGTGAGCCCTGAATACATCTGATGCAACACTCCAAAACCCCCATGGGCACAACTTTTACCTTGGGTTAGAACTTTGGCGGGCCATGGCAAAAGGAAAACAGTTTTCTCTCTTGATTTGCCTCCCCCCCTCTCTCTCTCTGCTATGGCTCACCAGAGCATTGGATCAAGATGAAAGTTGGGCCCTAAGTTTTTTGAGGTGCTACACCACATATGCAGTTCAGATTCAGGGCTCACATCACATATGATGAGTTTCAAAAAGTGCCCATGCATTCTCAAAAAAACAAGTACCTATATATATATATATATATATATATATATATATATATATATATATATATAACATTCCAAACCTTTAAATGGCAACCGGTGTGACCTATCGTCAAGTGAACCATTCGTTTATTCATGTGACTTGACAATGCATTTTTCCAACGAACTCCCCCATGTGCAGAGATTCCTGATAGGCTTATGGCTTCTTTTAAAAACGGCTTAATACAACTTTGAAGGGAATAGTCAAACATTAATTAAATCCTAACTAATATCATCCTAACTAATATCCGGCTATGTTATTCCACAATGATTGATCTGTTAAAGATGGATTCCGTCTCAACAACTAGAACGTCCAATCAACCAATGGTCTCGTTGTGGATAATGCATTGCCTGAAAGTCACTCTCATAAGCTTATGATTGTTATGCTCTGATTCATGGCCACTGATGAACGGTTAAAATAAAATTAGTCAGCAGGCTAAATTTCAATGGGTGGAATTAGATGTCTCGTGTGATATCATTGCTTCTACAAGCCAGCCTGTTGATATCCAAGCCATAAACTAGGTGGGCCACATTGTCTAAATATTGAGGTCTGAGTATCTGGCAATTCACTCATCAAGCGTTCTAGTATGCATGAAACAAATGGAAGTTAAAAAATTGGAATTTTTACCACAAAATTCTTCAAGAATTTGCATTTTTTTTTCCATAATAATGTCTGGACAATTGGAAATTTGCATGGACAAATAGAAATTTGCAGGAGATGATTTTGGAGAGAGGAATTACGAGCGTGTCCTCATCTTTTTTTTTATTTTTCTTTGTAAGCAAAGTGGAGAATTGGGGTGCCTATGTGGTACATGAATAACATTCAACCAAAATCCAACATATGCAACCCATTATGGTGATCACAAGAACTAAAAATCTGGCCAATCAAATAATCAAATGGGTCAGACTTGAATTTGGGTGTTTCTGAGTGGTGCCCATTATCTGTTATAATTTGGCCTACCTTATGATTGACCCTACCATATTTTCCGTTCGTCTGATAATCTTGGCGCGGTGCATCTATTGGATAGCTTGGATGTCCCATACATACAACACAAGGCCCACAATTCTCAACTCTTCACTTTTTAAAGAAAAATTAAAGGGTGTGTACAAAATTTCTTCCATGGGGGAATTGTTTCTTCGGGGCATTATTTGGTAAAATTTTAACTGCTATGAGGATTTTTTTTCTTCTTTCTTTTTTCTTTTTTCCAATCAATATATAAACCAAAATTCTTCGGGACTTTTCAAATGAATGAAAAGCATAGAAGCCGGTTTTCAGAACTCTGATTGCATTATGCTCTGATTCTATAGCTAAGAGCGTGAAGTACAAACATACTAATATCAACTAGACATCCATAAACTAGAAAAGAGATTGACCACTTAGCTTGAGCCACGATGGACCAACGATGTACGACACTCTTCTAGATTATTGGACTTAGATGATGAGTGGCTTTGATCATTGCTCCCTTTGGCTTACCTTCTCCCCAAGGTGCAATAGATGAGTAGCCCCACATGTTTTGAGCTTGGATGGAATGGACTTAAGAGTGTATGTATCTCTTTTTTCTTGAGTTAGTACATACATCCCACTGTTAGTACACACACCCACACTCAGTGAGTCACACTTAAATGTTAGCCACCCCCACGTTGGGAATCGATACCTGGACCTCAGTGAGTTTATCTTACTTCAAGGCTAGTCAAACATGAAAACTCTTTGCACAAGTTAGCTTTCTTTAATGTGATTTTATTATTATTATTATTATTATGAGTAGACTTTGAAACTTTGAGCTCAAGTTTTTCAAAACCAAAGGGAAAAAGTGACCATACGCACATGAGTGCACGTGTGAGCATGTGGAACACTGTACGAGAGACATTCTAACACTTTTTTATCTGTAAAAATGGCCATTCTTTCTCATAAGGTGAATGTTTTTCCACTTTCTATTTCTTTCCATTTTATCATTTATTCCTTTCCATGACAACCGTTATGGGGTCATGAAGCTGTTTCTTAAACCTTGTCTGCAACTTTCAGGGAAAAAATTTCAGTCCTGTCAACAGGAGATGAAGCAAAACCGCAAGGTAAATGCAATCATGTGAGAAAGTTCTTTGCAGTTCCATCCTCATTACTCATGTGGCACACATGTATGATGATTGGGACAGTAGATCCAGCAGTCTGATTTTGAATTTTCAGGTTTTCCCCCCCTTCTTGTTGTTGCAGTCTTGCAGCGGTCTTAACATATATTTTTCTCTTGTTCTTAGAGACACCAAACAAGGTAGCAGACGCTTGATCAGCTTTTCTTTGCTTCTCCCATTAACTTTGTACATTTTTCTTCAATTTTAATAAAGGAAAAGTTAGCATTCAAATACTAGTAATGATGATTAGCATTTTTGAGTCCATCCCCTCAGCATGAAAACTGCAAAAGGTAACCTGATTTGTTCATTTTACTGAACTAACCATTGAAATTCAGTTCAGTAATACACATCCCCACACAGCCTTAATTTCAGTACTCACCCGTATACTGGCAATTCTAGATTTCTATTACTCAAATTCAATTTCCTCCATAAACTCCAACACTGACTTTTACTTTTCCTGGTACACTCATCTACAGAGCATCCATTTACCTAAAACTTTTGGGGCCATTTGGGGCGAGGAACTCATGAGTTCTCATTATTTTGATTCTTGAAGCATGTAAACACAAAACGACAACCAATTTAAACTCCTGTTGGATTGGACAGTTGGACCAGTTTGGAACAAAACCAGTCACAAAAACTTGAGTCAAGCCAGGGGGGCGATAGTATTTGTAAGGTTGAGGTAAGACTTTCTTGACCAATTCAATCCTGATTACATTACCGCAGGCCACAGTGAATTTTTAAGAGCAAGCCAGAGAAAAGAAGCATTGAGATAATACCTTTCATCCTAATCTCATCTAATGAAAAAAGGAGGCCCTGTTGATCTCCTGAAGAGATTTTTAGGCAGAACTAGTGATCAGTCATGGCACAAGTGATTCAGGCCAACTAGTCAGGATATGCCAGAGCCGAGAATGTATACCAGGACCAGAGGATCAGCAGAAGCCCCTCCTAATAGATGGGGGCAGCATCAGAGGTGCCAGGATGATTTTTGAGCTAAGAAACTTTGAGTCACCAGGTGGTCAACTGTTTTCTTCTAAAAATGCATGTTCACTACACACCAGATGCATGTTGAATAGTTAAATCCCTTAATCATTATCGCCATCATCATCATTGTCACAATCATCATCATACCAGCACATTCATCATCATCATTCTCGCCAGTGCTCTAAGAACCGACAATATCGGCTGATATTTTGGTATCAATGAGTGTTGGAGCTAATGGGGGTGGCTAACATTGTGATGTGACTAACAGGGGTGTGTGGGTGTACTAACAATGGGGTGCGTGAACTAACCCAAAAAATGAAAAAAAAAAAAAAAAAAAAGTGTGATAATTTTTCTTGGAAAACACATTTTACATGATATCAATGATATAATCATCAACATTTGCCGAAATATCATGATAACTGCAATATTTCCTAATATTTCCCACGATGTCTGTGACATTTCCTATGATATCTACAATATTTTCCTATTTTATCTTCCACTAGGAGAACTTAATGAAATTGCTTTCTCTTGATTAATCTTCTCTACTTACACATCTTATCTTCTTTGTATCTTCCTCTTCCAATCACTGATGTGACTACTTTAATCACTTACACCTGTAACTCCCTTGCCATGCCATCTTCCTTCGAGATTTTGTTTCTGTTAATTACCTACTGATAGCTCTCTTAATACTTAAATCTCGTTTTAATCTTCACCTTTCCTTCATTGCTTATTGTTCCTCCCGATGGACCATCTGATATACCACATTCTACCCCTTTCATTTGTGAGTTGTCTGCTAAATAAGATCCTACTGCTAATGCCCCGTAATCTACTCAGCACAAAACACTACTCTTTGTGCTAAATTGGTGTCAGTGTTTGTGTTATGTTGCTTGTATTGTACAGCATTTGAACAATATGAACTCGATTGGATAAAATTTCATCACTTATGACTGACAGCGTATATTTTTTTCTGTAATGTTTTGAGTTCTGAGTGGGTAATAATGTCTTTAGCATCCCATAAAGTATCAATGAAAATTCCACCATTTTCATAAGAAGTTTCCCCAACATTTCCCTCAAACTGCAATACATTAAACAACACATGTTTTCTATGGTATTTTAGTATCCCAAGCATGCCATACCAATACTTTGAACATTGATTATCACCTCATCCTGATTATTTGGCATCAGCTTTGCAAATCCTGTTTTCACAAATCAATTCCAAGGCCCTATCCAGAATAAGTGAATCAACCTTCATATATCTGTTCATACCACCTCAATTCAAATCCTTGTAGGCCTTCCTCTCATTCTCTTTTCAAGTCCAATCAATATTCCAATCCTTACCAAATCAATCTTCAGTCTTTGTTACAAGTGACCAAACCATCTCATTTTGATATCCATCATTTTCTCTTGTGGGGACTTACTCCCTTGTGATACTATGGATGACCTTACTATTATCGTTACCCTTCCAAGTCTTCCCACACATGAATCTCAGCATCCTCATCCCCGTAACACTGAATATATGGCTCATGCAGCTTTCTAAAAGCCCAACACTCTATAGTGTGTATAGCATGGTCAGTCAAATAGCTATCTTATAAAAATTTCTCTCAAATTTCATAGACAGCAATCATGCAGTGCAGTATAGGCGCATCACCACTTCATCCACACAACTCTAATTGTATTGAGACACTTCTATAGATAATTGTATCAAAAATATCCTCCTCAATCTCCCCATCTTTTTCAACAATAGAACAAAGGCAATAAAAACAAATCACTACAAGGAATCTTTATACCATCGGTTTTAACTAAAGCATTGCAGATATAGCCACTCCTAAATTTGAATTCCAAAGACTCCATCTTGGTTCTACTAATTTTTTAGTTAGACCCTTCCTGCAAGCTTCCAACTTAGCATTTGTTCCCTCTATAGAGCACCACCCGTCAAAAATAGGAATGAACCAAAAATGCAGAAATTTCTTAAATTGAGGTTCCATCATTCCCGTTTCATGAAAGCCTTCCAGGAGGGACGCCATTAGATGACTACTCAATTGCTAGATAGTCAACTCGCTGGCTCACATGTTTTAGTGACCAAAGGAAACCAGTTTTCATGCCAAACAGACCCTTAAGAATTATGGTAATTTGCTAGCACGGTTTTAGCTTACGATGTGTTTAGAAGCCCTCACCCAAACCAGTATCAACTTTTAGTGCAACAAATTTTCATTGCCACACTATATCAGATAATATCATATCTACATTAATGTGTACGTTCATGTGCTACAAGGCAAGTAAACAAGGGTAGACTCTGACTTGATGTAGCATCATCATAAATGCATTGGATAAGGCAGAGAAGCTTAAAACATGTGTATCAGATCATGTAGTGCTGGAGGTAATACTGCTACTCTGATCCCTGAAATTAAAAGAATTTTGAAACAGGCCAACTTTACTTTGCAACAAAATACTAGACAACAAGCAGGTAAATGCTTCAAAGTTCTTGGAGGAAAAGAGAAGAATAGATAAAATACAATTATGGTTTGCTATGCCTGCACATGCGTACACCAATCATAGGGTCCATGATATCCTATTTGTCCACGTCATGGAACCTATTCTCATTGACCTTGACTCCAAAATGCGAAATAAATCCTTTTCGAACAAGATATCTTCAATGCCAAGCACTAGCACCACATGTGCCTGCGCAGTAGATGTATGCCACAAAAATAGGAACTGCAATCGATAGCTCCAAACAGCACGCTTTCCACCATAGCTGGGGAGAATGAAGAAGAAAATTAATAAGGATAGAAAAAGAAAGCTATGTAGAAAAAAGATGCAATTCATCGATCAGAGTGGTACTGCTGTGTTGATGCTCTGGCCCAAGAAAGAAGATGGGTCTGATAGTCAGGTGGGCCACAATTTATAAAAGAGATTTTTCCATCTATAAACCTCACTTTTGGCTCACCAGCCAAAGTAAACCCCCCAAAACTTTAGCTTCCAAATCTAAACTTATGAGGTTTTTTTGGACGAAAATGCCCTCCAAAACCCATCTTCATTTTTCTTGTTGAAAAAATCAATCTTCTTCATTTTTCTTCTCAAAAAATTCATCTTCTTCTTCGTTATTCTTCGTTTTTCTTTCCGAAAAACCCATCTTCCTTAAAAACCCATCTTCTTCTTCGTTTTTCTCCCCGAAAAAACTCATCTCTTCTTCGTTTTTCTTCTTTGAAAAATATCAGTCTCTTCCTCTTCGTTTTTCCCCATGGGAGGTTGAAAATGTGAATGGTATATGTGAATGATGAATGGGTGGTCGAATACATGAATTTTGAATGGCGAAGAATGATGACCTATAAAAACGGTGGAAATTCACAACGTGAATTCGGTGAAATCACCGATCACAGCGTGAAATTCGGTGAATTCACGTTGTGATCGGTGAATTTTTCAATGTGATCGATGAATTTTCATTGTGAGCAGTGAATTTTTCACTGATCGGTGAATTTTCACTGTGAGCAATGAATTTTCACTGTGAGTAGTGAATTTTTCACTGTGATCGGTGAATTTTCACTGCGATCGGTGAATTCTGAATTCACCGATCGCAGTGAAAATTCACCGATCATAATGAAAAATCCACTGCTCACAGTGAAAAATTCATTGATCACGGCGTGAATTCACCGAATTTCATGCTATGATCGGTGAATTTACACCGAATTCACCGATCACAGTGAAAATTCACTGCTCACAATGAAAATTCACCGATCACATTGAAAAATTCACCGATCACAATGTGAATTCACCGAATTTCACACTGTGATCGATGATTTCACCGAATTCGCGTTATGAATTTCCACCGTTTTTACAAGTTCGTCATTCTTCGCCATTCAACATTCACGTATTCGACCACCCATTCATCATTCACATATACCATTCACATTTTCGACCTCCTATGTGGAAAAACGAAGAAGAAGAGATGAGTTTTTTCAAGGATGAAAAACGAAGAAGAGATGGGTTTTTTCAGGGAGAAAAACGAAGAAGAAGATGGGTTTTTAAGGAATGATGGGTTTTTCGGAAAGAAAAACGAAGAATAGCAAAGAAGAAGATGAATTTTTTGAGAAGAAAAATGAAGAAGATTGATTTTTTCAGCAATAAAAATGAAGATGGGTTTTGCAGGGCATTTTCGTCCAAAAAAACCCCATAAGTTTAGATTTGGAAGCTAAAGTTTTGGGGGGTTTACTTTGGCTGGTGAGCCAAAAGTGAGATTTACAGATGGAAAAATCTCTTTGTAAAACAAACTTATAGCTGACAAAAACTTGGCTAACTTTTCCAATCCATCCAAATGTTTATAACCTCATGGCATGCTATTCAGTGGACAAGCATTACTTTTGGGCAAGAATATCTCCACAATAGGACCCACTTGATGGACTAGTTGGATATTGCAACCATCAGCCATGTGAGCACGTGGTAGCTTGTAGATTGCATGCCTTTTGCATGTGTGCGGAATTACTAAAACCCACATTATTATATGGTAGCTACAATACATGGGATTGTAGCAGTCAGATCTGTGGTCATGTTTGGATGAGCCAACCCATTTATATGAACGTTGTTTTGTGGGTCATTTGTGAAAGGCTTAGGATCTTCCAATCCCACAGAAACCACCATCACCTGTGTATCTTGTCAGTTCAATGGTTTGGATCACCGAACATGTACAGATCCAATGGACATTGAAACTTAATGTTAAGCACGATAAGTGCACATTTCATGCTAGCAAATGTCATCATTGTATATAGTCCCATTTGAAAAGGGTTTATTTCCCAATTTAGACCCTATGTCCAACCAATTTCCATCAAGTTGTTGGTTTAGTTTTGAGAGGTCAATAGTCAATTAAATAAGTTCTGACGTAGGTCAAAAGGGAAGCATGGACCCTAAGGTTGGTGTGCATGCGTGCGGGCTTTGCAAACGTCAATACAATTAACATTTGTGTGAACTACTAAACCAACTATTTAAATATCCCCAATAGTCCTCAACTGATAGAGGGAATTATGGTCATTGTTTTGTGACGGACTGAAGTCATCCCACATAGAATGTGTGTCTATATGTAAAGATTACGACTTTGCATGGTATTAGTATGGAGAATTCAGGGGTGATGTTGTATGTGTTCTTATTTGTCTTTCCTTGTTTGTGCATGTTCAGCGTTTGGTACTCTTGCGGAGTACTATGTTGTAACTTTAGTTCATTTTTAATAGTGTAGTTGTGGTGTGGTAGCCCTAAGCAATACCAACTATGTTTTGCTCCAAACTCTCTCTCTCTCTCTCTCTCTCTCTCTCTCTCTCTCTCTCTCACCTCCATCTCTTCTTTCCCTTCAAATCTTATCTCCTCTACTTGGTATCAGAGCAACAGCACCTCACGTTAATTGAAGTTGCAAGAATCTGTTGACGTCAGCAACCGTACAGCTGATGTCAACAAGTGTACGTCGGTATGGACATTTTTACATCGGGAAGACCATGATCTGATGAAGCTTGATTTTAGAAGATTTATGATGATTTTTACAGGTTTTTTGGGGCTGATCTAAACTATGTTTGGGCTAATTTTCAAATCCGGCGGAAAACCCCTGATTCTTCAATTTCTCGCGTTTGCTTCCAAATCGGTAAGAGTTTTTTGGGGATTTCTCCTTATGGACTAGTCAGTTTTACCTGATTAAGATATCCATGGAAGTTTTTTTGAACTTGGGGAGATTTTTTGGTGTTTTCCGGCACGTTTAGAGGTGTGGCTCCACCGTTTTTTGGCCCGCTGGAGCTCTTGGACATACACCAGCAGGTCTGGTGTATACCTGCTACATTCCCTTTTCTTTTTAAGGCTATATGTTGTGTCCGTGCAAGGCTGTCCGTCACGCGTTCTGCTGGATTTTGAGCGTTTCCTTCCTTTCTGCTCCTGTGGACCATTGTTTGGACCTTCGGTTGTGTGGCAATCGGCCCTGTGTTGGCTTGTGACCTCCACTACTACCTTTTTGCTCTAAATTAGTGTTTGTGGACCATATGGACGACAAAATACCATCCGGATCAGGTGCGGGATCTTTGGATTCTCACCCCTTGTTGATTACCACTGTCAAGTTGGATGGTAATAATTATTTGCAATGGGCTCAGTCCGTGAAATTATTTTTGGGAGGAAGAGATAGACTCACCTACATATTGGATGATGCTCCAGACCCTACAGATGGAAATTACGAAATGTGGACCAAGGAAAACTACCAAGTCATGGCTTGGTTACTTAACAGTATGGATCCGTCAGTCAATAATTCAGTTATGTTTTTATCGTCTGCAAAGAAGATATGGGACACTCTACATGATATGTAAGAGGCGAGGAATTTGTCAAGGGTCTTTAAGTTGATTTCAGATATTGGCAGGTTCCAACAAGATTTCTGATCTCTAAAGGAGTACTTTTCTACTCTCCGAGGTATGTGGGTTGAGTTAGATCTCTATCATCCCCTTCCATCCGAGAGCAAGAAAGATTATGAGCTTATTCGTAAACAACAGGAAGAAACACGAAGCATGCAGTTCCTTTCCGGCCTCAACTCTAAATTTAAAGGTGTTCGTGAGCAGATTGTTATGATAGATCATCTTCCTCCGTTGAGAACAATTTATGCTATGGTTCAGCGTGTTGCTACCTCCACCACGAAAACCTTGGTTTCATCTGATAACTCTGCATATGCAATTGGTGATCGGCCTTCCTTCAACCCTGCACCTAGAGTTCCTGGACGTAGCCGTGGTGTTGGTTACAGTAATCAAGGCCAGGGTCGTGCTATCGATCATGGTGGCTACCGCGGTCGAGGTGGATGCGGCCGTGATACATCTCCTAGTTACACACATTGTGGGGGGACAAACCATTCTGTTGATCGGTGCTGAAGACTTATAGGTAGTCCATCCCGGGCGAGTGCATCTTTGGCTAGTAGTGCACCCTCTGGATACTGATTCAGCCTTGCAACCGACACTTGAAGAACCTCAATGGAAGTTTCATTTAGGTGATATTGTTCTCGTCTCCCATGAGATCTATGATGCCTTCATGAGATTCCATGTTCGTGATAACCCCAAAGTTTCTAGAGCCATTGTAGCCCAGTCAGGTACTGCTCTCCATGTGTCCTCTTCTCCTTCATCTTGAGTCATTGACTCTGGAGCTACCTCTCATATGACTGGTAAGCCTCACCTATTTAATTCTTACACTCCGACTAATCAGACGCATTTTGTCACTGTTGTGGATGGAAACTAAATCCCAGTATCTGGGACCGGTACCATTAAGCTTTCTTCCTCCTTGCAATTGTCATCAGTTCTACATGTTCCTAGTTTTCCTCTCAATCTTCTATCTGTTAATTCTCTTACGAAATCCTTGAATTGCTCGGTAACATTCTTTCCCTCTCATTGTATGTTTCAGGACCTCCAGACGAAGCAGATGATTGGTGGGGTCCATGAACGTGATGGCCTTGACTTCCTTGATGATGCACCTGTCATAGGAACTTGTGCTTTATCCCTACATAGGGAGTCCGTGTCTAAGTGGCATTGTCACCTAGGGCACCCATCATTGTCTAGGTTAAAGCTCTTATTTCCTTCAATTTTTGTATCTAAACCCTTATGCTGTGAGACCTGTGAGTTCTCCAAACATCACCGGACTGTCTTCCCTCCTAGTTCATCTGAAAGGAAACCTAGACCTTTTGAGCTTGTCCACTCTGATGTTTGGGGCCCTACACTTGTTATCTCTCTTTTTGGATATAAGTATTTTGTCACATTTATTAATGATTGTACTCGAATGACATGGGTGTACCTTTTGAAGTCTAAACATGAAGTGTTTGATATGTTTAAAATCTTTTACAATGAGGTGGTTACCCAATTTCAATGTCCTATCAAAGTTCTTCACTCTGACAATGGGGGAGAGGAGTACTTGTCGCATGCCTTTTTGTCTTTCTTGTAGAACCATGGTATTTTGTTTCGCACTTCGTGTCCACGGACTCCTCAACAAAATGGTGTGGCTGAGCGAAAGTACCGTCATCTTCTTGAAGTCACTCGTGCCCTCTTACGTATAAGTCTACCTAAACGTTTTTGGGATGATGCTTTGCTTACTGCTGTATTTCTAATTAATCGCATTCCATCTCGAATATTGTCTCACAAGTCTTCTTTTGAAATTTTGCATCCACACGATAAACCCTTTCCTTTACCCCCTAAAAGTCTTTGGATGTACATGCTTTGTTCAAATTCTCGATGGAACTAATAACAAGTTGAGTGCACGGGCCACGAAGTGCGTCTTCTTAGGTTACTCGAGATCACAAAAGGGGTACGAATGTTATGACCCTCGAACCAGTAAGAGATCTCTCTGTAGATGTAGCATTCTTTGAAGACATTCCATACTTCTCTAATGAAGGGAGATCTTTACATAGTCCTTTTCTGAGGCAGGGGGAGCATAAGCAATCTACCTCCATACCCCTTCCTGTTTCATGTCTTGATGATGCTACCACTCCGTCTGTCTCGAAACCCACTCTTGTGTATCATCGATGAATAAAGTCCTCCACTGCTCAGCCGCCCCTCATCGCATCTGCCTCTGTCGGTGGTTCAAGTATACATTCTGATGCAGGACAGCCCTAAATATGATGCATGCTCATGAGCACAATTATTCAGCTGGAAATAAAAGCAATAATAATAATGAAATCTAGCATCAATCATCATAAATTAAGAAAATCATAAAGGAAACATGCAATGGGACGGGCCATCATCACAACCATGGAGTATGGGATTCAAGTAGCATATAGGTTGGATCCGGCGAGGGATGGAACCTCCCGATCTTGCATGGTCATACCCAATCGATCAATGATGATCACTAGTCCGAAGAATCAGAAAGTTTCTCGGATTAGGGATTTGAGAATTTGGGGGTTTAGGGTTTAGATCGATTCTCAAGGTTTAGATCGTGGGGAATAAACAAAACAGAAGTTTAGAAGGATAATAATAGAAGATGAAATACCTGGTAGAAGTTGGAGGGGCACAAGAAGAATAGAGAAGAAGGAGATCAAGAAAGAAGAAGAAGCACCATGAGAGAGGGAAAGAGGAAGGAGGCAACCAAAGGTTTGCTCTTTTTCATAAATCAACAACTAATCAAAAAGGTTTAGGGCAACACCCTTATAAAATTCGAAATTAGCATAATTACCAAAATACCCCTACTAACAAAATTTCAAAAAAAAGACATTTGCATGAAAAAAACGTACCCACACTAACCCAAAACTCAAATAAGTAAAAAATGCGTAAAATAAACTCAAATCTAAGATGTCCAATGCGCTCCAATGATGGTGTGATGAAACTGGGCCACAATGAACCAACAGTCCGATCACATCATCATCACGATCCAACGGTCTGATCATCTCCTCAAAGCAACTTACACATGTCTTCCCAAGGTGGGGTCTTTTCAAATGTCTCGGACTACATGTGTAAGGTCTTCAATGCTCCTCAATAGTCGCCTATCCATAAGGACGGTGCTTGTGGATGGCGCTTTCTTCGTTGGTACACTTGAAATGATCTTGTGTCCTCATCACATTCTTTACCTCCTGATGATGATCTTCCTATTGCTTTGCATAAGCCTACCCGCTCATGCACTAAGCATCCCATTAGCAATTTTGTTTCATATCACCATCTTTCACCTTCACTCTAGTCTTTTACAGCTTCCATATCCTCCACTGTTACCCCGCGTCACTTGAATGAAGCTTTGAGTAGTCCTGACTGGACTAAGGCTATGATGGACGAAATGCAAGCGTTGGAAAAGAACAAGACTTGAGAGTTAGTTCCAGTACCTGAAGGAAAACAGACAGTTGGTTGTCGGTGGGTCTATACGATCAAGTACCTTCCTAATGGTTCTATTGATCAGTATAAGGCCCGACTTGTTGCAAAAGGTTATACTCAAACATATGGCATAGACTATTTTGAGACATTCTCTCATGTCGCCAAGCTTAGCTCCGTTCGTATGGTTATCTCCTTGGCAGTCAATTTATCTTGGCCCCTGTTTCAACTTGATGTAAAGAATGTCTTCTTGCATGGCGATTTCGCTGAAGAGGTTTATATGGATCAGCCCCCAAGCTTCTTTATGGCTTCTAACACATGCCTTGTGTGTCGCCTAAAGAAGTCTATTTACGGCCTCAAGTAGTCCCCACGTGCCTAGTTCGTTCAAAATTCGGTCGTGCTCACCTGGATTTTGGATTTATTCGCAGTCAAGCTGATCACTCCCTCTTCATCTGTCGTCGGCCTACTGGGATCATGGTGTTGATTGTTTATGTAAATGATATCGTGTTGTCTGGCGATGATACTGAGGCGATGGTACAACTTAAATCCTTTCTCAAGACTCGATTTGAGATCAAAGACCTAGGCACCCTTCGATATTTTTTAGGAATCGAAGTCGCTCGGTCTAAATCTGGGATTATGCTCTCCCAAAGGAAATATGCCCTTGATCTTCTCTTCGAAACTGGGATGCTAGGATGTGAGCCCACTACCATGCCTATGGATCCTACTTCCAAAATTAGTCCTGATGATGGTGAGCTCCTCTCTGATCCTGGGTTATCAGCAGCTAGTTGGCAGACTCATCTATCTCACTATTACTCAGCCCGATCTCTCATATGTTGTGGGTGTTGTAAGTCAATTCATGCATTGTCCTCGAACCACACATCTGACTGCAGTATATCATATCCTTCGATATCTCAAGTCCTCCCCCAGGCAAAGGTTTACTATTTCAGCCACATGACCATCTTCATCTGTCTAGTTATTCTAATGGGGACTGTGCTGGAAGTTCTCATGATTAACATTCTACGTCTGGGTACTGTACGTTTATTGGTGGCAACCTTGTCACTTGGAAGAGCAAGAAACAATCTGTCGTGGCAAGATCTTCTACTGAGGCCGAGTATCGGGCAATGGCCCATGCGACATGTTAACTTATTTGGCTTCGAACCCTCTTACAGGAACTTGGTTATCCTCCTTCAACTCTTATTCCTTTGCATTGTGACAACCAAGCTGCCATTCATATTGCTAGCAATCCGATGTTCCATGAGCGCACAAAACATATTGAGATTGACTGTCATTTCATTCGGGAGAAAGTTACTGCAAAGGAAATTTCTACTCCTTTCGTTCGTTCTGAATACCAATTGGCTGATGTTCTTACCAAATCTCTTAGCAGGGATGCTCTTCTCCATATCACTGCCAAGTTGGGCGTGAATCAATATCTGTGCTCCAACTTGAGGGGGAGTATAGAGAATTTAGGGGTGATGTTATATATGTTCTTATTTGTCTTTCCTTGTTTGTGCATGTTCAACGTTTGGTACTCTTGCGAAGTACTATATTGTAACTTTAGTTCCTTTTTAATAGTGTAGTAGCCCTAAGCAATACCAACTACGTTTTGCTCCAATCTCTCTCTCTCTCTCTCTCTCTCTCTCTCTCTCTCTCTCTCTTCTTTCCCTTCAAATCTTATCTCCTCAACTATTAGAGCAATTTGACTCAACATTGAACCATTATTTCTCTTATCACTGTGTTCTAATTTTCTTAAAATTATTAGCCTATTCTCTCTAATGTTTCTTTACTTTCTTTACACTATTAGATCCTTTAATCTTTCTTCGTCGTCAATCTTTTCAGTCCATCCTGTCTTTCATCCTATTGTTTGCAGTAGCTCGTAACTTCCCTGAAAACTACTTCCAAACAAGATTTATTTTTTTTTATTTTTTATTTTTTTGAAAACAAGATTTTCACGAGAGATTGCCAGAAAGTAGCAAGATTCAGCATTACTAGCGCCTGCACCACTAGAAGAATCACCTTGAAAAACTAGGAATCAGAATATTCTCCAGTAGATAATCCAATGGGGCACAGCTATCAAAATCCAACCAGCTTCCTTTGATCGTTGTTGATCACGTTCAGTTGACAATCTCCAAATGTTCAACAGAAGAACAGCAAAAATGAACAAACAACACGAACAACACGCTACATGTCAGCAGCTCATGGCTAACCAATCATTTACCATAAATAAGAAAACACAAGAAAGGGAAAGGTTATAATAATATCGAGAATCCAACATGAAGAAAAAAATATAATAATGCTATCGGTTCCACGAACCCACCTCAACTAATGGGTCCAGTAAATGGATTCCCACTAACCTAACTCCATAAATAAAAACCAACAAGCATATTACATCGTAAAAAGTCTTGAACAAACGTATCAAAAGCTCCTAGCAAACAAAAGACCATCCAATCAAATAAACCTTCAGCCACTAGCTATCAACGTCTTGCACTTGCATTCCCAATCTGACAGTGCATATGTCAATCTACCCATATTCACCTGTGTTTTCTCCCACAGTCCGTCCTGGGTTTTCTCTAACAGTTCATAAACGACCTTTTCTTGTTGTAAAACTTCTTCCTATAGTTTGTGTTGTGTAATCTCTAGCAGTCCATCCTTTCTCTGACAGTCCAGAAACATCTTCTTCCCATGTTTCATTCTGGTTTCTATAACAGTCCATCCTGTGCTTTCCCTCACTGCCAATACACAGTCCATACATCTTGTTCTCTGACAATCCAGTCAAAGCATCATATCCTTGTTAATGCCTTCCTCATTTAACTAAAATTTCTTTATTTCTCATAGTCTTCCCACATTGTATGTAAATTTCTTTATTTCTCAGTCTTCCCACATTGCGTATGTCTATAAAAGAGTTCTCTGATTTTATAATCATGCAAATTCTTTTGGAAACCACAAAACCTATTTAATAGGATCTATTGCAGATCCTATTTAATAGGAAATCTAAGAGAGCTAATAGGATCTATCTTGAACCTATTTAATAGAAACTCTCTAATTTAATATCCTATTTGACAACTGTTTAAAATGTGTGTGTGTGTGTGTGTGTGTGTGTGTGAGAGAGAGAGAGAGAGAGAGCGAGAGAGAGAGAGAGAGAGAGAGAGAGAGAGAGAGAGATGATAATGACCAGACTAAAACAGACGATCATCATATTGGGAAATGGAGCAAATTAGCAGAAAGCTTGCGAAGGGAGTTATGAGATGTTGAGAAAGATGTTTGAATACTTGGAACAAAGTGAAGACAAGAAATCAGGTTTGAGGACAGCATCAAGGGAAAGGGAAAGAGGGAACTCAGAAATATGGCCCTATCAATGAAGTATAACAAAAAAATCTAATTTGTTTGGGTCATCAGACAAGGCAGGGAAGCAAATGGGGCCAGGGGTACTAACAGTACAACAAAAATCTATCAATGAAGTATGATAAAAAAAATCCAATTTGGTTGGTCATCAGACAAGGCAGGAAAGCAAATGGAGCCAGGGGCACTAGAGTAAAAGGTGAAGATTGTTTATTGGAATGTGAGAGGGCTAGGAGACCCAGATAAGAGGTTGGTTGTCAAGGACCTTCCAGGGAGAAGGTAGATACTGTAGCACTACATGAATCAAAATTGAGGTGGTGGATGGTAGGATTATCTCCAAATTATGAGGCGCAGTGAACAAAGGCTAGGTCAAGCGCACAGCATGGCATAAATGAAGCTACCCATGGCACTTGCACAAGGAACTGACAAAATAGCTGCTCTTTCAGCATCAGTTTGGGGACATATCAACATACTCAACTTGCAATACCTATCAATGGAGTCTCTACTGGTTTGGAGTTTTCCAACTTAAAGCACTCTAAGAATTGCTGACTATTAAGTTCTTTGGCAGGCCTAAAACTTCTTTGAACGAATTCTACAAATTTTAACTCCCAACACACAACTAGCTTCTCCCATATCTTTCATCTCAAAGTTTGAAGAAGCAAATGCTTAGTTGCAAGTTGCAACCACTGACTCCATATTATGCCTTGCAAGTAGGATGTCTTTTTTTTTCTTTTTTTTTTGAAACGATGATGATATTGCATAAAAAAGGCCACGGCCAAACACCATACAGAGAAAAAAATACAAAACAAAAACAAAAAATACAAATGTACAACTTAAGAGCAAAACCAAAACCTGATTAAACTCCCCACTCAACAAATTCTCGCCCACTCCTTCACATTAAGAATCACCTTCCTGATAACATTTTTAACAATTCCCTTCTTGTTTCTAAAACACCAATCATTCATTTCCCACCATAGAGCCCAAAGGACTGCTAACATGCTTAACTTCCACACTCTTTTCCCCACGTTCCCTATTCCCCCACCATACCAAGATAAGAGAAAATCCTCTATCAATCTCAGTAGTACCCAATCATCCCCAAAAAGCCACAACAAATGATTCCACACCACCCTTGCAAAAGAACAATGGATGAAGAGATGATCTACTGATTCCAAATCTTTGTAGCACAAGAGGCAAACATTGGGAAGAATCATGTTCCTCTTACGCAAATTATCAATTGTTAGCACTCTATTCCTCCCTAGAAGCCAATCAAACACCGCCACCTTTGATGGAGCGCCATATCGCCATAGCCGAGATGTAGGAGCTGCCCTAATAAAGCCTTCCCTTTCGCACAAAATGATAAAGCAATCTAACTGAAAATGAACCTGACTTTTCTTTTAACCATATTATGGAGTCTGGCTCTGATAGTCTTGGCGAAACCTTTTGTAATAATGGAAGAAGTTGCAGGCGTTCTTCAACCTCTTCGTCGCGTAGATTCCTTCTACAGCACGAAGACCACGTGACTACTCCATCCCTCACCGAAAAACAGCTATTAACCTTCATCCCCTCTTCCAAAGCTAACCCCGCTAATAATGGGAACCTCTCACACAACCTCTCCTCACCAACCCACCTATTCCTCCAAAAGTTCATAGTTTAACCATCCCCCAGATAGAATCCTATACCTTCCCAAACTCTTATCTTTCAAAGACGCCGCTGATTTCCAAAGATAAGAGGATCGATACAAAGAGGACCCTCTTATCCACCAACCCCCTTCCTCTACCCCATATTTCCTAGCTATGATCTCTCTCCATTTAGCTCCCCTTTCCTCCCCAAACCTCCGAACCCATTTTCCCAACAAAGCTACATTCATCTCCTCTAGTTTCCTAAATCCCCTCCCCCCCCCCCCCCCCCCCCCTTGTTCTGTCGGTTTGCCTCCCATTTCAAAAGAAGGAATTTTTGTTTATCACCCAACCCTTTCCAAAGAAAATCCCTCCCCTTTTCTAGCGTATTAGGAACAGATTTCAAGCACTTAAAATAGACATGAAGTAGACCGGAAGATTCGACATTGATGCTTTGATCAGAGTCATTTTTCCACCCATTGATAGACACGTAGCTTTCCATTTGGACATCTTCCTATCACATCATTCAATCACTTTGTCCCAAATGTGTTTCGTCGGTTTTCCAATACATAACAGTAAACCAAGGTAAGTTGTTGGAAAAGAGGCTTCCCGACAATCGAACTGTTCCGAAAAGGCCCTGCACATGATCTCTGGATATCCTAACCCCCAAAAGCTTGCTTTTGATGATATTCACCTTCAAACCAGAAACGATCTCAAAGCTGACAATTACAGAAAGAAGACTTTGCACAAAGAAATCATCTGCCTCACAAAGCAATAGCATATCATCCGCTGAATATGACATAATTGAAAATTTGAAGAATCCACCCCAAACCTTTAACCAAACCAATTTGAACACCTCTATCGATCATTTTGCTAAGAGCCTCCATAACTGTAACAAAAATAAAGGGTGAAAGAGGATCACCTTGACGAAGTCCTCGAGAAGCTGCAAAGAACCCTTTCGACGGGCCGTTCACTAGAACTGAAAATTTTGCCGACCTCACACATTTTTGTATCCAAAAGCGCCACTTTGGACCACACCCCAACCTTCTTAGCATGTAGTCTAGAAACGCCCAATCTACAAGGTCGTATGCCTTTTCGATATCGAGCTTGCAAACTATACCTTTATCTCCCTTTCTAAAGCAGGAATCTACACATTCATTCGCCAAAAGAGAACAATTAACAATCAGCCTTCTGTCCACAAAAGCCCCTTGAGACTTCGATATAATCCCACCCAAAACCTTTCGAAATCTAAAAGCCAAGACTTTTGCTAGAAGGATGTCATCGACGTACAAAGGTAGAATCATAGGATGTCATCGACGTACAAAGATAGAATCACAAAATGTTTGTTTGACCACTTGACACAATAATCCTCATCCACCATTAAGAAACCAAAGGATGTGATTGTTAGATGGAACCTCAAGTACTATTGCCAAGAGGATTGCTTTAGCTAAAAATAGATTTAGAAAGCTCACATACAGTGTTTTTGGTAGCGCTCGTAGCATAACGCGTAGCATAGTTAAAACACTAAGAAGCGTATGCAGGTAGCGTAGGTCCTTGGTAGCACAAGCTATGGGGCATGTAGCGTAGTGTAGTGTGTAGTGTGTAGCGCAAGTAGCGTATGCTACCCGAAAATCTCCCCTTTTTTCTAGTTTTTCTTCTATGCTAGTTGAACACCTATTTTAAAACGGTGGTTGACTCATCCCCATCACATGTGACGCTATATTTAGATCAATCTGAGCGAGCACTTAGATCAATCCAAACCATCCAAATTTTGAATTTGTGATGTTTCAATAAATTTATAAAAATAAAACATAAAACATAAAAAAGAAGTTACATTTAGAGATGTACTGAAGGCAAAGAGATAGATTTTGCATGGAAATATGTGGTTGATGATTCAGATTCGCAGTAAAAACTCATAGGAATTATGCATTTTGTAAATGTTATCATATTTTTCTATTATTTTAATTAAAAAATATTAAGTATCATGTAGCTTATACTACACACTATAGAGGGTCAAACGCTACGCTATGCACTACACGCTATTTAAAACACTGTACATACTTTACTGTCTTGTCCTTTCTCTACATATCCAATACATTGTTGCATATCAATATTCTTCTGTAAATCGCCATTTAGAAAAGCAGTCTTAACATCAATTTGGAGCAATTCAAGATCTAAGTACGCAGTAATGGACATGATCGTTCGGATGGAAGAAAATTTTACCACTGGAAATAAAGTCTCCTTGTAATCAACGCCTTTTTTCTAGATAAACCCTTTCTCTACTAGTTGGGCCTTGAACTTGTCCATTGAACCATCTACCTTTATTGTTACCTTCAATACCCATTTATTTATTATCGCTTCATGGCCAAGGAGCAAATCCACCAAGTTCTAGACTCAAATCTTTTTCATGGAGGCGATCTCATCGTCCATCGCAATTATCCATTCTTTGGAGTTTGGGATTTCAATGCCTCCTAATGAGAATCAGGTTTATCTTCATCTAGATTCACACAAGTATAGGCTTCACCCTCTATTTAGGAAAAAACAACGAGGAATTCTTCCAGACGAACTCCTTTGAAGCTCAGAATCTTTAACAAGAGCACTCCCACTATCCTTCCTTTGAAGCTCAGAATCTTTGAAGGAAAGAATTAATAGAGTAAGGATAGAAAGAGAAGTGGAAGAGAGAGAGGTATATTTTGTACCCTCTTCCCTTCCTTAATGCTTTATTTATAATCTTAATCCCTAATTAGATTACATTGAAAATACGTAACAAGATAAAGGCTGAATATGCTTAGGAAACTTAAGATAAATCTCCTCATACTATACGCTGCAGGCAGTGTTTTAAATAGCGAATAGCGTGTAGCGTAGCCTTCACCTCTCTGAAGCGTGAGGCGTAAGCTACATAGTGTGTAGCGTAAGCTACACAACACTTAGATTTTTAATCAAGGTTGCACTTGGTTGCACCAAATTAGATGATTAATAATAAAATTTAACAAAATTTCATAATATTTGGTGCAACAAATGCAACCTAAAGTAATAGCAAAGGTAATGATTAAGTATAAAAGTGAAGACAGAGCAACAAAACCGATTTAAAACTATTTCTTATATTATTTTACTATTAGCATCGAAAAGACTAACGAATTTTCATTGAAATAGAATTATGTAACAAATCATTTTTAATGATTGATTTTAATGTTATCGTGAAAAATGACTTGTAATGTGAGCTATGTAGCGTGCAGCAGTAGTCTATGAAACGTGTAGCGTATCCAAATTAATCATGTAGCATAGGCTACATGCAACTTAAGCTATTTTCATGAGCTACGTAGCGTTTAGGCTAAGCTACGCTACGTAGCGTAAGCTACACGCTACATAGCGTAGCTATTTAAAACACTGGCTGCAGGTGCATTATAGTCTGTGTACACCATTGGTGTTGTGTACTCGTCATGTGTACACACACTTTGTGCACTTTAACACTCCCCCTCAAGCTGGAGCATGAATATCATTCATGCCAAGCTTAACACTGATGCTCTTGAGATGCACTATAGACATGGCTTTGGTAAAGATATCTGCTAGTTGATCTTCTGAACGAACAAAAGGAGTATGTAGAAGCTTGGCGGCTAGTTTTTCTCGAATGAAGTGGCAATCAACTTCAACGTGCTTTGTGCGCTCGTGGAAAACTAGATTAGTTGCAATATGGATGGCCGCTTGATTATCGCAATGTATTGGAATTGAAGAAGATGTTGTAAATCCCATGTCTTGAAGAATAGCTTTCACCCATAGTAATTCCCAAGCACCATGGGCCATTGCACGATATTCTGTCTCGGCAGATGAACGGGCAACAACGGATTGCTTCTTGCTTTTCCAAGTAACTAAGTTTCCGCCTACGAATGTACAATATCCTGTAGTAGAACGTCGATCAGAGGAGGAGCCAGCCCAGTCAGCATCACAGAACCCACTAAAATATTCAAGTGACCATGATTTGAGTAAAGAAGACCCCGGCAAGGTGCAGCTTTTAAGTAACGCATGATTCGATAAACTGCTTCAGGGTGATGCCGACAAGGTCGTTGCATAAATTGGCTTACAATTCCAACAGCATACGAGATGTCTGGTCGAGTAAAGCTGAGATAAATTAGATGACCCACTAAACAACGATACATGCCTAGATTATCAATTTCGTCGGATTGTCTCTCATGCAACTTATGATTTACCTCAATGGGTATGTCAACTGAGCGAGCACCAAGTAAACCTACCTCAGTTAGCAGATCAGGCACGTACTTACATTGGGATAAAAAGATTCCTCATTTTGAGCGAGCTACTTCAATTCCGAGGAAGTACTTCAGCAGTCCAAAATCTTTCATCTCAAATGATGATGTCAGAAATTGCTTAACATTGTTTATCTCAATAATGCTTGAGCCAATCAAAATAATATCATCAACATACACAACAAGGATTGTCATGTTACCCTCCTTGTGTTTAACAAACATAAAGTGATCAAAGGTGCTTCTTTTAAAGCCAATGTTGGAAATCGTATTGCCAAGCTTTTCAAACCAAGCCCGAGAAAACTGTTTGAGGCCGTACAGAGCTTTTCGAAGACGACAAACTTTGCCAGTCTCCCCCTTAGGCTGAAAACCGGGAGGAAGGGCCATATATATCTCTTCATGAAGATCACCATGTAGAAAAGCATTTTTAACATCCATTTGATATAGAGACCATTGACAATTGACGGCAATAGACAATAGGATACAAACAGAATTTAATTTGGCTACCAGGGCAAAGGTTTTATCGTAATCTTCACCATGCTTTTGAGCAAATCCCTTGGCAACTAGCCGCACCTTGTATCTATCGATTGAACCATCAACCTTGTATTTAACACCGAAAACCCACTTGCAGCCGACAATGTGTTTATCAGGTGGAAGAGAAACTAATGCCCAAGTATTTTGTTTTTCTAGGGCAGTCATCTCTTCTTTCATGTCTACTTTCCATTTAGGGTCATCAAAAGCATCTGCAACCTTGTTGGGGATAGGGACAGATGATACAGAGGAAAGATATGATTGGTAAGAGGGAGAGAGATATTTGTAAGATACAAAGTGACTAATGGGATGGTTTGTGCATAACCTAGTTCCTTTGTGAAGAGCAATTGGGAGATCCACCAGTTCTGGTTCGATCGTTGAAGAGTGGCAGCGCTCGGAAAGAAAAGGAGTCTTCTTACGCCGAGTGTATACCTTGAGTTCTCTGGATTCAGTGGGGCACAATTCATCTTCAATTTGGGATTCGTCTATGACAGGAAGAGGAAAGGGTGCAAGAGTTGTAATGTCGTGTGAATTGAAATAAGGCACATTTTCAAAGAATGTAACATCCTTAAAAACGTACTTTTTTCGAGTCATGGGACAGTAACACTTGTATCCTTTCTAAGAATTGGAGTGCCCGAGGAACACACATTTAATTGACTGTGTTCCTAACTTTGTGCGAGACAATCCAAGAGTATGGACAAAACAACTTCACCCAAACCCTTTTGGTCTGCCTTCCCCATCTGGTCGGCAGCGAAGATAAAGGCTTCAAGGGCTGCCACTTGTTGTTGTAGCTCGCTAAAGGTTTTGTCTCGTGGATCTGGTGCAGCATAACCAGATGTTTCATCAGTGATGCTTATATTAGCAGAAGACTTTGTTTTGACGTCCTTTGGCCAAAGGCGAGGATGAAGGATCCAACAATTCGTCTTCGTCCACAATGCGTGCATCGAAGTTTATCTTCGTCCACGTTTCCACGACCAGGCACTTGCCCCTTGGGATTTTTATATTCTTTAGTTAGGGCACATCGTCCTGGATGGTTGGGAGGAGAGACAACATTCCGTCATCGAGCCTCTGTACAAATGTAATTACATATACGGATTCGAGGGTAGGAAGAGATTCTCTACCAAGAATTTGTGTACATTAAGGTTCAAAATCCGAACGAAGACCAATAAGAAATTTAAAGATCCACAATTGTTTTATCTGATTTTTCAGATCTTCCAACTCTAGAATAGCCGCCTGAGTCATCTAGTTCTTCCCATTCTTTATTTAATATAGCAAAATATTCTTCTACAGTGCCATCACCTTGTTCAAGATTGTTGATTTCAGTGTGAAGTTGATAAAGATGGCTAGGTCTTCCTGATGAGAGTACATTTTGCAACTTTCTCTAACAGTAACCCCAAGTCACTACCAACCACATACAAGACCAAAAATATAAGCTTACTCCCACTGACCTTCAAATATATGCACTGATCAACGATGTTTTCCTAGAACTAGAATGAGGTAATGGCATCATTGAAAAGCTTATTTAAGTTCATATATAGATTTCTTAAGTCTGCACACAAGATATTCTTGTCCATCTACTGAGAAACCTTCGAAATGTTCCATGTAGACTTCTTCTAGATTACGTTCAAGAACATCGTTTTCACATCTTTTGATGTAGCTCAAAATCAAAATGAGCCAGTAATTCCCTAATTACCCTAAGGGAATCCTTTTCAAGGACGAGAGAATGTCTCCTTATAGTCAATATGCCCGGACGTTGGGTGTATCCTTTTGCCACTAGTCTAACTTTGAATCAAGGTATCCCAAAACGGTTACGTATCGGCCGTATCGGCCGATACGTAACGGAAACGGTCATGACCGTTACGCGTTACGGGGTTAAAACGGCCGTAACGGCCGTTACAGAAAAAACGGGCCGTAACGGCCCCGTAACGGCCCGTATCGGACCGATACGGGGCCGTATCGGTCCGATACGGCCCCGTATCGGACCGTAACGGCCCCGTAACGGTCCTAAAACAGATTTTTTAAAAAAATAAAAAAGGGCCGTATCGGCCGATACGGGGTCCGTAACGGCCGTTACGGCCCGTATCGTAACGGTAACGGTGGTGGCCGTTACGGCCACCGTTACCGTTATGGGACACCTTGCTTTGAATCACTCGATGCGACCCTTGGAATCACGTTTGGTCTTATAAACCCATTTACAGCCAACAGCCCCATGACCCTTTTGGTCAATTCTACGAGATTCCAGACTCCATTCTAACTCGTGAATTTCAACTCATCTTTCACGTCATCAATCCACTTAGAAAAACCCTATCACTCTATAGCCTACGAAAATGTGACCAGATCATTACTGCTCATTCTTGTATATACATCATATAATCATTTATAATAGCAAGCCTCCTTACCTTTGAGATCTTATGGGATTTTCTAGTGGTGGTGTATCATCATTGGGCACATCAGTATCAATTGGGCGTACAGGGATCAGTTCTTGATGTTCCACTTAGTCGTTGTGGTCAACCGGTAGTGGAACAATCTGATCATCCATATTAATGAGCAGGGCACTAAGACTCGCATTTCCTCCAACAACACTCTGCATGGTTCATGGACACTGCTTATCGAAACTGAACAGTCCAATGGGGTAATGATGGTTAGATGTATGCCGCCTAATATTAAATCTGGACCACCCATGTGATGGATTCTTACTAACAGATCTAAACATTATCTACTGGGTGTTGATTATCAGATCTAGTCCATTTTTGTTTTTGTTTTTTTGGGTGAACACCGAACGCGTCATATATGACCCATAATCGAGATATGCAAAATCTATGAGTGTAGAGTTCAGATTGATCAGAACCTATGGATGATAGATGTGAATCTAGTTTAAAACAATGAATGGACGAGTCCTCAAGGGTCTACATGTTCTCCTATGGGACTCTTGAGCCACCAATTCACTCACATGATTAATAGAATAATCTCCTAGCCATACAGTTTTTTGAAGATATAAATTCTTAGTGGCACGTGATTAAATTGAACGAATGTGAAACCTGGTGGGAGTCGAAGTGGACATGATCATAGACCCTGTAAAGTGAGAACATTATTGATTTTAATGTCATCAATTGTGATCCAGTATCACAGTTTTAACATTGGTGCATAGTCGCCAAAGGGAATTGAGCTCTTTTGATTTTTCGAGGCTACATCTAATTACGCAAAATAAAGATAAGGGCCAGCATGTGACAAGGAATCAGTCCAATGGGACTTAGTTCCTATGACAGGATAAGGAAACATAACCCTATAAATTAGGGACTCTTGAACCTCTTCATCCAACCTCATACAACTTGTGAGCTACCCATCTCTAAGCACGCACATTTGAGAGAGAATTGGTGAGAAGGTGAGCCAAGAGTGTCCATGTTGTGGGATGGGACGCTGGAGTGACAATCTTGAAGTTGGTGGGACAAAGAAAGCACCTTGCATCTTTGATTAGTCATGGCCCAAGGAAAGTTTCCATTCTCAATGCCAATTTGTGGTTTTGCAATTGATGTTATTGCATACATATGAGTCTCACAATCCCAATTGATTCCATAAAACATGTATGTCTGCTTAAATTCCACTCTTATCTACAAAAACATGGAATTAAGTTGTAGAAAACATGTTCTCATACTCCCCAACAAAACACAATAGAGATGAATATTTCAAAACATTATTGCTCAGAATCAGCTCTTACCCCGTGTTACTTAATCAATTGATTGCCCACTAGAGTTTTGGATGTAAAGAGTCATGTGGATACATACCGTTACAACATCATGTTCCTAATAATAATATTCCTCTAAAAATAATCTTCAAAAAATAAAAAATAAAAAAACCTCTGAAAATGTTTTGATGTGTCTATTTTGTGCATAACTTCGACACCAAAAAGAATAAATTCCCTCCTACCTCCAAGAAATGCACATTTGTTGGATATGCCTGAGATAAAAAAAGGCTACAAGTGCTTGAATCCCATGACTAGGAAAAGAAATGTAATCACGAATGTTTTCATCTTTGAAGGGATTCCTTACTATTTGAAGAAGAGTGACACCACAAGTTGCACAGCTCATTCTATTGCTCAATTTGTTTCCTTTCAAAATGTCTTCATCTCGTAATTACTTCCCTGTATCTCTTTCCTCTTATCCTATTCCCACAAGGGTAGACATTGCTCTTAAAAGTTCATTGTGGAGACTAGTTGTAGAAGATGAAAGCAGCATTAAGACAAAAATAAATAAATAAAACTTCAGAGATGACCGAGTTACATGAAGGGAAGAATCCAGTGGGGTGCAAATGGTTGTTTACTTTCCAAAAAGCATCCAAATGTAAGTAGGGCTCGTTATAAAGCAAGACTGATTGCAAAAGGATACCCTTGGACTAATGGGATCAGCTATACCTAGAAACATTTAGTCCAGTTGCTAAGCTCAATTCTATCAGAGTCCTCATTCCTCTCGCCAGAAATTTGAATTGGCATGTATAAGATCAAGAACTCATTTCTTCATGGTGATAAACCTTGAAGAGATCTATATGATTCCTCCTCCCGGCTTTTACTCGTAAGGGGGAGAAATGCCTTGTTTGTCGCCTTTGAAAAGCTGTAGGTTCAAACAATCTCCGAGAGCCCCGTTTCATAAGTTTAGCACTTTGGTCTTCAAACCTAGGATTTCTTGTTATAGTGCAGATCAGGCATATCTGATTTTTAGCACTATCATGGAGCAAGGAAATTACTCTTAAACCAGGCTTCTATTGGAGACAGTAGGGGCATTCACATCTATAGGCAAGAAAATACTTGTAAGGGTCGTTAGGATCATAGTTTTGAATATCGGTGTTGTATCGGCCGATTGGTCGTATTGTATCCATATCGGCTTGGTATGATAGGTGATATAGGGCCAAGAGGGGCATACTTCATAAAGATGCACAATATCGAAGCAAATCAGCCGACATGGGGTGTAGCGGCACCATACAGGTCCAATACAGCTGTAACAAACGTATGCGGGCCGATATGCCCATAAAGGCCCTTTTAAATTGTTTTTCAAATTTTCACTCATTTTTTCTCTTATTTTTTAATTTAAACCATAGAGGAAGCTTCGAAAGTCATTTTAAACAAGATCTAGACCTATTTGGGGGATTAAAACAAAATATTTTAGCGGGATTAGACAAATTGATGAATAATGGGCCATTATGAGAAACATTGGAAAGAAGGGTAAACCTTCACTTTTTTTTTTTCACGTTCTCATCTTTTCTTTTCTTTTCTATTTCTTTTTCCTTTCTTTTTTTTTTGCATTTCAAAATAATGTGCCCTAATTCCCCAAATCATGGTTGATTTATGTTCAACTAGGGCCTGTTTTGTCGACTTCAATAACTTAAACCGACAAACAACATTCTTATCAAAGGATGGTCTGTCACACCATTATATACATGTCCAAAATACACACACACACAAAGGTGATGGATTCTTGAATATCTCATGTTTCCCTTTTTCTGATATGTTTCCTTAATTCCTTGGCTTTAAAGAAAAAAAAATGACCAATATGGGCTGATACAGTCCAATACCAATACATGTCACCCGTATTGAATTGTTTTCAGCTCGGGCCGATACGAGCCCCGATATGAATATTCAGAGCCATGGTTCAGATGCATGGAATGCTGCACTTAATACAAAGATGCCCATGTCTAGGGGCTTCCTTAGTTTGCCTGCAACTGTCACTTAATACAGAGTTGCACAAGTGTTTCCACAAGAAAGAAAGGGAAAAAAAAATAGCCTGGCAATCGACAGGCCTCTAGCCGAGATTTTAAACTGGTCAGGCTGGGCCTATTCAAAATATTGATTTTGCTGGACCCCAGCCCGACAAAAAATTGAATATTGTTGTGTGCATGTAGCGGGCTGAAATACGGTCATTCATGGACAAAGGTTTCCACAAAAATTGCTGTCTACTCCATATTTATATCACAACCATACTCCGGCAAATGCAAAACAATGGTACATGGCTTGGAGTTTGCAAGAGAGCATGTTCACATTTTAGGACCCAATTTTTACATCGCCTACATCTCACACATGTGTCATGTTGGCACATGTGCCACAGCTCACCTCTTCAATATGCATTTCTGTGGTACACTGTTCAAGAAAAGGACTTCTAGGTGTCATTCAAACGCAAAATCCCAACATCCATGGAGCCCCTGTTCATGCATCCAAACACATAACCTTAACATCCATTGAAGTCCATGTCTAGGATTTAAAGATCCATCGACAGAAACATCCCTTTCCAAACCCCTATCCGCAAATTCAAACGAATACTTAATGGCATCCCTCTCTGTCACCAGCAATTCAAAGACCCCTCTGACCCATTATAAACTCAAATGTAAACACACACCACATCTCAAAAGGCAACCACCAGTAACCTATTCTCAGATTGAATTGCAGCTTAGAAATACATACTATTTAGTTTTATTGTCAAAATTACAACTAGGGGTTTTCTTGAGCATGACCATTTGTTAGTACTAAAAGAAAAATACAAGGCAGTGTGGCATTATTTTCCCTGATAATTGTTAATGCGCAGATAATTCCAGGGAGGATGATACCAACCTAACTAGTGTGCTACAAACATCTGATCTGTTGCCGCAGCATTTTTTTTTTTTTTTTTTTTTGAACAGTTTGCTGCAGCATAAATGATTGGGCACAGCCTTGGATGTTTACAGAGCTCATCCATTAGATCGTATCTTTGACTGATGATAACTCCCTCAATGTCATTCAGTGGCTAATCCTACGCATAGACCGCCTAGGAGAGGAGTGGGGATGTTTAACTTCATTTCTGATATTCTTGGTGGGAATTTCCATGTGCAAGTGTTCCATACTGATCACAAAGCCAGCAGTTAATGAGGCTTTAGCGAATCTGGGAGTTACCCATTATGAGCTGTGTCTTTAACAGTAGATTCAGCTAGCAGTTTTCAATATCTAAATATGTAACTTTGTTTCCATTTGAAAAAATAAACAAATTCCATCCCTATTAATCAGAAAATAAAACAAAGGAAGAAGAAACAGCCTTTAACAGCCTCGTGTTGGTGGAACAAAACTTTATCTCTAGGAGCGAGGATTACCCTCATTAAGGCCACAATGTCAAACCTTCCGGTCTACTTTATGTCTCTATTCAAGTGTCCAAAGGCGGTGCTCAAGAAATTGGAGAGAATTAGAAGAGATTTCCTCTGGAAAGGGACGGATGATAGGCATAGGTTTCATCTTATGAATTGGGAAGAAGTTTGTAGGCCTCAAGAGCAAGGAGGAGCCGGTTTGAGAAGCTTAGAGAGAATGAACGATGTGTTGCTAGGCAAATGAGTGTGCAGGTTTGGGGTGGAGGGATCTTTTTGGAGGGAGGTAGTGGGTAGGAAGTATGGGGGGGTGGACTCGTCCCTCTTCTCTGTATAGATCTTCCTCAATTTGGAAACCGGTGGCCCACATTAGAAGTGAGGTATGGGAAGGTGTAGGTTTCTCTCTTGGTGATGGCCAAAAGATCAAGTTCTAGGAAGATATTTGGCTGGGGGATCAAATGTTGAGAGTGAGGTTCCCAGGGTTAGCTAGGCTGTTAGCGGAGGAGGGGGTAGTTGTGGCTCACTACTTCTCGTTTCAAGGTGAAACGTGTTCTTGGGCCCTGCCGTGTAGGAGGCACCTTCTTGATGACGAGTTAGAGGAGCTTATTGACTTGCCGACTCTTCTTGACAAGGTGAGGTCAGTGTTGTCAGAATCGGATTCCATGGTGTGGTTAAAAGATAGATCTGGATAGATCTATCTTTTTTGGTTAGATCCTTCTATTCCCTCTTGGAGGGAGGTGGCTGTAGCGAGATAAGCCTGACGGCAGAAGTTTGGCGCTATGGAGCACCCTCTAAGGTGGTGGCTTTCATGTAGGGTGTAGTAAGATCCTGACAGTTGATAACCTCAGGAAAAGGCAGATGATCCTCCCGAATGTGTGCGTCATATGTTATCAGGATGAGGAATCGGTGGACCATCTCTTTATTCATTGCGATTTTGCGAGGCGGGTATGGCATAAGTTCTTCAACCTTTCCGGAATTACGTGGGTTTCACCAAATTGCATAGGCTCTTTTTTGTTCATGTGGCACAAAGGTTTGCATGGGGTGGTGGGGCGGAAAATATGGCATCTTGCTCTTTTGGCGGGGTTGTGGTTCCTATGGTTGGAAATGAACAATAAAACATTCAGAACTCGGGCGGGTAGAGTTGAGGAAGTGTTTTCCAAAGCTAAATTTTATGTAATGGAATGGACGCGTGCCGCGAAGATAGTTGATCGTTTTCCAACCAGCTAGGAATAATAGCCTTTTTGGCTTTGGTGGTGTTTGTACAGTTTTCTTGATGCAAGACGCCCTAATTATGATACATGTTCATGAGCATATATGATCCAGCGGAATAACAAAACAATAATAATAAAAATTCAGCATCTATCATCATAATCTAAGAAAATCAGAAAAGAAACATGCAATAATGCGGGCCATCATCACAATCACACGATGTGGGATTCAATTAATGCGTGGAATGGATCTGACGAGGAATGGAACCTCCCGATCTTACATGGTCAAAACCCAATCGCCCAATGGGATTCACTAGTCCGGAAAATCAAAGGATTTCTCGAATTAGGGATTCGAAAATCTGAGAAATTAGGTTTTAGATCAAATCTCAAATTTAGGGTTGTGGGAATCAACAAAATTTAGGCTTAGAATAAAGAGGAGAGATAAAAAGTTACCTTGAAGAAAGTTGGAGGAAGAGAGAAGAAGAAAATAGAAGAAGATTGGAGAAGAAGGGATGAAGTTCCACAGAGAGAGAGAGAGAAGAGGAGGCAACCAAAAGGCTTTTCATTTAATAATCAATAACTAAATTCATAATTAGGGCTAAACCCTCTTAAATAAACACTAAGAAAGAAGAAAAAGCCTAAAATACCCATAAACTTAAGTAAAAAAAAAAAAAACTAAAAAAATAATTCAAGCGGTGGTCGGGCGGGACTTCGAGCGCCCGATCAGTCGCCCGAAGACATCAAAAAATGTCCAGCCACTAAAACACATAAGCGGCTGAATTTCAGGCGCTTGGTCGGGCACTCGATCGGGTGCCCGAAGACAGCCAAATCTGTCCAATCGGGTCTTCATCATCATACACACGTGTCTTCCCATTGTGGGGTCTTCTATGTGCCAAATCACATGCGTAGGGCCTTCAATGCTCCTCATGTCGTCATGAATGATCCAAGCCCTTCATCGGGCCAAAGAGATGCATGCATCGATCACCTCCTACGATGATAAACCCTAAAGGGCTTGATGTCCGCATCATTCTCCTCAGCTGAGAAGAGCTCGACTCCGTCGAGATAAAGCTCTTGTGGCTCTCTAGCAAGTCTAGATCAATTCTTTGTAATTCTGCTTCTGTCAACCACGTAGATTCAGACAGTGGTTTGTTCTTCCATTTTACAAGGTATATCTAGAAACCTTCATCTCTCGTAGAAACTATCTCTTCATCAACAATCCCTTCAATTTCTTCCTTTATAGTAATAGGGTGGGGAAGGGGTGGAGTAGGTTGTGAAGCAAACTCAGAGTATAGCCACGAAAGAGAAGAAGGATCACTGGTAGGATTAGGGGAGAGGACTAAATCTTCCACATTAAACATTGGATTAATGCCCATTTCAGGTGGAAGGTCTATACTATACGCGTTGGACCCAATTTTTTGCAATACTTTAAATGGTCCAGTACTACGCGCTTGTAATTTCATACCGGTACCCTGTGAGAACCGCTCTGGCCTTATCCTCACCATTACAGTCTCCTTTCTAAAAATCTTGTGATCTATGATGTGAGTCAGCTGAAAGTATATAGCTATCATTACTTCTATTAATCCGCTGTCTAATATATGTATGCAATTCATGAATGTGTCATGCAAATCCATTGGCTAACTCTGAAGACCTTTGGGTGACAGACATGGGTGAAACTAAAGGACGCTCTGAAAAAGCAATGAATTCGAAATAAACAATCCTATGAAAATAAACAACCCTATGATCTAGAACTTGAAAAACTGTAACAAAAGGACACTTCACATGGGTTGTACATAACTTATTATTCTTTAAGATTCCATGGGTCCACTCTAACTGATAGATGTGTTGATTCTCATTATAAGTATTATAAACAATGATGATTTTCAAGTATCCCAACACTTGAGAACACACACTATTAATACCAAGTCTTGAGCAGATCTTGGCATCAGCCATTATGTCCAAAATGTCATCAAGATGCGAGATAGGGGCTCTGACTATCATATCCACCATGAAGTGAGTACGTCGCAAGGTGGCGTGACACTTGACTAAAGCTTTGTAGACGACCAGGATATGCCCACATATGCACCATATGCCATTGTTCTTGGAAGTAAAAGGAGCAAGCATGGCACACAAAACAAAACTCCAACTCAAACTTTTCTTATTGAATTCTTCCCCGAACAGCTTATCAAATTGATGGTGCATTTCTGTATTTTCTGTGGGGTTCACCTGGTATGGAGGAAAGCTTGACAAGACCGACCCAGGAACAAGATCGATTGTGTGCTAAATGTCCCATTTAGGTAAAAATTTATCCCACAAATCATTTGGTGAGATATCACAAGTCATGTGGGTGTCTACAATCATATCCTCACTAGTCTCCTTTTCAAATTCATTCGTGTGCATTATGGTAAGAGACTTAGATTGGGACTCTACATCACTTAAGTCACACATGACATCTGGAAGTGGTGCGGTCTCAATTTCTTCGACATTTTCATCACTAACACACACTTCACCATCATCAACGATGATGAGCAATGCCTCAATTTCTTCCATTTCATCACTACTGATGTCAGGTACGTACTCTTCTACTTCATAAACATCATGTTTGGACCCTTCCAACTTGCTATTCACCACGGTATTATCTCGCTCCCAATGAAATATAATTGGTGTTAAATACTCCTCAACTTGTTCAAAAGCCAAGATTTCCTTAATGACGGGTCGGGACCACTTTATAAGGAGGTGGTAGCCATATGGGCTCTCTTTCTGGATGGGAAGGTAGAACAACTCTTTCTAAGCCAAGGGCTTTTGACGATAAGAGATGGAAAGATATTTTTCCTTCAAACGCTTTTTCATCTCGTCCCATTGTAAGATCGAGGCCTCACCTCTCCGCTCAATTCGTTGCTCCAAATCTGTCCAAAACGACTTGGCTTAGCCCTCCAATTTTTACTTGGCAAACCTCACTTGACAGCTATTCGACATATCATATCAATAAAAAAAAGTAGTCCAAGTCTTCAAGCCAATCAAGGAATGTTTGTGGGTCCATGTGACCATTAAAATAGGCCAACTCATCGAAGTTCGGCTTTTCATTGAGTCTCGAAGTCCACACGACAACACTGAATAGCCCTGAAGATCTTAAACGCCTATACTCCATTCACTACGGGGAGACTCTACGGACTGGGTGACTCACAATATGAATGATATGATTCTAATCCTATGAAGATGCATAACTGACGAACTTCCTAACCCTAAACTCACCAAACCAGAATTTTCTAATTCGGGAAATTTCCTAAATTTGGAAACTTCCAAATATAGAAAATTTTCTAAAAATAGCAAATTTTGAAAATCAAACTTTCTAAGTCTGGTAAACACTAAATCTAGACACTACGACCCAAATCTGAAAATTTTCCAAATCTGGAAACTTTCTAAAAATGGAAATTTTCTATTTTTGGAAACTTTCTAAATCTGAAAATTTTCTAAAACAGACCTAATATGAAACCCTAATTTGATAACTCGATCTAAACACAACCATGCAAACTCTAAGCTCTGATACCAAAATTTGATGCAGGACGCCTAATTATGATACATGTTCATGAGCATCTATGATCCAGCGGAATAACAAAACAATAATAATAAAAATTCAGCATCTATCATCATAATCTAAGAAAATCAGAAAAGAAACATGCAATAATGCGGGCCATCATCACAATCACACGATGTGGGATTCAATTAATGCGTGGAATGGATCCGACGAGGAATGAAACCTCCCGATCTTGCATGGTCATAACCCAATCGCCCAATGAGATTCACTAGTCTGGGAGATCAAAGGATTTCTCGGATTAGGGATTCGAAAATCTGAGAAATTATGATTTGAATCAATTCTCAAATTTAGAGTTATGGGAATCAACAAAATTTAGGCTTAGAATAAAGAGGAGAGATAAGAAGTTACCATGAAGAAAGTTGGAAGAAGAGAGAAGAAGAAAATAGAAGAAGATTGGAGAAGAAGAGATAAAGTTCCACAGAGAGAGAGAGAGAGAGAGAGAGAGAAGAGGAGGCAACCAAAAGCTTTTCATTCAATAATTAATAACTAAATTCGTAATTAGGGCTAAACCCTCTTAATAAACACTAAGAAGGAAGAAAAAGCCTAAAATACCCATAAACTTAAGTAAAAAAAAAACGAACTAAAAAAATAAGTCGCGCGATGGTCGGACGGGACTTCGAGCGCCCGATCGGTCGCCCAAAGATGTCCAAAAACGTCTAGCGACTAAAACACATAAGCGGCTGAATTTCGGGCGCTCGGTCAGGCGCCCGATGAATAGTGGTCGGGCGCTCGATCAGGCGCCCGAAGACAGTCAAATCTGTCCAATCAAGTCTTCATCATCCTACACACGTGTCTTCCCATTGTGGGGTCTTCTATGTGCCAAATCACATGCGTATGGCCTTCAATGCTCCTCATGTTGTCACGAATGATCCAAGCCCTTCAGTGGGCCAAATAGATGCATGCATCGCTCGCCTCCTACGCTGATAAACCCTAAAGGGCTTGATGTCTGCCTCATTTCTCCCTTTGTATATTCTGGCTTCGGCCTCCTTTGCAATAATATTTTGCTCTTATCGCTCGGAAAAAAAAAAAAAAAAAAACCTTTAACAGCTTCAATTGAGATCAAACCTAATTTTGTGAGGTATGAGGTGTTGTCGCTTCCATATTGGACCATCATCATATTGTTCGGATTCATGATGATTTTTATGGCAAAAATTTGACAATAGCCGCCAACCTGATTCATTAACCCTCCTTTATCAAGGGCCATGACTTAGACCATAGGTCATCAAGTCTGTTCTTACAAACTCCACCCACATCCTTTTGGGCCTTCCCCTTGCCCTTTAAGAGCCTTCAATTTGTACCAATTCACTCTGTCTAACTAGCGCAGTTCTTGGTCCCCATCTAAGTCTACTTTCCCTCATCTTATTGCCTATTGGTGCTACTCCTAAGTTCCCTCAAATGAACTAATTCTATCCTTCCTCATCTTGCCACTCATCCATCTCAACGTAACGTGCATGATTTAAGTACTTAGTGACTATTGTTCTTCTACAGTGCCTAAATATTTTCTTAAAAACAGGGATGTCGTCCATATTAGCATGTGAAACTTTTGACTTCTAAAGGTAAAATAAAATAGGTAGCTTGCTTAGAAACAATAAATGTTCATAGAACTTATCTGGCTTGTTTTGTGGAATATTTTATTGGAGAAGCTTTCCTCATAGTTTGATACAAGGAGGTCATTTACTAGCTTGATGCAATGGGCTCCCTCTCATTAAAGGGAAGGTTAGCATGTGGCTAGTTTGATACAATGGAGAAACACTCCTTGTAGTCACATGCTAGCTTCCTCTCATTGTATTTAATAAACAGATGGGTTTCTTAACTTTAACCATGTATGTTAACAGTGTCATGCACCAAGAATGAAAATGGCCCCGAACAAAGTTCCAATCTGCTTATTTCTGGAAGGGTGTCTCCACTTTTAGGGAAAAGGGCCCTTCATGCAATCTTGTCCTATTGGGTCAAAGAGGCCATTTCCTTAGCAGTCAATTAGCCGTCAGATATAACTCATGGAAATGACTGAAGAAAATGCCATTATTGACCTGTGAAGTAGCAAGAAAGCCATAATTTGTCCTTTCCACACAAATGCTCCTAGAGACTTTAACAAATTATCCCTAATTGTGAATCTGAAACTTTTTTACCAACCCATTATCACTTGTAAGTCTTGGGTGTATAGCTACTGACATACACCATTGAAGTTAATAAAACCCTTTCTCTTATAAGTTTTACGACTGCAGAATCCTAGTTAATTTCCTGATGGCCTTCTTTTTTCTTTCTTTTATTTTTTTCAGAAAACTAAATTTTATTAGAAAAGCATATAGATGAGATAAATACACTGAGCGTACAAGACAAAAACCAAAACAGGAAAGTAGCAAAAGCTCAAAAGGAGAGGCCCTTGATAGAGGAGGCACACCCCAAACATTCAACATCACCCTTCTAAAGACCTCCTCCAGCTGATTGTTTCGTTTTCGAAATACTATATTCCATTCCCCCCAAATAGCCCATAACCCTGCTAACAGAGAGAACCTCCACAGTTTTCTCCCTACATGACCCTCACCTCCCCCATGCCAAGCATAAAAGACCGCCTCACATTGTGTGCCATAATAGCCGTTATAGGGTCGTAAAGGCCATTACGTAAAGGTAACGGTGGCAACCGTTACACGTTACGGGGTCGTAACAGCCGTAACGGAAAGAACGACCCGTAAAAACCAGTATAGCCCCCGTAATGGCCCATTACACCCCCATAAAGGCTGTAACAGCCCCGTAATGGTCCGTTATGCCCCCTATAAAGGCTGTAATGGCCCTGTAATGGTCCATTACAAGGCCAATATAGGTTTTTCAGCTTTTTCAATTAACAAAAAAAAAAAAAAAAGAGAGAGACCGTAACAGTCGTTACAAGGGCCATAAAGGCCGTTATAGCTCATATCGTAAAGGTACTGATGGTGGCCGTTACAACCACTGTTACCATTACAGAATACCTTGACGCCTCAATCGAGTCAAGCATCACCCAACAACAATGGAGTAGACCAAACAAGCACTCCCAGGTTGCTCTAGCTAAAGCACAATGCTAAACAAATGGTAAACCATCTCCGCGTCCCACATGCACAATACACAAATATTTGGGTAGTCTTTTTTGGATATTATCCACCATTAGGACCTTTCTCTTGCCCACCAACAAAGCAAATGTTTTAACCTTTGAAAACCCACATATGACGAAATGGATTTGGCCGGAGCTTTTCACAATCAAGGCTCCATAAAACAAATCGCTCCATGGAAAGAATGAACCTGGAATTACCGGGTTTTCCCTATTTCCACACCTAGGCATCCCTATCCAAACATAAAGGCCGATGACTACGAAGAAGTGAGAGCAGCCTAATCACATTTTCCAATTCCTCCTCCAAGAGATTCCTGTGGCTAGGATGAGACCACACTGGTTGGCTACCCAAAATAGAGTAGCATCAGGATACAGAAATGTTTGGCTCTGGAACAAGCCTAGCCAACCTAGAAAAAACAGCACATTGTGATCTCTTCCCACACAAGTGTCCTCCCAGAATCAAATATGTGAACCGTCACCCAAGCCAACAGCTTGCTTGAATATTCTTCTCGTCTTCGCAATAGATTGGCATTCTTGTAACTTTCCATTTCTTATTCTATTTATTCTTCTTAATTATAGAATAAACAATTTGTGTTTGCCCTTGGACAATGTTTTGTCCATGAATTCAGCTTGCTTGAATATGCTTGCCATCTTCGCAATAGATTGGCATTCTTATAACTTGTGTTTGTTATTCTATTTAATTCTTCTTAATTATAGAATAAACCATTTGTGTGTGCCCTCGCTCAATGTTATGTCCATGAACTCTACTTGCTTGCCCTTAGGGTGGTAAGTTAATTGTTCGGCTGTGGGTTTACACTGGGTAGCACCCTGTTGTCAATGTCAGCCTCTGCCGCCAGTTCCACTGGCCAGGTAAAAGAGGAAGGTCGATATCAGGTGGGCAGCCAACTGTAAAACTTCTGCCTATATATGATTCCAACCCCAAAATTGCTGGGAGAAAAGTACAAAGCCATGTTCATTCAAATATTAGGCTGCACTTGGATGCGTATATAAGCAAACAGATAGGATGGTTATCCATTCTGCTGTGGCTTTTGGATGTGTATATAAGCAAACAGATAGGATGGTTATCCATTCTGCCGTGCAGTTGGGGTCGCAGGGGTTTTAGGAACAACACTACGCAGGATCCCATCTTCTCCACCTTTTCCACCCCACACAAATATGTGAAAGATTTCAAATCACAAGTGAAACATTCTGCATACCATATTAGACCACCATAAAACCATCCTGCCCACCCAATTTTTCCGAGACATCCAATGGAAGCCCTATCTAAAATAAGAGAAATGAGGTCATTTGGGTGCCTATAAAATTTGTAAGTGGTAAATGAATTGTAAATAATTGAATTACAGGTGTAAATTGTTTACAGCCTGTCCTGTTTGGCTTTAAGTTTGAATCTGTTTACAGGTAAATAGTTGTCTGTATTGGGGCTAGCCTGTAGATGATGGAGAAGGGAGCTATAATGCTCCCTTTATAACCAATTTTCAAAAAATCTAGCCGTTAGGCTGAATTTCATTTACAGGTAAACGAAATCACTCCTTTTCAGTAGTTTTTCATTTGTAGCTAAAAGCTGTAAATGCTTTACAACCTGTAAACCATTTACAGGCATTTTTCAGCATCCAAACACTCCCTGCAATCCATTTACCTTTATTTCATTTCCCAATAGCCTATTTTACAGGTATCCAAACAACCCCTAATCCTTTTAGTATTTATTTACCAACTTGGATATATCAAACCGCACCCATTTGAAAGTTCCAATTTGGCAACTATTCCCACCATTGCATCTGGTATATCAAATTTTGAACATGAAAATCAACCAAACAGAAGACTAAACACCATTCAATTACAATTGACAACTACTTCCGCCATTGCTTCTTGTATGTGGTATTCCGAACATGAAAATCAACCAAACAGAAGACTAAACACCATTCAATTACAATTCTATAAATAGAACCAAGCATCCTTAAATAAGCCTTCAAGCTACCACACAGATAGATACAGCACATTATATGAAAAAAAGGAAGAAGACAGAGACGAAAAATAACAAAAAGAAAAAGTGAAAAAAAGAAGAAGAAGAAGAAGAGCGGGCGGCACATCTACCTCATGCTTCCAATGCATTCCCCAGCGGAAACGAGAAAAGCTCACGCACTGGCGAGAACTCCACCAAACCGACATCCATCGCATACCCACTGACGGGCAGCTTCAGGTCACGGAGAATGCAGAACGCCTCTGCCATCCGGCTCCGCGGGACCTCCTGCGCGACCGAGCAGTGCGGGACCCACGTGTCAGGCCGGTAATCCTCCCCGATCTCCACGCCCTCCCTCCGAAGCACGTCGCAGAGCTGGGAGTGGAGCTGGAGGAGGGCGACGGACGGCGTCGGAGAGAGGAAGAGGACGTTGTCGTCGGACGGGAAGGCGCCAACGGAGGAGAGGGTTAGGGGAAGTGGCTCCTGCTTGGAAGCGAAGTTCTTGATGAGGGATTGGAGTTTGGGAGGATCGAGGAGGGGGCTCGATAGGAGAGTGATGTGCGGTCTGGATTCCATCTCGATGAGCTGCGTGCTGATCTGGCGACGGGCCAGGACGTTCCAGGCTTTCAAGACCTGATTTTCAAGGGCGGGATCGAAGTAGAGCTCGACCGCGTAGCCTTGCAACATTGTAAAGAAAGGAAGAAGATGAGAGTACCGAGACTTCGATAGTCCCGAAGAGTACCTGAATTTTTTCACCTTTTGCTGTACAGTTGGTGTGAGAAGGAGAGAAGCTTGAGGGGCGGCCTAATTCCAGAACGAGAAAGAGTTGCTGAGAATCGAAGAAAAACAGACGAGAAATACGGAGGCGGCCTGTGATCCGTGGCCACCGGAAGTTCCTCTGATCGGAAGCTATGTGGGGCCCACAGAGACGTTAGTTATAAATCCACTCAGTCCATCAGTTTTTAAAGGCCACGATACAAAACTTTGGTGAGCCACACCAAACGAAACTGTGAGAACAGAATCTTCTACCGTTGGAACCTTCCTGGAGCCTACATGATTTTTCATATGCTATCCAAACCGTTCATAGGGTTATTACCGCTCAGATGAACTGTAGGTACAAATATCATCCTGATTTAAAAATTCTGATGGTAGGCATTCAATCTTTCGTATGGTGTGACCCACCCGAGTTTTTTATCTGCCTGATTTTTGGACTTCTGTCATGTGTCGAACTTGAGAAATGATAGACGGAATGGATTTATAACAGGCATCTATGTGGGGCCCACATAGCTTCTGATGGCCCTGGCACTGGCAATTGGCATCCATCCGAATGAATCCGGATCCTCTGTTGAAACTGAGCAAAAGATTCTGCTGCTTTGATTAGCCCAGCTAAGCCTGTATGTGTCTAACTTAGCTGGACCAATAAAAAAAATGACGTCTCCTCTATTTGGATCTTCTGAAAACCTCTGCTTGAAACTTTGTCATTAGTCCACGTCATCACATAAGTCTACAGTCATGCCACATCAGTGCAACTTGATCACACGGACATCATGCAGTGTGATGTGGTCCAATAACAAGGCTCCAACGGAAAGGCCAAGAGAGGATCCAGACTCCATCCAGAAAGACACAGAGGTTTGCTAATGCCACACGCGGGTGCAAGCCCTGCCTATACACATGCACGCATACAAGCTAATTCAGCACATGTATGGATAATCAGAGCTTTGCATTAGGTGGGCTACGGTATTTTAATCTTCGGCCTTAAAAATACAGCCATTTCACTCCTGGAGTGGGCCACGGATTGCAAAATAAATGGACGGCTAGGAAAAAATGTATTTAACCGATCAGTTTATTTTATATACTGCGGCACTACACAGAAACAGCCAGAGTTGTAAGGCAGAAGAATATCTAATCACTGTGCCCCACCATATGTAAAGCCAATGACTGTGTCCCACTCTCTGTAAAGCTAAGATTTTGTAGGTTTGTGCCATGTCAGCAAGTCTGTCGGCGTGTATAGGAGGCACGGTTCCACAAGCGAACGGAGAATGCCAAGTTGAGCCCATTGGCGCCCCGCGGATCCGCCGACCTGGCAAGCGCGTCCGGTCATTAGGGATGCAACTTGATCAGGCTTTCCTGTGGTGGGAAGTTGTGTGGGGCCCACAAAGTGGCCGGTGAGAAATTAACTCCGTTCATTAGTTTCTCAACCTCATAATGGAATAGGAGTCAAAAAAAAAAAAAAAAAAAAAGGCAGATTCAAAACTCGTGTACAAGAAACCGTGAGAATGAAAATTTCAACGGATGAAAATATACTGGAGCTTACCATGATGCTTGTATGCTATCCATAGTGTTTCCAGTCGTGTAGCCCATATGAGTATTGGATCTTTTTTTAATTTTTGGCAACCTATCCTAATGTGAGATTGAGAAACTAGCAGACCGAGTGGATTGCTACATACATCTCTATAGGCCCCACATAGCTTTCAACCACAGGAACTTGTGGTCAGGGGAAACTGGCAATCTGGGTCAGAATCGAGCTCAGCGTAACCCGACTGCGCAACCTGAAATTTTGCTTGAGTTGGATGGTTTGCACTATGGTTGGATCACGTTCAGCTGAAAAACGGCAGTCCAACCCAAGATTGGGTAGACGACTTGGAGGTAGGGAAGTTAGTGGGCTCCACCTGGGTCCTTACTCATGACACAGTGGCAGACTCACGGGCGTTTCAACACGTGGTCATGGGTTTAAGTACCCATGCTCAACCTGGGTCCTTAGTCATGACTCAGTGGTAGACTCACAAGTAGTTTCAACACGTGGTCATGGGTTCAAGTGCCCATTGTATAGTGTTAGTGCATGTGTAAAAAGTAAATAAATAAAAAGTGCCCGTCGACTGCCCTACATTGGCGAGGGCGCGGCTTGGTTGTTACGTAGGTAACAGTTAGATGAGCGTTACCCCTACCGTTGGACCCACCTTGATGATGTATTGTATATCCATGCTGTCCATCCATTTCTACATATCATTTTAGGACAGGGTACCAAAACTCAAGCAGATCCAAATCTTAGGTGGACCATAACACAGTAAACAATGGTGATTGAGTGCGTCACCATTAAGGTTTTAGTAATGTTTATTTTTCACTCAACCCTTTGATAATGTCAAAAAGATTTGGATGAAGGGAAAAGACAAATATCAGCTTGATCCAAAACTTTTGTAGCCCATAAAATGATGCTAATAGTCATTCATCACTTTTACAAGTTGTATGGTTTACCTGAGATTTGGATCTTCTGGAGGTTTGGATTCATGTCCTAAGATAATAAAGGAAAACAGATGGCCAGCATGAATATACAAAACATACGTCAAGGTGGGCCCCACACTGTTAGGTAACACCCACTAAGATATTACCCAGGTAACAGCTAATTCACTCCCCCGGGCAACAACCTCCGTATGTTGTTTTCTTTTATTTACCAGTGCTCATCTATATCATGCATCTCAAACCATGCATGAAAATAAATAACCAACGGTCCATTTCAAGCAAATAACTGTACACAAATTAGAAGTTAGCATTTTTTTTTTAATTTTTTTGAACAATCTAGATTGTGGGACTGTGTCTTAGCGATGGTGTATCCCACGATTTAGTCAGTTCAATTTGAACTGTGTATTAAGCATTGCTAGTATCAAACATATCCTCAGCGTAATAACAGTGGTATGCAAAAGTTTCTTTTACGTGTTTGTTGCAACACGGAATCAATCATGGGTCCCACATTAGAGATATATTGGAACCGTCAATGTCATGGAACTTTTTCTATTTGGACAACCACATGAAACTTTGCTTAACGGATGATTGTTACCATTTGATAAATTGAATAGTATGAGAATAAACTCTAAAAATCAAAAGTGATGAGCATCATTAGAGCATTATAATGGAAAGTATCTTATTTAGGGTAGTTAAAAGAATACGAACAGCTCAAATCAATGGATCATCTTAGATAGTGGGCCTCAATGAGCGGCGACACATGCTGGATGACAAACAAACTCAATGAGCAATTTATGCAGTCAGACCATGCATTGCAATGAGAAAAAAACTCAATAATCTAGCAGCTGTGGTCGGTGATATAAAGGCACTTTGAGATTACTTGGAAATTGTATGAATAGAATATAAGAAATTTAAATCAAATTTGTCCAAATTAAGGGTCCTAGTTTAGATGTTTCCGGAACCAAAATCATACTGAGTTCATTATCTAACTAATAGATTGGTGACATTTATTGGACATATATATATATATATATATATATATATATATATATATATATATCACCAATAATCTTATTTCAACAAACAAGTGTCCATGAATCAAATTTAGGATTGATGAACCAATCCGTTTTAGGACTATAGATTAGCAATAGTGAGTTTCACAATTTAGTTGGCTTAATTAACTTTCATGTATGCCACATGTATTATTTATGAATGTTTGCGTATCAAGCCTCATATGCAATTAGAAAATTGTTGGGAACCTTGTCGAAGCACAAAGTAGAATCAAACAAGCAACTACACGATACACAAGCAATCACACGTAGAAAATAATCCAAATTTATATGGAAAAACTCTTGAGGGAAAAAAATCATGGCAAAAAGCAAGCACCATTATGAATCTTAGAAGCTTATAAGAGACACAACCCACAAGCAAAGCCTCCAAAAGAAAAATAAGCGCTCTCTCTCTCTCTCTCTCTCTCTCTCTCTCTCTCTCTCTAAACCATAATACCCTTGTCAGAACATATTAGAATACCCTAATCCTTGTTACAACCTGTTTATATAACATAAAAACTAAAAATAGAAAAAATTTACACAAAATTATGTAACCATGCATGACATTGACCTGCCCATCGACCGATCGACACCCAATTGCCAGCTGGTTGACTAGGTTGAAACCTGTCCAAAGAGAAGAGCCCAATATTCGGCTAGTCGAGCCTCAAATTCGGCTAGTCGTAGGCCCCTGTCGATCGGTCGACGGCCAACAGACGGCCGGTCAAATCTGTTTGAAACTGTTCAAAGACTTGTTGTGCATTTTGGGTTAATTTGGCCGATCGACCAGTGGTCGATAACCCCTTTTTCTACATAATTGAAGGCTCCACCGACAATCTCCACCGAGGCTTCAATCATCGACTCCTATTCTTTCTTTACTTCATCCACCATCCCTACTTTAATCATAGCTTCTCTGCTTCTCATGCACGCTATGTCTTTATTTTGTCTTTGTCAATCCCAGAGAAGTTACATGGAACTTGAACTTCTTTGCAGGAACCACCTTGGTGAGTATATCCATTGGATTCATGTTGGTGTAGATCTCCTCTAGAATCATATCTCCTTCCTCAAGCACCTATCGGATAAAATGGTGACGCACATCAATATGTTTAATACAAGAGTGATAAATTGAGTTATTAGCCAAATTGATAGCACTAGAGCTATCATAATTAACCAGCATAGCCTCTAGTTGAAGCCCCAACTGATTTGTCATCCCCCTCAACCAAACAGTCTCCTTGAACACTTCTTTCACTGTTATAAAAGTGGTCATTTAACAACTTTTCAATGTTGCTTGCTAGGGTTTGCCATGAATTTTCTTACAACACCGACTGGATATAAAATATTTGGTCTCGTATAGACCATATCATACATTAAGCTGCCCATTACACTTAAATAAGGCACGTGATATGCATCCTGCTTTTCTTCATCTGATTTAGGATACTACTCTGAAGAAAGATTAAGGGCTTGTTTGATTTTCCTAGGAAATGAAAATACTCTGGAAACAAGTTATTATTACTTCTTTACCCCGTTTGAAATTCGGTGTAATTCCTACCTTGAAAATCGGTCCAAAAGAAGTAGTTTAAAATTATGGGCCCCACCGTAATATATATGATATATATGCTCCGTCCATTAGTTTTACTTGAATATTTTAAGACATGAATCAAAAAATGAGGTTGATCCAACATTCAAGTGGCCCACACCATAGGAAACAATGACAATAAGAAGTTTTTAACGATAAGCATTGGATTCCCTTTTTCCTAAGGTGTGGTCTACTTGAGCATTGGATTTGCTTCATTTTTTTGTCCATGCCTTATGTTCATTTGCCAAAAAAGATGGATGGTGTGGATAAGCCACATACATAACGATGGGCCCCACTTATATTTCACATTCTCCTCGATTTTAGCAATACAAAAGTAAGCAGTCAAATCATACATGGGGAACGGTGTAGGAATTACCCAATAAATAATCATTATACATTTACATTGCATTTACTTGAGAATTGGAAAATCAAAACAGGCCCTAAAGTAAGGCGCATGGGGAACACCAATCGACTTCGTCGTATCCATCTTAAATTTTTCCAATACCTTCCCAAGGTATTCAGTCTGAGATAACCAAAGCCCACTCTTCTTCCTATCTCTATGTATATCAATGCCAAGAACCCTCTTTGCAGTCTCATATCCTTCATCTCGAATATCTCTGAAAGTCGAGTCTTTAATACATCAATATCAGACATGCTATGATTAGCAATAAGCATGTCATCAACGTAAAGCACCAGTATTATGAACTTTTCCTCACTCAGTATCTTAAAATAAACATAATGATTATACTTGCTCCTGAAAAAGCCTTAGCTCATCATAAAGGGATCAAATTTTTTGTACTACTGCCTAGGTGACTGTTTAAGGCCGTACAACGACCTCTTTAACCTGCAAACCTTGTTCTTTGCCCTTTGTACCATATAACCTTCTGACTGCATCATGTAAATCTGCTCATCCAATTCCCCATGCAAGAAAGTAGTTTTTACATTCATCTGTTCAAGCTCGAGGTCGTATTGGCAACCAGAGCCAACACGAACTTGATAAACACTTGCTTCACAACTAGTGTGAAAATCTCATTGATGTTTACACCTTCTCGTTGAGCATATCCCTTCATCACCAATCTAGCCTTGTACCTATCTTATTTCTTTCAAAAAATTCATTTATACCCAATCATTTTTCGGTTCACAGAAAGCTCCATCAGCTCTCATGTCTCATTCTTGTATAGAGAATCCATCTCGTCTTACATTGCCGCCTTCCAGTTTTCGACATTAATGTCATCAAGGGGTTCTTGAAAAGTATATGGATCCCCCTCATCTGTAATAAGGGCGAATACAACATTTGAGTCATCCTTATACATCACTGGTAACCTGTGATTTCTAGGTTAATTTCTTCGCACAGGTGGCTACTCTACCTGATCTTGTACCTCTACTTACGTCCCAATCTTGGCCCTTATCTCATCTTTATCAATTTGGATGTCAACAACCTCTGATTTTTCAAGTTTCTTTGGCACATCCTTTTGAAATAAAGATCCCTCATCAAATCTGACATCACAGCTCAAAGTAATTTTTCGTGTGACAAGGTCGTACAACTTGTAATCCTTCACATCGTCACCATAGCTAACAAAGATACATTTTCTGACCCTTTGGTCTAACTTATCTCTCTCAACTGACAGTACATGAGAATAAGCTTCACGACCAAACACTCGTAGACTTGAGTAGTCAATCGAATGACCACTCTACACTTCTTCTAGGATCCTACAATGAATAGCCATAGAAGGTGACCGATTTATTAGATAACACATCATGTTAATGGCCTTAGTCTATGACTCTTTGCCCAATCCAGCATTACTTAATATGTATTATCATAACCAACAAAGATACATTTTCTGACCCTTTGGTCTAGTTTATCTTTCTCAACTGACAGTACATGAGAGTAAGCTTCACAACCAAACACTTACAGACTTGAGTAGTCAATTGAATGACCACTCCACACTTCTTTTACGATCTTACAATCAATAGCCATAGAAGATGACCAATTTATTAAGTAACACACATTGTTAAAAGCCTCAGTCTATAGCTCTTTGTCCAACCCAGCATTACTTAACATGTATCAAACTCTCTCTAAGAGAATCTGATTCATCCGCTCTTCCACACATTTTCATTCTGATGTATAGCGCACTGTGTTGTACCTCATGATCCCCTCGTCCTTACAATACCAATTAAATTCCCCTGAAGTGAATTCTCTACCATTATTGGTTCTCAGCACTTTCAATATATGTCCTGACTAATTTTCTACCATAGCTTTCTAATGCTTAAAAGTGGTGAAAACATCAAATTTATTTTTCAGAAAATAAACTCACACATTTCTGCTATAGTCATCAATAAACGATACGAACCATGATGACCCCCAACAGAAACTACGAGCAACGGCTACTATACATCTGAATGGACATACTCTAGCACCCCTTTACACACATGTTTTTCTGTTTTAAACGATAGCCTAGACTGTTTACCATATATACAATGCTTGCATTTACCAAAGTTTATACATTTAGAGATTAGAATCAAAGAGCGATCGAAAAGTACTTTCATGCCCCACTTGCTCATGTGGCCTAAACGTGCATGCCACATACGTGCAGACGTGGAATTCGTTGCACTCGCTGCAGCTCCACCTAGCGAAGTGCTTCCAATAATTCTGTAAATATTTTCATGTCGATGTCCCTTCATAATAACAAGTACCCATTTTGAAACCTTGCAAAACTGGTGAACTTGCACCCCATTGCTTCGAGTGCACTAAGAGAAATTAGATTTTTCCTCAACTTAGGAACGTGCCTCACTTTCGTCAAGGTTTGTTTGATCCCATTTAACATCTTGAAACATATTGATCCAATCCCTACAACTTTATAGGCGTAGTCAACATCGAACCACCCTCATACTCCCTAATACTCCCTATATAAAGTAAAGACGCTCCAATTAGGGCACATATTATACGAGGTTCCGGAGTCCATGACCCACTCATCGCTGAGAGATCTCATCTTTAGCACCGTCAAAACCTCGCACACATTACTACCGCCCTCAGATGATTTTGCAGTATTGGCCCATTTTGAAGATTCTCCTATCTTTTCTTTCTTGTTATTGGGATTCTTATAATCTCTTTTCATGTGCCCCGTCTGGCCACACGCCCAACACTTTAGCTTGCCCTTCCCCTTGCCATTGGACTTAGATCTCACCCTAGAGGATCCAATATCCCAATCGGTATTCTTTCCCCTCGTAATCAATGCATCAGAAGATGAACCTACGTCACCGCTCTTCTTTTTCATGGCCTTCGACTGAAGGGCAGAGATGACGGTCTCAATATTGATGGTCTCCCTCCATGCGCATAAGGAGTCCTTGAACGACTCATATGAATCAGGAAGAGAATTTAACAGAATGCATGTCTAATATTCATTCTTCAATTGTTCCCTCATGCCCAATAACTTGCAAAATATCATATTAAAGTTGTTAATGTGGCCCTTAACATTGGCCCCCTCCGTCATCTTCAGATTGAAAAGTTGGAGCATTAGATACAACCGATTCTCTAGAGACTTCTTCGCATAAACGTTCTCTAGTTTCACCCATGTATCAGCCATCGTCTTCTCCCTCATGACGTTATAAAGGACGTCATCTGTCAGGCACAATTGAATAGAGATTTTGGCCTTCTTATCGATCTTGTTCCAATCTTCCTCTGACATAGATTTCGGTCACTTTCTAAGCGCTTCTTTGAGCCCTTGCTGAATTAAAGGTCTTCCATCTTCACATTCCATAGTTCAAAATTTTTTTTGCCGAAATACTTCTCCACGTCAAACTCCATGCTAGATATCATGAAAGCTTGTCTTTTGATTCAAAATTGCTACCCAATGTAAGCTCTGATACCAGTTGTTAGGAACCAAGCAGAAGTGTAGAGTATAATCAAACAAGTAACTACATGACACACAAGCAATCACACACAAAAGACAATCCAAATTTTGTGGAAAAACCCTTGTGGGAGAAAACCACGGCACAAAGTGAGCACCTCTATGAATCTCAGAAGTTTACATGAGATGAATAACCCACAAGAAAAGCCTCCAAAATAAAAACAAGCTCTCTCTCTCTCTCTCTCTCTCTCTCTCTCTCTCTCTCTCTCTTTCGAAACCCTAATACCCTTTTTAAAACGTATTAGAATACCCTAATCCTGGTTGAACCTGTCTATATAATATAAAAACTGAAAATAGAAACAATTTACATAAAATCACGTAATCATGCATGACATCGACTTGCCCGTTGACTAGTCAATGCCTAATTGTCAGTCGATCAACTAAGTCGAAACTTGTCCAGAGAGAAGAGCCCTCAATATTCGGATGGTCGAGCCTCAAATTCAACTAGTTATAAGCCCCTGTCGACCAGTCGACGAACAACAAGCGGGCGATCGAATTTGCTTGAAACTGTCCAGAGACTTGTTGTGCGTCCTGGGTTAATTCGGCCGGTTGAGTAGACTGGTCAACTGGTCGACAACCCCTGTTTCTGTGCAATTGAAGGCTCCCCCAACAAGAATCAGATAACTCCCTTTGCACAGTTATGCAGCTAGAAAGGAGAGAAAAGAAAGAGAGAAAGAAGGGGAAATGGAGAAAAAAAAGAAGTAAGAGATACAGGGAGGGAGGAGGGGGGAGGGACTTAGGGTCAGAGAGAGTATTAGGTAAAATAGGCTAACACAAATTTATATGTATAAAATAAATAGAGAATGACACTGAAATTGTGTCACTTTGATAGACGCTATGAGTGTGGAAGCTATTGGTTCAAAGCAACTAGAATTATGGCTAAATCCTGAAGAAGGGGTAATCAGGACCTTTTTGAAATTCATTTTGCCTACTTAAACTAATTAGCAATTTATACTAAGTAAGCAAGAACACTTCGACTTCCAAGCCTAAGTGGGTCCAATCACAAGACTAACATATAATAAGCAATTAAACAACCTAGTTTAAGCATGCATATATTAACATGTGATTAACCTAATCTATGCAAGGTCTAGACCACAAATGATTAAACAATCAAACAACTAGCCTAGAAGTAAAAGTACATCTTGTGTGTGTGAATTAAACAACGAGTGCCTAGCATATATTTCAATTGATGCATTTATAATAAAGCAATTAAATCACAATGCATAATAAGAAACATACTCAAATACAATTCCAAACACAACGATGTATAGTGGTTTGACTACGTGTCTACTCCACTCCTGGTTCAAGTACTCACCCCTTGAGCACATCGGCATTCACTAGGAAGTTTAAATCAGGTTCCTCCCAACCTATGTATTTTAACTCAGATCTACCCTACTGGGGAGTTTACAGGTTCCTCCCAACCTACACGTTTACACCCGTGTTGGTGGCTCTTATTTGAGACTTATTTTAGGCCTGACAAATGTGCCAAGGATCGCCAAACAAACCTAAGATTTAAGCTCAACAAACAAGCCAAGAAATGACAAATGCACTGAGACTTTTAGGCTCAACTAACAAGCCAATAATTGACAAATGAACCTAGATCGAGTTTGACAAACAAAATCTATACTTAAATCCCCATGGGAAGAGAGTGGTTGGACTCTTACAAATTGATAACTCGGTTGTTAGATTTGAGCCTCGTTGACGCGCTACTTTGGGTTGCTTGATCTCTGCTCTCCCATACTTCAATCAACTCCCCTTTGCTCCCACGATTATTGATGTCGCCGCTTTGTAAAGGCTTCAGCTCCAAGATCAGCTCTCTTGCATATGCTGCTCTTTTGGAGATGCCTAATGTATTAAGAGATTGTGAATCCTCTACAAATGATAGAAAATGAGTTTACTAAAGAAATATACCTATTTGGACTTGTAGGTGGTATTTAGATAAAGATTTTACTATGATCAAGGTGTTTAAACTCTTCAGAATCAAGAGAGAGAATGCCCATTCTCATTTGAGCTTCGAATGCTCCAAGCTTGTGATGAATCACAAGAAGAATGGCTTGAATGGGTTAGGATTAGAGCATCTAATGATATACAATGGTGGTGGCTTTTAAATAACTAAACTTCCTCTCTTAATACCCAAAAATGTCTCTCCCGCTTTTATAGATAAAACTCCAACAGTAAAAAAACAGACAGAAAATGACATCTTTGATTGATCGGAATAACCATTTGATTAATCGAAGTTATCTTCGATTAATCAAAACTACCAATTCGATTGATCGAAAAATCTATCCAGAGAGTTCAACAAGTTGCTAGACATATTTTTTATTGATTAAACTGGGCTCCGATTGATCGAACCATCAAAACTACCAATTCAATTAATTGAAGAATCTGTCCAGAAAGTTTATAAGTTGCTGGATATATGTTCGATTGATCGAACCAGTCTTTCCAATTGATCGAACTGGTCTTTTCAATCGATCGAAGTCCTATCAAAACTGAACTTCGATATATCAAAGACCTATCGAAAACTACTATTTGGGCTGGTCTGTTTATAGTAACTTGCACTTCTTTTATTAGCCTAACTTATCATATTTTTCTAAGTGTTCTAAGTCTAATGATGACGACTAAGGGTTTTCCTAGTTGGTCCAAGTCATCTAGAAATTTAGGGTATTTGGTTTATAGGGTTAGGGTCACCAAGGTATCTTTTTTACCTATTATTCTTCCTTGATGCTTGCTTGTCCATTTGAATCTTCGATCTTCAGCTTGCCAAGGCTCAACCGACATTATAACACATGATTGACAAAGAAGGTGCACTAGTATGCCACAAAAAAGTGCACTAACATATACTTCTCAAGAATATATGAGAAAATTCACTGCATATATAAATAAAACATTTCTTTATAATATCTCTTTATTTTTCCCCTCAAGTATCATGTTAAGCTTATTACATGGACAACTAATGATGACTAATGCTTTAATAATAGGTTGATATTTAGACTTCTTATAAGAAATAAACTTCCTTTAATACCACTTTACGATGGATAAAGTAGTAATCAACTTCAATTTGCTTGGTGAGCTTGTAATAGACTAGATTAGAGGAGATATGAATAGCAACTATATTGTCATAGTGAAGAGTCAAGGTAGAGGAGGCACGAAGTCTCAGTTCAAACAACAAGGTGTGCAACCAAAAGGAGTTCACATACACTATAAGTCATAGCCCGATATTTTACCTCCACACTGGAACAAGCTACGACAAATTATTTTTCACTTTTTAGGTGATAAAGTTTATATAGGCCAAGGTGCAATAATCAAAAGTAGACCAATGATCAAAACGTGACTTAACAAATTTACGTTTATATAGGCCTCAATTTGTAAATTATCACATGTTTAGAATAAAGAATGCTTTGATCGAGAGAGCTTTCCAGAAACAATAAACAACATCGAGATGATAAGTGCGAGTAGCATGAATAAACCTCACCACACTAACAACATAGGCGATATTTGGACAAGTGATGGTAAGCTAATAAGGTGCTGATACACGCCAATATTAAGAAAATGATTTCCACTATCTAGTTATAGATGATGATTTAGATTATGAGGGTATCACAGGTTGAGGAGATCATGAGTATACTTCCTTTGAAAGATCACAATGCCTTGCAATTTGTGTGTAACTTCAATACTCAAAAACCAATATAAAGACTGAAAAACTTCCATTGAGAGATCATAATACCTCTTTGATAACATTCTGACTATAGTCCTGACTCCACAAGTATAATGAACATTTAAAAGTGGGTCATGTAGCACAATTAGGTTCCATAATGGCTTACATATCGTATGTTGGAATACATTTGGACTTTATATTATAGTTTCACGAACCTAACAACACTCATATCAAACATTCTTATAGCATTAAAGAGTATATCGAAGACATGGCATTGAAAATCTCTCTGAATCTTCAAGTCTAAAGATAAGCTTGAGCTAAAACATGTTCAAATCAAGATATTGAGTATGATGATTCTATAATAAGAGATGTCATATTCATTAATGTGTTAATCTGCATTTATATCCAGGGAGGACAATAGTCATGCCTTATGGTGAAGATTGATCCATACCAATGTAATTTTTCGGTCCACATCACACAGGATAACTATAAACCTGATTGGGATGCTGAACCCAGATAAAGTAGTTATGGAGTTTTTAGGTACTTAAGAGTTATAATCACTCAACTCTCCTACTAGTCATTCTGGCCATTGAGAACCCTATCTTCTTTTTTTTCTTTTTAGGCTCCACAATCCAATCCATATAGAGTTAACCACAACATAACTATCAAGAATAAATGTCAATTATAACTTTCATGCATAGATAGGAAAAACAGATCATGAATAATACTATTAAACCATGATTCCCAAAAACATAATAAAATAAGTCTTGACTGAGTTTCAAGGCATATACATCCAAATCTCTACTATTCATGCTTTACTCTGTGCAACCTCAATCCCTCCACCTTGACATCTTCTATTCTCATTGGTATCTCAAGAGGATTGATATGGCCTTTTAGTCCAATTGCAGTTAATCTCTTTACACTGCCCTTTTCAACCTTGGCTCGACATCGCCATTAAACTATTTTATACAATTATAACATTATCTTTCATCTCTACTATATATCTAAGCTCCAAAATCACTTGCCCCATCCTCCTCATAACTCAACAAATTATTCAAGGCATGACTTCCATCTAACCTTAAAACCATGAGTTTTGCCTTTGACAATATCGTGACTTAGTTGTTAAGCACTTGCATCTCTATATTTAGTCCATTTATATTAGCTATGTCTTCATGCCTGAATCTTTAGTCCTAGGCGATGCCTCATTTGATGTTTAGTCTCATCTCATCAATTACCCACATCAAACATCTCCTTTAAGATATTAATGATTAAGGCTTGTAGATTGAATGTGTTTCAGGTGACTTCATGACAACGTATGACTTTGCCTCATTGTTGTTGGGGATATGCCTTGAAAAACCAATATGCCCTCAGTCCACTGGGCATATGGATGTGATGGGATTGATCTCAATCGTTGATATTGATGACTGATAGTATTTTTGGACAATGTGATAAGCCTTTACTAATATTTAGACTTGTGTTAGAAAAATGTGCACATTTGGTATCTAATGCACATAGCAATTAGGAGTTCCTCAGATAAGGATGTATGACCTCCTTTAAAAGGCATGAATTACATTAACACCTTAGATAAGGGTGAAAGTCATCTATCAATGGATGAGTCCTTAAAACTCCTTCATGATCACCTTGTCTTAGTCAGAGGGCAAAGAGATGAAGATAGTAGATCATGAACAAAACGACAATAATTCTATAAACTCATCAAAAGTCAAATGTGTAATGTTGATTTATAAGCCTTAAAGAGCCTTGGTTTCCCTCAGCATATTTAAGATCCTAACATTTAGAGGAGTGATGTACATAAAAAAATATGACAATTTAATGTCTACTGAGCATTGTAATGCCCTGAAATTAACACTATTGATTTTCAAAAAGATGAAATTTCACACTAATATCTCACTGAGAATTCCCTACATCTCACCTTAGGGTCATTGGACCAAATTGATTTTTCGAAAGGGTTGAGAGTAATGAAATGTGTGGGGCCCAATGATGACACAATTTGTTTTATGGTGAAGATGGACCATCCATTTCTCTTTCCACTATGTGAACACTATCCGCGAGCTCGACTCCCATCCCAATGTAGTTCGTCATAAGGAGTGTAATGACCTACATCTTTAATTGTATTTAACTTGAATAAATATGTGAGTATTATCGTAGTAAAATCATACGATTATGATTAGATGAAATTAGAAAATAAATAAATGTACTTAGTAAGTTGCATCTTGTGCTCGACAATGCTTGCTGTAAATCCAATAATGCGATTGGCAGGATTTTATTCCTTAAATGCTGAAATAGTGGCCAAAATGTCCAAAAGAGCTCCTGACCATTTGTTGGTGGGCCATTAATTGTAAATTATAAGGATACGTTCACCTTGGTGGGCTTGACATTTTACATGGATCAGATGTCAGAAATAGTACCCCAAATTGCACAAATTAGATGGAACCCGAGAGTATGAGATATGTCAGTCACTATAATTTTATGAGAAAAATTATATATAAGAAAAATCATTTTTATAAAGGTAAAAAATTTGAAATTTTAGATTTTTTCCTATGGTTTTTAAGGGTTTTGGTAGAATATTTGAATTTGTCGTCGTTCTTTCGTTTGATTAACGCTAGGCAATAATTGAAGGTAAGTCTACTCCGTGTGCTTCGAATTAAGATTCGAAATTATATATTTCTTGTCCTAATCAAAATTTATTTAAAATTTGTGTAAGATTTTAGGGTTTTCTTCGGATTTACGTTCTACTCGTAGTAAGAATATAGAATCAAGTCCGCATGTGAAGACCATTCTCTTGAATTAATTTTTATCAGTTATTGACGGTTTTCAGTTAACGGAGTTTCAATTTATTTTAATTCATTCATATTTGTATGCATGTGTCAATCTGTTAACATGACTTTTGAGTTGTTTAAATTTGTTAATTACATGGGTTGAGTTTTATTAAAAAATGTGAATACATGAATCTTGTATGATAATGTTTGGTTAAATGTCTAAGTAAGATTTTTAGTTGAATTCTAGTAATTTATACATATAAACATGCTTAGAATATGATAGAATTGCTTTGGCTAGGATTAACCTTTGGAAAACTATTAGAATTATGATTGCCTACGTTAGGGTTGGTAGTCAATGATGTGTTCGATCGATTAAAGTAGAACCAAGCTAACCAATTATAGTCTAGGCTACTCGTGGGTTGCTTTGCACCCAAGGCCGGTCTAGTCCATGTTCTTTTGATCCCTCGAATTTTGTCTAATTTAAGGATAATCATTATTTTGTGAATGTTGTCACACATTCGATTGAATCCAATATAACACAATTACCATTGATGAATAGTCACCATTCATAATTATTTATAAATGTGATTTAACATGCTACTCGTTGTAGCTCATGGACCAGGCAAGGTGGTATGAGACACTGTGTCTGTGCTATCTTTGATCTGTATAGGTGAGTAAAGCTTACAATGAGTCTTAAGCATGGATGGAGGTGACGAGCCTTCCATCAATGATCTTAGGTGACGACCTATGATCATATGAAATTATATCTTGGGTTAATGTCAATACCAATGAAGTTGATGTTTTGATAATTAGAATGGATTAAGGACCCTGGTGATGAGCCATGTGGTTCTTATGTACTTGACTTATAATACAATGTAGTAATCTGGCTTCACTAAGACTGCTGCTCGAATACAAAATAGTAAAGGCTTGGTAATTATGCATTCATGTCCAGGATTCTTATAGATGTTTTAAATGCCTGTTGTTCAATAAGAACCTAGTGGTTAACTCAACCCCTAGCATAGTGTGGTAGGTGAGAGGACCCCATTATGTGGTAGACGAGAAAGCCCCATATTTAAATTGTCTGAACCATGCATCCATGCATTTTCATATATGCACTTAACAAGTAGATTAGGACTTGCTTGCGATACTATGCTTCATTACTCGAACTTGATCGTGTTGATATTATGTTTAACTTAGACAATGGTAACACTGAGTTGATCACTCACTCCTTTCTGAAATGGTATTTTAAAACACCGACTAGATGTTTGTGACGTAGGTACCAATAGAATAGTAGTGAATAATGAAGGAATGGTGGGCCCTGTTTTTATCGGGTCATACTATCAGTTTGAGGATGATCAGTTATAGACTGTTATGCCTTCACTTCTGCCTTATCTTTATGGAGAACAGTTTAGAAATGATAAACTTCTTATTTTTTTGGACATGTATATATCGAGTCCTTGGTTTGATTCGACTTTGTTGTTTATATGGTTGGATGTATATTTTGCACACTTATTTTTTAGATGATATATGTATCCGTTGTTAAGGTTGAGTTTCTTTACTATGGATTTGATACCTTTTAAATTTATGTCATTAAATTATTCATTTATATTAAAAGTGATACTCAAAAATTCAGAAATTACAGGTTATACTCGATCCTTAGATTTCAGGGTGTTACAAGGAAAGAGGGAGGAAGCTCATGCACTCGCCACTTTTTGCTGATGCAAGGTGTTTATGGTTTGATTTATCTATTATTAATTTCCTTACCTGTGTAATTCCTTTTAAAAGTAGTTGAAAAAAATACGTTTGAATTTTTTAAGTCGCCAATAGCTGATTAAGTTTGATTGATCTATGGTTGGTTAGAGTCTGTAAATTTGCCTTGAGGTTAGTGGATCGTGAAATCTTTTGACCTAAATGACTCATGTGACCATCCAACAACTAGTAAATCTAAGTAAGGGTCTTAGTGACAAAAGAGGAAGGAATTAGGCATCCTTTTGCCCTGCACGCTGTCCAGCCTTTATTCCATGAATATACAACCTTTAAGGGAATATAAATCTGCAACAATGTTGTATGTCTGCCCAGGCTCGGCTTAGTCCTTTTAAGAATACCGGGCAAGAAAAATAAAAAAATTCTAACATTGCTACTCAGAATCAACCAACTCTGAACACAAACGAATAAGATAAATGGAAAGACGTATAGAAACAAAATAAGTAAGAATGTGAATTGTGATATTAAGGATGTGTGGAATTGAATGTATTCTAAACTTGATTAAGATGTGAGAAAGAAAGAGGAAAATCAAACAACACTTTTATTCAAAAGAGATGGTTAGATGCTCCTGATTCTGACCCTACTTCATACTCGGTTGGCTTTTCTCTGATTGGTTAACTTTTGACAGACTAATTACTGAATTGGGTAGGACCTTAGTGTCGAGGTAGAATTTCTCGAATATTTATGAATGATAGGGGACACCTTGGCGCAGTGTAGACAGGGTAAGATCGATCACTGTCTCTCTCACAAGATACCTACTTCGAATCAACGGAACTACTAGGACTCTTTAACTAGTCTTTTTCGAATTCACGAGGGGATATCTCGAATCCACGAGTAGAAAAGTGGTAAAAACCAATTTTTTATTAATAATAATGAAAGATGATTTAATAAACGAGTTTAAAACGACTTTAAATAGAGAAACTAAACCTTAAAAACATTAAAAACATATTAGAAAAGAATCCCAAACAAACTAAGAAAAAATCATTAAAAATTGAAAAGAAATCTTAAAATTCGCACATGGTTGAGCGCCCTCTGAAGGGTGGTCGGGCACCCGGCACCCTCCAAAACAGTCCAGCGAGTAAAATCGCAAATCAGACGAATTTTGAGCTCTCGACGAAAGGTGGTTAGGCGACCGATGATGGTCGGATGCCAGATAATGAGATGGTCGGGTGTCCGAAATTAGCTCGCCTGTTTAGAGGGTTCTCTAGACTAAGTGTGGTCAGGCGCCCGATGCTGCTGATTTTATTGCTTTCTGTTTTGAACTAGGCTATTTCTCTTGGGCTTCTTCCTCTGGGTCTTTTCCATCCACGATTAGGGGGCATCCTTACCATATCACATGGAGTTAGAATATACACTTTTAAGAGCTCAACACTTTTACATTCTCGTTGCCCTTAAATTTCCTCTCATGCATCCCATGTTAATATTTATTTCTTTCTTTTTCTCTTATCGGTCTTATTAACGTATGTTTTATGCCTTCTAAGTAATTGGATCCTAAAACATCATAAATTAGGAAACAACCATGTATTCTTCCTTTCATGTTTCAGTGATATCTAACTCCTTAGTCACGATCGATGTTGACTGCTTCATCTTGAAGGTTGTTGTTAGTGCACTTCTCTGTGGCATACTAATACACCTTATTTGTCAATCATGTTCCTCCATTTAATGTCGGTTAAGCCTTGGCAAGCTGAAGACTGAAGATTCAAGTAGATAAGAAGCATCAAGGAAGAACAACGGGTAAATGAGGTGCCTTGATGACCCTATCCCGTAGAACCAAAACAACCATAACATCTAGATGACTTAAATCATATAGTAAAACCCTCAGTCATCTTCATTAGCCTTAGAACACTTAAAAAAACATAATAATATAAGCTAATAAAAGATGTGCAAACTGCTATAAACAAATTAATATAGACAACAATTTTCGATTGGACTTTGTTGCCATCGTAAAACATCTCGATGGATCTTCGATGCGATCGAAGATCAGTTCGAGCCATCAAACATATGTCTAGCATCAAATGTATACTCTCTGGACAGTTCTTCGATGCCACTAAACAACCCTTCAATCCCATCGAAGGTGCTTATTCGATGCCGTTAGACTGGATGTCCAGCAACCAAAGAAGCTCTCTAAATAGGTCTTCAATTCCATCGAAATGGGACTTCGATCCCATCGAAGTTGAGTTCGATATCATCGAAGTGACTGTTTTTTTGCTCATTTTATGACCATTGGAACTTTATCTATAAAAGCAAAGGATTTGGTTTTTAGGCTAAAGAGAAGGATTTAAAAGATTTAAAAGCCACAATCATTGCCAACACCCGTAGGCTTTAATCCTAACCCATACAAGCCATCTTCCTTGTGATTTATCATAAGAATGGAGCATTCAAAGCTCACTTAGAAGATGAACTTATCCCTCTTGATCTTTATAGTTTAGACCTTGAAACCAATAGTTAAATCTTTGTCTAAATTCTATAAAGAGATCTTTATAGGTAAAATTCTCTAGGTAACTATTTTCTATTAGGTGTAGAGATTTTAAGTCTACCTCCTAGAACCTTGGGCATTTTCATCGGAGCATAAAATATAAGGTAGCTGATCTTGAAGTTGAAGCATTGATGACACATCAGCATCATTGATCGGGGGAGCACACGGGGAGATGATTGAAGTACGGGAGAAAGAAAACCAAGCAAACCAAGCGGCGCATCAATATGGCTCAAATCCGAAAAGTATGGTTGTCAAATTGTAGAGTCTACTTGCTCATTACTTGTATAGGATTGAGTATGAGAGTATGAATTGTCAAACTCGATAGATTTAGTTATAGGACCTAGGCCCTTATGAAAGGGATGAATCAAGTTTCCATGAGGAGCCTCCGACGGGAGTATACGTATGTGTTTAAGGTTGGGAGGAATCTTGTTAAACTCCTTAGTTTGGTGAAACCATTAAACACCTTAATAAGTTGGGAGGAACCTTGTTAAAATCCTAGGTTAGGTGGAACCAGATTAAAACACCTAATCTGAGATAGGATCCCTACCATTACCTATTCTAGGAGAAGGAGTTCTCAGCCATTCCTCATTTATTGTATTTCATGAGGGAGTTGAGGAAATTAGGTTACCATCACGATGAACAAACTAGAAATAGTTAATAAGGATAGTTAGAATCTGGATACTATAAGCAAATATGAGGATTTTAGCCTCAGTCTTTGCTTAGGGGCATATCAGATGATTGAAGCTTGATTATCCCACCATGATAGTTTAGCCTATGTTTTTTTTGTGTGGTATTATTAGTTCTAAAATATCATCTTGCTTAGATTAACATAATCATGTTGAATTATATGCTTAATGTATACTAATCTATGCCTTGGTCTTCTATGCTTTCATGTTTATCTTAGAATGACCAATTGTGTATGATCACCTATGCCTAGATATGATTTTTTTTTCTTGTTGATCATGTTCCATGCATGCTCCATGTTTTAATGCTCATACACCCCTTATCTCTTTAGTTAGCATATGATTATAGTTATATCTTAGACGCTCTAATCTATATTCTCTTTACTTAATTAATGTATCATTAAGGGAGAGAGATTGGTTTGTCAATTGTTAACAAAAGGGGGAGAAAGATCAAGTCCCACAAAATTAAGTTGTTTGTATGTTTTGTTGCAGGGATTGACAGGTTATGGGGGAGCAATCAAGAAGAGCATTGCCTAGTGTTACATGTCTTAGTGTTAATTCGAGTTGTAATTTTTTCTTTGACATGTAATTTATTTGTTGTTTTCGTACTATCATTGGTATGGACCATGACAAGGTCTAGGTTAGGTTTTGTCATATAATTTACAAAGGGGGAGATTGTTAGTGCACTTCTCTGTGCACCTTATACTAGTGCACCTTACTTGTCAATCACGTATTGTTAATTACGTGTGTCCATGTGTTGTAACACCGGTTGAGCCTTGGTAAGCTCAAGACTAAAGATTCAAATGGACAAGAAGTATCGAGAAAGAAGAACAGGTAAATGAGATGCCTTGGTGACCCCAACCCTTAGAACGAAAACAATCATAACCTCTAAATGACTTGGACCATATAGTAAAACCCTTAGTCATCTTTATTAACCTTAGAACACTTAGAAAAAACATGATAAGTTAGGCTAATAAAAGAGGTGCAAACTGCTGTAAACAAACTAACCCAGGCAACAATTTTCGATTGGACTTCGATGTCATCATAAAACATTTTGATGGATCTTCGATGCCATCGAAGATTAGTTCGAGCCATCGAACATATGTCCAACATCAAATGTATACTCCTTGGACAGTTCTTCGATGTCATCGAATAACCCTTTGATCCCTTCGAATGTGTTTGTTTGATGCCATTGAACTGGATGTCTAGCAACTGAAAAACTTTCTGGACAGTTCTTCGATTCCATCGAAGTGGGACTTTGATCCCATCGAAGTGATCATTTTTCTGTCCGTTTTATGATTGTTGGAGCTTTATTTATAAAAGTGGGGGATTTGATTTTTTAGCTAAATAGAGAAATTTTAGAGATTTAGAAGCAACCATCATTGCCAACACCCTTAGGCTTTAATCCTAACCAATACAAGTCATCTTGTGATTCATTACATGAATGGAGCATTCAAAGTTCACTTAGAAGATGAACTTATCTCTCTTGATCTCTAGAGTTTAAACATTAAAATCAATAGCTAAATCCTTGTTTAAACTTTATAGAGAGACCCTTGTAAGTGAAATTCTCTAGGTAACCATTATCTATTAGGCACAGAGATTTCAAACCTACCTCCTAGCACCTTGGGCATCTCAATTGGAGCATCGAATGCAAGGTCGCTAATCTTGGAGCCAAAGCATTGGCAACGCTTGATTGGGGGAGCATACAGGGAGCTGATTGAAGCATGGGGAGTGAAAATCAAGCAACCCAAGCGGCGCATTGATGGGACTCAAATCGAACAAGTAAGGTTGTTAAATTGTAGAGTCCACATGCTCTTTCCTTGTGTAGGATTGAGTATGAGAGTTTGAATTGTCAAACTCATTAGGTTCGGTTGTAGGACCTAAGCCCTTGTGAAATGGCTAAATCAAGTCTCTCTAAGGAGCTTTAGTAGAAGTATACGTATGTGTTTAAGGTTGAGAGGAATCTTGTTAAACTCTTTGGTTGAGTGGAACCATTAAACACCTTAATAGGTTGGGAGGAACCTTGTTAAAATCTTGGGTTGGGTGGAACCCTAAAACCTTTCAATAGGGTAGAACCAGATTAAAATACCTAGGTTGAAAGGAACCTGATTTAAACTTTCTTAGTGAAATCTGGTGTACTCAAAGGGTGAGTACGGGAACCAGGAGTGGAGTAGACAAGTAGTCGAATCACTATACATGCTTGTGTTTGTAATGTATTTAAGCACATTTCTACTTATGTATTATATGTTTAATTGCTTAATTATGAATGCTTAATTAGAATGTATGCTAGGCACTAGATAGACACATGCACACACAAGATGTATTTCAATAGTTGTATAGACTTGAGCTTATATGATTGCATCTCATATAGTCCACATAGGTTACATAGATTGGTTGCTTGATTAGTTAAATAATTAGTAATATGTGCGTATAGACTATTTGCTAAATAGTTATATCTTTTCTAGTCTATGTGATTAAACTCACTAAGGCTTGGAAGCCTAAGTGTTCTTGCTTAGTTTAATTTGTTAAATTAGTTAAATAGGTGAAAAGAATTTCAAAAGGTCCTAATCACCCCCTGTTTAGGACTTAACTATTATTTTAGTAGTTTTGCCAAGCTTTCGGAAAGCACGGAGCGTAACAAGGTGTTGTGTTAGACTACCACACGCAATTTCAGTTGTGACCATAGTTAAGTAATAAGCGACTAGTTTTACACTTTTGTCCATAGTTGAATTAAGTAATGATTTTTTAGGACTTTAAACTCTTAAAAAATTTCTAAATTGCACAAGCTAGAAATCGTACTTTGGTATAGGTAAAGAAAGAAGCTCCTAAAACTTTTCTCAAGATCAACAGGTGTAAACCAATTGCAGTAGTCACTTGAGTTGGGGAGTCTTTGATTCCCTGACCCAATGTGGACCGACAATGTTTAGCTAACCACAAATATCGAGATTATTGGCCAATGGCTACTCCAAGTCTAATTACAATGTGATGGGGTTTTCCTCCTTAGTACAGAGGAGAAAAGGTGCAGCCTGCGTGTGGTCGGGCGCCCGGACCAAGTGTGGTTGGGCGACCAAAATTCACCCGGATGGCAGCCTAGCTGTTGGACTGTTTTCACAACAGTCGGGCGCCTGATGGTCAGGTGACCCGGCGCCCGGTGCCCTGGGCGGGTGCCCGACCATGTTGGTCCAAGCGCCCGAAATTCGAGACTCTTCTCCCTATGCACGCTGGACGGTTTTTAGGTTGTGCGGGCACCAGACAGTCCACTAACTGGGCGCCCGACCCTACGTGACTGCTTATACGCAGTTTCCTATTTGGGTTCTAATTCCTCCGGTTCTCTACTTAAGGGGTTCCAAATTGGGATTAGGGTATCCTATTGAAGTGTTTTCACGTCCAAGGTTAGAGAAGAGAGAAAGAGAAAAGAGAGAGAGAAGAAACTTGTAGGAGGGAGATATTGCTTGAAGATGTGATCTTCGACGCAACAGTCATCTCAACGCTTCTACGTCCTCATGATCGGTGAGATCTCTCCGTTTTCATTATTCTCTTATTATTTATCCACTCCTACGTGAGTGAAGAAGGTTTGATCCAAGCGGTGTGTGCTTGTGATCGGTTGTAACATTCTTCTTCATAGTGAATTGTTACTCTGGACTAGGTCTCGTGGTTTTTACCTCTTCGAGGGTTTTCCACGTAAAATTCTCTTGTGTCATGAGGTTGTTGATTGGCTTTTGATTATTGCATTATCATAGCCCATAATTCTAGTATATTGGGGGACGAGATCCTAAGGTTTATGTGAAATGCACTCAACAAAGTGGTATAAGAGAGTTCAGGTTGGTTGAACGGAGTGGGATCGGTTCTAAATTATGAAAGGTGGCTCATCAAGGATGATTAGTCTCAATGAATCCAACTGGACCATATGGAAGGCTAAGATGGAGGACTTTCTTTATTGTAAAGACTTGTATTCTCCAATCTTAGGCATATCAGCGAAAAAAATGGATATGTCAGATGATGATTGGAAGAAGCCGGACTGGAAGGTGGTAGGGTTTATTAGACAATGGTTGGACAATTTCGTATTCCACCACGTGTCTACGAAAACCTTAGCCGCTAGCCTATGGCTGAAATTGCAAGGGCTGTATGAGAGGAAGACATCCGACAATACGATTTTTTTGATAAGACGACTTGTAAATCTCAAGTTAAAAAATGGTGGTTCTGTGGCTGAACACATGAATGAGGTCCGCAACATATTGAACCAACTCTCCATTATGAAGATGGTCCTGGACAATAAACTACAGGCTTTACTATTGCTTAGCTCAATGCCTGACAGTTGGGAGACATTAGTGGTGTCTCTAAGAAACCCCGCTCTATACAGAAAGGTGTCCATAGGACAGGTAACTAGTTGTCTCTTCAATGAGGAGACAAGGAGGAAGTCTCAGGGTTCTACTCAACAAGAGGCCATTGTGACATAAGATCGGGGGAAAGGAAAGAACAGGAAAAGCGGGATGGCCCGAGATAAATCAAGAGGCAAGTCGAGTGTCAGGAATGATGTTAAATGCTGAAATTGTAGCAAGAAGGGCCACTATAAGCATGAATGTCATAAGAAGAAGAATGACAGGAAAGGAAAATGAAAGGAGAAGGAAGATGAATCAGACTCCACTATGGTTGCCTTAGATTGCAATGTTGTGGTTATTTTTTTGGCAGATCACGATATTTGTCTCACGGCTACGAGTCGAGACACTAACTGGGTGATATATTCGGGAGACTCCATGCAGAGATTTCTTCACGAGCTACAAGTCAGGTTACTATGAGACAGTGAAGATGGAAAATTCTGGTGTATTGAATATCATAGGGGTTGGGACCGATGTGGAGCTACACATTGGTTCTCAGGGATGTGAGGCACATTCCAGACTTTCGCCTCAACTTGATGTCGACGGGAAGGCTGGATGATGATGGCAATGAAAGCCGATTTGTTGGTGGGCGCTGGTGTTCGCTTCCCCAAGTGTAGGGTTGCGATGTAGTAATAATCTCGGTAAGACCGAGGTCGATCCACAGGGAAGGAAGTAAACAATGCAAATTATCCTAATAACTAGAATCTAAAGAGGTTTGTGAAATTGGTTTTGAAGATAAAATAGAAAATCTGATAATGGAAAGATAACTAGAGCATCAAGGATCCACTTATAGCTCTTCTTAGATGCATAATTCGCTATGGTTTCTCACTTTCTCAACTAGAATCGAAATTAAGATCTATCTAGTTGGATGATAGAGCGGTTAAAACAATCAACCTGACATATGTATGATCAATGTACATGATTCACTCAATGCAAGCTAGGACGCGCATACTCAATAGCATAGGTCAGTCCCAATTCCAATAGACTAAGTTCACAACCATGACCATCATTAAGTCCTGTCACAAGACAAAGCTAGATCATGATTTGAACTTGATTCAAATCACATACATAGTCTCAAACATACTTCAGAAATCCATAAAAGTAGAACTTTGGTAGGAAGTTCCCACATGAAGATCATAGTACTAGAGTGTACTCCAATTCCTCGGATCATACAGGTCTAGACTAACACATAACAATTAAGAACTCAAGTAATTCTTCCAAACATCTATGAGTCATCATAAGACTAAGAAAAACTACTTTATTACTTGAATTAAACTTCAAACCATTGTTCTTAAACATGAAATCCAACTTGAAACCAATAAAATGAATTAAACAATCTAAGAAAACTATAAGGTTTACCTCTTAGCTCTAGCTAAGAGATTAGCTAATGAAAAGCATATTAAAAATAAAACTAGAACTAAGAAAAAGAAGAAAAACTAGCTGGAGGAGGCTAGGAAGCCTCCTATGACTTGAACTCCTTGCTCCCCACGTCCTTGGTTGCCATGGAATAGAAGAGAGCACCTCCTTTTATAATACAGCAAGAGTACCGCAACATAACATATTTTGTTTCGCTTCGTACGGCTTAACCAATGGTCGGATTGCCTTCAAATTTGATTTGTAGCTTCCTTGTAACGTGATCTTCCTCATAGATGATTTAGATTTCCAAGATTATCTTCTGAATGGGCCCACCAATCATATCACCGACCGCCTCTCAAAATCTCGCACTTCGGGTACCTTCAGAACCAGTCATCTTACTTTCAACGCTCTAGAGTGTACAGATGTCGGATTGATTCCAAATTTTGAACATTGGTAGAAAACTTCCACCTCTATATGATAGATGGATTAGATTGTCCAAAACAATCCCAGAATGTGGTCCGATAATTAGAACACTTAGGGCTTTTATAAACTCTGCGTAGTTGGATCTTTCTAGATGGTTCATCTTTCTTCAACTGGTACGATCAAACCATACATCCTTTTCATCTAAAACTTTATGGCTATTCATATATGGATGTGTTCTAGAAGGTGGTCTAAGTAGATTCTTCATATCACCAATGATGGGCCACCTGGACCGTCCCAGAGTGGAGTAGGCGGAATCTAGAACTTTCTGGACAGTTCGTATTGTTTTGGCCACCACGATCAATCCGTAGCTCTGTTCGACACGAAACCACTTGGGTTAGTTCGGCGTCGAGCTCCTCTTCGACATGGATATGTTGGATTTCCAAATATCATTAAGATGGGCCCAAAAAACTAGTTTCGAAAATCCAAAAATGGGAATAGCCTGTATCTGAAATCTGACTCCTGAAAGTGCATGGCCGACCTGTCATCCAGCCGGTCGGCCGACCGGTCGGACGACAGGTCTGCCTTAACAAAATCAGTCCAGAGAATTTTCTATTTCTGGAAGGTTTTGCCGGCCGGTCGGTGGCTATGGCCGGCCAGCCGGTCAAGCTGTAAATTGTGACTTTTTCACATTTTTCTTCCTCCATTGCATTGCATTGCATCTTTCCTCCATCTCATATCATTTATTTCTTTGATCTTCAAGGCATACAAAGTGACTCTTTTAACCATGAATTGGTGAAGTCTCCCTCTCATTCCTACAATCACAAATTCATGCATTAGATTAGTCTTTAAATCATGATAACCATGCATAATGAGTGATGAATTGGGGTTAGAATATGCACAATTAAGAGCTCAACAGCTGGAAGCTCATCAAGGGTTCGTTGATCATAGCTAGAGGAAAGAAGTGTTGCACCTTTTACAAAGCAAGTGTTAGTGTATGCAAGAGTGGGTTGAACGCAACAGAAGATTCAGCTACTGACATGTGGCACAGGCGTCTAGGCCACATGAGTGAAAAAGAGCTTCAGCTATTAGCAAAGAAGTGGCTCCTTCCAGACGTGACAGGTATACCTCTCAAAACCTGTGTTGAATGTTTATTAGGAAACAGCATAGAGTTTCAGTTGTTAAATCTATTTTCCATGTTAATAAAAAGCATATTAGATTTGGTTTATTCTAATGTGTGTGGTCCTATGAGGACAAAAACCTTAGGTTGGGCATTATATTTTGCCACTTTTATAGATGATGCATCTATGAGGGTTTGGGTTTATGCTTTGAAATCCAAGGACGAGGTCTTTGCTGTGTTTAAAATGTTTCATGCTATAGTCAAGAGAGAGACAAGTAGATCATTGAAGTGCATCCGCATTGACAATGGTGGTGAATACATTAGTGACTTCCATGAGTATTGTAAGTCACTTGGTATACAGTATCAACAGACGATTCCTAAGATCCCCCAGCAAAAATGGTGTGGCTGAACGAATGAATCGCACAATTATAGAGAGAATCAGATGCATATTATTCCATGCAAAGTTACCCAAGATGTTCTGGGGAGAAGCAATGCACACAACAGTGCATTTGATAAACAGGTCTCTGTTGGGGTCCCAAAAGTTAGGATCCTCAAAACAGGGATTACAAGTGTACAATCCATCACATCACGAGATTTAGGCCCAGCGCATCAGCAAATTCGGCAAAAATCACAACGAACATAAGACTTTACCAAAAATGGAAAGTGGACCCAGGGGCGGGCCCCATATTGCATTATGATCAGAACCTTCTAAATTTAGGAGGGTAAGTTTAATCATAGACAAATAGAGCTAGTGCATCAGCATTCATTACAAAGCGGGCCCCACAAATCATCATTTTTACAAGATAATCACAAATAAGTACGTCGGCGCATCAAGAAATTCATCCAACGCATCAAGAAATTCAGACAGCTTTTAGAAGTGAATTTCAGGACGCACTGACCCTCAGCCCGTCAAGAAATTCACCCAGCGCATCAAGAAATTCAGACAGTGAATTTCAGGACGCACTGACCCTCAGCGCATCAAGAAATTCACCTAGCGCATCCAAAATTCAGGAATTTTAGGACGCACTGACCCTTAGCGCGTCCAATAAATCAGGCATTTTCAGGAATTTCAGGATGCACTAATAGCCAGTGCGCCCTAAAAATCATCATTTAAACTAAGGCATTTTAAGACGCACCGAATGCTTTTCTCGATGCGCCGACCTATTTTCTCGACGCACTACACGTGGCAACCTCCTATTGGCCGACATTCGGTATTTTTGGGTATAAATACCCCTCCCTTACTGTTCATTTGGACGGATCAAGAGAGAGAGAGAGAGAGAGAGAGAGTTTTATCCTTTGGATTTTTTGAGAAACCGTCGAAATCCCTTGCTGGAATCCTTTTTCCGACGCCGGAAATCCCACCCCGACCACAACAGGTCTGGCGAAGAAATAACCTAAAATTATACAAGTATAATGGCACATCGCAAAATACGTTGAATCAAACTTAGCTTGTTTTATCGACGCGCTGACCCTTGGTGCATAACAAAAATAGCCCGGCGCATCACAAAAATAGCCCAGCACATCAGGAAAATCAGTCGTTTATGAAACAAGTCATTTTTGGACGCACTGTCTCCAGCGCATCGTAAAAATAGCCCAGCGCATCAGAAAAATCAGTCGTTGATGAAACAAGTCATTTTCAGACGCATTGGCCCTAACGCATCATAAAAAATAGGCCAGCGAATCAAGAAAATACACATCTTAAAGAAAGTCATTTTTTGGACTCACTAGCCCCAGCGGATCATAAAAATAGGCCAGCGGATCAGAAAAATTAAACATTTTAACAGTTATTTTTGGACGCACTGGCCCCAGCACGTCAGTAAAATCAGGCCAGCGGATCAGAAAAATCAAACATTTTAACAGTTATTTTTGGACGCACTGGCCCCAGCACTCTAAACGTCCATTTCAGCATCTTTAAATCTTCATTTTGTGATATTTTTGGGCCTCGTTTGGGCCTATTTTGGGTATTTCGAGCGTTCTGAATGCAATGGAGTAGTCAAATAACTCATCCGAGCAACCCAATGAGCAGAATACAAGCCTACGGAGTCCAATCCGATCCAGTGAGTTGAACGAAGTAATTTCTCAGAAAAATGCCGCTAATGTCCAGAATCATACCAATGTATCATCATTACATGTACTATCATAATATGACCCAGATTCAGGTCCGGACTAAGCAAATGGGATTATGGTTAACACGATAAACCATACCAAGAGAGTTCTAAACTATTACACGAAATTTGTTAAAGACTGACACTTCAAGAACAGTCGATGCCCTAACCATTCAAACGGCATCCGCTGGTTAAGCTGTTCAAGTACATACAACTGCAGATCGGTCTTCCCGTGGTCACCCATCACAAACGACGGGCGCAGGCCCAGAGTCGCACCCCTCGGTTAAAAACCCTGACAGTCTCAGCCTAGATCTCTGGCCAAAACATGGGACATAGACATCTGACTCGTACAAAGATGGATCAGTCCATAACAAAATACAACAAGTACAGGTCTCTACGACCATGAACTCTAAGACCATAGTCCCCGCTAACTAGTCTTCTGCCTTTTAATCAAGGGTCATCGATCATTCGATGTAATTAAGGGCTCGTACCAGATCACGGCCTGAAATGTACAAGATCTCAGGAATAAAATTTACCTTGCGATATCTCTTCTCTTGTGTACTTTTGTGAATGCTTGTGACTGTCTATGAAAGTTTCTATTATTCAGAACCCCAGGACAACAAAACACTAGAAAACTGCGTCTGAGCAATTTTCTAGTTCTAACAAACTGGCGACTCTGCTGGGAATCAAACCCAAAATCTCTGGTTATATCTGAATATAGAAACACTCTAAGATCAATTACTTACAAACACGAATCTACGCATAGGAAGGTTACCACGAGGAGTAATGTTTCGGTGCCCCTCGGGCACCAAACTGGCGACTCTCAACGAGAATGTTCTTCTCTTCATCTTTAAGGCAATAGACATTTAAAAGGTTTTCGAACCCACAAACTCCCACAACTACACATATTTGTCTGCTTCTTGCTTATTTTTGTCAGTTTCTACACCGCGATCAATGGGTTCATACTCCCGATCGCATTTGTGAACTATTCTAATGATTTTTATGCCACAACAGAATTAGCAAGATACTAAAACGGACAGAAGAAATGGTGTACTCAATGACCAATTCATGCACCTTCCTTGCCACCGGAGGCTTTAGCTTCCCCTGCTTCATCCCAACAACGATAGCTGCTTCCAACTCAGGATGACAGTTGGTTGAAACGCGCCGACAGAAGAAAGAGTAGAAGAAAGCAGCCATCTTAGCAGCATGTAAGAAGGCGAATATTGCAAGACCTCGCCCCGTAATCAGGAGGCGATGGCAGCCAAAACAGGGGCAGAAGATCCCTATCAGCAGTCAGGTCATATCAACTAGGTCCTCAGTGCCTGTAATGACAATCGAACAGTTTTCACCATTGTCCAGGATAACTTGCGGCACACGCAAGTCGATTGAGACCGCGCCTGTGAGGAGCTCCGAGCCCACGATAGTTCTCAAGCCAAGACAAGGACAGGTTCAGAAGGTACAACCGATGCCAGTTGCAATGGTTCAAGTAGCGGAGGAAGAAGAGGGACCATACGAAGCAGAAGAATTGCCTACAGTCTAAGATCAGATCGACAGATTAGTTCAAGCCAATCGTGAGACGAATGAACGAATGAGGATCATTTAGGAAGCACTGACCACTTTGATAGCTCAGAACTCTACCAGAAGTCCCGTGCCACCTACGCGTCAGTCAGCCGAAGAGTTTCAAGGGGTAGCGGAAGGGCCAGCTGACACCGAACAGCTTACCCAGGCCAAGAGAGTTTCAGCGGAACAGACGCCAGTCCCAACTGCGCAAATGTCAGGAGAGGAACTGTCGCAAACTATCACAAGCCTCATGCGACAAGAGAAAGAGAAGGAAAGAGGAACCAGGTATAAATACCAAGTTCCATACCCACTGGAGATAGAAGAAATACCATTTCTGGTCAACTTCAGATGCCCAGACTTCGAAAAATTTGACGGTAGAGGATCACCAGAGGAGCATATTACTCACTTCCTCACAGCATTAGGGAATTGGTCGGCCGTCCCACAGTACTGTATGCGATTATTTGGGTCAACGCTAATAGGGAAAGCTTTCCAATGGTACATGTCGCTACCAGCCGGATCAGTGAGATCGTGGGAACAGATGCGAGACGGTTTTAGTAACAGATCTGGCCTTGATCAGACAGAGACAGGGCAAGCTTGTGGAGAGGTTCATGGACCGATGGGGGACGATAGCCTGCTCAATGCCAAGAATTACCCAGTGAGAAAGAACAGATAAAGATGTGTATGCGAGCCCTGGACCCAATGATATAATACGGGTTATCCAGGAATAGTTTTCACTCTTTCTGAGAATTAGCCACCAAAGCACACCTGCTTGAAGAAGCCGCGACACGGGTAAACTTCAGGCCCGAAAGGCAAAGAAGAGGAGTAATGATTGCAGAAACGCATAATATCAACAAAGGCAAAGGCATAATGGATCGGAAGCGACCGGTCGTGGATTCCAAGACGGACATGAAAGCAACGCCTACCCAAGACAGAGGCAAGAGGCCTTATGTTTCTCAAGGAATAACAATAGCCGAGAGAGAAAGAGCCAATGGCCCGTACACATTCGACATGGCCGATCTGATCCCCATCATGGAACAACTAGTGGAAGAAAACATAATCCGCTTACCAGAACCAATTCGTCCACACGACGTTAGGAGGGTGAATGATCCTCGGTATTGTAAATACCATCGATGTCTGAGCCACAAGACAGAAGACTGTTTTAGTCTAAAGCGAAGAATACAAGGGTTGATCAACCAAGGGGTGATCAGTATGAAGTCACCAGAAATAACAAGGATTGAAACATCTGGGGTAATTTCAGCGTTTCCCTCAGAAGAAAGCATCCGATTGCACACCTCGTTCCCTGAACCCGAAGAACCCTAGACTCTGGTCAGCAGCAAGAAGAGGCTCGGGAATAGATGGAGACTCCTCAACCACAAGAGGAAAGGGATGAGGAAGAAGAATAGCCAGGAGAAGAGCCGACTTATTGAGGCACAGGTACATTGTGTGATCGTATCGTTCACAGAACGGCCGTCAACAGGAGAGACATCACGGGCAGGTGAAGAAGAAGTCAATGCAGTCATCCTCCGATCTGGAAAGCAAATGCCGGAACGCATTCTACCAGGACCAATCGACCCGATGCAAGAAGATGAAAATTCGGGTACACCATCAACAAGGCCCCAGGGGCAGAAGTTGAAAGAGAAAGTTGTTGAAGCCACGCCCAGTCGGCCGGAGCCAAGGCAAGGGGCATCACCAGTAGCATATGATGTCGTGTCACACCTACGAAAGGTCCTGACTCGCTTGAGCATATACGACGCCTTATGTCTCTCAAAGGTATATAGGGAGAAGTTGATCAATGCATTGCTAGACAGTGAAGTCAGGGAAGTAATGATGATAGAAATTGAAACAGAAATGAACGATCCCGATAAATTTTGGGAAGGAAATGCACCGATTCAGCAAGCGATGCAGATAGATCACCCCTTTGTAATCACATTCTCCGAAGAAGACCGCATGATTGAAGCAACAAACCATAATCGTCCAGTTGATGGTTACAAGGACGATTAGAGACACAGAAGTTAAGCGATGTATGCTTGACGATGGGTCCGCAGTAAACATCATGTCGTTGAGAACACTACAAAGGTTGGGTTACGGACCATCGGCCCTGCGTCCCAGCACCATGATTATTCAAGGGTTTAATCAAGATAGCCAACGCACTTTGGGGTCGATCACCGTGATGCTAGAAATTGAAAAACTAAAGACGAAAGTAACATGCCAAGTAATCGACGCAGTAACAACGTATAATCTTCTGCTAGGGAGGCCGTGGCTCCATCAGAACCGCGTTATTCCCTCAACCTATCATCAGTGCTTCAAGTACAACAGAGAGAGAGTTCAGTACAGAGTAGCAGCTGACCCGAAGCTGTATACGATTGCAGAATCATTTTTGGCCGATGCCCGGTACTATGACTTGGTCGACGAAAGGGAGGTCATGAAGAAGCCCGATGCGAAACCTCGAGTCAACAAGTTTAAACAGAAAAGTAAGCCCTAGTTTATTACTCAGAAAGAAATCGCAAGTCAGTCAGTCGAAGGACCTTAAGAGACCACCAAGAAGTTTTATATAGTTCTGAAGCACTTGCGACAGCCAGGGCAATCCGTCTTAGAGATGATATCGAACCAGCACATGAGTGTGCTCAAATCTAGCTTCAACGTACCAGTACCGAAGATAGGAAGAGTTAAGCCTTTCCCAAGAGCTCCTAGCCAGTTTTTGGTACCACCAAGTGCCAATGCAAAGAAAGAAATCAAATTTTATTCGGTGCCAAATGAACCTGTGCAGCCTAAGGACGAGGCCGAGAAATCATTCCGTTTACCTCAACCAATAGAGGAGGAAATATACAGTGAAGCCAGCCGCAACATCATGAAGAATATGGGCTTCTATTACTCAGAATCAGCCTCGAATGGTAGAATGTTAGCCCCATTCGAAGAAAACACCGAAGCTTACCAAGGAAGAGAAGGGTTAGGGGCAAAGATGAAGATTAGACATATCAACATGGTGACAATCAGTCCCACAGAAAAGGTGCAGCCATAAGAGGTAGTCGACATCATTCTACCCAGTGCCGCACCCGCACAGATAGAAGACGGGGGACAGCCCACGATAGATGAGCTTGAAGAAATAAATCTGGGAACCCTAGAAGAGCCTAGAAATACATACCTAAGCAAGAATGTCCCAAAAGAAGAGAGGGAGAAATACATCCAATTGTTGAAAGAGAACAAAGATATATTCGCCTGGACATACTCAGAAATGCCAGGGCTTAGTCCAACGATTGCGATGCACAAGCTGAGCATCATGAAAGGAAAAAAGGCGGTCAAACAACCTCAGCGACCATTTCATCTAGATATAGTACCCAAGATTGAAGAAGAGGTTGAGAAGTTAATCCAAGCTGGGTTCATCCTAGAAGTCAAATACCCTCGATGGATTTCAAATATTGTGCCGGTTAAGAAAAAGAACAGTCAAATCCGAGTCTGCGTAGACTTTCGAAACCTCAATGAAGCATGCCCTAAAGATGATTTCCCACTGCCTATCCCAGAACTACTGATCGTCAGCACGACAGGATACGCAGTGATGTCCTTCATAGATGGTTACTCAGGGTATAATCAGATTCGTATGGCCCTAGAGGATGAAGAATCGACAGCCTTCTGTACGACATTAGGCATATACTGTTACCTGCGTGATGCTGTTCGGGTTGAAGAATGCAGGGGCAACGTATCAGCGTGCGATGCAAGTAATCTTCTAGGAGATGATGCATAAGCACATCGAATGCTACGTAGACGATTTGGTAGTGAGGTCGGCCGAGCATGAACAACATAGAGAGCATTTGTGGCAAGTGTTTCAAAGGCTGAGAAAGAAAAGCCTTCGTATGAACTGGTTGAAATGCGCATTCGGGGTTTCCTCTAGCAAGTTCTTGGGGTTTGTTATCAAACACCGAGGTATAGAAATCGACCCGACGAAGATTAAGGTAATCAGGGGAATGCCACCTCCGAAGAATCTCAAAGAGCTGAAAAGTTTTCAAGGCAGGGTCGCGTACCTAAGAAGATTCATCTCAAACTTATCCGGCCGTTGTCAGCCATTTTCACGCCTCGACAAGAAAGGAGTCCAGTTTGAGTGGGATGATGCTAGTCAGAAAGCATTCGACTCTCTGAAAGACCTGCTTGAAAAATCTCCAGTCCTTACAGCATCGATCAAAGGAGAGCCACTAATCCTCTACATCGCCGTCGGTGAAAATTCACTGGGAGCACTCTTAGCCCAAAAAGAACGAAGAAGGAAAGGAAAGCGTACTCTATTACTTAAGTCGCACACTAGTGGGAGCTGAGTTTAACTACTCAGCGATCGAAAAGATCTGTCTGGCATTGATCTTTACCGTTAAGAAACTCAGACATTACTGTCTCTCTCACCAGATAACATTGATATCCAAAGCGGATCCCCTCAAGTTCCTTATGAACAGACCCATGTTGTCTGGGCGGTTGGCCAAGTGGGCCCTTCTCTTGTCAGAATTCGACGTGACATACATGCCAGCTCAGGCTATCAAGGGCAGGCAATTGCAGACTTCCTTGCCGCACATCCAGTACCAAGTGGTGAAGAGATAGAGTATGACCTCCCAAATGATCAGGTTATGACGATTAATGAAGCACGCCACTGGGAGATGTATTTCGATGGTGCAGCCAGAGCGATAGGGTCAGGGGCAGGAGTTATATTCATCAGTCCGCATGGGGACTTGTTACCCTATTCATTTATGATAGTCCCAGCATGCACCAACAATGAAGCAGAGTACCAGGCTCTTATTATCGGGTTACAGTTGGCCCTGGAAATGCAGATCAAGGAAATACGTATCTATGGAGACTCTAGGCTTGTTATGGGACAACTGACGACAGAATATGAAGTCCGCAAGCCCAAGTTATCGCCCTATTGCCACCAAGCGCAGTCCATGTTTGATCAGTTTCAGAACAGCAGTATCTCACATATACCGAGACAGGAGAATGTGCAAGCAGATGCACTTGCTAGTTTAACCGCTGCTTTGGCTAACCCCGGGGGCAGCCCGCTTCAGGTAACAATTGAAGAAAGAAGAATTCTTTCGACGACCGCGTTGCGCAGTGGAGAATTGAGTGCCAATCCCATTTGTTGCTTCGAGATTACAGAGGAAGAAGATTAGAGAAAATGATTCATTGACTATCTGAAGTACGGATTTTTGCCGGAGGACCTCAAAATGCGCACACAAGTCAGAAGACGTGCCAATTCATTTATACTCCAGAATGATGTACTATACAAACGATCATACGAATGAGTACTACTGCGATGTCTAAGCCGAGACGAAGCACACGATACACTGAAAGAAGCTCACGGAGGAGAATGTGGTGCTCACTAGGGAGGGAAGAATTTACACCACCGTGTACGACACATGGGTTACTACTGGCCCGCAATGACGAAGGATGCGATAGAATACGTCAAGAAGTGTTACCAGTGTCAAATCCACGCAGATATCATACATTCACCACCAGAAGAATTGCATCAGTCAGTGATGTCCTGACCTTTCGCAGCCTGGGGCATGGACATGATCGGGTCGATTAGTCCGCCATCCTCCCAGGGGCATCAATACATCCTTGCTGCAACCGATTATTTCTCCAAATGGGCTGAAGCAGTTGCCCTGAGAAATGTGAAAGCCAGACATGTCGAAGGTTTCATTCGACACACCATATTGTACCGGCATGGTATTCCTGAGAGAATTACCACGGACAATGGAACACCTTTCAAGAATGCTACTATCGATAAGCTATATGCGAAGTTCAAGATCAAGCATTGCTATTCATCGCCCTATTATCCTCCTGCAAATGGACTGGCCGAAGCATTCAATAAGACTATCATGAAGATTCTGAAAAAGACAATGACAGAAAATAAGAAAGACTGGGACAGACGATTACCCGAAGCATTATGGGCATATCGAACTACGCACCGCATAGCCACTCGAGCTACACTGGTGTACGGTACGGAAGCTGTGATCCTGATGGAAATCCAAGTTGAATCGCTACGGGTCGTACTTCGGCACTCCCTGACAACCAAGCACAATGCCAAGATCAGAATGGCTGAACTCGATGATTTAGATGAAAAGAGACTCGTAGCCCAATAAAGGCTCGAAATGTATCAGAAGCAAATTTCAACAGCGTACGATAAGCGTGTCAGGGGCAGATCATTTAAGAAGGGTGATCTCGTGCCTAATGATGAAGCGTTCGGCACTGACCCAAGGACCGAAAAGTAAATTTGATTCGAAATGGGATCTCATCTGCATCATCGATGAAGTATATTCCAATGGAGCCTATCGGGTAATAGATTGTAAGGGGCAGGGCATCAGCTCGCTGGTGAATGGTCGATTTTTGAAAAGATATTATACTTAACATAGGCTTATCGTTGTGAGTTGTAAACACCCCATTAGAGGGAAATTGTAATAAAGTAGACACCAAAAGAAAGGATACCACATAATGATTAAATTAAAATATTAATCATCTATTTTGTGCTTGCATAGGTATCAGAAAAGGCATTAAAACTCAGGACACGTCAAGTATGACACCATGCCCTTTTCGAGACCATCGAGAATCGGGATGAGCCCTAAACCAAGACTCGATTACATCTTCGTTCACATGAGTATAGGTTTTAGTCCTAACAGGGGGACATTCCTTTCCAAACGGCCCAATTTATTCGCATTCAAACTAAAATGAAATGATAAGTAGGCTGAAGACACAACATAAATTCAGAACTACAATAGTATTTCCAATTACAAGTAAAGATTGTTACGGTTCAACTATCTAAAGTCTTCAAACATTGTTTTAATAAGTTGACTGCAGATTCTTCGATCACCTTCTGTCTCGTCTCAGCCTCAGCCAAAACTTGGGCAGGGTCGGGATTGTCCTGGAGAGACTGCTTCAGCTCTGCAACCTGTGCCCTCAGGGCATTACACTCGGCCTCGTGCAGGTCGATGGAGTACTGCAGGCGTGCCTTTTGACCACTGAACTTCGAAAGTTTGAGATGGACAACAGAATGTTCAGCTCGTAATCGGGCCATCTCATTTTCAATCTCCGTGAGACGTCCAGTAGCCTCTTGGCATTCAGCGTCAACAGCTTGCCAATCCTTCCTTACTACAGCCATGTCCGCCTCGTGTAACTCAAGTTTCGGAAGGAGGGACTGCAAGTGACCGCATTTTTCCTCGACAGAAGGGTCAACCTTGATGAGCCTTGCTTCGTTTACTCGAGCTATCCCTTCCTTGAACTGAGTTACGTGGCTGATGATAAAAGAAGTGTTAATCCCGAACCACGCAGCGTTGAGTTCTAGTGCCTGCAGTGCTTCGTCCAAAATAGACCATTCATCTCTGTTCTTTAACGAGTCAGCGATATCAGATAAGAGGCTCTTCAGAAGATTCGCTTTGGTCCTTGACAAGCCTCGGAGAGATGAAGTGAATACATCAGGCAAAACTGCAGGAACTGGGACGCTGGCAGGAGCATCTGCTGACCAAGAAAATGATAAACGTTAACATACAAAAGCCACAGAAGAAAGGAAGCAAACAAAATAATAGACATAAGAAGTATACCAGCAGCTTCAGGAACTTCATCGACCGGTGCACTGGTTGAAGCGACAGGTCTTGATGAGGCTGGGACACATTCAGTTACAACTTCTGCTGCTGGCTCAGGCAATTCAGGAGAAGAAAGTACAACGATCTCAGGGGCAGTGGTGACTTGAATTGATTTAATAGCAGGAGGTGCTTCTGTGACAGGCTCCGGTGCACTAATAAAATCGGAGGGCATAGTTTCTTGAGAAGGAGGTGCTGCCCCTTCCGTAACAGTAGCAGGTCCTGCCTCAGGGGTAGGGTTAGGGTTGGTTGCAACCTCAGTACTGGCAGGGTCGGTAAGGGGAGGATCTTCAGCTTGTACCCCACTATCAAGGTCCATAGGGATGGGTTCTGTGTCTGCTTCGGGAACAGATCTATCATACATTGGCTCATTATCTTCACCTTCCTCTGTGGGGCGATTTCCACTCAGGCCTGCTTGAGAACTCATCTCCCCTTCCTCCCTTGGTCCATTTGCATTGTTGATCGGGATGCTGTCGGCAGTTTTGGAGAGTCGACTCCGTAGCTTTTCAGCCCTGTACAGCTTCCACATATCCTTGATCTTCTTCCCTCCATCGACAACAGGAACACGATGGGCGGTCTTCACTCTAGGACCAGACCGCTCAGGAGACAGTTCAGAATCACTATCTCCTGGAACGGAGCGTCTGGATAGGCTCGTCCGACTCGCTGGACTCTGATCATAACCTCCCCGACCACCGGTAGACGGGATCCTGCTGCAGCACCATCACCGCCCTCACCACCACCTTCTCCACCATCCTCGACATTATCATCACCATCACCACCCTCAACATCGCCGCCACCTCCTCCATCATTGCCATCGTCAGTGTCATTGTTGTCTCCGCCATCATCCCCACCGGCATCCTCATCTCCACCAACACCGCCTGCCTCGTTAGCCTCGTCATCATCATCATCACCGATGTCATAACGCTCTCTCTGTCCCTCTGTCATGGGACCAACGAGTGGGGAATCCGGATTCCCTTGCAGTGTGACCCTCTGCCCATAAGCGATCCAACCTTCAAGTGTGTGCTCAGGCTTCTCATGATCTATTATTACGTTCAGAGAGGTCACAAACTTCTGCACGCCCGGAGTGGCCAGTTGACGGAGTGACTCTGCCACATAGCCCAGACCGTCAGCAGGAGTAGGGTCGACGATCGGAGGAGAGACAAAGACAGGATCAGCTACGTGCTGATTGTTTTGGATTAAGGAATATTGGTGAGCCCACCACCTTATCCACCCATACGTAGCACCGGGAGTATACTCAGTGCCTGGAACAATGAAAGAGCAACCCGATCTAGTAAGCAAGAGCTGTCGCTATATCCATTTCCAATGTATCGGCCCCGTACCATAAGCTCGCTGTTCTCGTGTCACGGGTTCGAGAGTTTCTGGCACCCCTTGGTCATAACCAAACTGACGGGCGAATCTGTTGGGGTAGTAGGGCTCTCTCCAAAACTCAGCACCCTCCCTCAGAGGCAGAGAGCCCGGGTGGATTGATATCAGAAAACAACGCCCGTAGGAGCCTAAGGCTCTCATCATCATCCAGCAGAACCAGGTCTTCACTGTTGGTACCCGAGAAAAGGAAGAAGTCGACATTGTCATGGCGAGCTATCTTTGTCTCGATAGTCGCCAAGTTCCTGCTGTTCATCCTCCGCTTTTGGAAAGCATGTAATGGGATCGATCCTTTTCGAATGAAATCTTTAAGTTATATGCCGTAGACCCAAGGGAAGTAAACCCTGAGCCAGCCCGAGAAGAAATGCCACCAGCAAAAGAAGGAATTCAGTCCAAAAGAGGCAAAACCCTTATTGCTGATGACACCGCCGAAGGCCCGGTAGATAGAGCACAAGACTACCGGGGCCAGTGCATAGCGATGGGCGTTAGCCAGGCTCCCTGCTACGGCAAAACAGGAGACTCTCACACTGTCTGCCTGTTTAGAACTTAGGAGGGCCACACAGCATAGCCAATAGGCTAGAAATCCAGCGAGTTCGTAGGTGGGAGATAACTTGTTCGGCTACAGGAACTTCGTCTTCATCTTGGTCTCTAAGACCAATTTATCTCTGCGACCTTCATCGTATGGCGCATAATCCAAGCTGAGAAAGGAAGAGAGTCATCAGTAAAAGAAAAAGATAGAATGACATGAAAATACACTACTCGAGTTAAGAAACTCACTTCAGGCCATGACTGAAGTAAATCAACCAATCTTCAAAGGGCACCTTATCCTTGGAACCCAAGAATTGCGGAAGCTCCGTGAATAACTCGTAGCAGGCTTCTAAATAAAAGCCTTCATCAACACCCTTCTTCTTCTTGGACAGTTCCTCGTCGCTGGGCGTCCATTCGTCATAAATTCTGCCACGGATAGAGAGACCTGCTATTCGGTACAAATCCCAAAGGGAGATACTCATTTCTCTGTAAGGCAGATGGAAGGAGTTTGTGATGGAACTCCAATGGTTCAAAAATCCCTTGTAGACACACGGCTCTCGGTAGAAGTAACTTGACGTTGCCTGAATGGCCCTTAGGAGACCCACCTGCTTCAGGGTGTCTTCATGTTGTTCAATAATTCGATTAGCCCAAGCTTCATAGCCAGGGTGAGGACTCAGATGTCCTCGGGTCCGGAACCCACCTGTCGGCCAGATCTCTGCATCTGACAAAGGGCGTAATCTCTGACGCAGTGTCTCATAATAGTGGGTCAGAAACGGTTGGTGGGGATTATGGTTTGGCTCCAAAACTATCATGTCGTTCTCCCCAAGGACAAACTGCAGTGTGCCATTCTTAGACACGATATAGTTGAGAAATGTCTCCGGGATGGACGTCCAAGAGTCGACACTGTAGAAGGAATTGGCACGGCACACATCCGAGGGCTCGATACTCGGAATAGAGCGATACAGCTGAAAGCTCTTGAGAAATTAGATATACTGCTTCGTGCACGGGTTCCGTATCATGAGTGACGACACTGCTAGTTTCACTAACGACCAGACAACCTTCATTCTGTCCGACTTCGATCTAGCTTGATTCTCCATATATACCTGTTTAGCGCTCTTGCCAGATGTCTTCGGACGGCCACGCTTGACAGATTGCACGGGCGCGATCAGGCTTGCCTCACCTTCTTCGGACCCAACAACGTCATCGGTCCGAAAGCCTCGTAGGGGAGCATACCATGCGTCCCATTCTTCTTGAGTGCCCTCATCAGGATGGGTCGGTAAGGCTTTGTAGCAGAGTTTCTTCCGTTGTACGTTCTTCGGAAGTGTTAAAATGCGCTCATAGAAGTTGAACTTCTCCGGAGGATGGAACCATTGCGGATTCTGGTCGGATGGCCGTGTCACCTTCTTGGACGAATGTCTCTTACGTTTACGAGTAGTCGCCTTAGAACCGGAAAGACCAGCCTGGGAAGAACCACCATCCATGAGTATCTGCACGAGCACACCGAAATATGAGACAAAGTGCAAACATCGAGATAAAGCATCTTCAGGTATATCTAAACTTTACTCACTTTAATTAAAAGTAAGCGTCACACTGATTCCAGAATGACCTAAGTTCCTAGACGTATAGGGCCCGGCATTCTCCCAAAAAATAACAACTAGATGAGAATAAGGACTAGAGTGGGAATGACGGACCCCATACATCTTTAAATAACTGCCTCTGATTCCATGGGTTAGAACATTCTGAATCAGGATATAAATTTGATAAAGGGCACCACTCATTTTGGGCTTAAAAGATCAAAATTTCATGATCGCATAAAGTCCGAAAACCGTGTACGCTGAGCTCAGTGCATCAGATGAGTCACAAATTTCATTAAACACAACACAAGTGCGTGGTAGACCCTAACGCATCACTAAAATAGACAACTCACAAACCTCAGAAATTAGTGCGTGCTAGCCCCGGTGCGTTAAAAAATTCAAGATTTCTGTACGCGCGGGACCCAGCGCATATGATAAATCAGGAAAAATTCACAACTGTGAGAAAGAGCACGCGCTGAACATAGCGCGTCTTGGAATGAATACACGCTGAGCATGGCGTGTCTTAAAATTGGACAATTCCAAGTTCGGAAGACTAGTACGTGCTACGTCTGGCGCGTGGTAAAATGGGTTTTCCTGCAAAACATGGGAGTACGCGCTAGACTCAACGCGTCAACAAAATGGTTTAAAGACAAAATTGTAATGCGTTGGACCCAGCGCGTTAACTAAGCAGGCGCACAAGGCCATGGCGCGTCTAAAAAATCTAAAAATTCCAAAGTTCCTTTTCATGACGCGCTGGGCGTAGCGCGTCGAATAAATCACCAACCTTGAATTACTTGACGCGCGGGATAATTAAAGTCCGCGCTCGTGACCTTTTTTTGACGCGTTGCCGAAAATATGGACGCGCTGGCAGGGAGCTCTGGTCACTAAAAAATGAATGGAAATGACGAGAATGACCTGAGGTTTCCTATTTATAGTGGGACCCGAAAAATCTGATGTGCCGCAATGGATGATCGTGTCCATCTCAACACATCGGAGGGGCATCTGTTGGGGTCCCAAAAGTTAGGATCTTCAAAACAGGGATTACAAGTGTACAATCCATCACATCACGAGATTTAGGGCCAGCGCATCAGTAAATTTGGCAAAAATCACAACGAACACAAGACTTTACCAAAAATGGAAAGTGGACCCAAGGGCGGGCCCCACTGTGCATTATGATCAGAACCCTCCAAATTTAGGAGGGTAAGTTCAATCATGGACAAATAAAGCCAGTGCATCAGCATTCATTATAAAGCGGGCCCCACAAATCATCATTTTTGTAAGATATTTTTGCAAGATAATCACAAATAAGTACGTCGGCGCATCAAGAAATTCATTTAGCGCATCAAGAAATTTAGACAGTTTTTAGAAGTGAATTTTAGGACTTACCGACCCTCAGCGCATTAAGAAATTCACCCAGCGCATCAAGAAATTCAGACAGTGAATTTCAGGACACACTGACCCTTAGTGCATCAAGAAATTCACCTAGCGCATCCAAAAATTCAGGAATTTTAGGACGCACTGACCCTCAACGCGTCCAATAAATCAGGCATTTTCAGGAATTTCAGGACGCACTAACAGCCAGTGCGCCCTAAAAATCAGCATTTAAACTAAGGCATTTTAAGACGCGCCGAATGCTTTTCTCGATGCGCCGACCTATTTTCTTAACGCGCTATATGTAGCAGCCTCCTATTGGCCGACTTCCGGTATTTTTGGGTATAAATACCCCTCCCTTACTGTTCATTTGGACAGATCTAGAGATATAGAGAGAGAGAGAGAGTTTTATCCTTTGGGTTTTTTGAGAAACCGCCGGAATCCCTTGCCGGAATCCTTTTTCCGACGCCGGAAACCCTTTTCCGATCGCCGAAAATCCCACCCCAACCACAGCAGGTCTGGCGAAGAAATAACCTAAAATTATACAAGTATAATGGCGCATCGCAAAATACGTTGAATCAAACTTAGCTTGTTTTATCGACGCGCTGACCCTTGGCGTATCAGAAAAATAGCCCAGCATATCAGGAAAATCAGTCGTTTATGAAACAAGTCATTTTTGGATGCACTGGCTCCAGCGCATCGTAAAAATAGCTCAGCGCATCAGGAAAATCAGTCGTTGATGAAACAAGTCATTTACGGACGCACTGGCCCCAGCGCATCACAGAAAATAGGCCAGCGGATCATGAGAATACACATCTTAAACAAAGTCATTTTTTGGACGCACTGGCCCCAGCGCATCATAAAAATATGCCAGCGGATCAGAAAAATCAAACATTTTAACAGTCATTTTTGGACGCACTGGCCCTAATGCGTCAGTAAAATCAGGCCAGCGGATCAGAAAAATCAGCACTCTAAACGTCCATTTCAGCATCTTTAAATCTTCATTTTGTGATATTTTCGGGCCCCGTTTGGGCCTATTTTGGGTATTTCGAGCGTTCCGAACGCAATGGAGTAGTCAAATAACTCATCCGGGCAACCCAATGAGCAGAATGCAAGCCTTCGAAGTCCAATCCAATCCAGTGAGTTGAACGAAGTAATTTCTCGGAAAGATGCCGCAAGTGTCCAAAATCATACCAATGTATCATCATTACATGTACTATCATAATATGACCCAGATTCAGGTCCGGACTAAGCAAATGGGACTATGGTTAACACGATAAACTATACCAAGAGAGTTCTAAATTATTACATGAAATTTGTTAAAGACTGACACTTCAAGAACAGTCGATGCCCTACCCATTCAAACGGCATCCGTTGGTTGAGCTGCTCAGGTACATACAACTGCAGATCGGTCTTTCCGCGGTCAGCCATCACAAACGACGGCGCAGGCCTAGAGTCGCACCCCTCTGTTAAAAATCCTGACAGTCTCAGCCTAGATCTCCAGCCAAAACATGGGACATAGACATCTGACTCGTACAAAGATGGATCAGTCCATAACAAAATACAACAAGTACAGGTCTCTATGACCATGAACTCTGAGACCATAGTCCCCGCTGACTAGTCTTCTGCCTTTTAATCAAGGGTCATCGATCATTCAATGTAATTAAGGGCTCGCGCCAGATCACGGCCTGGAATGTACAAGATCTCAGGATCTCTATAATAAAATTCGCCTTGCAATATCTCTTCTCTTGTGTACTTTTGTGAATGCTTGTGACTGTCTATGAACGTTTATATTATTCAGAACCCCGGAACAACAAAACACCAGAAAACTGCGTCTGAGCAATTTTCTAGTTCTAACAGTCTCCATCAGCCCCATTGAATGGAGAAGTACCTAAGAAGATGTGGACTGGACGAGATCAGTCGTACAGTCATCTCGGGGTGTTTGGATGCAAGGCATCCGTTCACGTACCAAAGGACGAGAGGTCCAAGCTCGATGTGAAGATTAGGTAGTGTGTGTTCTTGAAGTACAGTAATGAAAAGTTAGGTTACAGCTTGTGGGATCCGACCGAGAAGAAGCTTATCAGGAGCATAAATGTGGTTTTCTTTGAAGATTAATGTACAGATGACGTTTATAAGCCAGAGAAGACCTAGCCTAGTTCAGGTGAACTAGAGAACATGGATCTGGTTACTCCTCCCGTGGTGCCTGATGTTGGAGGAGTACAGCAAGGTGCAGAGGATGTGGGAGTCCCTACAAAAGATGGATCGGGGGAGCAGCCCCCACTTGATCCACCTGTTGAGCCACAGGTGAGGGGGACATCGAGGGAAAGACATCCGTCTAAGAAGTACTCGCTACATGAGTACAATATGCTCACTGATGGGGGAGAGTCAGAAGACTATTCTAAGGCCCTAGCCTGACGAGCATAAGGGGGAGTGGTTGAAATCTATGCAAGAGGAGATGAAATCCTTACATAAGAACCATACCTATGATATGGTGAAATTTCTTGAGGGCAAGAAAACTCCGAGCAACAAGTGGGTGTTCAGAAAGAAGAATGAGCAGAAGAATTCACAAACGAGGTTCAAGGCCAGGCCGGTAGTGAAAGGGTTTGGTCAGAGGAAATGTATAGACTTCAAGGAGATATTCTCACTAGTGGTGAAGATGACATATCTATACGGGTGTTGCTTGGGTTGACGGCTAGCATGGATCTGGAGATAGAGCAGTTAGATGTTAAAACTGCCTTTCTCCAAGGTGACCTGAAAAAAGAGATCTACATGCACCAAACAGAGGGGTTTGAAGTTAAGGGCAAAGAGCATATGGTGTGTAAGCTCAGGAAAAGCTTGTATGGGTTGAAACAAGCTCAACCACTGTGTGTTCACGCGCAAGTTCTCAGATGGTGATTTCTTAGTTCTGCTATTGTACGTTGATGATATGCTCATCATGGGAAAGTACATCAAGAAGATTGACAGGCTGAAACAGGAGTTGGGCAAGTTGTTTGCGATGAAAGACTTGGGCCCGGCAAAACAGATCCTAGGAATGGAAATAACCCGTGACAGAAGTAGTAGGAATCTTTGGTTGTCACAAGAGCGGTATATTGAGAAAGTCCTAGAGCAGTTCAATATGAAAGCAGTAAAGCGCGGTCAGTACTCCACTAGATGGTCACTTCAAATTGAGCGACAAGCAGTGTTCTAAGACGAAGGCAGAAGTGGAAGAGATGCGGAAGATACCCTATGCGTCAGCAGTATGAAGTTTGATGTATGCTATGGTGTGTACACGCCCAAACATAGCATATGCAATTGGTGTTATCAGCCGGTATCTTGCAAATTCTGGCAAAGAATATTGGGCAACGGTGAAATGGATACTACGGTATCTGAGAGGCTCATCCAGGTTGAGCCTATGCTATGGTGACGGAAAACCTGTGTTAGAAGGCTACACAGATGCAGATATGGCAGGTGACATACACTCTAGGAAGTTTACATCAGGGTTTATGTTCACGTTTGCAGAGGGAGTGGTCTCTTGGCAGAGCAAGCTACAGAAAGTCGTAGCATTGTCGACGATAGAGGCCGAGTACATTGCTGTTACAGAGGCATATAAAGAGATGCTTTGGATGAAGAGGTTCCTACAGGAACTCAGCCTGAAGCAGGAGGAGCACGTGGTCTATTGCGATAGCTAAAGTACTGTAAACTTGAGCAAGAATCAAAGTCAGCACTCCAAGTTGAAGCACATAGAGATTCAGTATCATTGGATCAGGGATGCCTTGGAATAGAAGGTGCTATAGCTTGAGAAGGTCTATATGGACGATAATGAGTTAGACATGATGATCAAGGCACTACTTAAAGGCAAGTTTGAGGTTTGTAGAAACCTGGTTGGCTTTCAAGAAGATGAATTCTTCCTAAGTCGGAAAGGGGAGATTTGATGGGGTTTTCCTCCTCAGTACAGAGGAGAAGGGTGCAGCCTATGTGTGGTCAGGTGCCCGGATCAACTGTGGTCGGGCAACCAAAATTCACCCAGATGGCAACCTAACTACTGGATTGTTTTCACAACAATTGAGCGCCTGATGGTCAAGTGCCCGGGCGCCCGACCATGTTGGTCCGGGCACCAGAAATTCGGGACTTTTCTCCCTATGCATGCTGGACGATTTTTGGGTTAAGCGGGTGCCCGACCCTGCGTGAACTGCTTATATACAATTTCCTATTTAGGTTCTAATTCCTCCGGTTCTCTACTTAAGGGGTTCCAAATCGGGATTAAGGTATCCCATTGAAGTGTTTTCACGTCCAAGGTGAGAGAGAGAAAATAGGAAGAGAGAAAGAGAAAAGAAAGAGAGAGGAAGCTTGTAGGAGGGAGATATTGCTTGAAGAGGTGATCTTCGACGCAACAGTCATCTCGGCGCTTCTACGTCCTCGTGATCGGTGAGATCTCTCTGTTTTCATTATTCTCTTATTGTTTATCCACTCCTACGTGAGTGAAGAAGGTTTGATCTAAGCGGTGTGAGCTTGTGATCGGTTGTAACGTTCTACTTCATAATGAATTGTTGCTCTGGACTAGGTCCCATGGTTTTTACCTCTTTGAGGGTTTTCCACGTAAAATTCTCTTGTATCGTGAGGTTGTTGATTTGCTTTTGATTATTGCATTATTATAGCTCATAATTCTAGTTTATTGGGGGGCGAGATCTTAAGGTTTGTGTGAAACGCACCCAACACAATGTTGATGAATCTATGTCACCATTCTCAAATTAGGTGGATACTCAAAGGTGGAATCCTATGACAGATGGTTTAGATAGATGATAAGACCATTTGTAGTATGTTAATATGGGTGTCCATTTCATTATGGATTGAATGAAAGGTTATGTCTGCTAAAAGTGTTTTTATGGAGCGGACGACCAACGATGAGAACTGTATGACGGACGGTCTAGACGGATAATGGTATGATCAATATGAGCCGTTCATTCCCCTAGCCATTGTGGATACACAAGTGCATATTTTGCTTAAAAACATCCAATCCACTAATTAATTTGATCACAGTACATATAATTTATATTTCAAAGTTGTAGTTAATCAATTGATAGAATAGGCCACTTTTGTTCATTTATTTTTGATGCCTTTGAAATAAGCAAAAATATATATCACACATGATTCCTAACTTGTATGACAATTTATATTTCTGTAAATTTCAAGCTTACCACAGATGGTTGTCCAGATAAAAAGAGATAAAAAAATAAAAAAATCATAATAGCAAGCAGTTACAACAATAAGGCATTGCAAAACCTGGCAATTGAAATATCCAAGGCATCTAAATGCCTGCATCAAAATGACTTCTAATGTTGTGTTTACATAAAGGCATGAATTTACTTTTAAAAAATTATAAAATGTTCTAATTGGTTGATCGTAATTAATCTATGTATTTGACTGCAAGAGAGTGGTGGATTATAACCAAACTATGTAATTGGGTGCTATGTCAGTGCACTTGTGGGAGTTTTGAAGTGGTGAGGTCCACTTTAGCGTTGGATTTACCTCATTTTTGGGCTCATGCCTTAAAATGATCTTAGAAAAGGGATGGACCGAGTGGATAAAAAGATACACCACGTTGGGCTCTCCAATCTGCCCAGATGTAATCCGTTCAGGCAGGCAGGACGCAAACTTGCTTGGCGCATTTCTAACAGAGCACATGGCCTAATGCTAGAGGCTCGTTGATGTTCCAGGCCGGGATGGGGTGTTACCTGGGTAATAGCTTACTAGAAGTTATCTTTACCGTAGGGCCCGCCTTGATGATATGTTGTATATCCACTCCGTCCATACATTTTTCAGCCCATTTTAGACTCTGTCCCAAAAATTAAGCACATAAAAATCTCAGGTGGACCACACCACAAGAAACAGTGATGATTGAACGCTCGCTATTAAAAACTTCCCAAGGCCCACTGTAAGCAGATCTGTAATGTTTATTTGTTATCCAAACTATTGATAAGGTCACAAAGAACTGGATGTAAGGAAAATACAAACACTAGTTTGATTTCACACTTTTGTGGCCTACAGTAAGCTTTTAATAGTCATTCACCACATTTTCAGTAGTGTGTTCCACCTTAGATTTGGATCTGCTTAATTTTTGGGAAACCGTTGTTAAATGATTTGAAAAAAATGGATGGACGGTGTAGATTTGAAACAGATTTATCAAGGTGGGCCCCACACAGTAAGGGCAACACCCAATAAGCTGTTACCCGAGTAACAGCTAATCGGCTCCCGATGCTACCCGCGCCATCGAATCGGGTTCCCTCGGATTAACGCCCCTCCGCCGAAAGGAGATACTTCCTCTTTTCACGTGCGTTAACGTGGGAAGATACAGACCTTTCTCGAGGTGCAGTAGCCCAGAAATAGCCTACTTACAGGCTTTCCTTAGTGCACACGCGTGTACTATGAGGCTTATGTACACCACAGTATGTCACTGTAGATCTAGCATCCCATTCGTCCATCAGAAAAGGCACCACTATATTAATGCCCTTGCTTAAGAATAAGATAGATCCACTGGTCAGGTGGGCCACATTTTTTTCAAAATAAATGTAGGGACATGGCTGAAGTTTTCTAACCCATCCGGGTGGGGATTGGGTACTACCCACTGTCATGTATGGGTTTTATCCAGACCGTCCATCCATTTTTGCAATATGATTTTAGTTTATGAGCCCAAAAATGAAGCAGATCAAAACCATAAGTGGACTACACTGAGGATTAAACACATGCTGTTGAAAACTTCTTGAGAGCTACATAAATTTCGAATCAAGCTGATATTTGTGTTTTCCATTCATCCCGGTCGATGTGACTTTATAAACACGTGGGATGACAATTAACCATCATGGTGGGTCTTAAGAAAGTTTCAACACACACCCCACTGCTTCTTATAGTGTGGTCCACTTGAGCCTTGGATGTGCATCATTTTTAGATTCACACTCTAAAGTGAGATGGAAGAATGGGTAGTCTACGTAGACCATCGGTTATAGTTCCCAATCCGCATCCAACCCATTCACCTGTTTCCAATAATGGGGCATATGAGATGATTGGAGCAGATTCATTTACAGGATTGGACAAAATTCATTCGTAGGAAAGCTTGTAGACATTGGGAACCACCTGATGGATGGATTGGGCTGCGGATTAGGTGAGAGCTCAAATTACCCAAGACAATGAGGGCCTATCTTTATCCACTCTGTCCATGCGTTTTTCCTTATCATTTTAGGTCATTATTCCCAAAAGGAAGTCGATCCAATTAAAAGAGTAGTGATTGACCATCAAATGTTTTGGATCAAGTTAATGTTTATTTTTCCTTTCATTTATGCTTGTGTAACGTTATCAACGGATTTGATGAAATATAAACACCACACAAACGCTCCTAAAGAAGTTTCCAATGATAGGGCTTTCAATCACCAATATTTTCTATTGCATGGCTCATGTGATAATAAGAGCTGTTTCATTTATGTGATAATACCCTAAAATGATCTAAAAATCGAATGGATAAGAGTGGATATAGAATACATACACTAAGGCAGGACCTAATTGTGACATGCTGACACACACATATATATATATATACATACACGTGTGCATGAGCTTTATTTTACACACACGCGGGCTTAACAAAAGCTCAAACTTTGTAGAAAATAAAAGAAACCATTTTGACCATAGTTTGATATTAGACATACAAAGGTAGTCCAACGGAACACCCATCTTCTTATGTCCAGTCCACGCAACATTCCACCTGATCAAGTAGGCCATGTCTCTAACACGTGCGATACGTTCTCACGTGTGCCGTAAATGGAAAGCGCGAATAGCCGCGCACGGAACCCTTTTGAGGATTTGGATATAAGGCATTCCAAATCCAAACTAACAAGTAACAACATTCTATTCCTTTCTCCATGTATTTCCATTTGAATCTCAACCATCAAGTCAAATCCGTTCCCATTCTCTACCGTGCTGGTCATGCCATTCAAGGCCAGAATCCTCTCTCTCTCTCTCTCTCTCTCTCTCTCTCTCTCTCTAACACTTCCATCTATCTAAACTGAAGAAAAACCTCTCACTCAAAAAACCAAGTTTCAATCCATGGCGACAACAGCAACCTCACTCTCTCTTCCCTTCTCTTCTTTGGACTCTCCTCAGCCATCCTTCCTTACCAAAACTACCCACCACTCCTTCCTCACCCCCAACAAACCTCTCTCACTATCTTACACGCCCTCCTTTCCTTCTTATCATGCCCCCACCCTTTCCAAATTCCACCTCCTGAACACACCCCACTCCTCTTACCCTTCTTCCTCTTCCAACTCATTCTCCAATGACACACTTCCGACCGGTCGATTCCTCAGCCCCCGCGACATCGAGAAGAAGGGAGTCCTAGAAAGATTTGAATACTTCCAACATCTCACTCACGGGTCACTGACCGTTCGATCAATGGGAGACGGAAACATCGAGGCGGCAATTGGGTTGCTTGCGGATTCGTTCGCGGAGTCCATGTCGGTTCCGTCTCGGTTCGTGACGTTCTTGGCGTTCTTGGTGAAGCAGTATGTGATGGAGAGGAGGGCTCTGCTGCCGCACGCGGTGACGCTCATTGGGTTCTATAAAGGAGAGGATGGGACGGAGGAGTTGGCAGGGACGGTGGAGATCTCTTTCAATGCCCGGGGTGCGAATGCATCTTCTCCAACGCCAGCCCCACCCAAAGATTTTCCCTATATATGTAACATGGCGGTCAAGAAGACGCTTCGAAGGTATGACTGTTAGGCTTTCAGGAGATGTTTTCTTTTCTTCTTTTTAGCTTTCTTCGTTTTAGAAATTGTGATTATTGCTTCTCTTTGGGATTTATTTATTGGTTTGTAGAGATAGTCTTCTTTATGTTTCTTGCGTAGTAGAATGCTAACCATACTCTCTGACACCCTGTACACATTTACAAGATCCCCTGCCACTCATCCGGCAGGCCCTGCCATGGATGTGCCTTGATCTAAAATTCAAGCCAGTCGGACAATGCTAACTGCTGGATTTGAGCATTTGATTTCGTCACCTGTTTGTTGGTAGTTAGGATCATCTCATCCCCCTGATTTCTTGGCCGGGGCACAATCACAATTGATCACAGAACTCTTCATATGTGAGTTGGTAATCTCACACTAATGATATCAAACAACTGAATTTCCCATGGTCTAACTTTCCAGAATTTTGTATGAAAGTTTAGCTGTAGAAGGGCTAACTCCCGTTGAGATGTTGGACATATGGATGCTACACATTCTATACACATTTGATGCACATGATTGGAGCCCAAACATTGTCCACCATGTAAGATTATGTTTCAAAGATGCAAAAATCGAATTCGTACTATGTGCCCATATCGGCATGCCCAATGACACGTTAGGAGGTGTGTCTGTCTCATATATTTTTACTGACATATTGGTCGACAAGGCCTATATCAGCTCCGACACACCCATGTTTTAGGTGAAGACACATAATCTCTCTCTCTCTCTCTCTCTCTCTCTCTCTCTCTCTCCTACCTCCTCTATGTCCATTTTTTAGGTTGGATGGAGGATGAACTGAGACATTCAACTAGATCTATGCCTAATTTTGGGTGGACCATTTTGGGAAAAATCTAAAAGATGCGTAAACCATTTTTTTTTTTTCCTTTCTTCTTTTCTTTTCTTTTCTTTTCTTTTATTTTTAATTTTTTAATTTTTAACCTCATGGGACTTAATCCATCATATTGTGCTTGACTGTTCGACTGGGGCCTATTTGGTTGATTTTCTAACTTTTCATGTTTTAACCTATTTTAGCTGATGTTGACCAATTTGTTTGCTTCTTTTTATTTTTATTTTTTCAAAATTTCTTGCAAATGATGCAATTTGTTTGGTCATTATCATATATTGTGTGATAACATATATATGATCTGTTTCTGTATTAAAACATATATTTATTATATTTTTACTTCTCTTTTTCCTTTGTGGTTTTTTTCTTCATTATAAACTTATTATATGTACGTTTTTTTGGTGAGATATCATTTCTAAAATCTTTTGATGTGTTAAAGCATGTATTTGTTGAAATTGTTTTAGCTTCATTTTGCTGTTTTTGGTGTTTTTTTTTATTTCTTTTCTTTTCACGATTTAGAGTTCCAAGAATAAAAAGCTCAAATTTTAGCAGGTCAGACTAACAAACATCATTCTTACCTGAAGAATGGTCTGATTGCACATATGTCAACGCATAAATGAGTGATAGATTCTTATGTTTCTCATCTTTTCCTTCTCATGAAATATTTCTACTTTTTTTTTTGGTTAAAAAGGTCCATGCCGGTATGGTCCAATACCCTGTATTATATAGTTCTTGATTAGTCATTATGCCCTCCAGGCTCCAATACAGGAAATGAATGATAGATTATCCATCAATTATTTGTTACTACGTGATGTTGATCATGGGTTGTGGGGTTTTCACTAACTATCCGGTCATCTCAGCAGTTGGATCTGAAAGCTGACATTATTGTCACCACCCTCCCACCCTGAATGTCAGATAGCAGATCCCATAGTTTTTAAATGCAATCTCCAGTCCCTTACATAGTCCGATCAATGAAAATCAACCTATACCTTCTCGCTATTTAATATCAATGCTACTGCTTTCACTCACCAACCATCATTTCCAATGGCAAAAGCTCATTGCATTGTCAATTTGCACCTCTCCACCCTTTTAGGAGCATTAAAGATGGCTTGGAAAAGGGTGCTTACATCCTTTACTTTTCATCACCCCATAAGAGACTATATTCTTGCCACTACTATCATCAAACAAAATAGTGCAAAAGCTTAGGTCCTGGCATTCATGTAGTTCGAAAGAGAGCATGATGAAACCACCAAACATCCTCTACCAACTTCGGTAGAATAGTTACAACTCCTTAAAGCACCAAAATCCTAGCCTCTTGATCACCATGAACTTCGTCACTCACACAGGACATTCCGCCTTCTTCCTTGGGTTAGAAGTGAACCAATCCTAGTTTCTCCCTCGTATGCCTTCTGCAGATTATCTTTGTATTGATATTCATGTCCTTCCACCAAGGGAACCTCTACATCATGTCAACCTGACAACCAGTGTTACCTGGACACTTCCTACTTTCTGGGGTTTTGCTGTGCCACACTTGGGGACACTTGCACACTCCTGGACATGACACGCCACTTCAAAATCTGTACAGTTTATGTTGCAACTTTATCTTCATTTTGTTCATTGACATTATCTTTTAATTTTCCATATGGACTTGTTTCATGATGCTAACATGTTTTAGAAAATTTTATTGCTACAAGCTTCACTTTTATGTTGGGTACCTTTTTGTGCTTGAAAGCTTTCTTACCTCAATCAGCTAGATCATCTATGTGCTAACCCCTGCTGATCTTTCTCCAATAATCGTTGGCATATGGAGTTTGTTATTATAATTGGTGCTTACTATTGGATAGGAATGCTCTAGTGAGGATTTATCCATCAACAGTTACTTGTTTCAATGCCGATTTTCAGATCCTTCAGCATGCAAGTTCTACTATATGATGTGGGCTGTTAATCCCCCATCCTTTTATTGATTACCAAAGTGAATTGACATCTCCTTTAGTTTGTCCTTTGGAGGGATCGTTGTGTTAAGATGCAAATCTTTATGGATGAAAGAAGTTCCCATTCAAATGAATGAATGCAACTCTCTCAACCCATTGTTAACTAGAAAGATGGCACGGGTGTCAAGTGTCAGCGTTTTGAGTGTGTTTTGCACAGGAAACTCCAAAAATCTGGACAAAGAGACATTTTTGTGCACAACTTTCAAAAAAAAAAGAAGAAAAAAAAGAAAGAGACATTTTCGTACACACACACACACACACACACACTCTTTTTGACAAATAAACTAATGTATAAACAAATAAAAAATGAGTGAAAACAATGGAAAAGGAAAATGCAGAAGGAAATTTAAAATGACTGTTGACATAGTTCCAATCAAATTTAAGTAGCATAAGTTTAAACTAAGGAATAATGAATTAATAAAACGACGAAGTTCAGAAAATAACCATTTCAAGAAACAGTAGCATGGATAAGAAATAAAATGAACATCTATTTTTCTTTATAATTCTAGAAATCATAGTAAAACCACAAAAATAAAAACAGAACCATAAAACTTCTTATGTGGGCTGTTGTACCTAGTGATTGATAATCGCACCCTTGGGATTCAGAAAACATATCGTTATTGCATGGGACATTTCACATGTTTTCGGCACTGTTTGAGGGAAACATTGGGAAATTATGGAGTTTCTCAATAAAACTTTAGGATATGTTGAAAGAGACATGATTACATGCTTAGAACTCAGAAAATCATAAAAAACTAGTATGCACAATAAGTTTTCTTTGTATATGGTCCTAAACTATGCGTTGTCCGGGAGAATTGATGCAGTTATATCCAAAATGAGTTCATATAATTCAAAAATCATACAATATCAGTATAACAACATGTTCCCCCCAAAATTTTTTAGGAGAAAGTGGATTTTTGTGGGGGTTTTATGCAATTTTTTATTATAGAATTTCTGGTTGGGGAATGTGTTGCAATGTAACTGCAGTACATGTCGCCATGTATCGCAATATATTGCATGTATTGATGATACATGAGAATTTTATGAAGGGTTTTTGGCAAAATATCTGAATATATTGATATATTGCAATATTTTGTGTGATACAGGGGAATTTAATTACTCTTGTATATTGTATAGGTCACATGCAATATTGATAGCATCGGCGGCCGATACTATCGATATTTAAATCACTGGTTGTATCTATACTAAATAGAAGTGAATACCACCTTGAGTACGTGTGGCAGTCTTCTTTCACACCAAGAGAGTGGATGCAAGCTTGAGGGTGAGGAGTGCGAGATCCTCTCTTTAACAAAAAAAGAAAAGAAAAAGAAGAGTTTATCGATTACATAATAAAGAAAAAGGAATGCAGAAAATAAAACTTTACAAAGAGTATATTTCTGGACACCTCACACTTCGAAGCGTCCATCAGTAGGGTAGTTTGAACAAATTTTGAAGCGTTGCTTCATGTTGGGGATTGTCCAAGTTCCTTTTTTTGAGGGTTTTTTTTTTTTTTTTTTACTTTTTAAATAGCACTTGGAAAAAAGGCACTAGGACACTTGGACATATCCAACAGTTAGAGACTTAAAAAATGATCTGCAAACTTGGGTTAATCCAGGTTCCGATACTGGGGCACATCCTTTACTAAGCTGGATATCATGATTTTGATAACGAATAAAAGGAAATTAGATTAATGAACTAGGTCTATTGGAAACATAAGGAAAAAGGATTTTTCTTCCTATATGAAAGGACTACTTTTGAAGCCGCATAATCTGGAAGAGCCAGCAGTCAGAATGATGAGCAATATAGCGAGAACAAGATAAGGTGTCCGCAAGTTATGATGAGGCTGCTTTGATCTATTGTGAAGACATCCAACATAAGGAAAACACACCTGAAAACCATGATAAGTTTCCCTGATTTGCTAAAGCTGCAAGCGGTGGAATGAATCCATCATATGTTGTTGACACAACCATCGCATAGGAAGCACAATCAATCATGATAATTTTTATCTAATCCTCTTTTTTTTTTTTTATTTTAATTTTTATGGGTTTTAACTTACAATGTTGTCAAAATCATTATCCTATCACAAATTGTAATAGGGGTTGAATCGTATCAAATTGCAAATCGTAAGATTTTTTTTATGATTTTCTTAAAAATATGAAAAATATAGATAAATTAGAAAAATAAAATAAGAAATGATAACACTATCATGATATGGTATTACTTACAATTAATGATTATTATCTTTCCTCTTTTTTTTTTTTTTTTTTTTTTTTTTTGTATTTCAAGAAATTTTCCTTAAAAAACATACAAGGATCCTTTAATAATTTATGTTCTTGGTACCTATCTTGAATGTAGAATTGCATTACAAAAGTGACATTTGATTCCATGGACTGAGGAAAAAAGATATTTTGATTTCTAACCATCATTCCTCAATACATATAAATCAACATGATCGTAACCTTCCATAAAAAAGCATTCTAGATAAGTCATGCAGCAATTTGGTGTTTCGACCAGTTAAGAAGTAAGAAATCATAAAAAAAAAAAAATTCTATGATTTAACTCTGAAGTGAATATATATCATTTAATCTCTTATAAAGAACAAAATAAAATAATTTACCTTTCCTAAAAAATTCTTGTTTTTTTTAAAGGTTTTTTTTTAAAATGATTCTTAAAGCCTCCAATTTAAAAACTATAAAATGAAAGCCAAGTGAAGATTAAAATAGAAGAAAACAATTGTAATCTGAATTGTAAATTGGAACTTGAATCGTAAATTTGTAGGATTCATATAAAAAGGGATTCAAATCATTTTGCTTAAGATTTGACTCAAATCGTAAATCGTAGGATTTTGACAACACTGCTTGGTTATCAACAAACTCAGTAGCTGTATGTATTCAGAATAGTAATTCTTCTTTACTTCTTTGAGAAATCTCATTGAACATGTGCCATTTGTAGAGAGGAGATTATGTGGTCTATCTGACTTCAGAACAATGAGTCTCATCTGGTTCGCCCCCATAACCACCCAAAAATTAGAAAAAGAAGAAGAAAAACATGCATGAAGCAAACGTGACTATTGTGGTGGCATTGAAAGGTGAACAGAAACCCAACAAAGTGGGATGTTAGGAACAGGGTAATCAATGGATGTAGACTGTTGAATCACTGGTATTTACGCCAAGTCTGCACCTCCACAACATGATAAGAATGATCAATGAATTCTCTTGACATATTGATCTAACTTCATTGTATTAAGCCTACACACCCATTGTTTCCATGTCAAACATTCAAGTAATCTGCTGAATGTATTCAGCCGTCAGTGATGCATGGACTACTTTTCAATCATACATATAACTAACTTTTGAATCACAAGCATTTGACCTTCAACATCATCATCTAAGCCTTAACCCAGCTAATTGGGTCTATCTATGGTTTTAAGATTTGTACAAGTCCCATGCAACTTGTTTGAGTTGACTTGGACTTGGTTGGATCCTATCCAGTCTGATGCCACGAGTCACCCCCGACTTGGAACTCGGCAAGTCTCGACTGGACTGGAGACCAGACAAGTCGGTCTGAGTTGCTGTCTTTTAACCATGACGGGTCAGCTGCACGAATGCTGTTCCACCAGTCCACTCCATCAGGAACCATATCCTCAGTTAAACCACAAGGAATCAAGTCATCAAGCCTTTGACCTTGATCAGGCTTTTGTAAGTGTTTCTTTCTTTTACTTCTTTAGGAGAGGTATTGGTTGGAATCTTCTCAAGGCGTCGGAGCAACTGATATCTGAAATGACGACTTCCAGAGAAGTATACCTGCACTGCAGAATGATTGACAAAGGCCCACTTCGGATGTATGCCAAGGCAGGTTACCAAACAGTTAAAACAGACAGTCTCTTAACTCTGTTAAAATTCCAGCGGCGTAAGCATTTGATGCGCAAGATACTACCTGAGTCAGATGGCCAGCCATCATCTACCTTGGATTCTGATGATTAAGCCACTTCATTGGTTTGCCGATACCACACAGAGGCTATCCACTGAAGTCCAAGAGCAAGTACCTACAGATATGATAAGAAGGTACAAGCAACTACTCACTTTGATTTACCTAACAATAATTGCATTTGTTATTTGGAATGGGTACCACTTGGGTAGCCAACATATTGATGTTGTTGTATGCATAAATGTTGTGAAATTGCTGTAACATACAAAGAGTGTCATTCTTTTTTTTTTTTTCCCTCACTTTTCAATACATGATTTGTTTCTTGTCTTGTTGAATAACGACTGATGTTGTTGCTGTTGGTTTTCTGTCAATCACTGAGCCTCATGCTTTTCTACACTAAACTAGAGCCCTCATGAGGATATTTGTGTGAAGAGCTCTAAGAATCTGTTTTCGCAGAACACATGTGAACGTGGCACATGGGTGTGAGAAATGGGCTGCTAATTAGGCTGACATCAGACCAGTCTGCTCATCAAGTGGGTTAGTTTGCACCAAGGAAATGGATCATCAGAATAGCTAATTGTATGCACTCAAGGCCAACCAGATGACAAGGCTAGCTTTGAGTTCTGGGCCAGCCGATGTTTGCAATGGGAACATGCCTAATCTGGCATGTGTGTGCTAGGCTGTTTCAAGGTATTCAATAATGGTGGCTGTAATAGCCAACCTTATGGCAGTTTCAGGCCATAACAGTCATTTTGGTCCCATAACGTGCATTACGGTCCTGTAATGGTCTTATTTATTTATTTATTTATTTAATTTTTTAAGAACAGCCATCACAGCCACTAATTGCATAATGGGTCTCTAGAGAGTATTACCCTTACCATTTTGGGGCCCACCTCGATGAGTCACACGCGGCCCATTTTGCAGCTCATTTTAGGACGTTATCCCAGATCCGAATCTCTGGTGGGACCACACCACTGGAAAAAGTGGTGATGACCACTAAAAACATTTTGTAGGCTGTGAATTTTTTGGATCAAGCTAATGTTTGCATTTTATCTTCATCCACATCTGTTTGACCTTACCAATAGGTTGGATGGCAAATAGACATTACGGATATGCTTACGGTGGGTCATGGGAGGGTTTTAATGGTGGGCTTTCAATCACCAGTGTTTCTGGAGGTGTGGTTCACCTGAGATTTGGATCTGCTTAATTGTTTGGACCACGTCCTAAAGTGAAAAACGGACGGACAGCGTGGATATGCAACACATCATCAAGGTGTGCCCCACGGTAAGGGTAACGCCCACTATGAGATTTACCAAATTCATGAATTTAAGAAGTTTATAGATTTACCAAAATCACATCTTCATTACCCTCATCCCAAGCTAGGTTGATAGTGGTTCCCAAACTGTTGATTTTTGGTATATGGACATTCCACACGATGGCCGACACAACGGCTCGGATCACTACATGTTTGATGCATGCACTGGACTGAATGTAGCAGCACCTGTTGCATGCTGGCATTCCTTCGTTAGAGAGTCCAGTCACTGGGAAACTCATTGAGTCGACTTGTTGACTCAGTTGGCTCGATGCAAATCACAGTGAGTCAATCCTAGTTACCTGCCTGGGAAGCATTTGCTTTATTGGAGCGAGTTTTGGATCAAGGACCTCTACGAGGAAGGAGGATTTGTATAAATAGGCATTTTGTAACTATTTTAGACATTATACTTTTAACTATTAAAATATCCATTTTAAACATTTATTACTATTTTAATCATTGAAGATCATGTCAAGTGACAGAGGACTTGTCGGAGTCTACCGGTTTACCTGACCCAGCTGGACACTGAGTCAGGACGAGTTTTTGGTTTTAGAACTATGATTAAATAGGGGTGGCAATGGGCTGGGTGGCTCGGCCCAGGCTTAAAATCTAGACCCATCGACCAGGCTAGGCCAGGCCTGGGTTGTTGATGAATGGGCCGGTCTAGCCCGCTAGCCCTAAAGTACTTTATTCAACATGGGTGTGGACCAAATGATTAGTTCATCTTAGCTGGGTTTTGGTATAAGGCACATTGACATCTACCCATGTTACATGGTTGGTGTGTCGTACACAACTTGATCTATGATTTGAACGGTATGGATTGTTCTCCAACCATGCCATGTTGTAATTTATCAGGTCTTGATATGGTTATTGATTTTGGTTTATGCTCCATCCATAAATGGGTGTAGCAATTAGGAATCGTCATTGGGATATGGCTAGGTCAATCTTGACCATTCAATTATTGTGAGCTTTGTTGGTTTGATGTTTGCCCCTTATCTAGCCATTCCTTACTGGCCCAGCTTGGCCAGGGGACCAAGGCCGAGGCTTTGGAGACTTGGGACCCACCCGTAATGGTTGCCTACAAGTGGGCCCCATGGGCCATGTCCAACAATCTTGAAATTCTCTTTTGAAATTAGCAACCATCCATTTGCTGGTGACGAGCTAATAGGTTAGGATCATCCAGTCTATGTGGTATTCTGTCCATGGTTTATAAACACTGGGCCCCATGCTTTAGACAATCTGGATTGGCATGATTGTATATCACGTGCATGATGGATGTGTTGGTTGCTGCATTTATGAATTAGGTCCCCTCTTCCACTTTTCCTCTTCACTATAATCTTCACAAGAGAAATTTGAACGGCCCAGTACGGCCATGGCACACATTTGTTGAGATCCAGGCCGTTCGTCAATATAATGGTCATTTAGAAGAGTTATGATACTCAGGCTGCGGGGTGACGTTTGATACACAGGAACTCACAAATTGTAAAAGTGGCATGTATTAACCCAGATGAGCCTAGCAGATTGTGCACCTGATTGTCGCCAATTCACATTCCCAATATCAGATCTGTTGCACAATCCTAACCTCTGATTCGTGGACACAACAATACATCCATCAAATCGTTGGGCAGGAGAAGTGACCTCTTTTCTCTTACATCACTTCCATAGGAATAGGTGATATTTCACCACCACTTTTGGGTTCTTGGTGTCCAAACAGTGGGACCCATTGTAATTTGAAGCATGACAAAAGTCCCATTGATGGAATGATTTTTAACCATCCAATACATCTCGCGGGAACCAACGGTTATAAATAAAATGATCCATGGTACAAATATGATTCCGATCAGTGTAATTTTTACTCTATCCACCATCGTTGATGAGACCGATGATTTGGATGGTCTGATTTGGGTACTCGTATGCCACGCGTATGATGGATGTATTGTTGTGGACCCCATGGTGTACACTACTTTATAGTTTGTGGAAATAGGGCCGTTGCATGTTTTTCATTATTAACCGTCCAATAAATGTCTACCAATCCAATAGATAATCAAATAAGCTTAATTTGGTTCATGATACATCTATCTGGGTACCATAATTCGGACGGTTTAATATGACTACTTGCATGCCACGTGTGCAATTTCTAAGTAATTAGCAAGTGCCCCGTGTATCAATCATCACGTTCCAGAGTAGTTTTTCTCAACCATTTATGAGGAGGGTCTAAATTTTGATCTAAGATGAAGACCGCATACATTAAGTGATACATCCATGCAAGATCCAGGCCGTCCATTAAGAAGGCCTCGCGCCTTAGAAATCAGGTGCGGTCCATTCATCCGATGGGTCACACCTGTAAAGCAAAAGATGGTTATAAAAAGGACAACCAACGGTCCACATTCAAATGTCCCTGACTACACATGGGTACACAAGCAGCATTCCTCGTTGAGAAAGAAGATAAGAAGAAAGTTCCAAAACATACAATCTTCTAGCACAGCCCCATGCAAATCTCCTGCGGAGTTGGAAGTCCACGTTGCAAATGCAGATGGGACCCAGGCCAAATACATCCATCTTGATTAAAGAGAGATTAAAAAACCCATCTGCATTAAACCATCAAACCAACTTCCCTATAGTGCATTTTTTAATGTATGGATCATGCTCCACAAAGTACTATAGTTCTAAAACTCACTGAGTCAAAACTCGGCCGAGTCAACTTGACTTTGTGAGATTTCAAGCCGAGTCATCGGAAAACTCAGAACTGGATCTGACTCGATCCTGAGTCAGGAAGACTTGTCGAGTTCAGTTGACCACTGGGTCGAATCGACTCGACTGGCAGTAACTCGAACCAAGTCACTCTGCTGCATAAAATTTAAAAAAGAAACATGAAGAGGGAGGGAGAAGTGGGAACATTGACTGCAGCTACAGGGAGATGCAGTCATCACATAGGTCTGCAACCATGTCACATCCTAAGTGCAACCTGGACACATACACCTCAGTGCAATCTGATCACAGTGTGATGTGGTCAGTGGTCCAATAAAAAGGCTCCAAGCAAGGTTTCCCTGGAGGCCAACAGAGGATCCGGATTCTTTAACCAGTGCATCATCCATGAATCCACCTACGGGAAGGTCAGGTGGACTTGAGAACTCTACCTGATTCAAGTCAATATTAAGAAATGGTACTGTGAGGTCCCCACCGTGATGTGTGTTGGACATCCACGCCATCAATCAGACGTACCATTCCATGACAGGTCATGAGCCTAAAAATCAGGTCAATCCATGTCTTAGGTGGGCCACACCATAGATAGCAATTGAGAGTGGTTACCCACCCATTGAAACCTTCATATTGTCTTTTGGGCCCCACTAAGATGCGGTTCAGACATCCAGCCGATCCATTGTGTGTGTCGATTTGGATGAGAGTTCACACCAAGTTTCAGTTATATCAAAAACTTTGGTGGGCCTCACCAAGTGCATTTAGATGTTTTATCATGTTTTCACATGGTTTTAAATGGTGCGACCCATCTGAGTTCCATATACAGCTGATTTTTGGGATATCCCATAACCTAGAGCGGACCCACCAAATCCATGGTGTGGATGTGCAACATACATCACGGTGGGGCCCACGCAGCTTGACCTCACACACACACAGACCAAAATCAGTCCATTGTAAACATTTCTGAGAAAAGTGAAAGTGTTTGATAAAGACACCCAACAGTCCATATTCAATGCAAATGGGTATTTGCCGTCCAATTTTGCCTTTTACCGGGAAAAGTACATTTTGCCAACAATGACAGTTTTTTTCTACCAAGTTCATGTATGTATTTAAGAATAATACATTTCTAATAACTCGCTTGAATAAACTAAATAAATATATTGGCTTTATTTCTGGCTTTATTTCCAAATCCGACGCTTCACTTGGCCACCAACATACTATCTCAAAAATCATATACCTCACATTTTCAAACAAGGTGATTTCAGATGCCCAGAGCTTTCGAATTCACAAGGAATATCAGTTGGAGTTCCTTCACGCACTCCACCATCGCAGGCCTCTCACTGCTCTCAGGGCGGGCACAGCGGGATGCCAGGTTGGCGAACATGACCACTGACTCCATGGCGTATGAACTTCTAGCCATCTCAGGATCAATCACCTTGCGCAACTTCTTCCGGTCATTCAAAATATGCCGAACCTGTACTACATAGCAATGATTTTTGAACTAATTATTGCATATACTATCTATACGGGATGGACCAACCCAGACAGCCTTGCTGATATTGAAGTAACTCATACCTGTAATACAAGGTTTTGATCAGCAGGTCCCTGGCTCAAGTCCACTGCTCGGCGGCCAGTCAATAGCTCCAGAAGAACTACTCCAAATGCGTATACATCGCTTTGTAAAGTAAGCTTCCCTGTCTGTGGCAATAATAAGATCTTTCAAGCCAGTTTTTTTTTTTTTTTTTCACCAGTATAAGAACTTTAATTTTTTTCCAATGGAAAAGGTGGTGCCAAAGGAAAAATAACAGCCATATTATGGTGGGAGTAAATGATAACGTGAATGTAGCAAATGCTTACTTTTGATGAACCCAAAAGATGCAGCGCACACACCAACACAGATAGTTATAGATATGGAAAAGGATATATAAAAATATAGATAGAGATCCAAATAGCTGGGAAAAGGATTTGACAACGACGACAATATAGATAGATAGAGACGCATACGTGTTCACACTGTTCAATTTTTAAAAATAGTGTATGTTGTGAGGAGAGAAGGTTGGCATCTCCCTGTCTGAGAAAGAATTGGCCTTCAGGCCCACTTGTGTGAAACTGTGAACACCCATCTGCTTAAGCTTACCTGCTCTGGTGCATCTTACCCATTTTAATCCAAGTCCGCTTAAGATTACCTGCTCTGGTGGATCTTACCCATTTTGATCCAAGTCCGCTTAAGATTACCTGCTCTGGTGTATCTTATCCATTTTTATCCAAGTCTGGGATAAGGTGGGTGATGTTGGGTAAGGTTGCATCAAGAGGTCTAGGTATCGAAACCCATCAGGGTGAAACTCCCGCTGCTAACTGCACCAGTGGGTGCGTCGCATGACTGACCGGGTGGGTGTGTTGCACGATTAACTGGGTGGGTGAAGGAAATCTTTGAAAGATGGCGGGTTTTGCTACTTTTTGGGGAATTTATCTGGAAAGAAATAATAGAATATTTCGGAGAAAACAGGTTCATGTGGAGGGAAAAGTCATCATAATCATCAGACTAATCGGGGAGTGGGGCAGGGCTATACTGGCGTCAAGGGAAATACGCCGTTTATTATTTGGGATTAACTGGGCAGAAACGCTACAATGGAAGCATGAGTTTCGGATGAGCCTACAGAGACATGGTCCCTGCCACCCGAAGGGCATTTCAAAGCCAGCATTGTACCGGCGTCAAGGGAAATACCCCGCCTGTTATTTGGGATTAACTGGGCAGAAACACTACAATGGAAGCATGAGTTTCAGATGAGCCCACAGAGACCTGGTCCCTGCCACCCGAAGGGCATTTCAAAACCAGCTTTGACGGTTGCTCCTTTGGAAATCCTGCTTTTGCAGGTGTGAGGCATCATTCAAGGCCAGAACGCAAAAACCTTATTCGAGTTCTTGGGCCAAATTGGGATTCAGGAGCCCAATTACACTGAGTTAGCGGCCGTTGTTCAGGTGACCAAACTGGTAGTGTCACACAAATTGATTCCTTTTGTGATTGAATGGGACTCCATTAATGTTATTAGATGGCTTTCAGATGGCCATGGACCTTGGAGAGTGGTCAATTTCATTGCAGGGTTTTCATGAGGGAAGCTAATGAGGAGAAGAATTCCAAATCAATCACCAAAAGAAATGGGAGATCCAAAAATTCAAAATGTTTGGTGAATAATTACAACAAGAAAAACATACATAGAGGGTCTTGGTTCCAGTGGAAAACCTCTGTTCAGGGGCTGAGAACGATAGTAGAGGATTATGGAATTTAAGAGGGATTGGCTCTCTCTTGATAGGTGGATGTAGAGGTTAAGCAGTTGACAAGGAGGAGATTGGATATTGTGATGCTGCAAGAGACAACTTGAGAATTTCGAAGTTGAAGAAGTAGAGATTGCGTGTTCTATTGGCGAGGGAAGGGCCGGTGGACACACCAATGACAACCTTATCGACAGGGTGGAATTTCTTGGGAGTACTCCATTACAGTCATCTTTTCGTCAAAGAAAGATAAATCTAGTAGCTTTTGACCACTGTTTAGGTTCCACAGATAAAAGTAGGATGAATCGTGGTAAGAGTAGCTAGCTGAATGTGGTCCATTCCACATGGAATCTTCTGCGGTGTATCCAGAAGAGATCTTGACACTACATGGTTCTCATCCAAAACGACAGCAACCAGCAGAATCACAAGAAGCAAAACCCAGGGAAGAGCAGGAGTGAAAAAAGAAGAACAGTTTTTTGTTCTCTTTCCTGCTTGTATTTGTGGGCATTATCCCTTTGGAAATAATAAAATTTTGCTCATCTTAAAAAAAAAAAAAGAATCACGAGAAGCATGCGGAGAGTTTCAACTTTTGTCATTTCTAAGCAGCTCAATCTGGGTTCTGGACATATTTCAGGCTTGAAGAAGTTTGAAATTGCACCTAGTAGACACAAAGTCAACATAAACGATTGATCTCTATACAGCACTGAAACACTAACCTAATGGCCTCTACGATATGGGCCAGAATGGCCATTTTGGTCCTGTAACAGTTGAAAGTTTCTTTAAAGGAAAAATGTATCAGCTCTGTATAGACCCTTTATGGCCCCGTATTCATGGCACGTTTCTTCCTTTTTCACTTCAGAGAAAGATACGTTTCCTTTATTATCTAAAGTGACATTTTTTTTCTTCTTCTAAAATTTAAAGAACTAGATGAAGCAATAGAAGATGACTCAAATACTAAAGAGTGTGTGTCTAGCAGGGGTAAACATCTTGATTTGAGGATTCTACTGAAGTTTATCTATTGTAGCTTCTTCTGGAATTACCTCATTATATTCCAAAGAGAGCAGATTAGGATCTTGAGAGTAACATCAGTTATTTAAACTAATACCGTTCTATGTTAGTCATACATGGTTGTTTTTCTTCTTCATCAAAATGAGGTGTGGACCAATCAACTTGCGGAGATCCCACAAGAGGCTTTATGTTTTCATCAATCATCTAACGCTACCTGCTTCTTCTTCTGCATGTAATTCGTTGTTAAAATGGGAATTTATAAGAACATCTATTTGCCCAATATGAACATACTAATATCCTTTGTTTTTCCCATCTTTCCTTGTCATGCTTAGTAAAGAAAGGCAGAAATACTAGCCTCATTCCTTTTCCTTTAATGTGAAGATTGACTTCGATCTGTTTTATAGATCTTATCAATCTTACCTATAAAGGAGATGAAATATGGCATATTTCTTCTAATGAGGATATAAAACCATTTAAAGTCTATCAACGAAGAAAGCGCACGCTACAAGCATCTTCCTTGTGGCTAGGCGACCATTGAGGAGCATTGAAGACCCTACACACGTGGTTTGGCACATAGAAGACCCTACATTGGGAGGACACGTGTGTAAGATGAAGGAAGACCTGACTGGATGTCGTCGGGCGCCCTATCGTTGGTCATTAGGCACCCGAAGTTCGCCCGATATGAAGCACAACTCTCTAGACAGTTTTCACTGTTGTCGGGCGCCCGACCATAGGTCACCAGGTGCTCGAAATTCGTCAATTTAGAACTTTAAGTTGCTGGACGTTTTTGGCTCTCATTGGGCGCCCGACCAACTGGTCATCGAGTGCCCGACGCCCACACAAACTGTTTTTTTTTTTTTTTTTCGTTTTTACTTAAGGGGTATTTTAGTAATTTTCTTATTTCTTAATGCTTATTTAAGAGGGTAAAGCCCTAAAAATGGGATTAGTTGATTATGTTTGAATGAAAGCCTCTTTGATTGCCTCCTTCCTTTCTCTCTCTGTGTGGATCTTTCTCGTTTTCTCCAATCTTCTTCTTCTTCTTTCTTCTTCCTTTTCCCTCCAACATTCTTCTAAGGTAAACTTATTCTTCCTTCTTTCTTTACTTCCATTATCTCACAATCTTCGAGCCCTAAATTTGAGAATTGATCCAAAACCCCAATTCCTCAAATTTCCAATTCCCTAATCCGAGAAATCCTTTGATCTCCCGGACTAGTGAATCCCATTGTACGATTGGGTTATGACCATGCAAGATCGGGAGGTTCCGTCCCTCGCCGGATCCAACCTATGCAATACTTGAACTTCAAACTTCGTGGTTGTGATGATGGCCCGCATTATTGCATGTCTCTTTTATGATTTTCTTAATTTATGATGATTGATGCTGAATTTTAGATTGTTATTGCTGTTTATTTCCGCTGGATTATATATACGCATGAGCATGCATCATAATTAGGTCATCCTACATCAAATTTGGTATCGGAGATTAGGGTTTGCATGATTATGTTTAGATCGAGTTACCAAATTAGGGTTTTAATTTTAGGTCTGTTTTAGGAAATTTTCAGATTTAGAAACTTACAAATTTTAGAAACTTTCCTAATTTGGAAAATTTCCAGATTTGATTCATCTTCTATTTAAATTTAGTAATTGTCAGTTCATTGTAGTTTAAGTTCATCGCATTCATGTTGTGAGTCGTATAATCGTAGGGAGTAAGTTGGGTAGAACTAGTTCGAGGTTTTATTTGCATGCCCACGAGAAGAGGTAGAGGTTTCGAACTTCAACCAATCATGAACAACGAGCAATTATCTGAGTAACTCACTCAATTGATGTAAAAGATAACTGTTATAGAAGCGAAGCAAAAGAATGAATTCGCTCGTTTAAGCAACCAAATCACCACTACCATGAATAGAGTTGAGCAATTAGAGACATCTCAAAGGGAGAACCCCACTTTTGGGGATGACAAGCAATCCCAAGCGGAAGAAGTCATTGAGGAACGTGTTCCCATACGTGGAGGGTATGGTGGTAGAGGACATGGAGCTGGTCGTGGTGTTGTGCGGGAGGCACAAGTCACATATGATTATCAAGACCGCTACGATCCCAATGAGCGTGCGATGAAGAAAGTGAAGGTGTTCCTAGTTTTAATGGGCGTTTGGACCCCAAGGCATTCCTTGATTAATTGGCTAATATGGATCACTATTTTGAGTGGTATGACATGTCAGAAAACTGTCAGGTGCGGTTTGTTAAGATGAAGCTAGTGGGCTCAACCAAATTATTTTGGACTAACATCGAGCGTAAGATTGATAGGATTGGGAGAGCCCCTATCACACATTGGAGTGAGATGAAAGAGAAGTTGAAGGAGAAGTACCTCCCTCTCTCATATCGACAAAAGCTCCTTGACCAATGACAGTCCTTTTGCCAAGGGTCAATGTCTATCACTGACTACATCGCTAAATTTGAGGAGTATATGATGTGATGTAATATCCAAGATGACCCTCTGGTAACGCTTTCGCGTTTCAAAATGGGCCTTCGAAGGGATCTTCAGCGTGAGCTTTTGACTCGACCTATAACAGATTTGGATGAAGCGTACCAAGTTGTGCAGGAATTGGAACAATATCTGAGAGCTCCTGTCATTTGACGCCTTAAGTCCAGAGACTCTAATGCTAGATCTGGATCCCAAGGAACTAGACCTAACATAGGTAGTCAACCCAGGGCACAGACAACTATTCCGCCTAGGCCTAGGGATGATAAGGGTAAAGGTGTCCTTGGTACTGGTCCTAGTGGGGGTAGTCAAGTGAGGTGCTATGAATGTGGGAATATATGTCACATGTCTAATCAGTGTCCCACGAAGAACCGTGGAAAAGCCTTAATCGTAGGCGAGTCCCACGAGGGTGTAGATGACCAGGGTGATTGTGAAGTAGAAGAATATCACCATGAAGGAGGTCTTACTGATGAAGACGAAGTGGTCAATAAAGCGACGCTTGTAGTAGTCAGGCGTGTGCTAGCTCAGTCTAGGAGTAATGTCGATTGGCGTCGAAACACTATCTTCTACACTCTCGTCAAGTGTGGAGAGAAGAATTGCAGGGTGATAATGGACAGTGAAAGTTGTCAAAATGTGATTTCCGCTAACACCTTGGACCGTTTGAAATTGAAATCCACACCTCATTCTGACCCGTATAAAGTCTCTTGGGTTGACAAGACCTCCCTTTCTGTCACCTATCAATGCTTAGTTCCCATCGAGTTTGGGTCATACAAGGAATCTTTGTGGTGCGATGTGATACCTATGGATGTTGGACATATTATCTTAGGTAGACCATGGCTATTTGACAATGACGTCACGATCTTTGGCCGTTCGAATGAGTGTACCTTCATGCATAACGGTAAGAAGATCATACTTAATCCCATGCCACCAGAAAGCACATCAGGGAAAAAGAAGGATGAGAAGGCAAATGAGCTTAAGGAAGTGAGGAAATCTAAACCTAAGTCTCTTCACATAATTAATGCGAGAGAATTTGAGAAAGAGACTAAGGAGGATTCTATGGTGTATGCCCTTGTGGCAAGAGAGATTACATTTGAGGTTCCATCAGAGTTATCCCATGAGGTAACATCGGTTTTGAAGGAATACAACGATGTGTTCCCTGATGATTTACCGAATGAGTTGCCACTTATGCGGGACATCCAGCATGCCATTGATCTCATCCCGGGGTCGACTTTGCCGAACCTTCCTCATTACAGGATGAACCCTGCAGAGCATCCAGAATTGAAGAGGCAGGTCGATGAGCTTCTGCAAAAGGGTTTCATCCAGGAGAGCATGAGCCCGTGTGTCGTGCCCGCATTATTGACGCTAAAGAAAGACGGCACGTGGTGCATGTGTGTGGACAGACGAGCCATAAACAAAATTACAGTCAAGTACAAGTTTCCTATACCTAGGCTTGATGATATGCTTGATATGATGGTCAGGTCCACAATTTTCTCCAAAATTGATTTCAAGAGTGGATATCACCAAATTTGCATACGCCCAGGAGACGAATGGAAGACAGTATTCAAAACTAAAGATGGGTTGTACGAGTGGATGGTCATGCCCTTCGGCTTGACTAATGCACCCAGTACTTTTATGCTGATGATGACACAAGTCTTGAGACCGTTCATGGGTAAATTCCTAGTGGTTTACTTCGATGACATTCTTATTTATAGTACCACTAAGGAATCACACCTTGAACATTTGAAGCAGGTTAGTAGCGTCCTTAGGACTGAAAAGTTGTACGTGTTAGTGCACTTTTCTGTGGCATACTAGTGCACCTTGTTTGTCAATCACTTAGGTCAGTAAGTCCAGTGTCAGTTGAGCATAATAAAGATGAAGACCGAAGACTCAAGTGGCCCTGTTGCATTAAGGAAGAAGATATAGGTAAAAGTGATGCCTTGGTGTGCCTTAACCTTGACCAAAACCTAACCCTTAACCTCTTTGATGACCTTGACCATATTAGGAAACCTTTAGTCATCATAGATTGGCCCTAGGTGTCTCAAAAGATCACCCAAACCTTGGCCATATAGTTGGGGTTGTGAAATAGTGGGTCAGCAAACCAAATGGGCTGAACCCAGGCCTGTCCGATCGGTCACGACCAGTCGGCTGGACTGGACCGACCGGTCAAGACCGGTCGGACAGAGACCCAGTCCAGAGACAGCAAGCTGTTGTGTAGACAAGTCCTTGGGCCGACCGGTCATGACCGGTCGGACATACCCCCCTCTAGACAGTAAGTTCACTGTCTTCATTAGCCGTTGGGGACAGGTCGGAACTAGTCGTTATTTGCCCGTTTTCTGTCCGTTTAGACCACTTTTATAAAGGGGCTTGGCTCATTTTGAGGGGTAGGTAGAGGGATTTTGAGAGGAGTGAAGCCACCATTGTTGGAGACCATTTGAGGCTCATTTCAAACCTATGCAAGGCATCTTCCTTGTGCTTTAACACAAGATTGGAGCATTCCAAGCTCATGAAGAAGATGACCTTCATCCCCTCTTGATCTCTAGAGTTTGGATCTTCCTTGATAGGCATATCCTTATCCAAATCTCTAAGATGAGATCGTTGTAGGAGAGAAACTCTAGGCAACCCATTCCTATTAGTTGTAGAGTTCTCAAACCTACCCTCCTATCACCTTGGGCATCTCAAAGGCATCATAAGCAAGGTGATTGATCAAATGTAGCTGAGGCATTGGCGAAGCAACAACAATACGATCGGGGGAGCAAGGGAAGCTGATTGAAGCACGGGAGAGCGGAGATCAAGCAACCCGAACCGGCGCTGAACAAGGGGCTCATCTGACAAGTAAGGTTGTCTTTGTTGGGAGTCCATCTACTCAATTCCCTGTGGGAGTTGAGTGTAGAGTTTGTTTGTCAAACTCGAACTAGCGACGTTGGCAGTTCCTTGGCCTGTTTGTCGGCCTAAAGACTAGAGGTTGTTTGGCACTCCTTGGCCTGTTTGCCGGGCCTAAACAAAGTCTCCAAGGGGGAGCCTCCAACACAGGAGTGAACGTGCATCGGGTTGAGAGTTAGCCTATGTCCAAAACTCCGTTCGAGTTGAGAGTTAACCCTTTGTCCAAAACTCCAGTTATGGTTGAGGTGAACTGGTAAAACCTCCGTGGAAAGGTTGAGAGGTGAACCTTATTTAAAACCTCTGATAGTGAATGCCGGTGTGCTCAAATGAGTTAAGTACTTGAACCAGAAGTGGAGTAGACCCAAAGTCGAACCACTATACATGCTTGTGTTTGTGATTGATTGAGCACATTAATATCTTAGCATTGTATATTTAATTGTTTAATTATAAATGCTTGATAGGTATGTATGCTAGGCACTAGATAGGCACATCCACACACAAGATGTACTTTCACTAGTTGTGTAGACTTGAGCTCATTGATCTATTCTCATAAGTCTACATAGGTTGCATAGATTAGGAGATTGATTAGTTAAATCATTTGATTATCTATGTATGCTTAGACTAGGTTGTTTATTGCTTAAACCATATGCTAGTCTTGTGATTGGACCCACTTAAGCTTGGAAGCTGAAGTGTTCTTGCTTACTTAGTTTAATTTGTTAAATTGTATAAGTAGGCGAAAAGAATTTCAAATGGTTCTAATCACCCCCCCCCTATAAGACTTACCCATAATTTTAGTTGCTCTTTAAGCTTCCGCACATACGAAGGTGTCGTGTTAAACTATCGACGTACTTTCAGTACGCTAGTCTTAAGAAGTGCGAGTTCATGTCTAGTCAAGTTGTGTTCTTAGGATTTATCGTGTCATCTGAAGGAATGCGCGCAGACCTTGAAAAGCTAGTTGTGTAGACTTGAGCTCATTGATCCATTCTCATAAGTCTACATAGGTTGCATAGATTAGGAGCTTGATTAGTTAAATCATTTGATTATCTATGCATGCTTAGACTAGGTTGTTTATTGCTTAAACCATATGCTAGTCTTGTGATTGGACCCACTTAGGCTTGGAAGCCGAAGTGGGTCCAATCAGTGTTCGCATTGTCGACGAAATGTCGATAATATCGCCGATAATATCGGTTTGGCTAGACTAGCGACACTGAAACCCCAGTTTTTCGTTGCTCTCCCGATTATCGGTGAAATATCGGTGATATTGTCGATAATTTTGGATTATCGCCGAGAATACCACGAACCACAGAAAAAAAATAAGAAGATAACAGTTTGATACGTGTAAATCGCAAAAAAAAAAAAAAAAAAAAGCACTAGATTTCGGTAATACCTAGTTGATCGGAACTCTCGTGGACATCGATCGATGGCTCCCGTCTTCGATAAAGGTTCAAATACATGATATCGACGAAAAATCGAGGATTTTGGGAGATTTCTTTTCGATTTTTGTTGGATCTAGGGTTTTGAAACCTGAATGGAAAATCCCCCTTTCTTTGGCGAAAACCCCTCTTTAGTAGAAAAAGGCCTTTTTTAGCTTCGGAAATCTGGAAGCGAACTGTGTGGTACGCTTTATTGTCATGAGTAAACTCTCTGGGCCCACCGTGAATGTATGTATTTTATCCATACGGTCCATTCGTTTTTCCAGATCATTTTAGGGGTTAATCCCAAAATTAAAGTATATTCAAAGCTCCAGTGGACCACACCACAAGAAACATTGAGAATAATGATTTTCACCGTTGAAACCTTCCTAGGGCCCACAATGATGTTTTTTAGTCATCAAACCTTTTCGTAAGGATACAAAGTAATGGATGAAGGGATTAAACAAATATCAGCTTGATTCAAAATTTTTGTGGCCCCTGAGAAGCTTTTAATGGTATATGTTCAATTCACACTCTTTCCTGTGGTGTGGTCCACCTAAGATTCTGATATACTTAAATCTTGGTCTTATTTCATATAATATCCTTCTAGAAAGTATGGACGGTTTGTATAAGACATACAAATCACGGTGGGCCCCACAGAGTTTACTCAGAACGCTATTGTGTGCGTTCGGCACAATCTTAAAAGGAAGTGGATTAGTTGTTGCGTAGGTAACACTTTAATGGGTATTGCCCTTACCCTGTGGGGCCCACCTTGATGTGTTTTCTGTATATCCATACCGTCCACCAATTTTTAAAGATAATTTTATGAAGTAATACAAAACATTAATTAGATCCAAATCTCAGGTGGACCATACCACTGGAAACAATGGTGGATGACCATTAAGAACATTTTGTGGGCTCCTGACCGTGGGGCCCATTGTGATGTATGTGATTTATATCCACTCCGTCCATTTATTTTGAAAACTTATTTTAGGGCATGCTATAGAAAATAAGCAACTCCAAATATCAGGTGGACCGTGGCCCCCATGAAGTTTTCGGTGGTGGGGATTCAATCACGAATGTTTCCTGTGGTATGGTCCATTAAAATTTGGATCCAGTTCATTTTTCGGATCATGCCCTAAAATGAGCCGTCATATCTGATGGATGGTGTGGATGTAAGGCACATACTTCATAGTGGGCCCCACAGTTAGGGATCCATTGACCTCGGTGGATCCACCCAAACTGCGCTCGGACGGAAGTGGATTGCGTACTGAGTACTGAGTAAACTCTGTGGGGTCTACTGTGATTTATGTATTTGATCCACTCTGTCCATCCATTTTATTAGATAATTTTAGGGCATGAACCCAAAAATAAATCATATCCAAAGCTTAAGTGGACCACACCATAGGAAAATGTGTGAATTGAGCATTTATCATTGAAAAATACTTGGGGGCCACATAAGTTTTGTATCAGCCTGATATTTATGTTTTCTCTTCATGTATGTCCATGTGATCTTATGAACAGGTTGGATGACAAATAAACTTCATTGTGGGCCTTAGGAAGGTTTCAACGGTGGAAATCATTATTCCCACGGTTTCCTGTGGTGTGGTCCACTTGAGCTTTAGATATGCTTTAATTTTGAGCTCAACTCCTAAAATGAGATGGAAAAACAGATGGACGGCATGGATAAACTACATACATTCACTAGTGGGCCAAACAGAGTTTACTTAGTACGACAAAAGTTTACTGTGTAATTCAGTACGCAATCTGATTTCCTGCTAGACGTGGATGGGAGCGGATTAGCTCTTACCCAGGTAACAACTTACTGGGTGTTATCCTAACCGTGTGGGGCCCACCTTGATGTATTTTTTGTATATCCACGCCGTCCATCTATTTTTATATCTCATTTTAGGATGAGATCCCTAATCATAAGAAGTGATGAAACTATTAAAACCTTTCTATAGGCCACAATATTTTTGGATTAATCTGATCTTTCTACTTGCCCGTCATTCGGATCTTCTTGACATTATCAAGAGGTTGGATTGCAAATAAACATTACAAAACTTTACAATGGGCCCTTTGGAATTTTTTAATGGTGAGGCACTGAATCACTACTGTTTCCTGTGGTGTGGTCCACGAGATTTAGATATGCATAGTGGGCTACAACACTTGAATTTAGAGTTTTAAGATAATTTTACACCTTTATTTTGCCTAATTAAGTGTTTTATTTGATATAATTCAATGATATATAGCGAAACCGTGATGGCCTACCCGATGGACGAAGTGGATCTGATGTTAATTATTATATGCTAGCTGCGTTTGTATTATATAAACTCATTTTGGTTGCTATTGGAGTGATTTCTTATAGCAACGCATGCTTTTTGAGCCCCATTGAATGAAAAATTATTATTTAATGCATTCTTTTTGCAATTTTTTTATTCCTAAATATGCAAATATGTGTATTTAGGCATTTCCTGAAGTTTCATTGAAAAGTTCCACAGTTTCACTTATGTTTCCCCCTTTTTCCCCACATTTTCGGTTATCAGTGATATTATCGGCGATAATGATATTATATCTTTATCTTCGGCCAGCGAAACTTGTAGCGATACCGACAATGCGAACACTGGGTCTAATCACATAATTTTACATAGGTTGCATAGATTAGGAGCTTGATTAGTTAAATCATTTGATTATCTATGCATGCTTAGACTAGGTTGTTTATTTCTTAAACCATATGCTAGTCTTGTGATTAGACCCACTTAAGCTTGGAAGCCGAAGTGTTCTTGCTTACTTAGTTTAATTTGTTAAATTGTCCAAGTAGGCGAAAAGAATTTCAAACGGTTCTAATCCCCCCCCATAAGACTTACCCATAATTTTAGTTGCTCTTTAAGCTTCCGCACATACGAAGGTGTCGTGTTAAACTACCGACGTACTTTCAGTACACTACTCATAAGAAGTGCGAGTTCATGTCTAGTGAAGTCGTGTTCTTAGGATTTATCGTGTCATCTGAAGGAATGCGCACAGACCTTGAAAAGGTCAGGGCTATAGTTGAGTGGCCAGAACCGAAGAACATTCACGAGGTGTGAAGCTTTCACGACTTAGCAACTTTTTATCGTCGGTTCATTAGGAGATTTAGCATGATCATGACTCTCATTACTGAATGCATGAAAAATGGAGAGTTCGTGTGGTTGAAAGACGCAGTCAAGGTGATGTAGGATGCCCTAATTATGATGCATGCTCATGAATACAATTAAATCAGCGGAATTAAAAAATGGTAACAATATAAAATCTAGCAGTAATCATCACGAACTAAGAAGATCACAAGGAACATGCAATGGAACGGGCGATTCATCACAATCATAAAGTATGAGATTCAAATATCACTATGGTTGGATCCGGCGAGGGATGGAACCTCCCGATCTTTCATGGCTACAACCTAATCAATTAAGAGGAATCTCTAATCCAGGAAATCAAAGGATTTTGGATTAGGGATTTGAAAATCTGAAAACTTAGGGTTTAGGATCAAAATCAGATTTTGGGGATTGAGGTTAGTGAAACAAATAGATTAGGAAAGATAGAATTACCTGGAAGAAGGATAGGAGGGGCACAAGAAGCAAGTAGAAGAAAAAGATTAGGGAAGAGGAAGAAGCATCACCATGAGAGAGAGAGAGAAGAAGAAGAAAGCTTCAAGAGGCGTTTCATTAATCAAATCAATAATTAATTCGAGTTTAGGGCTTTAGCTCTCTTAAATAACCAATTAAAGACATAAAAGTACTAAAATACCCCTAAAACTAAGCAAAACGCGTAAATAATCAAAAGTGCAGGAAAGTTCGGGCGCTCGGTCGGGCGCACGAAGTGTCGCCCGAAGTCGTCCGAAAACCTCCAGAGAGGTTCGGGCGCTCGACAGGCAAAGTTCGGGCTCCTAAAGGCTATGGTCGGGCGCCCGATCGGGCACCCGAAGACAATGGTCGGGCGCCCGAAATCTTCAGTTTCTTCGGCTTCATTCTCCTTTCTTCCTTCACACGTGTCTTCCCTGAGTGGGGTCTTCTATGTGTCTGATCACATGTGGAGGGTCTTTAGCTCCTCAATAGTCGCCTATCCACAAGGATGGTACTTGTGGTTGACGCTTTCTTCGTTGGTACCCCTTAAATGCTTTTGTGTCCGCACAATTCCCCCCGGGTGAGAGAAACTCGACTCCAACGAGTTGAAACTTTTGTAGCACTCTAGTAGATCTGGATCAATACCCTGCAATGCGTCGCCCGACAGCCACGTAGCTTTAGACGATGGTTTGTTCTTCCACTTGACAAGATACCTCTGGAAACCTCCATCTCTCGTAGATACTTTCTCATCATTCAAGATTTCCTCAATTTCTTCTTTATGGGTAATGGGTGGAGGAAAGGGTGGAAGGGGTTGTGTAGCAAAATCAGAAAGAGGCCATGAAAGGGACGATGGATCGACAATGAGAGTATGGGAACGGACTAGATCTTCCACATTAAAAGTTGGATTAATGCTCATTTCAGGTGGAAGGTCAAGCCGATACGGGTTAGACTTAACCTTTTATAATATCTTGAATGGTCCAGCACTACGCGCTTGTAACTTTTTAGCGGATCCTTGAGAGAATCGCTCTGGCCTTATTCGCACCATCACAGTCTCCTTCCTGAAATTCTTGTGCTCTACGATGAGAATCAACTGACATTTTATAATCATCATTACTCTTATTTAACAGCTGTCTAACATGTGTATGCAAATCATGAATATGGCGTGCAAATGCATCGGCTGATTCAGAAGACCTTTGGGTAACAGACTAGGTAAGAGATCTATGGGCATTCTAGGTTTATAACCACTTACAATTTCAAAAGGACTCAACCCTGTAGATCTATTAACTGACCCATTATAAGCAAGTTCAGCAATTGGTAAAATTAGGTCCCAAGTCTTGACATGTTCACCCACTAGACAACGTAAAAGATTTCCAAGACTACAGTTTACCACTTCAGTTTGACCATCTGTTTGTGGGTGGTAAGCAGTAGAGAATTGCAAACGAGTTCCCATAATGTCTAGTGTCTTCCAAAAATAGCTAGTAAATCGAACATCACGATCAGACACTATGGTTTTAGGTAACCCATGGAGACGCACCACACCATCAAAAAAGATATGAGCAACATGAGACGCATCCGACGTTTTCGAACATGGGAGGAAATGCGCCATTTTAGAAAAACGGTCCACAACGACAAAAACGGAATCATACTTCTTGATTGTCTTGGGAAGCCCAAGCACGAAGTCCATACTAATGTCCTGCCACAGAGCATGTGGCACTGGCAATGGTGTATACAACCCGGTATTTTGCTTTCTTTACTTTGCCAGCTACATGTATGACACTGCCCTAAAACTTTGGCTACGTCTCGCTTGAGACTTGGCCAATAGAAACGATTTTCCACGAGGGCAATTGTCTTATCACGACCAAAATGGCCAGCTATCCCTCCTGAATGAAGCTCCCAGTTGAGGAATTCACAAAGGGACATACGGGGAATAAAAAGTCTGTCTCCCTTGAAAAGGAAGCCATCTTTAAGAACATATTCACCCATAATACGCTGGTCACTAGAGAGCGACGCATAAGTACCCTCCAAATCAGGACATTTGGAGTATTCATCTTTCAGTTGCTCAAATCCGACTACCTCTACACTCAAGGAGTTGAGTAACGCCACTCTTCTACTAAGGGCATCCGCTGGTTTGTTTTCAACCCCGACCTTGTGTTTCAGAACAAACGAATATTCCTGAAGGAACGCTACCCACTTGGCATGCCTTGGGTTGAGTTTCTTCTGAGAATGCAAATATCTCGAAGCCTCGTGGTCAGAAAACAAAACGAATTCTTGCGCTAGGAGATAGTGTCGCCAATTTCATCAACTTGCTTCTTCAATTCTGCATGTTCTGCAGGGTTTATCCTGTAGTGAGGAAGGTTTGGTAGAATAGACCTTGGGACAAGATCAATGGCATGCTGTATGTCCCTCATAGGTGGCAACTCATTTGGTAAGTCTTCCAGAAATACATCACTGTATTCCTTCAGGACTGCGGTCACCTCACGGGGCAACTCTGATGGAACCTCAGGTGTAATCTCTCTAGCCACAAGGGCATACACCATAGAATCCTCCTTAGCCTCTTTTTCAAATTCTCTTGCGTTGATTATGTGTAGAGACTTAGGTTTGGATTTCCCTACTCCTCTAGGCTCACTTGCCTTCTCATCCTTCTTCTTCCCTAGTGTGTTCTCAGGTGGCATGGGGTTAAGTTTGATCTTTTTACCATTATGCATGAAGGTACATGCGTTCGAACGGCCAAAGATCGTGACATCATTATCGAATAGCCATGGTCTACCTGGGATAACATGTCCCACATCCATAGGTAAAACATCACACCACAGGGACTCTTTGTATGACCCAAACTCAATGCGGACTAGACATTGATGGGTGACAGGTAGGGATGTCTTGTCAACCCAAGAAACTTTATATGGGTCTGGATGAGGTGTAGATTTCAGTTTCAAGCGATCTAAGGTGCTAGTGGAAATCACATCTTGACAACTTCCACTGTCCACTATCACCTTACAATTCTTTTCACCACACTTGGCAATAGTGTAGAAGATAGTGCTTCGACGCCAGTCAACACTACTTCTAGACTGAGCTAGCACACGCCTGACTACTGCAAGCGTTGCTTCTCCATCTAATTCTTCATCATCAATAAGTCCTCCTTTAGGGTGATACTCTTCAACTTCATAATCACCCTGGTCATCTCCCCCTTCGTGGGATTCGCCTATAACTAAGGCTTTTCCACGATTCTTCGTAGGACACTGATTAGACATGTGGCCCAGATTGCCACACTTATAACACCTCACTTGGCTCATGTTACCAGGACCGGCACCAAGAACCGCTTTACCCTTGTCCTCCCTAAGCCTAGGCGGAATGGTCGCCTGTGCCCTAGGTTGACTACCAATATTAGGTCTGGTCCCCTGGGAACTAGATCTAGCACTGGAGTCTCGAGACTCAAAACAACGAACGACAGGAGCCTTTAGGTATTGCTCTAACTCCTGCATGACTTGATATGCTTCGTTCAAGTCCGTTAAGGGCCGAGTCATAAGTTCGCGCTGAAGATCCGCACGAAGGCCCGTCTTGAAACGCGAGAGCGTTACTAGGGGGTCTTCTTGGATATCACATCGCATCATATATTCTTCAAATTTAGCGATGTAGTTAGTGGCAGACATTGACCATTGGCGTAAGGATTGCCATTGGTCAAGGAGCTTCTGACGGTATGAGAGAGGAAGGTACTTTTCCTTCAACTTCTCTTTCATCTCATACCAATGTGTGATAGGGGCTCTACCAAATCTTTCTATCTTACGCTCGGTATTGGTCCAAAAGAGCTTGGCTTGGCCCACAAGCTTCATCTTAGCAAACCGCATTTGACAGTTTTCTGACATGCCATACCACTCAAAGTAGTGGTCCATGTCAGCAACCTAGTCAAGGAATGCCTTGGGGTCCAAGTACCCATCAAAACTCGAGGCCTCAACTCTTACACTCTTCATCGCATGCTCATCTGGATCATAGCGGTCTTGATGATCACATGTGGTTCGTGCCTCTTGCACAACACCACGACCATTACCACGATCTCTATCATTACTACCTCCACGTGTGGCAGCACGCTCTTCAATGATTCCTCCCACTTGGGAGTGTGCATCATTTCCTACAGCGGGGTTTTCCCTTTGGGACGCCCCTGGTTGCTCGACCTTAGTCATGGTAGTGGTGATTTGGTTATCAAGGCGGGCAAACTCACGCTTTTACCTGCTTCTAGGGCGGTTATCTTTTGTATCAATTGAGCAAGTTGCTCAGATAATTGCTCGTTATTCATGGTAGGCTGAAGTCCGAAACGTCAACCTCATCTCATACCAATGTGTGATAGGGGCTCTACCAAATCTTTCTATCTTACGCTCGGTATTGGTCCAAAAGAGCTTGGCTTGGCCCACAAGCTTCATCTTAGCAAACCGCATTTGACAGTTTTCTGACATGCCATACCACTCAAAGTAGTGGTCCATGTCAGCAACCTAGTCAAGGAATGCCTTGGGGTCCAAGTACCCATCAAAACTCGAGGCCTCAACTCTTACACTCTTCATCGCATGCTCATCTGGATCATAGCGGTCTTGATGATCACATGTGGTTCGTGCCTCTTGCACAACACCACGACCATTACCACGATCTCTATCATTACTACCTCCACGTGTGGCAGCACGCTCTTCAATGATTCCTCCCACTTGGGAGTGTGCATCATCTCCTACAGCGGGGTTTTCCCTTTGGGACGCCCCTGGTTGCTCGACCTTAGTCATGGTAGTGGTGATTTGGTTATCAAGGCGGGCAAACTCACGCTTTTACCTGCTTCTAGGGCGGTTATCTTTTGTATCAATTGAGCAAGTTGCTCAGATAATTGCTCGTTATTCATGGTAGGCTGAAGTCCGAAACGTCAACCTCTTCTCGTGGGCATACACTTAAGACTTGAACCAAAACTCTACCCAACTAGACTACTAGGTGTTAAGACTTTCAAGATGAATGCGATGAATGCAAGACTAATATGAACTGACACAATTAAGTTAAAACAGGAAACAAATCAAATCTGGAAATGTTCCAAATTAGGAAACTTTCTAAAATTGGAAAGTTTTTAAAATTGAAAACTTTCTAAATCTGGAACTTTCCGAAATTAAACCTAAAAATCTAAACCCTAATTTGATAACTCGATCTAGACAAAACCATGCAAGCTACTCTGATACCAAATTTGATGTAGGATGCCCTAATTATGATGCATGCTCATGAACAAAATTAAAACAGTGGAATTAAAAGACAATAACAATATAAAATCTAGCAGTAATCATCACGAACTAAGAAGATCACAAGGAACATGTAATGGAACGGGCCATTCATCACAACCATGAAGTATGAGATTCAAATATCACTATGGTTGGATCCGGCGAGGGATGGAACCTCCCGATCTTGCATGGCTACAACCTAATCAATTAAGAGGAATCTCTAATCCAGAAAATCAAAGGATTTTGGATTAGGGATTTGAAAATCTGAATACTTAGGGTTTAGGATCAAAATCAGATTTTGGGGATTGAGGTTAGCGAAACAAATAGATTAGGAAAGATAGAATTACCTGAAAGAAGGATAGGAGGGGCACAAGAAGCAAGTAGAAGAAAAAGATCTAGGAAGAGGAAGAAGCATCACCATGAGAGAGAGAGAGAAGAAGAAGAAAGCTCCAAGAGGCGTTTCATTAATCAAATTAATAATTAATTCGAGTTTAGGGCTTTAGCCCTCTTAAATAACCAATTAAAGACATAAAAGTACTAAAATACCCCTAAAACTAAGCAAAACGCGTAAATAATCAAAAGTGCGGGAAAGTTTGGGCGCTCGGTCGGGCACCCGAAGTCGTCCGAAAACCTCCAGAGAGGTTCGGGAGCTCGACAGACAAAGTTCGTTCGGGCGCCCGAAGGCTATGGTCGGGCGCCCGAAATCTTCAGTTTCTTCGGCTTCATTCTCCTTTCTTGCTTCACACGTGTCTTCCCTGAGTGGGGTCTTCTATGTGTCTGATCACATGTGTAGGGTCTTCAGCTCCTCAATAGTCACCTATCCACAAGGATGGTACTTGTGGTTGGCGCTTTCTTCATTGGTACACCTTGAATGCTTTTGTGTCCGCATCACAAGGCTTTTAAGGAAATCAAGGGCAAAATGGTAGAAGCTCCTGTCATGCGTCTACCTGACTTTTATAATGTCTTTGAGGAGGCGTGTGATGCGTCAGGTGTTGGTATAGGTGGAGTGTTGAGCCAGGAGGGCCATCCAGTTGCCTATTTCAGTGAGAAACTGAATGAGGCAAAGCAGAAGTACAACACTTATGACAAGGAATTTTATGCGGTAGTGCAGTCTCTTAGACATTGGCGTCACTATCTTCTACCGCAAGAATTCATCTTGTTTTCTGACCATGAAGCCTTAAGATATTTACATTCCCAAAAGAAATTGAACCCTAGGCATGTGAAATGGGTTGCGTTTCTTCAGAAATATTTGTTTGTCCTGAAACATGAGGCCAGGGTTAAAAGAAACCAGTAGATGCCCTTAGTAGAAGAGTGGCGTTGCTCAGCTCCTTGAGTGTAGAGGTATTCGGATTTGAGCAACTGAAGGATGAGTATCCCATATGTCTTGATTTTGGGAATACTTATACGTCACTGTCTAGTGACCAGCGTACCACGGGTGATTATGTTCTTAAAGATGGTTTCCTTTTTAAAAGAGATCGACTTTGTATTCCCCGTATGTCCCTTCATGAATTCCTCGTCTGGGAGCTTCATTCAGAAGGGATAGCTGGCCACTTTGGTCGAGACAAGACCATCGCCCTCATTGAGGATCGTTTTTATTAGCCAAGTCTCAAGCGAAATGTAGCCAAAGTTTTAGAGCAATGTCGTACGTGTCAACTGGCAAAACAACGAAAGCAAAATACTGGACTCTATACACCATTGCCAGTGCCACATGCCCCGTGGCAAGACATTAGCATGGATTTCGTGCTGGGACTTCTCAAGATGATAAAAAAGCACGACTCCATCTTTGTTGTTGTGGATTCCTTCTCTAAAATGGCGCATTTTCTCCTATGTTCGAAAACGTCGGATGTGTCTCATATTGCTCGAAAACGTCAGATGCGTCTCATTTTCTCCCATCTTTTTTGATGGTGTGGTGCGTCTCCATGGTTTGCCTAAAACCATAGTATTTGACCATGATGTCAGATTTACTAGTTACTTTTGGAAGACACTATGGCACATTATGGGTACTCGTTTACAATTTTCTATGCATACCCCCCTCAAACAGATGGACAAACTGAGGTAGTAAATTGAAGTCTTGGAAACCTATTACGTTGTCTAGTGGGTGAGCATGTTAAGACTTGGGCAAAATTTGATGTAGGATGACCTAAACTTTCATGCATGTATGAGACCTAAAATTCAGCGGAATAAATCAAGCAATCTAAATTAAACGTTCAACTGACTCTCATCATAGATCACAAGATTTTCAGGAAGGAGACATTGTAATGGTGAGGATAAGGCCAGAGCAGTTCTCACAAGGCACCGCTAAGAAATTACAAGCACGTAGTGCTAGACCATTCAAAATATTGGAAAGAATTGGGTCCAACGCGTATCGGATTGACCTTCTACCTGAAATGGGCATTAATCCAACATTTAATGTGGAAGATCTAGTCCGTTCCTCTAATCCTACCATTGATCTTTCTTCCCCTTCGTGGCTATTATCTGATTTTGTTTCACAACCTACTCAACCCCTTCCCCCACCTATTATTCGTAAGGAAGAAATTGAGGAAATTGTAGACGAAGAGAGAGTTTTCACGAGAGATGAAGCTTTTCAAAGATACCTTGTCAAGTGAAAAAACAAACCACTGTCAAAATCTACGTGGCTGACTAAAGCAAAGTTGCAGAACATTGATCCGGATTTGCTAGAGTGCCACAAGAGCTTTAATTCGTTGGGGTTGAGTTTTTCTCACCCGAGGGGAGTTGATGAGGACACAAGACCTTTTAAAGTCTATCAACGAAGAAAGTGCGCGCTACAAGCATCTTCCTTGTGGCTAGGTGACATTGAAAAGCATTGAAGACTCTACACACGTGGTTTGGCACATAGAAGACCCCACGTTGGGAAGACACGTGTGTAGGATGAAGGAAGACCCGACTGGATGTCGTCGGACGCTCGAAATTCGATCAATATGAAGCAAAACTCTTTGGACAGTTTTCACTGTCGCCGGGGCCCGAAATTCGTCAATTTAGAACTTTAAGTCACTGGACGTTTTTGGCTCTTATCAGGCGCCCAACCAACTGGTCATCGGGCGTCCGATGCCCACGCAAACTGTTTTTTTCCCTTCATTTTTACTTAAGTTTAGGGGTATTTTAGTAATTTTCTTATTTCTTAATGCTTATTTAAGAGCGTAAAGCCCGAAAAACGGGATTAGTTGATTATTATTGAATGAAAGCCTTTTTGGTTGCCTCCTCTCTCTCTCTCTCTCTCTCTCTCTCTCTCTGTGTGTGGATCTTCATCGTCTTCTCAAATCTTCTTCTTCTTCTTTCTTCTTCCTTTTCCCTCCAACATTCTTCTAAGGTAAACTTATTCTTCCTTCTTTCTCTACTTCCCTTATCTCACAATCTTCGAGCCCTAAATTTGAGAATTGATCCAAAACCCCAATTCCTCAAATTTTCGACTCCCTAATCCGAGAAATCCTTTGATCTCCCGGACTAGTGAATCCCATTATATGATTGGGTTATGACCATGCAAGATCGGGAGGTTCCGTCCCTCGCCGGATCCAACCTATGCAATACTTGAACTTCAAATTTCGTGGTTGTGATGATGGCCCGCATTATTGCATGTCTCTTTTATGATTTTCTTAATTTATGATGATTGATGCTGAATTTTAGATTGTTATTGCTATTTATTTCTACTGGATTACATATACGCATGAGCATGCATCATAATTATGTCATCCTCCATCATCTTCCTTTTTTACTTCAGAGAAAGACAAATTTTCTTTATTATCTAAAATGACATTTTTTTTCTTCTTCTAAAATTTAAAGAACTAGATGAAGTAACAAAAGATGACTCAGATACTGAAGAGTGTGTGTCTAGCAAGGGTAAACATCTTGATTTGAGGATTCTACTGAAGTTTATCTATCATAGCTTCTTCTGGAATTACCTCATTATATTCCAGAGATGGCATATAAGGATCTTGAGAGTAACGTCAGTTATTCAACTCATACATTCTATGTTAGTCATACATGGATGTTATTCTTCTTCATCAAAATGAGGTAAGGACCAATCAACTTGCGGAGATCCCATAAGAGACTTTATGTTTTCATCAATCATCTACCGCTACCTGCTTCTGCTTCTCATCTATATGTTTATCCCATGAACCAAGTGGATTACTTTGATATTGATTCCTTTCCGGAAGCTTAAGAATTTGTTCAGGTTTTGATGACGATTCTAGTGGAATAGCATCGAGATAGATCTACTCTTCACCAAGCATTTCAAATTCCGTTGTTCACTTGAACAAGGATGTATGAGTCTTTGTTGTTATTCCAAAAGCTCAATGTGAGAGAAAGAAAAAAAAATTAGTCTCATTCTTTACCGACAAAGAAACAATTCCCTTGAACAATTTCTTTGATAGGGAACGGACCAGCTGTCCATTCCTTGTATTCTTCCCAAGGAGAGAACTAAGGCACTTCTCTCGGAAACACAATCAGATAGATATATTCTATGATTTCTATCTCATATGGGTCACAATTTTTTATACTGCGATATTCTTATCATCGACAGTGTAATAACATTCTAAACTTCTTTTCAAAACGTTTTTTCCATAATGATCCTCTATTCTGAAGAAAAACAACCTCGAAGTACAAGCCTTTTTTTAGTAGAGGAACTTAGGAACAGTGTTCTAAATAGCAAATAGCATGTAGCGTAGCGTTCACCCCTTTGAAGCGTGAGGCGTAAGCTACATAGCATGTAGCTTAAGCTACATGCTACTTCTAGATTTTTAATCAAGGTTGCTCTTGGTTGCACTAATTCCATGATATTCACCAAATTAGACTGATTAATGATGAAATTTAACAAATTTTCATGATATTTGATGCAACCAAACGCAAATTAAAGCAATAGGAAAGGCTAATCAATAAGTATAAAGGTAAAGAAAGAGCAACAAAACTGATTTAATACTATTACTTATATAATTTTTAGTAAAAGCATTAAATATTGAAAATAGAAAAATGTAACAAATCATTGAAAATATTATTTGATTTTAATGTTTTAATGAAAAATAACTTGTAATGTGAGGTACGTAGTATGTAGCGTAGTCTATGTAGCATGTAGCGTATGCAAATTATCATGTAGCGTAGGCTACGCGCGACTTAAGCTATTTTCCTGAGCTACGTAGCGTTAAGGCTAAGCTACGCTACGTAGCGTAAGCTACACGCTACATAGCGTAGCTATCTAAAACACTGCTTAGGAATTAAAACTATTGGTGGGCCTAGCTTCAAATTTCTTTTGAAACTTCACTAGCTTTGACTCTAAAGAAGGATATAAGATCGCATGAACATGGAGGGAAAAAGTTTTTAATGAGAATTTTGCTCATTAAGGAATACTCCTCTCTTGAGCATTTGATTGAGAAAGCGGTGACACTCAACAGAAATGGTGATGGAATGGTAAAGAAACACAGAGTGAACAAAAGATAATAGATGACAACAACGGAAAAATAAAAAACGTGACTCAACTGGATGGCGGTATCACTGAGTAGAAAGGGAAAGCAAAGAAACAAAGGAGATTACTAAAAGAAGGATTGATATGTACAGAACACATCATAGGTTGCTTTGGTTGAACAGAGGTGCATGAACTCTTAAGAGGATCCTAGTCAGAGGCCACTCTCAACTTAGGTTATGAACTTGACACAAAAATGAACAATGATACAAAATTCAGGGCAGAACCTGATTTGTTGTACACATGCGCGCATGCACATATATATGTCAATATATGTATACGTATGTATACATGTACATGCATGTGTACATATATGTATGGATACATATGAATGTATATATAATGTACACACACATGATATTCGGTGCAACCAAACACAACCTAAAGTAATAGGAAAGGAGCAATGATTAAGTATAAAGGTAAAGAAAGGGCAACAAAACTGATCTTATATTGTTATATTATTTACTAAAAGCATTGAAAAGATTAACTAATTGTAACAAATCATTGAAAAAGTTAATTGTTTTTAATTTTATAGTGAAAAATAACTTGTAATGTAATCTACACAACATGTAGTGTAGTCTATGTAGTGTGCAGCGTATGCAAATTACCATTAATTGTTTTTAATTTTATAGTGAAAAATAACTTGTAATGTAATCTATGCAGCATGTAGTGTAGTCTATGTAGCGGGCAGCGTATGCAAATTATCGTGTAGCATAGGCTGCACATGACTTAAGGTTATTTTCATGAGTTATGTAGCATAAGCTGCACATTACATAGTGTAAGCTATTTAATTTGCCTAACATCCCTATTCCCCACCTTCATGGGGGCATTAGCGACGTCCCCAAAACTTTTGAATGACACATGGGACACCAATCATTGATAGTACCATTGGGAGCAAGTTGTGATAAAATAATCCTAACCCTTTGAATGGGCCTCTCTCTCTCTCTCTCTCTCTCTCTCTCTCTTTTAACAATAATGGGACCAATTTGTTACAACCGTTCCGTTGTTTAAGAACTATAGATCCCATGATAAGAATCTTCAAACCAAAGTGCTATTTTGGAATCATATGCAATACCTAGTGGGATCTATCTAGTGGAAGTTTCAAGATATTGATTGGACATATTTTGTTTCTCCACTGAATCCTGATTGTCCATTTTCCATGGTATTGATTGGATGATTTTGCTGTGTGTGTGTGTGTGTGTGTGTACTCGTTCATTTAGGGCAACATCTTCTGACCCGAGACCTATAACCTGAAAAATTCAACCAACCTGATAAACTTTACAGGCCTATGTGAAAGTGAGGTTAAGTATACAGTATGTCTACCAACATGGGTGTCCTATATGACAGTTTTTCTTCCTGTACAGTATGTCTGCCAACATGGGTGTCCTATATGACAGTTTTTCTTCCTAAAATACATTGTTTACATAGCCAATAAACATAATATATGGAATATAGAGGAGGTTACACCCAGCATTTCTTCAAAAGTTCATATGGAAAAGAAATTTTATATCTCTAGCCGTTTGAATGAATGAATGGTTCAGATTGATGATAGGTCACCCCATGTGCCATTTAAAACCTTGTAGGACGTTGGGGATGTTAGCAAAACCCAATTATGTGTGCATGCAGGGGTGTGTGTATGTATATGCATGTGTAGGCTAAACGGGTGGGTGGGGTTGGGACAAGCTCAAGTCAAGCCTGACCTCTTCATTTAGGGCAACATCTTCTGACCTGAGACCTATAACCTGAAAAATTCAACCAACCCGATAAACTCAACAGGCCTATGTGAAGGTGAGGTTAAGTACACAGTATGTCTACCAACATGGGTGTCCTATATGACAGTTTTTCTTCCTAAAATACATTGTTAACATGGCCAATAAACATAATATATGGAATATAGAGGAGGTTACACCCAGCATTTCTTCAGAAGTTCATATGGAAAAGAAATTTTACATCTCATGACATAGGCAAGAGGACCTAATGAGGTTTGGAACATTTTAACATTTTTTTTACATAGTTAGGTAATAAGAGAACATTATTAAAAAAAGAAAAAAAAATAACTAATGAAAATATAGTTTCTTACCAGAACCTAGTCCATGACAGCTGACAATCAGTAGCCGGATGATACTGAAAAGGCATATTTTTGTTTCCACTAGTAACTTAAAGTTTGTCTATATACTTCACATAATTTCCGACTCCCATTTAGAAAGGCTACAACGGCATAAAAATCATGAAAATTTTCCTGAACAGATTTCAGCAAAAACACTCTAGAAAAGATGCATATAGAATATAAGAAAAGCATTCTAGGATCTGAAAACCATTAAAAAAAACATAAAGAACATTCGAAGGATGCGTACTGATGTATATTCAGGATCAAAGTAGCCGAAAGTGCCCAACACTCTTGTAGTTACATACATTTCCTGGCCCTCGGGCATCAACTTAGCAAGACCAAAATCAGAGATCTGGGAAAAGCAACACATGCATCAATTTATTTATTTTTATTTTTTGTCTTTCTTTTTCTTTCAAATAAACTACAAGTTACATTACATATAGACATATCTCTGTTACCTTTGCATCAAAATTTTCACTTAGAAGAATATTGGTAGATTTAAGATCTCTATGAACAATAGGAATGCCGAGTGCTGAATTTGAGTGCAGATATGCAAGGCCCCTCGCTGCTCCAAGTGCTACTTTCAGTCTAAGAGGCCAGTCCATCTTCGATTCACTAATACCTAAGTATCAGTATTGGAAATTATAAGTTTAAAGAACAACAATTAATGAATGGGCATCAGAAGGTTTGAAACAGGTAATGACGATGAGCCTTGCTAAGCCCAAACACTTGTGCAATAAAGCTCATGTACACAATGCATGTGCCAGCATGGCATGGTAAGACCAGGATCTAATCCATCCATCAGAATAACATACCTACATTGATGCTCTAGCCCAAGAATCAGGCTGGTCCAATTGTTCAGGTGGGCCACAATCTGCAGAAAAAGAATGCACGGCTCTGAAAAACTTGGCTGGAGTTTCCTAACCCATCCAATCAGTTTCCAATCTTGGGGCTCACGTGCTGAGTGGACCAGATTTCCAACATGTAAAAAGCTGGACCAACCTGATGGATGGATTGGATCTCACAACTATGTGCCATGCTGGCACATGTGTGGCATGTACATGAGCTTTATTGCACATGCAGGTGTGTTTAGCAGACCTCAATAATGATATAATGTCAAACCGACCATTTAAGCGATCTTGTAGGTTCCCATTGTGCATAAACTCGTATACTAAAAACCGATGCTTTCCGTCAGCACAATAACCAATCAAGGCAACCAGATTCGGGTGGTTGAGTCTGCTCAAGATGTCGACTTCCACTCGGAACTCACGTTCACCTTCAGCTGCTTTAAATGGTGGCAGCTCCATTTTCTTGATTGCGACAACCTTCAAATTGAACAACAAAGGTTGTAAATAAAGATATCAACAGTTGAACTGAACATAATATTCAGGAAATAAACAGTTATACTGAAAAATAAAGAGGAATGTACTTCAAGAAGCAATTTCAAATGATCTAAATTCATTTTCTAACCTATCCAACAAACATGTGTTTCAAATAGTCTATTCATGCCCGAGTGGTCCTCAATGCTCCACATATGGAACCAAGTAGTGAAAAAGATACAAGCATTTATTGGCTTCAAACACATTAGTACATGACAAGGGGGAACAAAAAACCTCGAATGTAAAATTGCTCAAAAAATGGCATAATGCTACAGCATGACAGCTGTAAAATCTATACTGTAAATAACGCAAGTAGCTTTTGGACATTTTTGCCCTGGTAGTTAGTCGTGGGGAGGGAAAAAATACATTCAGATTTTTCATTGTGTAGCCCTTCAACCTGAGGTCATTTTTGTCCCTTCAACTCCTCCCTGGGGGAGTAGCTTGCACCCACTTCTTCTCTTCTTTACCTGTAGCTCACAAGGAATACCAAGTGTTAGGGAGTCCATGAGATAACGGTTTTGTGGGGCCCACCGGTGATGAATCTGCAACATCCCCACCATACATTTGTTGTGCCAGCTCATGATAGGATGTCGGTCCAAAAACGAGGCAAATCTAAAGCTCAAGTGGATCACAGCACCAAAAAAAGTAGGAATAGGTCACCCACCATGGAGACCCTTATCTCTTTCTCTCTCTGTGTAGCCCATGTACGCACCCTTTTCCCTCAATCTCTCTCCAATTTTCTCTCTCTCCTACTCTCCCCATGTTCGTAGAAAAGCCAGAGCCCTAGTACTAGAAAAACATGAGATGAGCTTAACATTCCAAATACGTCAACATAACTTGGATATGAATAAGGCTCCCTAGTCTGTCAGCAAACTCAATTTTAAGGTATTAAAAAAGTTATAAAAACTAAATGATGCCCAAGATTTGATAAAAACCCAGTACACCAGCTATACTAGAAACATATAATGTTCCTCGCTTTTCTGCTAAATGGAGCATGGTATGGTTATATTAGCATCGGCGCAGCTTTGAAAAAATACATTAGTATCTGACAGAGGTACATTTATTTGTCATTACAATGCCCAATATAGATGTTGATATGGAGTGAACACTGGGGACCAGAAATACAACTCCACATCTCCTTGAATCCAGTTGTTTCATCATCATAGCATCATCCCGGATATGTTTGGATGCACGATTAAATTGAACTGCAAACATTCAGTTTAATTGTCTCCACTATATTGAACTATCATTGCACTGCAATTTGATAGTCTCCCATTTGATACTTTGATTACTTTCATAATGAGAAAAGAGAGAAAAGAAAAGAAAAAACACAGCTGAGATTGTAAAAAAAATACAAGGAAATTACTACAACTGGGTTTTGTTAAGCTGTACCATACAACTTCCATTTGTGTCCAGTATTAGTATCGGTATTTGTACTGTGCAGACATTGGCATACATATAAGAATACCTGGGTATCCTATCCTACAATTGGTCATGATTTCAAAGTATTTGTATCGTATATAAAGAGAACAAATCCAATCAATGGAAATCGCAGGCTTATTCATCAAAACAAGGCCGAATAATCAACAAAATCTCCAAGGAGCATGTGTTGCTTATAGATGTGATGGTTAACAAAAATCATGAGTTGCAGACTCTGTTATTCTCAGCCCTGCCTTCGGCATGTTTGATCTTACAGAACAGAATTTCCAGCACGTTTCTTAAGAAAGATATTTCCATACCTCTCCTGACCGTAGGACTCCTCTATATACACGACCGAATCCTCCTTTCCCGAGCAAGTTCTTCTCACTGAACGAGCATGTTGCTTCCTCCATTTCCTTGAGTGTGAAAACTGAGGACCCATGCCGTCTTTTTGATGGTTGGTTGTGATCCTCAAGTTGCCAATTTTCCACTGGCTTATATGTCCCTGGAAATGGGTATCAAATAGAAGTAACAATTCAACTGTAGCATGGAGGGAGGAAGTATGCAGTTTTTGCCCAAATTAGCATCATTCCTTTTGTTTTGACCGGTAATTCCATATGAGGAGGGCCAGCATTTCAGTGACCAAGATCATTCATCTGGTGGGCCCCACCACCACAGAGTGATGCCACAAAAAATCCATTTATCAGCCTCAAAATGGATGGTTAGAGACTAAAACTTGCTATCTACAATTCCATTACAACGAAAAATCCACTTGTAGGAGGAATCTTTTGATTCACCATTCATCTGCAGTGGAGCAAACCATATGAATGATTTGGATCAACCAAATGCAATCAAAACATTCATACCAAGTAAGCCAAAAAAAAAAAAAAAAAAAGGGCCAACGCGAAAGGAAAAAAATACTCGCATTAGTAGAAGATCAATAACATACATGGTTCACTCAGGTCATGCGATTTACTTCTCCGTCGTTTGTTCCATGCCGAAACCAAGCCAAACGGCATAATGTCTCACCAAACACTATCCAATTACTTCTGTCTGAGAAACGATTCAGCAGATTACCAACTTAAAAGAAAACAACCATATCTCAAATCCCTCGTACCCAAAAAAAGAAATAAGAATTATTCAAAACCAAAAACCATTCATTTAAAGACCGTTCCTACGCAGAAAACGAAGAGTAGAAAACCAAAAAAACTGTCTTTCTTCTCAAAGAAAACCAAACACACACACACAGAGAGAGAGAGAGAGAGAGAGAGAGAGAGAGAGAGAGAGAGAGAGAGAGTAAAAATGAAAATGAAAATAGAATAATGGAACGAAGAAAGTGGGCGGTGTAGGAATCAGGTCGAGAGTACGTATGGAGGAAGTGAAGTTAGAATTGGAGAATACTCAACAACCTATTTCACCAACAACAACCCAGAAAGATACAAAAAGGAAATGCTTAAAGTACAAGGAAAGAAGGAATTGTATCTGAAGATTACAAAAAGGAAAGGAAAGGAGGGGTGGTGGAATACCTGTACAAGAAGGGGATTTTTACAGGGAGGCGTTTGTGCTTGGCAAGGAAAGAAAGGAGAAGAGAAATGAACTGCTGCTGGAAAGTGAGTGGTAGCAGTACTGTCTTCTTCTTCTTCTTCCATCTGAGAAAGAGAGAGAAGGTGGTGGGGTTGAAGAAGAGGAAGGAGAACAGGAAAAGAGCCGTTGAGGGGACGCTTTCAATCATTCCTTAGATTGGCCACCACTCCTGCGTTGGGTCTTGTCCTTTACCCCCCTTAAAATGTACGATACCGTGGAACAGGTAGCACCGGAAATTGGTAGCGAGGCCTTTGAACATTACACGTGGCAGATTGATGATGATCAATCAAGACCATTCATATAGTTGGACATACTATGGATGGAAAATTATTCAAGATACAGAAAGATTAGACGATTGTAGACACCCGATTAGTATGGCATTCAAAGTGACCATAGAATACTAACATTAACAATTAGGAGCAACTTCCACATTATCCCTAAAAGTTTGTATCAGGCAAAGTTTTATGTGTTGTCACATGTAAATGCCCTTGGAAAGGGTATGAAGGTGGAGCCTAAGAAGGTTTCAACGGTGGCCAGTTCTTTCTCCAATTTCCCCTCTATGTGGTTTACTTAAGTTTCGGATCTTCTTCATTTTCCACATGGTCCACTAGAGTTTTGGATCTTCTCATTTTTAGTCCATTGCCTCAAAATAAGCTCACAAAACAAAGGGGTTCGGAGCCTTTACCTCGTTGGAAGACTCTTTCAACAAGAGGTCAAGGTATCGAAACCCATCAGGGTAGTGAAACATTCTCCTACTGCTAACCCCACTAGTGGGTGCGACGTATGACTGACCGGGTGGGTGTGTACCGCGATTAACTGGGTGGGTGTGTTGCTTGACTAACAAAAAAAAAAAATAATAATAAATAAATAAATAAATAAATAAAGCTCACAAAACAGATGAATGGGGGTGGATTTCTCATAAACATCACGGAGGCCCCACCTAGCATCCCAGTACAAGAACTTCTTGGGCAGGAAAGGCATCCCAAACCCACAAAACATGCACCACTACTAAGATTATTATTGACCACTCAAGTGTTCGGCCCTGAAAAATTCGTGGGCCCCATTATGATGTATGTGTTATATCCACACCGTCTGCTAGTTTTGCCAGGTCATTATAGGGCATGAGCCAAAAATAGAAGGTGATCCATATCTTAGGTGGACCACACATGGTACATTAAAAACTTCCCCAGGCCCATAGCATGTTTATTTGTCATCTAACCTATTCATAAGATCACACACACCTAGATGAAGGGAAAATATAAATATCAGCTTAATCCAAAAATTTTACTAGCCCCCAAGAAGTTTATAATGGTGAGAATTCAATCTCCATTGTTACATGTGGTCCACCCACTATTTTGTGTGGTAAGGTCCATATGCAATTTAGATCCGACTAATTTTTAGGTTGATGGCCAAAAATGTATTGGCAAAATGGATGGACGATGTCGATCATACACGTAGATAAAGGTGACCCCATCAAATCTTCTGCATTCCTAGCTTATGTCTTTTTACACCTTAACAGATCTTTAGGATCAAAGTTCAAGAGGCGACTATTTTGCCGTATTTGCGAAGCATAAGCTTGTTAATTAAAATATTTTAAAATGGGGGCAATTATAGGTCCATGACCATAAAGGCCAGCAGTTATATGGAAAAACCTCTTAAAATTTAAGAAAACACATGAAACCTTGTTATATTATGGGAGTTGTTTCATGTTTCATTTCATTTCTTCTTGAGGGTAAATTTTCGTACTTTTTCCTTTGTTTTAGTGGTTATGGCAATTTATATTGCTAAGATATTATTACCAATATTTATTGCTATTTAATTCATACATGTTACCACATGTGCAACATATGATTACCTGATTTTGGTTAAACATGTGTGAATAGGTTTAGTGGCGGTGTGGTAAAGTCGTGTTTGAGTTGAACTTGAATTGAACTGAGCGCTTATGACCCTAGGCGCCGAACTAGTTGGATTAGGATTAGATCGATGAACATTAACTTGACTATTTAGCCACCAATTGTTATAGTGATTATATGATTTTGGAAGGGGAGGGTTAGTCCTTTTAAATGAGATTCTTTTTCCTTGAAGACAGATTTTTCTTTCAATGGCCTTAGTATATCATATTTCTCAATAAAGTAATTAGAGATAGACAACTGTAAAAATAATGGTTGATTGTTGATTTTACTAATTGACAATGCAAAAAAAATATAAAATAAACTAAGCAGAAAAGATTACCTACAACAATCTGTGTTGGTAAAAGCGACGTGGTCTTGACTATGTTGCAAACATGGAGGGTCGTGAGACGGTCGTTGCGTGAGGTCAGCAGGATATGACCAGAGATAAACTAAGTAAGAACTCAACAATCTAAGGATTTAATGATAGGGTCGTGGATATCTATGCTATCCTACAGTGTACGGTAGCAATGTGTTGGGTAACAACGAAAAACTAAGCTAAAATACTAAACTTGCTGCAACATGGTATTGGATGGAGGTGGAGGAAAGCTAAGCTAATAAAGGTGAGTCCATGAGGGACGAAAGATAAAAGCAGTGTAGAGTTAGAAAATATGTGTGTTTGAATTGGCATGCGGCCCTGAGCTCTTTTTATCGTTATGCTTTTATAGACCTTAGAGAGGCAATGGTGGTGTGTGAGATACTGTGACTTTTGCAAGGGTTCTGATTCCATAGGCCTAATCTTGATTTTGGAGTCCTAGTTATATTATACGGTCATGGATATTTGTTTCTATCTTCGGATTGCAATAATTGTTTGCTCAGATTTTCTCGCTATTTTCATATTGATCTCGAATGCTCTTTGAAAAATCACGAAATTGGCCTTGTCATGCGATCATTGGCTAGAATGGATTTGGCCATGCCGACTTGTGATTCTTCCTCTACATGTTAAAGGTTGTGTGTGCCTTGTGTGTGTTGGTGACGTGCCTTCTGATTTTGGCCATATGTACAACTTTGAACATCACCACTTTTGGCAGGATACGTGTCGTTAGCAAATAAGGATCTGCAATCCTTTCTTGTTACGAGCATGTTTTTCTCTCTGCTTCCACACAAGTGTGCCAACATGTGGCGGCTTCTCATTTATTGATTTAGGCTGTGTCATGCCAGGTGTAAACAATATTAACACATTTGACGTAAGACATGTTTACATCAATAATGAAAAATTTGATGCTTTGCCCATATGTATTAGTATTTCCATTATGTATCATATCAAGTGTTTATATTAATGTGGATATTTTATGCAACTTAAACCTCCAACTTGTTTTTAACACATGCACTCACACCACCGTGGCTTTTTTATACCACAATGGGTACTTGAACCCATGACCTTGTGTTGAAACTCTTGTTTGTCTACCACTTAAACCTCCAACTAACCTTCAAAGAATAGGCAAGAATGATATGAAATAGCTATATATCTCTACTATATACCACTAAGATTATTGCTAGTGATGTGCATGAAGTAGGGCTGTTAAAAAAACTAACCAAACCGATAAAACCGACCCAACTGGATCGAATCGGTCGGTTTTAGTCGGTTTTCCATTCTATTTCGGGTTGGTTTGTTCTTCTTTTTTTTATATATTAAAAATCGAGAATGTCGGTTCAGTTATTGGTTCATGAAAATTACAAACCGTTTTCAACTGAACCGAACCGACTATACTATATATATATATATATATATATATATATATATATATATATATATATATTTGAATTATATTTATTTATGTTACCCCTACCGCATGGCCCACCTTGATAATATCTTATATATCCATGTCGTCCAATCGTTTTCTTAACTCATTTTAGGATGTGTTTCAAAATATTAACTGGATCTAAATCTCAAGTGGACCACACTACAAGAAACAACGTTGATTGAGCGCTCGCCATTAAAAATGTCCTTGGGCACACTTGAAAAAGATTTGCAATGTGTATCTGCCATCCAACCCGTTGATAAGGTCAAATAAACCTGGATGAAGGGAAAAGTTAAACTTCACTTTCAGATCCAAAACTTTTATGGCCTATAATTATAAAAGGTTTTAATGGTCATTCACCAGTTTTCACATTGGTGTGGTCCACCAGAGATTTGGATATTCTTAAATTTTTTAATGTTGTCATGAAACCAACAAAACCGAACTAACTCGAATTTATTCGGTTCGGTTCGATTGGTGAAGCTTCATCAGTTCAATTTGATTGTTAAATATTCAAAACCGATTAAGTCGGTTCGATTGGGTATTGCCCCTCAAAACCGAACCGACCGAACCGTGCATAGCTAGAGCTGGACACGAACCAAGTTTAACCGTTCGAATCGACTCGATAAAACTCTATTTGAATATAAAGTCTTCTTGTTCGAACTTTGTTCGAACACGCAGGGTATGTTCGAAAAAAATTCAAGTCGGTTTCAATCACAGTCCTGTTCGACTCAACTCGAACTCGAACTCAAACTCGACTCGAATATTGACTGACTCGACTCGACTCGTTCGTTCGACTATATATATATATATATATATATATATATATATATATATATATACAAAGAGAGAGAGAGAGAGAGAGAGAGAGAGAGAGAGAGAGAGAGAGAGAGAGAGAGAGAGAGAACATGATTGTGGGCCCTAGGAAGGTTTCAATGATGGACATCATTCTCCTCGCTGTTTCCTATGGTGTTGTCCACTTGAGCTTTATATCTGCCTTGTTTTTTGCTTAATGCCTTAAAATGAGTTGTACAAATGGATGGACGAAGTGGTTAAAATAAATACATCATGGTGGGGCCCATAGAGCTTTGACACCAGCTTGTTGGCGAGTGTTCGCGTCACCAGCCATGAACCAACCCATGTTCGCGTCACAAGCCATGCGCAATTCCTACGCTTGAAAATCTAAGTGGGGCCCACCATGATATTTGTGAGGAATCCACACCGTCCATCCATTTTGTGAGATCATTTTAGGATGTAAGACCAAAAATGATCTGGATCCAAGACTCAAGTGGGCGCACTACAGGGAAAGGTGGTAGGTAAATTCCTACCATTGAAATCTCCCTAGAGTCCACAGTGATGTTTAATGCCATCATAATGTCATTCCCGTGGTGTGGTTTACTGGAGATTTAGTTGTGGCTAAACCTTGTGATTTTTTATTTGTGACATGTAATTTGTGAACAAATTGGTATTTACTATTCAGTAGTAGAAAAAATATTTTCAAGCGAAAAAAAAGTGAAATTGTTTGAAATTGTTCGAACTGGTAAAAATTGTCCGAAATCCATATGTTCGAACAAGATTGGGCCAGAACAAATCAAGTTCGAACAGAGCCACCCTGTTCAAATGTTTGTTTGAACATTGTTCGAACACACCCACTCAAGTAGCCGAATAATCCGATTTGGTCCATGTTCGACTCAGATCGGATCGTTGCCCACCTCTATGCACAGCCCTAGCATGGAGAGAGGAAGAAAGAGAGATATATGGAGAGAAAGTAAGTGCTAGAGGCCTTTTTGCAATGACAAAAACAACCTTAGTTAATGAGTCACATTTTTTATGCCACAAATTTGCGCACTTATACTGGAAATTCCTCTCACTTCCTTCCAAATTTGAGAATTTTGAGGTTCCTAGTTGCTTGACAACAAATAGTTAAAATTTTTCGGTTGAACACATTAATGGTGTACATTTTACCTATTTTATAAGGGCATCTTTGTTATTTTAAAATGTTGATAAGAATAGCATGCATTCTTTAATTACATCTAGCTTGCACCTTGTAGACACCCCACCTAGAACAAGAACAACTACTCTCAGGGATTTCAACTGGATTGTGAAAATGGCTTAAAAAAAACTTCAAAAATATAAATGGGTTAGATTAAAAGGACCCTTGGAACCTCCCAAACTTAATCGATGGAGCCGATCAGTCGATCTATAAATTGATAGATCAAATCACGACCGATCATTCAAACCCGTCAAAATCCTAATCGTTTCGGCTCCCAAACATGGCCACTGATTAACTTGAAAAAAAATGCAAACAGGTAAGGATTTTCAACACCTACCAGAATTGATCAAAGGCCGGGATCAATAGACCCAAAACCTAAAAAATGAGATCTCAGTTGATCATATGGGCTCTCTAGAACACTACACTCTGTGCATGTCAAATAGTGCGAAGAAAATGCCAAAATAGATTAATAGTCATAAAATGACCGACAGTTCAAAAAAGTATTTTAGAACTTTTGTTCTTATCACTTATCACTTATAAGTGGAAAAACACAAAAGTGAGCCTAACAACTAAACATCGGATGACCGACAATGGACTTACAAAAATAGCACAATAGGTATTGCATTTTGGAATGGAGCAAAAGAGGTAGAGAATGAAGTGTACAGATAAAAGGAGAGGTTTCTTTGACAGTTAGGTGCCCAATAGAGTAGTGGAGTCCAAAGTTTAGGAGAGTTCGAAAAATCATCGACAATGCTAATAAGCCACTGGACCTAAGAAAAATAAAGAGAGAAAAATTGCTAGAAAAAATCCACTAAAGCCTAGAGTAGGGTTAGAATCGAGGATAACTAACCATCCATTTTGCAGAAAAATGGAGTATAGTTTCCCCTTTCCTTCTCACATACCAATGTAAATTGCATACCATTCCACACATCTCATCTACAGTATTTGCCTTGGTAATATTTTTCTTTCTTTTGCTTCACTTTTATAGCCTGCCCTATGTTGTCAGTTTTATGGAGCAAGGCTTGGTCACATTTCTCTTTTGCCTGCCTTGAGCCATCGGCTATGTGTAGTAAGGTTAACTTATTCTTTCTTCATAGCCAGCCCTGAATTCATGAGTTCTGCGAAACAAGGCTAGATGTAGCAACACCAGAGTTTTACTGAATCGCTGAAAAACCATAAAATCCTACAAAGTATATACCGCACATTGCGCGGGCGGATAAGGATGCCTAACCCCTTCATTTTCTATCATCGAGACCCTTACTTGAAATTAATGGCCAGATATCAACCATAAGAGTCATTTATTTTAGGGCATCTTATGATTCCCTAACCTTTAAGAAATTCTACAATTTCTAGCCGACCATAGATTCTAAACTTTATTTGGTTAATGATAACTTCAAACTATATGATCATTACGTATGAGTTAACACCACACCCTAACCACATTAACACCAAAAAATCTAAGTCGAGGAAGTGAGAGCACCATGTGCTCCCATAAGTATGCGTTCACACACCCATATAAAACAAAGCTTGCTATGTATTGTTGCAAGATACTTTGGGACTTTAGTCTTTAGATACACGGTCGTCTTTCAATGATCTAAAACATTTAAGTGAGGGATGATGTAACGACCCGAGATTTTCGACTCTCGTGTATAACACGACGGCCGAATTCCCAAGTAAATCATGGACTAATTGATTTGTTAAATAATGAAATATAGCATTCAAGCACAATGGCGGAAACAATTATCATCTTATTCTATCAAACTTACTACGTCATCATCAATGTTTAAATAAGGGAACCAACCAATATCCATACTGATTAATTAAAATACAAAACCATGTCTTCTCTTGAAGACTTATTACAATTCCATAAATGTATCAACTACTTAAAAGAAATATTTAATAAATGATAACATCAATTAAGTTTCTCCAACATCGTCATCCGCCATGTGATTGTACGAACATTGAACTCTTCTCCTTAAAAATCGGGTTCAATACCTGGATCTTCACCTGCATCATCTAAATTGTGTTTGGGATAGCGTTAAACGCTATCATAGTGGGGAATATTTCCTCCAAGACAATCAAGAATAATAATAACGGTACAGAGTAAACGCAAGCAGTATATTATCATTGAATCAAATCAAAACAACCAACTAAAAATCTTTATTAATGCGATGCATGGAATGCATGCTCTGGCTAAGGCACCCTGGCTAGAATCACAATACATGAAGTGGGAGACTCCCTGTTACGACTTCATGCTAGCCACTAGTCACCAGAGGTTCCTGGGACGCACAAGCCCATAGTTTTGCCCGACCACGTGAGAAACGGGACGCTCATAGCCCAAATCTACACGTGACAGTGTACGGGAGAAGTAGGACGCTCTAGCCTATTCTCAATTCCGTACACCCACATGGAGCCAAGTGAATGCATGACTTTAGTTTCACCTTTATTTAAGTGTTTTCGCATACAACCGATTTAAATAAAACTCAATGGTCACTATGGGGAGTCGCAAGCAACCCAGCATAGGCCGACAGCACGAGCTTGGTGTCCATGGCACCAACCCCGGCTCATGAGAATTTGTATACCATTATTGTTTACTCATTGTCCCGTTTTATGATTTCATCATGTCCCAAAAAGCCAATGTTGTACATCATGACCAAATTCATTAAAATACCCATGTACTGTAAATAGATCAAATCAAGCATCATGTACATGTAAGGATCCATTAACAAACAATCACTTCATTCTCTCAGTTAAGTCAAGATATATTCTTCCATCATGGACACCTCTCATGGGTTCCATCTCTCTACATCGAATAATTTTACCAACTTAGGGACAAAGAGTATACAATAATGAGATATCCATATGATGATCTTATACACATATTTCATATCACAATATGAAAACCAATGTTACTTGTAAAACACATATTAAGGAAATAAGGGCATAGATTTTACAAAGATAAATAACACAAATACACATGCTTCTTAGTCAAAAATCTAAACAATGAATCACATCATTATATAATGATATTCATTATAAATCCTACATTAAACTTCATGTTATATGGATCAGCAATTCAAAACCAAAAAACTTCACATGCCACAAAAGAAACTTATGATAATCATAATATTATTAATGAAAGGCTTGAAGGAAAATCCTCACCTTAGGATGGACTTAGAAGAAGAGGGTTGTAGAAGATCCTAGCCGCTGGAAAAATATGAGAAAGAACTCTCTCTCTCTCTCTCTCTCTCTCTCTCTCTCTCTCTCTCTCTCTCTCTTTCTCTAGGGCATGGAGGCTAGGGTTAGGAGAAGGATTTGGAGGTGCGTAGTAGAAATATGGAGAGTGATGTGCACGCGAGGTCTTGTGTAACAACCTCTGAGGTGGGTTTCTCAAATCTCAATATTCGGATGATCTATGATCAATTCCAATCTGTTCATCTTATCAAGCTCGAAGAGTAGAGTCAGAATACGTAAATTTCTTGATGATCTACATTCTAGATTGGCCGATCCTTGAAAATGGCCTAACGGGTGCTAAAATGGGCTAAATCTCAATTAACGGTCTACGCTTGATGATCAGGGTCCAAATTTTGAGAAAATATATAGTCATGATAGGCAAACAATTGTACAAAGTTTAGTGGTTGATTGATGATGAGAAATGCCTAGATCTGAAATTTCAACTTTTGGCGACAAAGGAAGGTGCTGGCTTTGTGGTTCAACGGTGTAGGATTATAGATCGGGGTCCAAATTTTGTGTAAACTCGTAGTCATATGAGTATAATAAGTGGTCCAAATTTGAGAAGCGATTGATGGTGAGAAGTGGGTAAATTGAAAGGTTCAGATTTGAGAAGAGTTGGTAGCTCGTTAATTTCTAGAACGGGATAACTTCACGCATAAGAAAGAGGCTTATCAAGGTGGGGCATTCAAATCACACTATTGGTCCATGATAAAGACGATCCAAGTCATTTATATGAAGATAAATATTCGACTACGACTAACCATCTACTTTTCTCACTCGATGGACATGAAAATCAAGGGTTAAGGGGCTGATTTAACAATCGGACCACTTCTACTATGATTTAAGGGCTGAAATTTGATGTGTATGGTTAATATGTACCCAAAAGCTTAAATCCAGGATTTTGCGTGAAAGTGATCGTCAGAAACTATAATACTTAAAAATGGCATCTTAACTTAAGTTTAACTAATGGCATTTTCGTAATTATCTAAAAAGTGCGTGATTTTTGAAATCTGATCTTTCTATGATGTATATGGGATCATTCTAAGCAACTTTTGTAAAGGGTCCCCTATCGGATCTCCTACGGATGTCCCGCTATTCGCAAATCAACAGTAAATGTACGATAATTAATAAAAAAATAAATTAAAAATGAATTTTCAAAAAGTTTCAAATAAATCTCGAAAATCTGGGGCGTTACAGATGATACCTTAAATGTGGTGTATGTAAAGAACTCATAATTTCTTAGATTGAGAAATTGTATCCCTTTGATTATTTGATGGAAGTCTAATCTACTTGACCATGACAAGACTTGACATACATAGCCTATGTTGCTGATATTGTTAATTAGTTCATGCAGAATTTGAGGAAACCTCATGTTAGATGTAACACATAAGAGAAAGAGCAAATTCGAGAGGGCTAAGAAAGCCGTTGGATGATCTTAATCTTTAAACATTTAGAGAGTTAAAAAGCTTCAATTAGAGAGTAATTTGGGGTATCCCCTACCCACAGTTAAGCACATCACATAAATGGTTTAGGTATTGAAAAGGACCCAAATATAATGAGCATTGTCCCAATGTATCGAGCTTACATGATATGCTATGTTAGAGTCTCGAATAACCTTTCTCTTGTAAAGCATTTAGGCCTTGTTTGGCAACTTTTAATCTAATAAAAGTGAAGAATTAGGAATTTTTATTCTAGCTCTTGTTTTGGTAAAATCACATTTTCAAAACCAAAAAAGTTCTTATTTAAACTAAGCATATTTAGTAAAATATTTAAATAAGAGTTATTTTTCAATGGTAATTGTTCTCATTTTTAAAATTGCAACAACTTCATTATGATCAATATGGATTGTTCATTTTTCTGCCTATCAATCAAAAGGAATAGTAACCAAATATGGGACCCACCTTTGGTGTGGGTCGTCCACCATGTGGGGCCCACTGTTGATGTACACCATTCATCAGCTCACATATGAGGCCACACTTTGATGTGGGCCTGTAATAACCCAAGTTTTCGAAATAATTAAAGTAACAAATTAATTAATTATTCAATAGTTTATGTGATTTATTACATTGATAAATTAATAATAAATTAACTGTAGAGAATTCATGTAGGATCCCTTTATTAAAACCGCTCAATATGAACCCTAGAACAGGGTAGAAGTGTCAGATTTCTCAAAAACTCACAATAATTACGAAATTTCTACTGGTTAAAACTTAAGTTATATTGACGATTTTAAGTATACCAATTTCTGACGATCACTTTCATGCAAAACTTCATATAACAGTTTAGAGACCTAATCTAACCGTACACGTAAAATTTCAGCGCTCCGATCATCCTACAAGTACCCTAATCAGAAATCGGGCCATAAGTGGGCCATCTAAACTCGGAACTGCATCGATTTTTGTGTCATATCTTAAAATCATGTGGCCTACATGATGGTCGGAGTAGATTTTTTCATATACATCAGGGTGGGACCCACGTGCATAGCGTGCACGTCACGCGTCGGTCAACACGCGTTGACCGCGTATGGTAAAGAGACGGGCGTCTTCTTCGCCGTCTGCTGCAACAGCGCGACCACGCTGTCCGTCCGTGCAACGCACGTCTTCCTCTTGTGGGCCTCGTACGCTAGATCTAAACCGTCCAGTCGATCCCTCTCCCCCACGCATGGAGTCCCCTTGAATATTTCCCTCAGCGGTCGTCTATCCGATCTGCTTCAAATCACTGTCCAAATCAAAGCGGCTAAGATCCTGGCCATTGCTGCGCATGGTAGCCTGGGAGCTGCTCCGTTAGAGTCATGTGGACCCCACCTAGGTTTCTAATGTTTAATTTGTGGCTTAGATTACAAGGATCGAAGTTCGAATCCAAGTTGGAGTCGGAAATCTTCTAGCGTCCGTGTAATGCGCTTGTACGTGGCTATAAGATCCAGCCTCGGCAATGTTTTCTTTGCAAGAAACGTCAGAGAGAGAGAGAGAGAGAGAGAGAGAGAGAGAGAGAGAGAGAGAGAGAGCCGTGAAAGAAAGGAGAGAGAGAGAGAGAGCTGTGAGAGAGAGGAGAGAGAGAGAGACGTTAGAGAGAGAGAAAGAGAGATAAGAGAGAGTGACGTCCAGTTGGACCTTGCTGCTCAAATTGCTGGAACAACGTTCCAATAGGAAAGAAAGAAGAAAGAAGGAAAGAAAGAAAGAAAGAGAGAAGAAGACGAGACTGTGAGTGTTCTTCTCATATAATTTTTCACTCGGTTTAGAATTTTAAATTCTTTTATTTATATTTTAAATTTCTTTGTTTAGAGGTTCAAATTGTTTTGTATGGGTAGATTTAAGAATTATATCGATTTCTGTGCTGTATTCTCTACAAGTTGTGTTTTCATATGACTTTAATACTTGGTTTGAATTATACATGCGTGAGCCTATTTTGAATTATTCAGGAAAGACGTTTGGAAAATTTATTTGATTCATGCATAGCATGATTGTGAACTCCAGTTATTACCATAGGGTAAGCACCCTAGCGTGTGCAATAAGCCCATTGATGATTGTTTGGGTGAGCACCTAAGTGTGTGTAACGTCCCTGGTTGAGCGCCCTATGTGTGCAATATACCCTTCTGATAGTCCATCGATTGTGGACGGGTTGGTTGAGCTCCCTGATGTGTGCAAGATACCATACTAGCGTACCCGGTGGATATCAGATGATTTTGGCTGGTTGGGTGAGTTCCCTGGTGTGTACAAGAGACCAACTCTGCAATTATGAGACAGTGTAGGCCCGACTATAAACTGGCCCTAGATGTTTTACTAATAACCGTACTGAGATTGTTGAAGCATACTTACATACCACGCATTACGTGCATGTTTAAGAAATTTTGATTTGATGAAATTACTATTGAAATTGTAGTGTTGTACTTTAAATGGTCAAGTGGGTTTTCTACATCGAATTACATGTGTTAAATTATATGAGAATGCTCACCGGCTTTTATAGCTGACGCAGTGTTATGCGATTAACCGTAGTGACAGGTGATGATTTAGAAGACTTCGAGAAAGCGGTTCCAGATGAGGGAATACTCTTGAAGATATTTTTTTTGAATTAGTTATTTTGATTTTTGGTTTGAAAGCATTGATGTAATAAGGCCCATTAGATGGCCATTAGTTTGGACAGTTTGGAACAATTTCATAGACTCGTTGATTATAGTTTAATTTTCAAAGTAGTTTATTTTTATTTCATATATTTGGTACCTTGTGAATGGAAAGGATAAAAGTTTCAGTTGTGATTGTGAAGGATTCATTCATAACACCCTTGATTTCGAGATTTGAGTTATATACTCGAGTGTCGAATTTTGGGGGCGTTACAGGGCCATCCATCATATGGCCCCACCTTTGATGTGAACCACCATTATGTGAGCTCACCTGATGGTCTTTTGCGAAGTACGTGACAGAATCAAACTTTTTCTGTATATATTCAAACCCATTATGTCACGCCCCAAATTCGGTTCTCGACGTCCATTCGCCGTAACCCGAATTCAGAGGTGACAGCCTCCGTAGTACCCCGATTTCAGAGGTGGCAGCCTCTGTAGTACTCCGATCACGGTGGCAGCCTCCGTTCGCCGAATTTGGGGCGTGACACATTATGTCCATTTAGGACCACACAGGTTAACATAACATATTTCAAAAGAAAAATCCCAACCTTAAGAGGTTTAGATCATATCTAAAGTGGATCGATTGCGATGTGGAGATCATAGTGTCGATGAAGATCCTACAGCCTAGGAGGCCTCTCCTTAATTTATCCAAGTACCAGAGAAGTGAATAGCCCACATCAGATCCTCTAGTAGTGCCATAAGGTGGACCACACTCGTGAACGTTCCCAAGGTTCTCTTTACAATGAGATAGAATTATATAAATAGGAGGAATTGGGGTTATAGGGATGTAACTAGTATAATGCTCCACCACTCTATAACCTTAGTGTAACCTACTATGAAAGAAGTTCATTGAATCCATCTTGTACATGTCTATACTCAAGATTTAATTCTTCAAGCGATATGCCCATTTATGATAGATCCATATCACATGTTGATCAAATAATGGACGACTAGATCTGAGCCATCCGATCATCATTAAGTGTGATCAAAGCAATTATAACGGTTAAAACAAAACTTTGATGGTTAAAGACCCTTGAAAAGATAATTAAAACATCTACAATGTTAGGGCTAGTGGAAATATTACTTGATAATTCTTTAACCTAATCAGATCAAGTCATTTATCGTTCCCCAAGTAAAACCTAGTAGATCTTTTATTGTCCCGTGTAATAATCAACGACTCTTGATGAAAGTACTTAGGAACGTCCACTTTTAATGGCCATGTGGTAGCCTTGTAGAAAAAGCCAAAGCCGATTAGTCAAGGTTGTTACCCTTTGTGGACCCTCGCCGATTTCTCCGCGCTCCCACACGACGTCGTTCTCCCTTCCCCTTTCGGAAGAAGAAGAAGAAGAGGTGCGTGAGTGCGAAATTGCCGTTTGTGCCACTGGCTTGCCTCGTTCTCGAGGGCTTTGTTTGGTTGTCGTATTGAGCTGGATGTGTTTAAGTGAATTTATATAAGACCAGAGTCGCCACTAGCCAGTTACTTCGAATCTACAGTCGGCTAGACCCCGTAGAAACGTTAGAGAAGGGAATCCGAAGATTCCTTCCTCTAAAATGACTCCTGTTGATCTGCGGTCAGAGATTCAAGGTAAGGGATCACGGTTACAGGGTGGGAAGAGGTTAAGCACCCCACACACTGCCCGTACCGAAGTACGGTCTCTACTTCACAGAATCGATCGAATACTTGAAAGTCTAATTTAATCCTCGTATATTCTCATGGATGACATGATGCATGAATGCGGGTCTGAACAGTAAGAGTTTCTGATGGGCAGGTTCCAACAACGGGCAAGCCCAGAGCGTACGCTCGAACTGACAGGTGCTTAATGTAAGACGTATGCAGTGTGCTTGAATGATCAAGGTGTTTTATGGTGAAGCATGAATGCAGGTCTGAACAGTAAGAGTTTCTGATGGGCAGGTTCCAACAACGGGCAAGCCCAGAGCATACGCTCGAACTGACAGGTGCTTAATATAAAGACATATGCATGTGTACTTGACGGATCAAGGTGCTAGTAGTGAAGCAGGGGGGTTGGAAGAAAAGTAAATGTTGCACTTATGCTAGATGCAAATGAGATGATGCTGGAAAAAGAGTAGCTGGATGGACGGAGGTGTCGCAAGGGTTGGCTTCGAGTGGCTGGATCAGGACTTGAATGGCTTGGGAGGCTTGGACCAGTGGTCAGGCAAAGCTGGACCAGGGTTAGGCTTTCCTCACTCGGGCTCTCCTTGGTGGAAAGATGGGCTAAAGGGGCGGAGAAGGGCTTGGAACGGACCCGGGCTGGATTGGAATGGATTGTGTGTCGAAATAGGAAGGGGAGGGGGGTATTTATAGCAGCGGAGAGTGGCAGCTCTCGTAATTTTGTCCGGGCGGCCTGCCATGGGCCGCCCGTACGGCCGCTCCTCGGTTTCCAGCGAGTACGGCCGTTCCCTCGGGGCTGCTGTTGGACTCGCTGGTCGACTCAGTGAGTTGACTCAGCGGGTCGACTCGGTGGTTTGACTCGACGGGTTGACTCGGTGTTTTGACTCGACGGGTTGACTCGACGGGTTGACTCAGCGGGTTAACTCAGCGGGTTAACTCAGCGAGTTGACTCACTGAGTTTGACTTTTTTGGGATCTTTTGACTGGCCTTTTTTTATGGGGTTTTTTCAGGGTGATTTTTAGGACTGGGTTGACTGGGTTCAGGCTTGAACTGGGCTATGGAATGGGGCTTACAAGGGTGAGTTTGGCTGAGTTTGGACTTGGGATTTGGGGGTATGGTCCTCCGTTCAACCAGCTATCTCTACCAACAGTGTAGCCGAAGGTGGGGTGTCTACAGATGCCCCTCTTTGGCAGAGGTTGCATGCAACCGAATGCCAAAGCGAGTGGACACCCCACTTCTGACCCGGTCATTCATGGATCATGGTCTGAAATCTTTGCTTGCTTTTGCATCTGTGCCAGTTGATCGTTTGGAGATCGCTCACTTGCACATACCGCGAGAGTTTGGAGAAAACGTTGCGATTGTCCCTGCAGTTTGCTGCAACCTGGGTACCCAATCGCAACCCTTCCATTCCCGATCGGTACTAACATCGGAAAGGTACAGCAGAGCCTCTGCGTCCGTTAGTCTTATGAGGATGCTGACCCTGAGACTGATTGTGTGATGTTTGATGTTTTCCCAGATCACTCCAGGAGTACTTGTTTCGCTTGACTGTCAAAGTGGTTAGACGCCCTGCGTCCGATAGTCTTACGGGATTCTACTACGCCGACTTGGACTCAGTCAAGGTACTTCAGGCATCCACGCCTAGGTATGTGCGGGTGGGCTTTTCCACCCGATCTGCTGGTTTTGATGCTTGGTTTGCAATTCATTCTTTCCTTGATTGTGGTTTGGAATCTTTGTTGTCCTTTGTATCTGAGTCAGTTGATTGTCTGGAAATTGATAACTCGCACATACCGCGAGAGTTTGGAGAAAACGTTGCGATTGTCCCTGCAGTTTGCTGCAACCTGGGTACCCAATCGCAACCCTTCCATTCCCGATCGGTACTAACATCGGAAAGGTACAGCAGAGCCTCTGCGTCGACAGTCTTACGAGGATGCTGACCCTGAGACTGATTGTGTGATGTTTGATGTTTTCCCAGATCACTCCAGGAGTACTTGTTTCGCTTGACTGTCAAAGTGGTTAGACGCCCTGCGTCCGATAGTCTTACGGGATTCTACTACGCCGACTTGGACTCAGTCAAGGTACTTCAGGCATCCACGCCTAGGTATGTGCGGGTGAACTCTTTCCACCCAATCTGCTGATTTGGATACTTGGATTACAATTCATCGTTTCCACCTGTTCAAATGGTTTCTGTGACCGAGCCCTTTGGCTTTCATCTTTTTTGTATCTTGGCATGTGGTACGACCGCACTGACACTGGAGTTCAGTTCGACCGTACTTTGAGTGCATTGGATCCGATGATCTCCGGGGAAACCGCGAGACATTGGATCTTATTTGATTTTTGCGTTGGCTCCTACCCAGAGATATGGAAGATCTCCTGGTGTGTTGGAGGCAGAACGCTCTACTGAGAAAATATTTTTGGATTTTTTGAAAAGATACCCACTCTGGGGAGTGATACTCCGTGGGGTTTTTATTTGCAAATAGAAATATTTTTTTTTGTCTTTTTGAAATGAAAATCTGGTTCGCATGTGCCTCCACTAGGGATGCCGGTGGGGTCTTTAGCTAACCGACTTTTATTTTGAAAGCAGGTAAACATGATGATTGATGCGATGGATGCTGATGCATGGAGATGCATGATGAATGCATGGCTTTGGCTCATTCTCTTTAAGTTTGATGATTTTGCTTTTGCTGGAGATGCAGAGAATTTTGAGCTTATTGCTTACAGGGTTGTACTCCCTTGGGGATTTTTCTTTTTGATACGGAGGTTTGGACAGCGGGTTGGTCAAGATCCTGACCCGTGGTCAATCAGGTCCATCGTCCCAAGATGTTGTTTCTTTGCTAATGAGAATGTACGAGGATATCATTCGACTTCAAGATGTTCTTCTGGGCATACATGTGATTGAGATGGTGTTTGGTTGCCCGTTTTGGTCAAGATTCCAATTTGCGGGCGATTGGATCCGTCATCCCATACTGTGAAGTGAGCGGAGTTCAAGACTCCTGAATTGTAGTGCTGGGGATGCTAATTTTTGTGATTTTTTTTGTAGATATGTGGTCCGAATCTTTACCTGAGCGATCAGGATAGAGATTGGTTATTGAAAACACAGGAAATATTTTTGTGATTTTTGAAATATTTTGATTGAAAGCAAGGGAAATATTTTTGTGATTTTTGCAGATATTTGATGGAAATATTTTTGTGATTTTTGAAGAGATGATTTTGCAATGTTTTTGTATTTTGTGATTTTTCTGAAATGCAGGGAAAAGATGTGGAATTTCCATCCACTTCCAGCTTCTACTGCTGGTAAGGCACCCGATCCATTTTACGTCAGCGAGCAAGACGAGTCTCACACAGTTAAGTGCCGTAGTTTTACATCTTCGGATGAGGGGATTTTGAGGGTTTTCAGTCAACACACCCACAAAGTTGCCTGTTCCTCATGTGTAATGCACATAGACCACGTATCGTCCGACGGACTCCTTCGGCCACAAAATGAGCCACATCCTCACATTTCCCTTAGTCAATCCAGTTTGGGGTCTTACGTTGCTCACAATTCCGTGAGGGTGAGATCCACCTCCCAACAGCCTTAATCCCCTTCATGAGTTCTAGGAACAGGGAACATCCGTCAGCTTCAACAGCGACTTCCAACTCAAGGTTGTCTATCACGGTGCGTTCAACACGAACAGGATTGCGGAGTTCTGCCCGCCTCAGCCTTTACCTGTTTAAAAGATTCCAGACACCCGTACGATCAAGTGTCAGCCATGTCTGGAACAGGTTAGGAAAGAAAGCCCCCGAGAAGTTAATCCCAGTGTAGTTTTAGGTCTTCGGACCACTGGGGATAAATTGATGGATCAAAACTGGTGATGAAAACTTTTTTTTTGTTTTATATTGTATATATTTTTTTTGTTTTGAAAAGGTTCCAGACTTCAACTCGAGTAATCGAGATTGACACTGGTTTTTATGGAAAGCTTTAAAATATTTTTGTTATTTTTGAGATGATCCGGGTTATCGAACCATGATCCCAACGGTCGAGGCCGATGCCGGTTTTTAGTTGAAAGTGAGAAAGGTCCCCCGAGAAATTAATCCCAGTGTAGTTTAAGGTCTTCGGACCATGAAACTGTACAAAAGAGGGGCAAACATGTTTTTTTGTTTTTGGAAAAAAGTTCGGTGTCAGCGGATGGACAATCCAGACTGATGCCGGTTTTTATTGAAAATCTCTCGGGATGTCGATCCCGACGTAGTTTAAGGTCTTTGGACCAAAACTTTAAAAGCGGGGCTGGTAATATATTTTTATGATTTTTGAAAATGTCCGGAGTCATTGATCTTGAGCAAACAAGACCGACGCCGGCTTTTATTGAAAATCTCTCGGGATGTCGATCCCGACGTAGTTTAAGGTCTTCGGACCCAGACTTAGTAAAAGGGGGGGGCAAACACATTTTTTTGTTTTTTTCGAAATGATCCAGATCATCAGATCTTGGCCTGAAAGGCTGGGATCGATGTTGGTTTTTATTAAAAATCTCTCGGGACGTTGATCCCGACGTAGTTTAAGGTCTTCGGACCCAAAACTTTAAAAGAGGAAAGACATTTTTTTGTTTTCTTTTTTTGAAAAAATTCTGGGTCATCGATTCTGATTTTGATGGTCGAGATCGATACCCATTTTTATTAAAAATCCCTCGGGATCTTGATCCCGACGTAGTTTAAGGTCTTCGGACCCATTTTTGGGGTTGGGCATACTTACCTTGCTTTATTTAGCTTCTGACGGGGTTGACTGTGATTTGAGTGGTCCGGATTGCTGGATTTGGCCCTGTGGGCCCACTTGATGATCGGATCTTGGATTCCGGCCTTCTCTCTTGATGATCATGCCTTTGATCTTGTTGCTACATGACTTGTGTAAGCTTTTCAATAGTTTGGATCCTGATGATCTAGTCCTTGAATGGTTCAGATTGATAGATTCAGCCCTGTGGGCCCACTTGAGACCTCGGCTTTGCTTTGGGGCACCTCTTTTGATGATTTGTAAGGCTGAGAAGGTTTCTCATGGTGTGGATGACGGCTTGAACGTCTCAGATCGCTTGATTTGGCTTTGTGGGCCCACTTGATGATTAGATCTTGGATTCTGGCTCTTCTTTTGATGATCACCCATTTGATCTTGTTGTTTGATGGTTCATGTAGGTCCTTCAACGGTTTAGATCATGATGATCTGGTCTTTGAACGGCTTGGATTGCTTGTGGCCCCCACTTGATCACCTTTCCTTCTCTTTGACTTGATCAACCATGTTCTGGCCGCATTGCTTCGTGATTGGACCGATGGGGCACCTTTCATATGATCTTGATCAATCTCAGTCGAAATCTGGAGTGGACCGGAGCCTTGGGCGGCCCATGGAGCGCCATCTGCTGACGTGGACTGTCAGCCTCACCTACCAAAAGCCCAGGAGCCAATCCCGCGGAGAGAGGGGATCTGCGTCCGTACGGGCGGCCCAGGGCAGGCCGCCCAAGGCTCGCCTCTTGAGCGGCCTGGGCTGGCTCGAGCTCGGACATTCTCTGCTGTCCACTGCTCCTGTTCCATATTCTTTGTACGCCCAGGTACGATTCCGGCCATGAATCTTCCCTTTGTCTCATCTTTCCTCCTCCTTTTGTCTTTTTCTTGCTTGGTCCTCTCTTGGGCAGCCATTGATGATGGCTTGGGGGCCATTGTGGGAGAGGTTGGTGGGTCCCACACTTCAGCACTTGATGAAGGCTTTAAAGATGATGAGGTGCCTTTGATTGATGGTGGAGATGGAGCATTAAATGGGGGTATTGATGATGAATTAAGCTTGGTGGTTGGTGGAGCTTTGAATGGCTCCATTAATGGTAGGATGGCTGAAATTCCTGATTTGAATGGGGCATTGATTATGGGAGAAATGGATGGTATGGATGAGATGGGGAGATGGGACATAGGTGAGGCTATGGATCCCTTGAGTGTGGGCCACGTTGATGATGTGATCAATGGTGGTGATAGGGGTTTGATGGACATAGATGGGCTGATCTTAGATTGCCTTCTGGTACCTATGAAGAGAGAAAACACTTTAGCAAGAGGATTGAAGCATCAAAGCAGGAAGAGAGATACTTACCTTTTGGGAGGAATGATCGGGAGAAAGACGCTTGTACGAGGCACTGCATAAGTTGGTTGGGAGATGTTTATTTTGAAAGCCCTGCAAGTTTTTTTTTTTTTTTGGCATATATACGAATAAGGAAAAATGATTTTTTTTTGGAAAATATATGTAAATCATGAAGTAAAAATTTATTTCAAGTGCTTATCTGTCTGTGCATGATTTGGACTTGTGCTTTTAGATGTAGGAATCAGAATATTTGACTCAGCCTGATGTCATACTCGATTTTCTTAATTATTCACCAAGGGTCCTGGTCCCCTTAAGATAGTGCGCAATGGTATCCTTCCCCTAGAATTGGGGCAGATCCTGAAAGAATTCTTGACTCATAGCCGCCATCCTTGCTTTCATTGAATCTTCATGTCGCTTGGATCTCTCATGTACCTGCTTTTTTTTTTTCTTTTTTTTTTCTTTTCTTTTCTTAGCCATTATTACCCGCAACGCCCTTTCGGGTTTTCGCTGCGTCCGGCTTGCCCGTCATTGTTGCCCGTGGCACCCTTTCGGGTTTTCACCACGTCCCGGGTATTTGATCTTGCCTGCCCCTTGGCAGCTATGCTGTTTTTACCCTTGGCGCCCTTTCGAGTTTTCACCAAGTCCGCTGTGTGCCCACTGTTTTTACTCGGAGCGCCCTTTCGGGTTTTCACTCCGCCCTCTTTGTTTAGGCACACATCTCTTCTCTTTTTTTTTTCTTTTTTTTTTTTTTGGATAACTGCGGCGACCAGAGGTCAGGAATCCGTCGTTGCCGGCCGATGGTAACCTTTCGGCCCTTATCCTAAGTTACAATGTCAGAGCTGTCGGCCTTAGCTACAGACCCTTCTGAGGTGGATGGATGGATAGATGTGTTTCTTTTGAGTCGATTTTTTTTCTTTTCTTTTCTTTCTTTCTTCTTCTTCTTCTTCTTCTCTTTTTTTTTTTTTTTTTTTTTTTTTTTTTTTTTTTTGGGTTGTGTGCCCCCCTTTTTTTTGCTCTATTCTTTTTTTTTTTTTTTTTCTCTCTTCTTTTTTTTTTGACTTTTGAACCCTTTATTTGGAAAACTTATTGGTGAACGGGAAGGGATTCTCAGAGGTCTAAGCCTTGACCTCTTGACTCCAGCTCTACTAATGTAACTCTTGATAAGGTTGGATTGGCTTACCTGTGAGAGATTTTCACGTTGTCGGCGTTGATGGGCTCTGGAAGATCCTTACCCCTCAGGTTGGTGAGTCGAACGGTGCCTCCCAGAAGAACTTCTTTGATTCTTGGGGCTTGCCCCTTGAGTCTGATAGATGCAGCAGTGCTTGTTGTAAACCCGATATGACTTGTCTTTCTTCGGCTTCATTCTTCATCAGCACTCACGTTGACGGGATTTTGAGTTGAACTCTTAGGCTTGTCTTCTGATTTTAAGATTCTCGAGGAACTCCTTCGTCCTTAGATTCCGAAGGATGTCCCATTGCCAATGTTGATAGCATGTGGGAACCCTTAACAATTGATGATGTCATTCTCCATGGGAATTATCGTGCGAGAGCAGAACGTTACCTTCATCCACTTTGTGCTGTAATCGACTGCCCCAAGTATATGCGTATGACCGCTAGATGAAGCCGAGTCGATCCTTCTGCTGATGTAGATACCTCGTACAGGGAATAGCTGGAGCATTGTCAGGTTGAAGCACACATATGGATTCGATGTGCATGCTGCTGACATTTGAAGTATTTGCTGACATATTGGCCACAATCTTGTCTTCATTGAGCTGCGAGATTTCTCTGATCATTCGTCTGGTCGCATAATCCAGCATGGAATGCAAGCATAATCTTGGCAGCATTTTCTTGATAGGCTTGATGAGTTTTTGATCGATAAGTCTTCATAGGACGCAAGATTGGGAAGTCATGACTTCAAAAATTCGATCATTCTCTGCTTATTTTCGGGGACAAGGATTCTTAATGCACACTTCCTTATGGGTCTCAGGAGATCCTAGGTTTATAATTTTGAAAATTTTTTGAGATGACATCAGCTTTTGGTTCGAACTTTCGAGGAGACCCTCTAAGTTTGGGAGTCAGCTCATCATTTTCCTCATCATTTGGCTTTGTCCAAACCCTTGAGTTTGAAGTCCAACTCTAGATCGAAATCTTATGAGTCAGCTTCATACTCAAGTGCTTTGACAGACAGACTTGACACTTTTATCGAAAAAGTTTTTTTTTTTTTTTTTCAAAGATTTTCTGATTTTTTGGAATTTTGTGAATATCTAGATTTTTTTTGAACTTTTGGACTTTGTGAAAATTTGATTTTTTTTTTTTGAAATTTTGAAATATTTGGTGTTTTGGGTTTTTGAATCTTCTGATTTTTTTTTTGAAATTTTTTTTGTAAAAGACCCGAGCAAGACGGCGATGTGGACCAGGTGTTGCTTGATTCGGCTCGGGGAGCCGAGCACTGTCGACTTTTATTGGCCGTTATGGGGACTACAAACCTGTTACTGCCCTGCACTCCTTCCCCTCAGGAGGCAGGGCCAAAAGGATCAGTAGGCCAAACCTCATTGTTGCACCCAAACGTCATGGCAGATCTGAAATTGGGCTCCGAGTCGGTGTCGGATGCGATTTCTCCTGGTTCGTCCCCGATGAACTGCTGCTCTTCAGGTTCATCCGGCTGAGGTATGACCAGAACGGCAGTCCAATCGATCAGGGGAAATTCCTGCCCCTTGCTTACGTCTTCTCTGGGCAACCCTATCAGACTCAATCTGCTCGCTTGATCATCGAAGGTGGAATTTAGCCCATCATCAGGGTAGATAATCCTTGCATTGATGAACTGGATTGGTGTGTAAATGCAGGGATTGCCTTCTTCTTGACGACCTCGTCTTCTTTTGATACTTCTATGCTTTGGTTTCTGAATCAGAGTAGGCTGATATCGTAGTCCTCTCCTATCCATATCTTCTTGAACCTCCATGGTTCGGGTCGAGTCTTGATATTCGAGCTGATAGTAGAAGGTTTGACGCTCGGCAGGGAGGAAGACATAGTTCGATCCGATGGGACATGCGCGAGGGAAGTAATTTGCATTGTGATGGTATGAGATCTCCCCATTAGAGTGTTGTACGTCCATGGCTGGGATGGTAGGCTCTCGGAGGTTGGATGCTTCTACCTTGGAAAATTGTCCGGGATCGGTAATGATGGTGATCGCCCTATCTCCGAAGATGTGCTTGACCATTTGGTGAAGATTTGAAGAAATGGCACCGATTCTGTGAAACCAGGTCCAATCGGAAAGGAGATGGAATGAAGCTGAGATGTCCAAGAGCTGAAGAGTGATGGTTGATGTTTTTGGATCAATCAGAACCTGGACATCAATCTCCTCTTCGACCTCCTCGATAGTGGCCACATAATTGAAGCTGGGCCCTAATTCTGCTAGGGCATGTGGCATGCTGTCCGAGGAAGGGTCTTCTTCTTGGAGGACGATGGCTGAAGTAGAAGCCGAATAGACAGGTGCGGTGGGCAAGTTGTGCCCCTGGTTGTTTGCTTGAGAAACGGGCAGGCTTTGCCCCTGGTAAGCTGGAGTGGGCAAACTGTGCCCCTGACTGACTATTGCTGAGACGGGCAGGTTGTGCCCCTGGTTTGCTGATGCTGCGTTAGGGAGATTGTCCCCTTGGTTGACTGAGATGGACTGAATGTGCCCATGGTTAGAAATGGGTGTGAAGATTGAATCGACTGAAGGTGCCCCTTGCATGATGATGGGCTCTGGGATCGAAATAGTTGAGGATGCCCCTTGCAGGATGAGAGGTTCGAACTCTGTACTAGAGTTGATGGCACGAATAAACTGGAGAGGAGGCTCTTTTTGGCTGGTGAAAGCTGGATAGGCAGGAGGTGCCCCTTGCATTGCGGAGACTGGATCGACTGGAGATGCCCCTTGCAGGATGAGGGGTTCTGAAACCTGACTGGTTAAGGGTGCCCCTTGCCAACCTTGATTAGGGAACCGTGAGTTCCATCTTGACTGTTGCTGTTGCTGCGGTTGTCCATGCTGAGGGAGGAATAGTGCACCTTCGGTAGCGACTAGGTCGTCTTCTTCTATTGGATGGGAGATGAGGACACTTCCGTTATCATTCTCGTATTCAGCAGTAGGCTCTTCTTCCACTATCGGTTGAATTGGAGAAGCCTGATGAGGCCACCAAGGGGAGATCATCCCAGCCCTTATTCCGGCTTCGACTTGTTCCCCGGCGCGGATGAGTTGGCTGAAGTTCACATATGGATGTGAGACAAGATATCCAGAGATACTTGGATTTGTCGAGTGGACGATCATGGAGATTTGCTCCTCGTCGTCGAGGGGAGTCTTCATTCTAGAGGCCATGGCCCGCCACCGTCCAACGTAAGCTGATAATGTTTCATCACTTCTTTGCCTGAGAGCTGCGAGGTCCGCTCTTCTGGGTGCCATGTTAAGATTGTATGCGAACCTGTTGACGAAAGCATGGGAGAGCTGCTCCCAAGTCCTGATGCGATGACAGTCCAACGATGTGTACCAGTCTAGGGCATCGTCTTTCAGAGATTTTTGAAACAAGCGGATGAGTGCTCCATCATTGCCCGCCACAGCATTAAGCTCTCCACAGAAAGCTCGTAAGTGGCCTACAGGACACCCTGTCCCATCATATCTTTTAAATTTTGGTACCTGAAAGCCTTGAGGTACCATTGCATCTGGAAAGGGACAGAGGTCCCTGAACTTAGTGGATGGAAGATCCACCCCTTGCTGCTTCTGCAACTTTCTCTTCATCTCTTACATCTGCTCTCGGAGTTGTTTGATTTCAGATGGACCAGATGAAGGAGATCTTGTCCCTTGCCAGGATTGAGATGGCCCCCTTTCATAATAATTGGTGTCATTGATGCTCCTAAAATTCCTGCTTGAAGAAGGTTGGGCCTGGTAATTACTCCCATTGTGGGGACTTTGTTGGACTGGAGCTGAGAAGAGAGACTGCGAAGAAATCCCAGTCACAGGAAAATATTGAAATTGGTTGGAATTCCCATTGGGGAGAGATTGTTGGAATTGACTGGGATTCTGGGTTGTGGGATGTGACTGAAAATGGCTCTTGTTTGCAGGAGGATGCTGGAAGAAATGCCCTGAGGTCGAGAGTTGTCCTGATTGAGAACCTTCATTAGGAGGGTATCGAAAGTCCTGCGCCACCCCTGATAGTTGTGGTTGAGATGAACTGGAGGCTGGAAGAGATGCTTGTTGTGGTTGTTGAACTAGACCAGCTTGATTGCTGGCTGCTGAAGCCTGGGCTTGTGTGAATCGGAGAAGCATTTCCTGCATGGCCTTCATGCTTTGTTGTAGCTCTTGGATGCCAGGAATTGATATGGATTCACTCGAGTTTAACAGTGGAGAGGAAGCTTCAGGTATAGTGAATGGGAGAGCCATGTCGATTTTGTATTGGACGTGGCAGGGTGATTTGGTTTGGAGGAGTAATGGTGGGAAGTATGCACTATTTTTTTTGGGGTTTTGGGATTTTTCTATTTTTTTTGTTTTGGGTAGAATGCTATGCAGATGAGATTGTATGAGGATTAGTGACTTTCAAGTACGGGAAGGATTCTGTTTTTTTTCAAGTCGGATCACGACTAGTGGGACTAGCTTATCCCCAGTGGAGTCGCCATTCTGTGGACCCTCGCCGATTTCTCCGCGCTCCCACACGACGTCGTTCTCCCTTCCCCTTTCGGAAGAAGAAGAAGAAGAGGATGCGTGAGTGCGAAATCGTCGTTTGTGCCACTGGCTTGCCTCGTTCTCGAGGGCTTTGTTTGGTTGTCGTATTGAGCTGGATGTGTTTAAGTGAATTTATATAAGACCAGAGTCGCCACTAGCCAGTTACTTCGAATCTACAGTCGGCTAGACCCCGTAGAAACGTTAGAGAAGGGAATCCGAAGATTCCTTCCTCTAAAATGACTCCTGTTGATCTGCGGTCAGAGATTCAAGGTAAGGGATCACGGTTACAGGGTGGGAAGAGGTTAAGCACCCCACACACTGCCCGTACCGAAGTACGGTCTCTACTTCACAGAATCGATCGAATACTTGAAAGTCTAATTTAATCCTCGTATATTCTCATGGATGACATGATGCATGAATGCGGGTCTGAACAGTAAGAGTTTCTGATGGGCAGGTTCCAACAACGGGCAAGCCCAGAGCGTACGCTCGAACTGACAGGTGCTTAATGTAAGACGTATGCAGTGTGCTTGAATGATCAAGGTGTTTTATGGTGAAGCATGAATGCAGGTCTGAACAGTAAGAGTTTCTGATGGGCAGGTTCCAACAACGGGCAAGCCCAGAGCATACGCTCGAACTGACAGGTGCTTAATATAAAGACATATGCATGTGTACTTGACGGATCAAGGTGCTAGTAGTGAAGCAGGGGGGTTGGAAGAAAAGTAAATGTTGCACTTATGCTAGATGCAAATGAGATGATGCTGGAAAAAGAGTAGCTGGATGGACGGAGGTGTCGCAAGGGTTGGCTTCGAGTGGCTGGATCAGGACTTGAATGGCTTGGGAGGCTTGGACCAGTGGTAAGGCAAAGCTGGACCAGGGTTAGGCTTTCCTCACTCGGGCTCTCCTTGGTGGAAAGATGGGCTAAAGGGGCGGAGAAGGGCTTGGAACGGACCCGGGCTGGATTGGAATGGATTGTGTGTCGAAATAGGAAGGGGAGGGGGGTATTTATAGCAGCGGAGAGTGGCAGCTCTCGTAATTTTGTCCGGGCGGCCTGCCATGGGCCGCCCGTACGGCCTGCCATGGGCCGCCCGTACGGCCGCTCCTCGGTTTCCAGCGAGTACGGCCGTTCCCTCGGGGCTGCTGTTGGACTCGCTGGTCGACTCAGTGAGTTGACTCAGCGGGTCGACTCGGTGGTTTGACTCGACGGGTTGACTCGACGGGTTGACTCGGTGTTTTGACTCGACGGGTTGACTCGACGGGTTGACTCAGCGGGTTAACTCAGCGGGTTAACTCAGCGAGTTGACTCACTGAGTTTGACTTTTTTGGGATCTTTTGACTGGCCTTTTTTTATGGGGTTTTTTCAGGGTGATTTTTAGGACTGGGTTGACTGGGTTCAGGCTTGAACTGGGCTATGGAATGGGGCTTACAAGGGTGAGTTTGGCTGAGTTTGGACTTGGGATTTGGGGGTATGGTCCTCCGTTCAACCAGCTATCTCTACCAACAGTGTAGCCGAAGGTGGGGTGTCTACACCCTTACACGTCCTTAAGTCTAAGGATTAATTATTTTCATCTACCCATCACCAATCTGATCATGGTCCTAAGCTAATGGGCCCCTAGACTATTGACTTAATCTCAATCCACCAATGAAAGTGTCTAAAGTTCCGCCCCTGGGTCTTGTGTCCATGGACCATTCACACTCTTATGTGGGAGAAGGGTAAGGCACACTTAACATGTTATGCGCTTTACGAAAGCTTGATGGAGCTACTAGAATAGTGACTAAGTCCGGGGGGGGGGGGGGGGGGGGGGGGATGATTAGGACCTTTTGAAATTCTTTTCGCTTTCTTATACTAATCTAACAATTTAAGCTAAGTAAGCAAGAACACTTCAGGACCTTTTGAAATTCTTTTCGCTTTCTTTTACTAATCTAACAATTTAAGCTAAGTAAGCAAGAACACTTCAGCTTCTAAGCCTTAGTGGATCCAATCACATAGACTAGCTAATGAATAAGTAATTAAGCTCTTAATCTAAACATATAGATTAATAAATGATTTAACAAATTAGGAAACTAATCTATGCAAATTATGTAGACTATAAGAGATGCAATCATATAATCTTAGTGAAAATACATGTTGTTTGTGAATATGCGTATCTAGTGCCTAGCATACATTCCATTCAACATTCATATAATTTATCAAATCAAACAAAAATGCATGAATAGAAATGTGCTAAAATACAATCACAAACACAACGATATATAGTGGTTCAACTACTTATCTACTCCACTCCCAGTTGTCATTCCTAACCCATGAGAACACTAGATTTCACTATGAGAGTTTTAAATCAGGTTCACCTCATAACCTAAGAGTTTTAAATATGTTCATTCCAACCTTACAATCCTACACAGGGACTGAGTCTTACACAAGAACTTACACATACGCACCCGTGTTGGTAGACCACGTGTGACTCTCCTTTTAGACTTGACAATTTAGGCTCTACACAAGAGCCAAGGTCCTACAACCGAACATGAGTTTATGCTTAACTCATAAGACAAGGTCCTACAACCAAACCTTAATTTAGGCCTTACAACCGAGGCAAGGTCATACAATCGAACCTAACGGATATTCTTGCCGAAGGCTCCCCACGGATACTTGATTCAGCCCGGCACAAGGGCCTAGGTCCTATAACCGAACCTATCGAGTTTAGCAATTCAAACTCTCATACTCAATCCTACACAAGGAATGAGCATGAATGGACTCTACAAATTAACAACCTTACTTGTCGGATTTGAGCCTCGTTTGATGCGCCACTTGGGTTGCTTCTTCTCGCTCTCCTGTGCTTGAATCGGCTCCCCATGTGCTCCTTGATCTTATTGCTGATGCGTTGCCAATGCTTCATCTTCAACGATCAATTGCCTTACATATGTTCTTCTTCAGATAACCAAGGTAATGGGAGGTAAGTTTAAAATCTCTACACTTAATAAGAAGTGGTTACCTAGAGAATTTCACTTATAATGATCTCTTAATAAAGTTTAGACAAGGATTTAACTATCTGAATTAAGATCTAAACTTTAGAGATCAAAATGGACAAGTTCATCTTCTAAATGAGCTTTAAATGCTCCATTCTTTTGATTAATCACAAGGAAGATGACTTGGTAGGGTTATGATTAGAGCCTGAGGATATTTGCAATAATGTTGGCTTTTAATGCACCAAAATCCCTCCCCTGAGTCTAAAAATCACACCCCTTTCTTTTATAAAAAAATCTTCAACTGTTAGAAAACGGTTTCTTCGACGGCATCGATGATTCTTTCGATGGCATCGAAGGATCTTTGATAGGGTTGAAACCTTAGTTCGATGGGATAGAAGAACTGTCTAGAGAGTTCAGAAAGGTTGTTGGACATCTAATATAATGACATCAAACAATCTTCGATGACATCGAAAAGCTTACTTCGATGGGGTCAAAGGGTTGTTCGATGGGATCGAAGAATTGCTTAAAGATTTTAGAAATGTTGTTGGATATATGTTCGTTGGGGTTAAATTGGTCTTCGATGGCATCAAAGTACTATCGAACTGAACTTCGATGGAATCGAAGTCCAATAAGAAACTGCTGTTTGGGCTGGATTGTTTACAACAGCTTGCAACTTTTAAATTAGCCTAACTTATCATGTTTTTCTAAGTGTTCTAAGGCTAATGAAGATGAATAAGGGTTTTCTTATATGGTCCAAGTCATCTAGAGGTTATGGTTATTTTGGTTTTAAGGGTTAGGGTCACCAAGGGATCTCTTTTACTTATTTCTTCTTCCTTGATGCTTCTTGTCCACTTAAATCTTTAGTCTTCAGCTTGCCAAGGCTCAACCGATATTACGATACATGGACACAGTTGATTGATAAACAAGGTGCACTAGTATGCTATAGAAAAGTGCACTAACATGTACATCTCATGTGGGAATGTCTACAGGTGTGTCCTATATACCTATGACAATCATGGCCTATAAAGGATACTAAAATCCATGGATCACAACTCTCTTTGGTTAATGACTATTATTTCTAATATCTAGTTTTCAAGGACAAGACTCAATCCTCAACTAACCCACATTCAATTAATTTAAGGTGACACTACACGTTAAGATATATCAAGTTGTCCATGAGGGACACATGGTTCATCATGATCTATAGTGGAGATTAGCCCTGTCCCATCCGCCTAGCTAGTGGGTTAGGGCTCATTATTTTTCTAGGGCACATACTCTAATAATCTCTTACTCGCCCTAAAACTAATTTGTCCTCAAATCCCTCAAACAAATATGTTTAACTAAGACTTCTTAGACAAAAGGATTAAGGTGTCATACTGATTCTCTTAAAGTCCACACAAGCCCTCTATAAGTATAACTTCCATTGTAAAACGTAAGTGGCTATGTATACCTAGTCCCATCATTGTCTAATACACTTGCCTTTTTAACGTCTTGATCAAGAACCAATAATTGGACAACTCAGGTTCAGCCAAGTACTTCATGATTCATGAGAGAGTAAGCACCTCATTTACCCAAGTGGAAACTTGAGATTGTTCTAAAACAAACATTGTCTATAATATGCCAAGGTTATCTTTTTGTGTATTTCTCTTCCCACTAATTAAGACCTCCCATCATTAGTCATCTCATACATGCATTAGTGTATCTTGAGAACCTCTATGAGTAGATAAGACTTATCTTCCAGCATTTTTCCCCAAGTGAAATTTTTAAGTTGTTGTCATCTGAGTAATGCCTCAAATCCAACCATCCATATTGGGAAAAATAACTACACCAATAATGAACTCTCATCACATCATGTGATCAACATCTCTCCCTAGTGCTCACTATCAGGGGAAGATTTATGTCACTCATATATCCAAAACATGCAATTGTGGTGTTTCAACATACTTGTGATTCAACATGTATCATTGAGTGATATTATTAGAGCTATCGCTCCTATTGCCACCATCTAGCACATAGGTGGTGACACTATCCTTTAAAAAGACCAGGATATGTGATTCGTTAAAGGTTGCCATACTGTGCACACTCACGCATTCCATTCATTAGACATCACCAGAGGCATTAATAAAGTTATTTTTAGATGTCATCAATGAAAATTAGCCATAAACGCGCAAAGTATCTCTCCAAAGTCTGTGATGGTACTTATTACTCAATCCTTAACACGGGAATCTCTTAAAGAGTAGAGAAAAACCAATCACATCATATATATAAGATGAATCACATATACATAGAGCACAAGAAGAGTGCATAATAAAATAATTACTAAGAGTAACAACAACCAATCATAATAATGACTAAACTTCTATTTTTTAAATGAACAAATAAGGTTTAGAACTAAAATATCATACTGGGTCGATGACCCTAATAGAAACCATCCACTAGTATTACTCTATATTATACTCCTAGCTTATACCACCCCTTGTTCTTAACCGATGCACACTCATCATTATCTTCACTTTTTTGTCCTATTCCATCTAACTCTTTGTATAGGTATGCAGTTTAATAGTCTATTAGATAAGATGTAAAGCATCAACTATGGGATCTAAGGAAAGCAAGAGGAGAGAGCTGAGCTTGTACTAGCCGACCAAGCAAGTTTTCTTTTATATGTCTCATACTTGTTCTTAAAGTAACTTGGCTTTCCACATCGCCAACAATCTTTTTTCTTTTTCGTTTTCGTATTTCCTTGCACTTGCCCTTATGACTAGTAGGGTTATTTTGCTCCCTTAGGGTGGTTATTGTTGGGAACCCGCGAAAGCATAGAGGAGAATCAAACAAGCAAAACCCAAAAGCACATAAGTAAAACCTAGCAGAGACGATCCGATTTTTATGTCGAAAAACCCTTGTAGGAAAAAACCATGGCACAAAGAGATATGCCCTATGAATTAGAAGTAACAAGAGATTATTAAATTCGAAACAAAGACCCCAAAAGAAAACCTAATCCCCCCCCCGCCGCCCCTCTCAATTTCATGTTAGGAATGTCTTAGAGTACCCTAATCCCAATTACACCTGGCTTATATAGCAAAAAAACCGAAATAAAATCAATTTACGTAAAATCGCGTAATGCGAAAACCATAGGTCGATTGGTTAGTCAACCGACATCGCCCGATCAACCTTCGATTGCCTGATGACCACACCTTTGGTCACCCAAAAATACGTAAAAGCGTTTAAAGAGTTTTACCCATATATCCAAATATCGTCGGTCGCCCAAGCCCCCAAGTTCGGTCGTTCGAACTTGTCGAAAATTGTCCAGAGACCAATCTGCAATATATGGGGTATTTTCAGTCGCCCGACCATTACTGTCGGTCTCACGATGGACCCCTAACTTGTCCAGATTGAAGGCTCCATACAATAATCTTCATCGAGGCTTCAATCGACAACATTCTTCCTTTGCTCCATCCATCATCTCTTCTTCAATCATAGCACCACCGCTTCTCATCTACACTATGTCTTCATTCTGTCTTTGCTAGACCCAGAGAAGTTGCGCAAAACTTAAATTTCTCTACAGGAACCACCTTGGTGAGCATGTTCGCCAAATTCACGTTGGTGTGAATCCTCTCCAAAGTCACATCGCCTTCCTCAAGCACTTATATGATAAAGTGATGACGCACTCAATATGCTTAGTATGTACATAAGTGATAAATAGAGTTTTTAGTCAAATTGATAGCACTATAGTTATCACAATTAACCGACATGACCTCTTACTAAAGCCCTAATTGATTTATCATGCCCCTTATCCAGACAACATCCTTGAAAGCTTCTGTCATAGCTATATACTCCGCTTCAGTAGTGGAAAGAGCCACACAAACTGAAGCTTGGACATCTAAATAATCGATTTACCTGTTAGCACAAATGAGTACCTGGAAGTCGATCTCCTACAACCCACACTACCTACGTAATCCGAATTAACATACCCAAACAACTTCTCCATTGACTTTTAGAATGTCAAGACCCAATCCTGCGTACCTTGAATGTATCCAAGTAGCTATTTCATAGCCTCCCAATGTTACTTTTCGTCGTTAGACATGAATCTGCTAACAACACCTACTACATGTGAAATATCTGTTCTCGTACAGACCATATCATACATCAAGCAGCTTACAAGCGCTCGAATAAGGCACATGAGACATATCCTGCTTTTCTTCATCTGACTTAGGACATTATTCTGAAAGCTTGAAGTGAGCTGTGTGGGGAACTCTCATCGGCTTGACATTGTCCATACCAAACTTTATCAATACCTTCCCAAGGTATTTAGCTTGAGACAACTACAGCCTGCTTCTCTTCTTGTCTTTGTGTATCTCAATGCCGAGAACCTTCTTTGTAGCCTCCAAATCCTTCATCTCAAATGTCTTTAAAAGTTGAGTATTTAACACATTAATATCAGACATGCTATGACTGGCGATAAACATGTCATCAACGTATAACACCAGTATAATGAACTCCCTATCACTGAGTGTCTTGAAATAAACACAGTGATCGTACTCATTCCTGGTAAAGTTCTGACTATCATGAAGGAATTAAATTTCTTACACCACTGCCTAGGCGATTGTTTAAGGCCGTACAACGACCTCTTCAACTTGAAAACCTTGTTCTCTGCCCCTTGTATCGTATAACCTTCTGGTTGTGTCATGTAAATCTGCTCATCCAATTCCCCATGTAGGAAAGCATTTTTTACATCTATCTGTTCCGGTTCGATGTCGTATTGGACAACCAGCGCCAACACTAACCTGATAGATACTTGCTTTACAACTGGCGAGAATATCTCATTGAAGTCCACACATTCTCTTTGGGCATATCCCTTCTCCATCAACCTTGCCTTGTACCTATCCAATTTCTTCTGAAAAAATCATTTACACCTAATCACTTTTTGGCACATGGGAAGCTCCACCAGCTCCCACGTCTCGTTCTTGTACAGGAAGTCCATCTCATCCTGCATTGCCACCTTCCACTTTTCGACATCTACATCGTCAAGTGCCTCTTGAAAAGTAGACGGATTCCCCCCATCTTTAATAAGGGCGAATGCAATGTTCGAGTCATCCCTATACCTCGTCGGTAACCTGCGATCTCTAGGTGAATTTTTTCTCACAAGTGGTTGCTCTACTTGATCATATACCTTTGCCTGCATCTCAATATCGCCTTGTATCTCATCTCTGCCTATCTAGATGTCCACAATCTTTGATTTTTCTAGTTCCTTTGGCATATCCTTTCAGAATAAGGACCCCTTATCAAACCTGACATCACGATTCAATGTGATCTTCCGTGTGACAGGGTTGTACAGCTTGTAGCCATCTACACCATCATCATAGCCTACAAAGATATAATTTCTGGCCTTTTGGTCTAGCTTATCTCTCTCAACTGATGATATATGAGAGTAAGACTTAAAACCAAAGACTCACAGACTCGAGTAGTCAACTGGATGACCACTCCACACTTTTTCTAGGATCTTGCAGTCAATAGTCATAGAAGGGGACCAATTTATCAGGTAATAAGTTGTGTTAATGACCTCTGTCCATAACTCCTTCCTAATCCATCATTATTAATCATGCATCGGGCTCTCTCCAAGAAGTCTGATTCATCTACTTTGCCACACCATTTTGCTATGGTGTGTTACTCACTGTGTTATGCCTCACGATCTCTTCATCTTTATAATACCGATTGAATTCCGCTTAAGTGAATTTTCCACCGTTATCATCCTCAAAACTTTCAACTTTTACCCTGATTGATTTTCCACCATTGCCTTCCAATGCTTGAAAGTGGTAAAAACATCAGATTTATCTTTAGAAAACAAACTCACACATTTCTGCTATAGTCGTTAATGAATGACACAAACCATGACGACCATCCAACAAAAACTACGGGCAACGATCCCATACATCTGAATGCATATACTCCAACACACCCTTACATACATTTTTTTTATTTAAATGACAACTTTGACTATTTATTATATATATACAATGCTCGCATATACTAAGATTAAAGCTTTTAAATGTAGGAATTAAAGAACGATAAGAAAGTACCTTCATGCCCCACTGGCTCATGTGGCCTAAGCATGTATGCCACATACATGTAGACGTGGAATCCACTACAGTCACTGTAGCTCCACCAATGAAGTATTTATAATAAAATTGTATAGGTTTTCATTTATTTTTTCCTTCATAATGACGAGTGACCCTTTAGAAACCTTGAAAAATCGATTAAAATCGGTGAACTTGCACCCCATAGCTTCGAGTGCACCAAGAGAAATCAAATTCTTCTTTAACTTGAGAACATGCCTCACATTTGTCAAGATTCGTTTGATCCCATCGAACATCCTGATTCACACCGATCTAATCCCCACAACCTTACAGGCATAGTCATCACCTAAGAACACTGAACCACCTTTATATTCCCTGTACGTAATGAAAGCGCTCCGGTCAGGACACATGTGATACAAGGCCCTTGAGTCCAAGAGCCACTCATTGCCAAGAAACCCTGACTTAGATACAGTCAAGACCTCGCATACATCATTAACGTCCCCTTATGATTCTGCAGTATTGGCCTCCCTTGAAGTTTCACCTGTCTTCTCTTTTTATATTTAGGATTCTTACAATCCCATTTCATGTGCCCTATCATGACATAATCCCAACACTTCAACTTGGCTTTTCTCTTGCCCTTCAACTTAGATCTCGACCGAGAAGATCCCTTGTCCATATCAGAGTCCCTCCTCATAACCAGTGTGTCAGCCTGTAGACACCCCACCTTCGGCTACACTGTTGGTAGAGATAGCTGGTTGAACGGAGGACCATACCCCCAAATCCCAAGTCCAAACTCAGCCAAACTCACCCTTGTAAGCCCCATTCCATAGCCTAGTTCAAGCCTGAACCCAGTCAACCCAGTCCTAAACACCACCCTGAAAAACTCCCCATAAAAAAGTCCAGTTAAAAAATCTCAAAAAAAAGTCAAACTCACTGAGTCAACTCGCTGAGTCAACCCGCTGAGTCAACCCGTCGAGTCAACCCGTCGAGTCAACCCGTCGAGTCAAACCACCGAGTCGACCCGCTGAGTCAACTCACTGAGTCGACCAGCGAGTCCAACAGCAGCCCCGAGGGAACGGCCGTACTCGCTGGAAACCGAGGAGCGGCCGTACGGGCGGCCCATGGCAGGCCGCCCGGATAAAATTACGACTTCTGCCACTGCTCGCTGCTATAAATACCCCCCTCCCCTTCTCATTTAAACAGACCACTCAGCCAGAGAGAGCCCGTCCGTCTGAGTCACCCCCCTTCATCCTTTAGCCCATTCCTTCACCAAGGAGAGCCCGAGTGAGGAGAGTCTAGCCCTGGTCCAGCCCTAGCCTGACCACTGGTCCAAGCCTCCCAAGCCATCCAAGTCCTGATCCAGCCACTCGAAGCCAACCCTTGCGACACCTCCGTCCATCCAGCTACTCTTTTTCCAGCATCATCTCATTCGCATCTAGCATAAGTGCAACATTTACTTTTCTTCCAACCCCCCTGCTTCACTACTAGCACCTTGATCCGTCAAGTACACATGCATATGTCTTTATATTAAGCACCTGTCAGTTCGAGCGTATGCTCTGGGCTTGCCCGTTGTTGGAACCTGCCCATCAGAAACTCTTACTGTTCAGACCTGCATTCATGCTTCACCATAAAACACCTTGATCATTCAAGCACACTGCATACGTCTTACATTAAGCACCTGTCAGTTCGAGCGTACGCTCTGGGCTTGCCCGTTGTTGGAACCTGCCCATCAGAAACTCTTACTGTTCAGACCCGCATTCATGCATCATGTCATACATGAGAATATACGAGGATTAAACTAGACTTTCAAGTATCCGATCGATTCTGTGAAGTAGAGACCGTACTTCGGTACGGGCAGTGTGTGGGGTGCCTAACCTCTTCCCACCCTGTAACCGTGATCCCTTACCTTGAATCTCTGACCGCAGATCAACAGGAGTCATTTTAGAGGAAGGAATCTTCGGATTCCCTTCTCTAACGTTTCTACGGGGTCTAGCCGACTGTAGATTCGAAGTAACTGGCTAGTGGCGACTCTGGTCTTATATAAATTCATTTAAGCACATCCAGCTCAATACGACAACCAAACGAAGCCCTCGAGAACGAGGCAAGCCAGTGGCACAAACGGCGATTTCGCACGCACGCACCTCTTCTTCTTCTTCTTCCGAAAGGAAAGGGAGAACGACGTCGTGTGGGAGCACGAAAAAATCGGCGAGGGTCCACAGAATGGCGACTCCGCTGGGGATTAGCTAGTCCCACTAGTCGTGATCCAACTTGAAAACAGAATCCTTCCCGTACTTGAAAGTCATTAATCCTCATACAATCTCATCTACATAGCATTCTACCCAAACCCAAACACAAAAAAAAAATAGAAAATTCCAAAACAAAAAAAAATAGAAAATCCCCAAACCCAAAAAGAGTAGAGTACAGTCCTCACCATTGCGCCTCCTCGGGCTCAACGTACGCGGAGACAACTTCCCTTCCGCAGCATAATCCGCACTCGGGCTCAGCAAGCCATGTCCGACCACGAAGAAGAAACTCATCACTTCCCTGCTCTCGAAATAGCCGAAGCGCAACCTCCAGCGCAACAGCCCGTTGACAATACACCAATCATACAAGAATTGGCACAAGGAATGAGAGCAATGCAAGAAATGCTCTTGCAATTCATGCAAGCACAAACCACCGCAGCAGCCAACAATCAGGTTGGCCCAGTTCAGCAAGCTCAGCAGCCATGCCGGGTCCTCCCGGCCTCCAGTTCAAATCAAGCACAACCATCGGAGTCTGCCCAAGACTACCGACAGCAGCCATCTCAGCCCTTCGCTGTGGGGCATCCTTCTCAATATCTTCCTGCGACGACAAGGCCATCTCAGAGCACCTCCGTTGCAGGAACATCCAGTCAGCTTCCAGTCAATCTTGCAAACAACAATCTCAGTAGATCTCAGCACGTCCCCGCCGATGGGACACCTTTTCAATTTCAGCACATCCCCGCCGATGGGATTTCAATTCAATTTCCAGCAACAGGGACAGCACTGGCGAATGCCCACAATGGGGGTCAGTGTCAAGCCCACATCAATCAGCGGACAGTGGCGAATACCCAACAAGGGGGTCACTTCCCAGCATCTCAGCCTCCTGCAAACAGGAGCACTTTTCAATTCCAGCACATCCCCGCCGATGGGATTCCAGTTAATTTCCAGCAATCTTCAATTCAGCAAAATCCAGTTAATTTCCAGCAATCTTCAATTCAGCAAAATCCAGTTAATTTCCAGCAAGTTCCAGTTCAACCTTCAGTACAGTCTCCAGTTCAGTCACCATCATTTCAAGCTCAAGTTCATCAGAATCCAGTTCAATCATCAAACCAATTTCAGCAACCCGCGGTTGCTTTTCAGCAAGCCCATAGGGTCGAAGACATCGACCACTATGCCGAAGAAGAACGTGCCTTATTCCAGGAGGCACCAGTCGCTCGAACAGATCACTCAGGACTGGACGAGTTGCGGGAGCAGTTCCAGATCTTGCAAAATCAGCTTCAGCGACAGCAAGGAATCGACTTACCTTCGACCAAGTTCAGAGACTTGTGTCCTTTCCCAGATGCTCGGGTACCTCAAAACTTTGAGGTTCCAAAGTTCAAAAGATACGACGGCAGCGGTTGTCCCACAGCACATCTCAAGGCCTTCTGTGGAGAGCTGAGTGCAATCTCAGGAAACGAAGGGGCCCTCATTCGATTGTTCCAAAAATCTTTGAAGGGCGATGCCCTAGATTGGTACACTTCATTGGACTGCCACCGCATCAGATAATGGGAACAGCTCTCCCAGGCTTTCGTCGACAGATTCGCATATAATCTCAACATGGCACCCAGAAGAGCCGACCTTGCAGCACTCAGGCAAAGGAGTGATGAAACACTATCAGCTTATGTGGGACGTTGGCGAGCTATGGCAGCCAGAATGCGGACACCCATCGACGATGAAGAACAAATCTCCATGATTGTTCATTCAACATACCCAGGCATATCTGGGTATCTCATCTCGCATCCATATGCGAATTTCTCACAATTGATCCGTGCTGGAGAGCAAGTTGAAGCAGGAATCCGGGCCGGGACGATCTCCCCATGGCCTCATCAAGCCACTCCAGTCAAGAGGAACAGAGTGGAAGGAAGACCTATCGGGCACGGGAATGGAAACCGCAATGGTTCTCCTCCCCGCCCAACAGAGGTAAACAACATCAACACCGCTGCTCAAGGAAATCAACGTACTCCCCCACAAGGACGTCAACAGTATCAGCAGAATCAAGTTCAGCATCAGCCTCAGCGATATCAGCCACAACCGAATCCTCAACCACAGCCACCTCGACAACAGCAGCAGTTCAGGGGAAATGGCCAATACTCATACCAGAACAGGCAGAATTACAGGGAGTTCAGGAAGTTCACTCCACTCAGTCAACCACTTAGTCAAATCATGACTACGCTGGTACAAAAGCAGTTACTCACTCTGATGACACCTAGGCCTCCGCCTCATCCTCTGCCTCCAAATTACCGAGAAAATGAGTACTGTGCCTACCATCAAGGACGTGGCCACGCCACTGACCGATGCTATACTTTGAAGAATGCCATACAAGACCTGATTGATGACCGCAAGATCGTCATCTCGGTCCCTGGAACTTCTCCAGCAGCTTCCACCAACATCCTTCAGAATCCTCTGCCTCAGCATCCAACGGACCCCAGTTCGTCTCGTGGCCCTGCCGTCAATAGTATAGAAGAAGGGGACCATATCGATCGCTTCTTCTCCCCTATTCAGTCCATTCATGCCTACACCTATGAGCCAACAAATCCTCCTCCAGTCTTGCAAGGGGCAAGTCCCTTTCTTCCTTCAATCTCCGAGCCAGTAGTGCTTGAAGGAACACCTCCATACGATATACCAGTTGTTCAAGGGGCACCTTACAACCATTCAAGCTGGGAACCAGTCGTCCTGGAAGGAGCACAATCATACATTGAGCCCACATACGAACCTGTCATCTTGCAAGGGGCAACTCCAGAACAATCCAATCCGCAATGGAAGGATTATACTCATCAGCAGCAAGAGCCCGTTGTCTTGGAAGGATCTCTTCCAGTCAAGCCTGTCATATTGCAAGGGGCAAGTCCCGGAGGCATATCAATCACGCTACGGCAGCTCGGACGAACAGAGAAACCTCCTGCCATATCAAGAGGACCAGTATTCATTCCATGGGAGCCTCCTGCCCCAGGAACAGTCAAGCCAGGACCACGACCTTATGTGGTCTATGAAGACAAGCCTCGATACTACCCCTTCAGCACAGGCAACAATGTAGTCCTCAAGGCAAAAGCTCCATACGAGGAAGATCTGGTACCCACAACGGCACCGTTGCAAGAACCAGTGGTCCTAGAAGGCAAAAGGGAGGAAAACTACAAAGAGGTTCCATGGCACTATCCAGAATGTGCGGAAGTGGGAAACATGAATCCCAACGGGCGTTGCATCCGAAGAGATAATCAAAACAGAGGAGATCCCAAAGGCGTCCTCTCAGGCCTCGGCAGCAAAAATGAAGCCGCATACGATGTAGCAACTCAGCTCAAGTCAATCCCTGCACAAATCTCAGTATGGGAGCTACTCTGCACATCTCGCATACACCGAGAGATGTTTGCCAAGACCTTGAATGATGCTCATGTCTCCTCCGATACGGCACCAGAAATGATAGCTTTGATGATTGGACAACTCCTGGCTCCGCGTGCCATCACCTTCACCGATAATGAGTTGCCACCAGAAGGACGCGATCATGGCCGATCCCTCAACATAGCCTTACGATACAAAGACCTCTGTGTTCCGCTGGTCCTTATCGATAATGGCTCAAGCTTAAATGTCTGCCCACTCAAGACTGCAGAACGTCTGGGAATCAGTCCTTCTTCATTCCGACCCAGCACCATATGTGTCAGAGCATTCGACAACACCCGCCGATCAGTGGAAGGGGAAGTCGACATAGAGGTACAGATAGGCCCGGAAGTCTCCACCATCACATTCCAAATCCTGGATATATCAGCCTCTTTCAACATGCTGCTCGGGCGGCCATGGCTGCACAAGGTTGGAGCTGTGCCATCAACCTTACATCAACGGGTGAAGTATATCTGTGGAAATCAAGTGATCTCTATCCATGCAGAGAAGGAGCTCATCATTCCTTCCAATGCTACTGCCACTGAACCAGACATCCCGGTCATCGATATCCAGCACTCTGAAGAAGACATCCCGTTTCACAGTTTCGAATTCGAGACTGTGAACTCTATCGCCAATCCAGAACCGATAAGGGTGGACCGTGTCTTTTCATCGGCAGAGCGTCTGAGCCTCAAATACCGAATGAAGAATCACTTCAAGTCCAGAAAGGTATCGCTAGTATATAACCAACGCAAGTGGGGACTCGGATACAGGGCAACCTTCATGGACAAGAGAAGGAAGAAATTTCGGTGCTCACCCATCCAATTCGTCAAGCCAGGAGAACCTTGCAAAGATCCAGGAGGGAATCAACCGGCTGCACTACACAAAGGCCTCCCGATGAGCCTAGTTTGGGCTACGTGGCCCCCCATTCGATGGGATCAGATTCTCGAACCCTCTAAGCCTCCAGAAGAAGGAGGAAATGATGAAGACGAAGAAGGAAGACAAATACAGCAGCTTCAGGACCAGGTTACTCTGACACCTGCTCCCAGCCAGGGGCACAACCTGCCCACTTCAATCAGCCAGGGGCACAACCTGCCCACTTCAAACAGCCAGGGGCACAACCTGCCCACTTCAATCAGCAAGGGGCACGACTCGCCCATCTCATCACCAATTAGCAAGGGGCACGACTTGCCCATCTCTGCAAAGTCAACATCATCAATCATCAGCCAGGGGCAGAAGCAGCCCATCCATTGGACCAAGAAAGGGAAGTGGCCAGCCCTAGATTGGTCTGATGTCCAGGTTCCAAACTTGTGTCTAGCTGTGGAACCAGACGAACTGCAATGCGAGGTAAGTGATCCGGGAGGGACTGAGTACGACTCAGATCTCGAACCCGACCAGCAAGAAGTCATGGTCATTGGGCCAGACCATGATTCTTCACCCAAATCATCAACCCCCACCTCTTCAGGGGAGGAAGTGTGGGGTCCTGAATGGTCATCCGTTCCCCTCACTTTTGAATCAGCCAAAGAGCCATCTGAGGGCTCTGGCTTCAAAAAAAAAATGCCTGTTTAAGCAGCGACCGGAACTTTGGAACAAGTTGGGCTCAATCATGGTCTGCAATGCCCACTTGTTCAAAGTCCCGTGAATTTCGAAAAGCCAAAAAAATCAAAAACTTTCAAAAACCAAAAACATCTAGCATCTCAATTTCAGAAAAATCTCAAAAATCAAAAAATATTTCTTTCCCTGCATTCAATAGTGTGCCAAGTTCGTCTAAAGAGTCGCATGAGTTTGAAGTCGAATCATATGATTTCGACATCGAATTAGACTTTGAGCTCATGGGTCTGGACGAAGCTCGGGACGAGGAAGATGATGATCCAGCTCCCGAACTAGAGGATCTCCTCAAAAAGTTCGAATCTAAAGCCAATGTTGTAGCCGATGATTTCGAGATAGTAAACTTGGGGACGCCTGAGATCCCTAGGGAAGTACGCATTGGAAAATCGTTGCCACCTGAGATGAAACAGAAAATGATAGAGTTCCTAGCTCCAAGATTGTCCAACTTCGCGTTCTCATATGAAGACATGCCGGGGCTCGATGAAGAGCTCGTTGTACACCATCTGCCAACCAAGGCAGATATGAAGCCAGTGAAGCAAAAACTTCGAAGAATGAAGCCAGAATGGGCTCTGAAAGTCCGAGATGAAGTCATCAAGCAGTACAACGCGGGATTCTTGGTAGTCTCCAACTACCCTGAATGGCTCGCCAACATCGTGCCAGTACCAAAGAAGGACGGCAAGGTTCGAATGTGCATCGACTTCCGAGATCTCAACAAAGCCAGTCCAAAAGATGACTTCCCTTTGCCACATATCGACACTCTAGTCGACAACACTGCAGGATACAAGATCTTCTCATTCATGGACGGGTTCTCAGGTTACAATCAGATCAAGATGGCCGTCGAAGATCGCGAGAAGACATCGTTCATCACTCCCTGGGGAACCTTCTGTTACAGGGTAATGCCGTTCGGTCTGAAGAACGCAGGAGCAACATATCAGCGAGCAATGACAGCATTATTCCACGACATGATGAACAAAGAGCTCGAAGTATATGTGGACGACATGATCGTCAAATCTCGCACAATTGAAGGACACTTTGAAGATCTGAAGAAGTTATTCAACAGATTAGAAAAGTACAAGCTTCGCCTCAACCCTCAGAAGTGTGTCTTTGGTGCAATGGGAGGTAAGCTCCTCGGCTTTATGGTGAGCGAAGATGGCATCAGGGTCGACGAGACCAAAACCAGAGCAATCATCGAGATGCCCCCTCCTAGAACAGAGAAAGAAATTCGTGGCTTCCTCGGCAGAATTCAATACATCAGTCGCTTCATCGCACAGCTCACACCCATCTGTGAGCCCATATTCAAGCTCCTTCGGAAGAACGTCCCAAAAGAATGGAATGACGATTGCCAAGTCGCCTTCAACCGCATCAAGAAATATCTCATGAATCCTCCAGTCCTAGTGCCGCCCACTCCTGGACGACCACTATTGTTATACATCTCGGTAGCAGCAGAAGCCATTGGCTGTGTCCTCGGCCAACACGACGAAACCGGGAAGAAAGAACAAGCAATATACTATTTGAGTCGAAAGTTCACCGACTACGAGACCAGGTATTCCCCGATCGAGAAGACTTGCCTCGCCCTAGTCTGGGCAACTCAGTGACTCCGTCAATACATGATTGCATTCCCTATTCTCCTTCTCGCTCACATGGATCCGCTCAAGTACCTGTTCGAGAAACCGGCACTCACTGGAAGGATAGCTAAATGGCAGCTACTCTTGTCTGAGTTCGACATCACCTATGTCACTCAAAAGGCAATCAAGGGACAGGCCCTCGCCGATCATCTTGCGGCTCACTCTCTCCTGGACTATCAGCCGCTCAAGACATTCTTCCCTGATGAAGATCTCTTGCTCATTGAAGAGGAAGAAAAGAAGAAAAAAGATGAATGGACGTTATTCTTCGACGGCGCAGCAAATTCTAAAGGGAGTGGTATTGGAGCAATCCTCTACTCTCCAGATGATGTCCCTATTCCTATCTCGAGGCGCATCGCATTCGAGTGCACCAACAACATGGCAGAGTACGAAGCATGCATCGCTGGCTTAAGGGAAGCCATAATCTTGGGCGTCAAGAAGCTACGAGTATTTGGAGACTCACAGCTTATCATCAATCAGACCAATGGCGAATGGAAGACCAAAGACGAGAAGTTGATACCATATCATGTGTATCTTGACAATCTGATCGAAGAATTCAAGGAAATCACTTTCTCATACATGCCCAGAGCCAAGAACCAGTTTGCAGATGCTCTCGCCACGCTCGCATCAATGCTCGAGATCCCAAAAGGAGCTTCAGAATGGGAGCTCACAGTCGAAATTCAAGAAGAACCTGCTTTTTGCCTGCAAATAGAAGAAGCCGAAGCTGTCCCTGACAAACCCTGGTATGCCGACATCAAGCAATATCTCGAAACCCAGGAGTATCCAGAGTCAGCAACAGCAACAGATCGCCGAACCATTCAGCGTTTGGCCGGCCAATTCACCATCAGTGGCGAAGTTCTTTACAAGCGATCCTATAATCACATCCTCCTCCGATGCGTCGATGAAACAGAAGCTGCAAAGATCATGAAAGAAATACACGAAGGAATCTGTGGCCCACACATGAATGGGCACATGATGGCAAAGAAGATTCTACGACTCGGCTACTACTGGCTCACCATGGAGACAGACTGTTGCAAGCACGTCAGAAAATGCTTCAAGTGTCAAGAGCATGCGAATCAAATCCATGCCCCATCATCAGAGTTATACAACCTGACCACCCCCTGGCCCTTCTCCATGTGGGGACTCGACATCATCGGCAAGATCAGTCCCAAAGCATCAAATGGTCACGAATACATACTTGTGGCAGTCGACTACTTCACCAAGTGGGTAGAGGCAGCCTCATACACCACGATTGCAGCATCTCAAGTGATCAAATTCATGAAGAACAACATCATATGCCGATATGGAATCCCTAATGCCATCATCACAGATAATGGGACCCCGTTCGTCAACAAGAAGATGGATGACTTCCTCAGCAAGTTCAAGATCCAACGTCATCGATCAAGCCCCTACCGTCCCCAGATGAATGGTGGGGTAGAAGCCGCAAACAAGACAATCGTCAGGATACTCGAGAAGATGGTCGTGACATATCGAGATTGGTCAGATATGCTCCCATATGCACTTTGGGCCTATCGAACGTCTGTACGGTCTGCTACGGGCGTTACTCCTTTCGAGCTTACTTACGGAATGGAAGCAGTCCTACCAGTCGAGGTGGAAATACCATCACTACGGGTGTTACTAGAAAGCGGAATTGAAGAAGGAGAATGGCAACGGGCCAGATTCGATCAGTTGCAGCTAGCAGATGAAAAGCGCATGCGTGCACTAAGTCATTCACAATGCTATCAGAAAAGGATCGCTCGGGCTTACAACAAGAGAGTCCGAAAAAGGAGCTTCAAGGTAGGCGACATGGTCATGAAGAAGATTCTACCGTCGCACCTTCCAGATCCCAGAGGAAAGTTCAAACCCTCGTGGGACGGGCCACTGATCATCAGAGAAGTACTTCCTGGAGGCGCCCTCAGACTCACCAGCATGAGAGGGGTGGATCTTCCTTCGCCAACCAACGCCGACAACGTGAAGATCTTTCACGGGTAAGTTATTCTGACCTTATCAAAGGTTACTTTAACAGAGCTGAAGTCAAGGGGTCAAAGCTAAGATCTCTGAGAAATCATTCCCGTCCACCAACAAGTGTTTCAAATAAGGGGACTCCAAAAGAGAAAAATACAAAAAAAAAGGAGGGGGGGATTCAAAAAGGGACAAAAAAAAAGAGAGAGAAAAAGAATGCAAAAGAAAAAGAAAAAGAAAAGAAAAGAAGAAAAGAGAAAGAAAAAGGGAAGCCAAAGCAAGGCACCCAAGAAAAAATCAACCCAAGAAGAAACACAGTCATCCATCCATCCATCTCAGAGGGGTCTTTAGCAAAGACCGACAGCTCTATTATCGTAACTCAGGATAAGGGCTGAAGGACTGCCATCGGCCGGCAACGACGGATTCCCGACCTCTAGCCGCCGCAGTTATCCAGAGAGCCAGAAAAGAAAAAGAAAAAAAAAAAGAGGAAAAAAGAAAATGTGTGCCTAAACAAAGAGGGCGGAGTGAAAACCCGAAAGGGCGCTCCGAGTAAAAACAGTGGGCATACCCGGGACGTGGTGAAAACCTGAAAGGGCGCCACTGGCAAAAATGACGGGAAAAAGCCGGCTGTGGTGAAAACTCGAAAGAGCACTACAGGAAAAAATGGCTCAAAATGAAAAAAAAAAGAAAAAAAAAAAGAAAAGAAAAAATAAAAGTGCAGGTACCAAGAAAGCAGACAGTCCAGATCGGTTCAAGCAGTGAAAGTGCAAGAACAAGAAGAAGCGCAGTCAGGAGCGAAGAACTCTACAGACTCTGACAATCTCAGGAAGCAAGAGTTTCCGTTGCCTACATCTTTAGGGAACCAAAGGATCAAGCAAGTCAAATCTCGAGATATCGGTCAAATCATTGACCGAGCCCCAGTTCTGATTCCTATATCCCGACACAAAATCCAGACACACTCACAAGACAACTCATGGCACAGTAGATTTTCAAACAGTTTTTTCTCTTTTCAATTAAATGCATTATATTTCTCTTACACATATCATCTTTTTCAAAAATACAAAAAAATGCATCATCATCAATCATATATGCAAAAATCAGTGTGCAGGTGGCCAACACAATCAATCTCTACCCTCCTCCTCGGCCACATCAGGTGAGACCTCTGACTCATAAAAAGATAGTCTCGCTCTCAACCTGCTCACCTCCATACGCAGGTAATGCGCCTCATCGCGCTCAAGGGTACGGATCGCTGTCTCCTCATCAGACAATCTCTGATCGGCAGCCAATCTCCTCGACATCATCTCGCAATGATACCGAAGTGCAGAGATCTCAGACAGCAGATGGCCATGAGTGGCCAAAAGGAAGCCAGGATCGACAAAAGGGCGCTCCTCAAAAGGTTCATATGAACCAGATGAAGAGCCAGCATCTCCAAGAATATCCTGCTCATCCTCATCAGCAGTCTGGTGCCAACAAGGGATACGTCGATACAAAGACTGCTCAGCAACCCAATATTGATATGGGGCGGTCGCCATCGGAAAAGTCCGTAGCTCAAATCCCAACAAATCAGCTGTCAAATAACTCGCCCAAGAACAATCAATCCGGGTCCTAAAGTCAGAGGATCTGGATGGAAGTGCTCGACGCCCGATACCCGCGAAAGCGAAATGAGGAACATCCTGCTCATACCCAAACTGCCGCAGGAACCGGATGGGATGGTAAGAAAAGTAGGATCGAAAGCCTACCAACATCAGAGGATGACGGTGTGCATCGCAAAGCACTGGAGGAAGTGAAAGCCAAGATGACTCCCAACGAACGTTCCAGTCACGAAGTTCAGCGAACATCCTGCGATACAAGGGCTCGCTCATCCTAGCCGTATGCGGAAGGAACTCCATGATATAACGCATGATGTCAGAGCTAGGGATGCCAGGAAGAGGTACAGGAACGGTCAGAGAAAGACGCTCCCATAGCCATACCTGATCACAGAAAGTAAAAGAAGTTCAGCTAAAGCAAAACAATTCCTAGCAAAGCAAGAAGAAAAAAGGTGCAGAAAAGATACCTGAAGGAAAGCACAACAGTCGCGAAGGACACGAGTGCGGCCCAGGGCACAATCGGTCAGCCCATCAAGTAGCTCGGCCAAGATGAGAGAAATGATCCCCTGCCGACGGACAGCTCGGCTCATCACCTCAAAAAGCAAAGGAGTCTGGGACCTGCGCCATCCCGAGAACAGCACCTCAGCAATCAAACAGAACATCAGTGCGTTCCGAGCAAAGGTGGAACCGGCCGTACCCTGAGGACCCAAAAAAAGATCATACAGCAAGTCCAAAGAGAACACTACAGCATCCTGGCCACTAGCTGCAGGTCGAACAAGATAAGGGATCCCAAACCAGTTCTGCGGTGTAGCAGTCTTCGGCGATGTCTTCGGCGAGAAGTACTGAGTATAATCCAAGGGTAAGCCTGTCAAGCGTGCAAGCTCCTCCAAAGAAGGCCCCATCTCCATATCATTGAACGCAAACAAGTTCAACGAAGGGACCCAGTCAATCAAGGCAGCTCCGAGCATCCTCCAGTCAATGTCAACTCTAGCCATATGAATCAGACTGCCAAAGCCATAAGACTCCAAATCTCGAATCTCATAAGCTGACAAGCTGTCAAGCCAAGCAAGCAGTCGTGGCGAGCAAGAAGAACGAGGAAGCAGCTGACAAGTCCTCACCGGTATCCCCTCCAGCACAAAAGGCCCAGAAATCGAGGACAACTCATCGAAGATCGGAAGGTCAACAGGCGAAGGAGAAGGAAAAGCTGGAACCTCTGCAGACTCGACAGCCCCTGACCTGTCCCCAGTAACGGCTATGTCTGATATAGCCGCATCACTGTCGGAAACTGTCACAACCTCAGCCGCATGAGAAGACTCGCCCACCTCGTGAACAGAGTGCACAAAGGGCCGATGACCAAAGGAAGGACAATGCTCTCCATCAAAAGGACTATCAGTGAAGATCACACCGCACATCGTGACATCCTGGCTAATCTGACCGTCAAAGAATACATCTGAACCATCCAAAAGGGTCTCGGTTACCCCGATCGAAGAATCAACTGCCAGATCCGGACCTGCGGCCCTCTCCAGTAGGAGATCATGAATCCAATCATCATCCTGACCGATCAAAGGGATCATCGAGGCATCCACACCGTCCATCATCAGGGGGACATCATCAATGATCACATCAAGTCCACCCAAGCAAGTATACCGCACATCTCGGCCCTCATCCAGAGCATCCAAACCGTCAAAGGTACCATCTGAGCCATCCATACCATCCAGACATGAGATCAGCCCATCTATGTCCCTCATAGTCCCATCATCACCGTCCATCACATCATCCATGGGACCCACACTCAAGGGATGCATAGCCTCACCTATGTCCCATCCCATCATCTCATCCATACCATCCATTCCTCCCATAATGAGGGCCCCATTCAAATCAGAAAATCCAGCCATCCCACCATTAATGGAGCTATTCAAAGCTCCATCAACCACCATCCCAAGCCCCTCATCAATGCTTCCATTCAATGCACCATCTCCACCATCCATTAAAGAAATCTCTCCATCATTAAAGCCTTCAATACTCTCTGAAGTGTGGGACCCACCATGAACAGCCCCCACAGCCCATAAATCCCCACCATCCATTGCCCAAGAAAGGACAAACCAAGATGAAGACAAGATGATGATGAAAGAGGAGACAAAGAGAAGATTCATTGTTGGAATCGAACCTGAACGTACACAGCAGGTGGGGACAGCAGCAACAGGGACCAGAGAATGTCCGAGCACGAGCCAGCCCAGGCCGCTCAAGAGACGAGCTCTGGGCGGCCTGCCCTGGGCCGCCCGTACGGACGCGGTTCCCCTCTCTCCGCGGGATTGGCTCCAGGGCTTTTGGTAGGTGAGGCTGACAGTCCACGTCAGCAGATGGCGCTCCGTGGGCCGCCCAAGGCTCCGGTCCACTCCAGATTTCGACTGAAGATGATCAAGATCATACAAAAGGTGCCCCACTGGTCCAATCATGAAGCAATGTGACCGGAATAGGGCTGATCAAGCCAAAGAGAAGGAAAGGTGATCAAGTGGGGGCCACAAGCAATCCAAGCCATTCAAAGACTAGATCATCATGATCCAAACCATTGAAGAACCTACATGAGCCATGAAACAACAAGATCAAAGGTTGATCATCACAAGAAGGGCCAGAATCCAAGATCTAGTCATCAAGTGGGCCCACAAAGCCAAATCAAGCGATCAGAGACGTTCAAGCCATCATCCACACCATGAGAAGCATTCCTAGCCTCACAAATCATCAAAAGAGGTGCCCCAAAGTAAAGCTAAGGTCTCATGTGGGCCCACAGGGCCAAATCCATCAATCTGAACCATTCAAGGGCCAAAATCGTCAAGATCCAAACCATTGGAAAGCTTACACAAGTCATGAAGTATCAAGATCGAAAGTCCAATCATCAAAAGGAGGGCTAAAATCCAAGATCCAATCATCAAGTGGGCCCCGCAGGGCCTAAACAAGCAATCTAAACCGTTCAAGTCATTGTCCATGCAGTTGAGAAATCACAAATCATGAAGGAATGAGTCAAGAGTCAAAGCATACAGACATCACCAAGGAATTTGGGAGAAATTAAAGCCTGTATATTCATCCAAAAGAGCTTGATACAAAAGGAGACAAAAACAAAAATACAAGGCCATATAAAGCAGAGCCAGCTACAAGTCACCAACATAATCATCATCGCCCCTCCTCGCGTCCCGCTCCCGACGATAAAGATCCATCAAAGGAGCAGTCACTGAACCTCCAGCATACCTGCGACGGCCACCTGGAACATAAAGCGAAGGAAGCAAAGGCCCCTGGCCAAATAGCAGATACCACTCGTCATAATCACGATCCGGGATCGTGAAACGGAAGCCAGGCTGGCCCACCAAAGCCTCAACTCTCTCATCAGCTGGCATCCGAGCAGCTGGAGGAGGTGCAGAACAGGGGACCCGAGCTACCCCAGTGACTTGCCGAAGCAATCTCTCTCCCAAGTACCATTGGAAGGACTCAGCGTCAGAAAGCATAATACGGAGACATGAAGCATCATATGCCTCCACGCGCTGGGGTGTGTAGTAGAGAGGGAAACTAGCGTACGGCATCCGGGCAAACTACAGCAGAAGAGGTTACCACGATCAGTTACAAGTACAGTACAAGGACAAAGACAAGCAAGATACTTACGTCCTCGACGGTCAGCCCGTCTATATCAGCACGCCAATTGTCCCCGGGAACTCGGGAGTTCCGCTGACGATTCTGCTGATGCCAGTACATGTGGCGATACTGAGCGGGTTCAATGTCATCTCGCATCCTCGGCGCAAGATGCGGAAAATGGTCATAAAAGCAGGTCTGGATGAAAGTACATTTAATGATCAGAGAGAGAAAGGAGGCAAACGGCTCCAAAGAGGATGAAAGAAGAGGTACCTCAACAACAGGCCAGAAGCCTGTGAAGGACCGGCTATGCCGACAGGTCTTGTCCAGACCTTGAAAGAGACGGGTCAGGATGGCCCCATTCCAATTATAGGGGTGATGAAGATCTTCGACTAAACGAAGAAATTTAGGATCAACTCTCTCATTCGCATGGCAAAAAAGAAAGGATCCAAAAGCGTAAGTGATCATGGCCCGCGCCTTGTGGAGGGCCTCTCGCTCGGTGGTAGGGACGACGAAAGCAAAATTGTTGTAAAACCATCGCATCTTCACTTGATGGCCTTGGAATTCACCCGCAGGAGGGACGTCACCGACAAGCCGCAGCCAATCAGTGGAAGAGAGGGGAGCTAGAGAGCTAACTTGAGGGACAATTGCCCCATGAAACGGGAAACCTATCTGCATGTAAATATCCAAGGGGGTTATTCCCCACTCCCCACAAGGGAGCTGAAAGGTGTGGGTCTCATCCCGCCACCTCTCACAAAGGGCCGCAAGCATCATACGGTTGGCGTCGTTATTATGGAAGCGTAGGGTGAGGAGGCCAGCAAAAGGAGTACCATCTAGTACTCGCTCAAGCAAGGGCTGTGGCTCCTTCATCCAATTGTCCCAGCGATCCCTGGTACCCTCGACCCTTGATAGCAGGAAGAGGTTGATGCTCCATAGCTAGGGAACACATGTGGTCCCCTCGGCGGACAATGAAAGCAGGATCATCCTCGTCAACCACTTGGTGGCCCCTAGTACCATCCGCCATGGAATCCTACAAGCTTGGCAAGGTAAGTCCCTATCCTTTACTCATTAAAATCCAAATTCTCATCCAAGAAACCCATGGGATTGGACTCACATTCAAATGCAAAATCTAAAGTCCAACTCCATGTGTCACTTAGGATATGTGTTGGACCCATTGGAAAAAGTAAGGCCTGCCTTAAAGAAGGTGGCATGGCATGCCTCAGGTAAGAAAAGTCCATCATCCAAGGACACATTTTGGACAACAAATGCACTCAAGTGCCATGAAATCAACTAAGGATGAGAGTCCTACTGCACATGAGAAGTTCCTCTTCAAAGTCCACATGTGGCCAAGGATTGACTCACTTTTATGCCAAGGTCATGATTCTCACTTAGGATGTCTCCATCTTTTTACACATATGCATGGACAAGTGGGGAATAGAAAGGAAACGGGTCCCCAAGAGCAACCCAAATGCCTCATCTCAATGGATTGAAGAGAGCACATAGCCCACTTGAAGAACATGAGGACCCATTCATGGGTTAACCATGGGCAACCTTATGTGCCTCATCTTGATGAAAGTTTTGACCATGAGAATACAACAAGGAGGTCTACCCACAAACATATGAATCAAAGAAGCTAAGGGTAGAAAGTTGATGCACATAGCCCACATGAAGAATCAAGGTTGAAAATGCCCATGAAAAGGCAAGTTTGGGCCACTTATGTGCACCAACTTGTTCACCAAAAAGGGAGACCATTTGAGCACAAAAGAGCATGGCTTGATGAGTCACCCAACCATCATGAAAATGGATAAGAATGTTACACATAGCCCACTTGAATATCAAAATCCAAAATGTCCCAAGGCATGGGACAAAAATGGGCAACCTATGGGTATCATTCTTTCCCACAAATGGAAAGAAAAACCACTCATACTTGAGAATGATAGTGGATGACCCACCAAGTCCCCAAAGAAAAGATCAAGGACCCATGGTTGTATGGGTAGCTCACTTGAGGATCATCCAGTTGAGGTTGATAACATTAAAGGGAAACTCTTGAGAATCACATTCCTACCACAAAGGAAGCCATTTGAACTTAGTGAGATTGTGGGAACAACTCACTCATGGGACTTGTAGATGGTCAAGTAACTCAAGTCCTCCATCCATCAAGAGAGAAAGCATGAAAAGGAAAAGCCTACATGAACAAAGTGTAGTGGGGCACACATGGTTCAAAGAAGTGCCCAAGTTTCAATGAAGGCCCAAAAGCCCATCCACATGAAAAACTCCAAGGAGCCCACCACACTTTGTGCAAAGATGTACATCATAATCAAAGAAATAGTGGAAGACTTGGGCTACTTGTCCATATAAGCCCACCTAGGAAAACTAGCCCACTTGAGATCCAAAATGAAGAATGGGCTAGCCACCTTGATCCATACACATGTAAAGAAAGATGGGGTCACCCAAAGTGAGCCCCATGAGCCCAAAACTTAAGATGGGCCCTACCATGCCCATGGGCCCAAATCTTGAAAAGAAGAGGGAAAAGAAAGGATAGTTCCAAAGGAAAAATGACAAAGGCAAGAAAGCATGAGGGAGCCCAAAATGAAGCATTGGGCCCATCAAATACACCAAGGGCCATGACTTCACTTTGAGTCCATTTGATACACATGAAAAGAGGCCCAACTCCCATGAAAAAGATAGAGTATTTTGCCATGCACACTTGATGACATGGCAAAATTACTCCTTACATGCACATGGAGGGAGTGTGAAAAAGGAAAAAATGATGAAGTGGAGAGCTTGCAATGTCCTTCTCCAAGCACCACCTTTGAAAGACTTGAGATCTAAGAAAAGATCAAGAATGCTTGGGCCCACCTTCACACCCCTTTGAATAGTTACATGAAAAAGAAAAAAGGATCATGAGAGGAGACAATGAAGATGGAAAAGGACAAGAAAGAGAAAGGAAGTGGTCCATACCTTTACCACTCACCAAAGAAGGACCACCTTGCTGTCCCAAGATTTCTCTAAGGCCCACCACTTGAAAAGAGCAAAGGACCACCAAAGAAGAGAGAGGAAACTTGAAGAAAGAAAGAGTATGAGAGAGAGAAGAGAGAGATTGCACGTTTGAGGGGGGGAGGGTGCCCCATGTTATATAGAAAAGGGGAGGGCACCCTTTTACCCAGCCCCCTGAAGAGACCAGGAGGCACAGACCGGTCGGGCGGCCCATGGGAGGCCGTCCTAGCCTCTACCTAGGTGAAACGACCTCCCTCTCCCTCTCCTTGGGAAGAACTCCTCCTTGGGAAGGGTGGTTGCAAGTGAATCTTGTACCTTCATGTAAGAATGAAGTGATGGAAGAGAATGGTGAGAAAAAAGAGAAAATCTCACCAAAATCTCATCTCATGAGAAATGGGTGAGAAATTGGGTGGATGATGTGGAAAAGTTCCATGGAATTTCCAAGAAAAAGAAAGAAGAATTTGACTTGGTCAAACAATGATCTCAACCATCCAAAGGTATGACCAGATGATCCAAACCATTCCAAGAAGAATCCCAAGAATCTCCGCCCTTGATTACTGTTCACATGTATGAATTGTGGTCCGAAGACCTTAAACTACGTCGGGATCAAGATCCCGAGGGATTGTCAATAAAACCGGCATCAGTCTTCTTCAAGATCTGGTGGCTCCGGACATTTTCAGAAAACCAAAAAAATATATACATCACTTGTACAGTTTCATGGTCCAAAGACCTTAAACTACGTCGGGATCAAGATCCCGAGGGATTGTCAATAAAACCGGCATCAGTCTTCTTCAAGATCTGGTGGCTCCGGACATTTTCAGAAAACCAAAAAAATATATACATCGCTTTTAAAGTTTTGGTTCGAAGACCTTAAACTACGTCGGGATCAAGATCCCGAGGGATTTTTAATAAAAATGGGTATCGATCTCGACCATCAAAATCAGAATCGATGACCCAGAATTTTTTCCAAAAAAAGAAAACAAAAAAATGTCTTTCCTCTTTTAAAGTTTTGGGTCCGAAGACCTTAAACTACGTCGGGATCAACGTCCCGAGAGATTTTTAATAAAAACCAACATCGATCCCAGCCTTTCAGGCCAAGATCTGATGATCTGGATCATTTCGAAAAAACAAAAAAATGTGTTTGCCCCCCCCTTTTACTAAGTCTGGGTCCGAAGACCTTAAACTACGTCAGGATCGACATCCCGAGAGATTTTCAATAAAAGCCGGCGTCGGTCTTGTTTGCTCAAGATCAATGACTCCGGACATTTTCAAAAATCATAAAAATATATTACCAGCCCCGCTTTTAAAGTTTTGGTCCGAAGACCTTAAACTACGTCGGGATCGACATCCCGAGAGATTTTCAATAAAAACCAGCATCAGTCTGGATTGTCCATCCGCTGACAGCGGACATTTTTCCAAAAACAAAAAAAAAACATGTTTGCCCCTCTTTTGTACAGTTTCATGGTCCGAAGACCTTAAACTACACTGGGATTAATTTCTCGGGGGACCTTTCTCGCTTTCAACTAAAAACCGGCATCGGCCTCGACTGTTGGGATCATGGTTCGATAACCCGGATCATCTCAAAAATACCAAAAATATTTTAAAGCTTTCCATAAAAACCAGTGTCAATCTCGATTACTCGAGTTGAAGTCTGGAACTTTTTCAAAACAAAAAAAATATATATACAATATAAAACAAAAAAAGTTTTCATCACCAGTTTTGATCCATCAATTTATCCCCAGTGGTCCGAAGACCTAAAACTACATTGGGATTAACTTCTCGGGGGCTTTCTTTCCTAACCTGTCCCAGACATGGCTGACACTTGATCGTACGGGTGTCTGGAATCTTTTAACAGGTAAAGGCTGAGGCGGGCAGAACTCCGCAATCCTGTTCGTGTTGAACGCACCGTGATAGACAACCTTGAGTTGGAAGTCGCTGTTGAAGCTGACGGATGTTCCCTGTTCCTAGAACTCATGAAGGGGATTAAGGCTGTTGGGAGGTGAAGCTCACCCTCACGGAATTGTGAGCAACGTAAGACCCCAAACTGGATTGACTAAGGGAAATGTGAGGATGTGGCTCATCTTGTGGCCGAAGGAGTCCGTCGGACGATACGTGGTCTATGTGCATTGCACATGAGGAACAGGCAACTTTGTGGGTGTGTTGACTGAAAACCCTCAAAATCCCCTCATCCGAAGATGTAAAACTACGGCACTTAACTGTGTGAGACTCGTCTTGCTCGCTGACGTAAAATGGATCGGGTGCCTTACCAGCAGTAGAAGCTGGAAGTGGATGGAAATTCCATATCTTTTCCCTGCATTTCAGAAAAATCACAAAATACAAAAACATTGCAAAATCATCTCTTCAAAAATCACAAAAATATTTCCATCAAATATCTGCAAAAATCACAAAAATATTTTCCTTGCTTTCAATCAAAATATTTCAAAAATCACAAAAATATTTCCTGTGTTTTCAATAACCAATCTCTATCCTGATTGCTCAGGTAAAGATTCGGACCACATATCTACAAAAAAAAAAATCACAAAAATTAGCATCCCCAGCACTACAATTCAGGAGTCTTGAACTCCGCTCACTTCACAGTATGGGATGACGGATCCAATCGCCCGCAAATTGGAATCTTGACCAAAACGGGCAACCAAACACCATCTCAATCACATGTATGCCCAGAAGAACATCTTGAAGTCGAATGATATCCTCGTACATTCTCATTAGCAAAGAAACAGCATCTTGGGACGATGGACCTGATCGACCACGGGTCGGGATCTTGACCAACCCGCTGTCCAAACCTCCGTATCAAAAAGAAAAATCCCCAAGGGAGTACAACCCTGTAAGCAATAAGCTCAAAATTCTCTGCATCTCCAGCAAAAGCAAAATCATCAGACCAGAAGAGAATGAGCCAAGCCATGCATTCATCATGCATCTCCATGCATCAGCATCCATCGCATCAATCATCATGTTTACCTGCTTTCAAAATAAAAGTCGGTTAGCTAAAGACCCCACAGGCATCCCTAGTGGAGGCACATGCAAACCAGATTTTCATTTCAAAAAGACAAAAAATATTTCTATTTGCAAATAAAAAACCCACGGAGTATCACTCCCCAGAGTGGGTATCTTTTCAAAAATCCAAAAATATTTTTCCAGTAGAGCGTTCTGCCTCCAACACGCTGGGAGATCTTCCATATCTCTGGGTAGGAGCCGACGCAAAAATCAAATAAGATCCGATGTCTCGCGGTTTCCCCGGAGACCATCAGATCCAATGCACTCAAAGTACGGTCGAACTGAACTCCAGTGTCAGTGCGGTCGTACCACATGCCAAGATACAAAAAGATGAAAAGCCAAAAGGTTCGGTCACAGAAACCATTTGAACAGGTGGAAACGATGAATTGTAACCCAAGTATCGAAATCAGCAGATTGGGTGGAAAGAGTTCACCCGCACATACCTAGGCGTGGATGCCTGAAGTACCTTGACTGAGTCCAAGTCGGCGTAGTAGAATCCCGTAAGACTATCGGACGCAGGGCGTCTAACCACTTTGACAGTCAAGCGAAACAAGTACTCCTGGAGTGATCTGGGAAAACATCAAACATCACACAATCAGTCTCAGGGTCAGCATCCTCGTAAGACTAACGGACGCAGAGGCTCTGCTGTACCTTTCCGATGTTAGTACCGATCGGGAATGGAAGGGTTGCGATTGGGTACCCAGGTTGCAGCAAACTGCAGGGACAATCGCAACGTTTTCTCCAAACTCTCGCGGTATGTGCGAGTTATCAATTTCCAGACAATCAACTGACTCAGATACAAAGGACAACAAAGATTCCAGACCACAATCAAGGAAAGAATGAATTGCAAACCAAGCATCAAAACCAGCAGATCGGGTGGAAAAGCCCACCCGCACATACCTAGGCGTGGATGCCTGAAGTACCTTGACTGAGTCCAAGTCGGCGTAGTAGAATCCCGTAAGACTATCGGACGCAGGGCGTCTAACCACTTTGACAGTCAAGCGAAACAAGTACTCCTGGAGTGATCTGGGAAAACATCAAACATACAATCAATCACAGGGTCAGTAACCTCGTAAGACTGTCGACGCAGAGGCTCTGCTGTACCTTTCCGATGTTAGTACCGGTCGGGAATGGAAGGGTTGCGATTGGGTACCCAGGTTGCAGCAAACTGCAGGGACAATCGCAACGTTTTCTCCAAACTCTCGCGGTATGTGCAAGTGAGCGATCTCCAAACGATCAACTGGCACAGATGCAAAAGCAAGCAAAGATTTCAGACCATGATCCATGAATGACCGGGTCAGAAGTGGGGTGTCCACTCGCTTTGGCATTCGGTTGCATGCAACCTCTGCCAAAGAGGGGCATCTGTAGACACCCCACCTTCGGCTACACTGTTGGTAGAGATAGCTGGTTGAACGGAGGACCATACCCCCAAATCCCAAGTCCAAACTCAGCCAAACTCACCCTTGTAAGCCCCATTCCATAGCCCAGTTCAAGCCTGAACCCAGTCAACCCAGTCCTAAACACCACCCTGAAAAACCCCCCATAAAAAAGTCCAGTAAAAAAATCTCAAAAAAAAGTCAAACTCACTGAGTCAACTCGCTGAGTTAACCCGCTGAGTCAACCCGTCGAGTCAACCCGTCGAGTCAAACCACCGAGTCGACCCACTGAGTCAACTCACTGAGTCGACCAGCGAGTCCAACAGCAGCCCCGAGGGAACGGCCGTACTCGCTGGAAACCGAGGAGCGACCGTACGGGCGGCCCATGGCAGGCCGCCCGGACAAAATTACGACTTCTGCCACTGCTCGCTGCTATAAATACCCCCCTCCCCTTCTCATTTAAATAGACCACTCAGCCAGAGAGAGCCCGTCCGTTTGAGTCACCCCCCTTCATCCTTTAGCCCATTCCTTCACCAAGGAGAGCCCGAGTGAGGAGAGTCTAGCCCTGGTCCAGCCCAGCCTGACCACTGGTCCAAGCCTCCCAAGCCATCCAAGTCCTGATCCAGCCACTCGAAGCCAACCCTTGCGACACCTCCGTCCATCCAGCTACTCTTTTTCCAGCATCATCTCATTCGCATCTAGCATAAGTGCAACATTTACTTTTCTTCCAACCCCCCTGCTTCACTACTAGCACCTTGATCCGTCAAGTACACATGCATATGTCTTTATATTAAGCACCTGTCAGTTCGAGCGTATGCTCTGGGCTTGCCCGTTGTTGGAACCTGCCCATCAGAAACTCTTACTGTTCAGACCTGCATTCATGCTTCACCATAAAACACCTTGATCATTCAAGCACACTGCATACGTCTTACATTAAGCACCTGTCAGTTCGAGCGTACGCTCTGGGCTTGCCCGTTGTTGGAACCTGCCCATCAGAAACTCTTACTGTTCAGACCCGCATTCATGCATCATGTCATACATGAGAATATACGAGGATTAAACTAGACTTTCAAGTATCCGATCGATTCTGTGAAGTAGAGACCGTACTTCGGTACGGGCAGTGTGTGGGGTGCCTAACCTCTTCCCACCCTGTAACCGTGATCCCTTACCTTGAATCTCTGACCGCAGATCAACAGGAGTCATTTTAGAGGAAGGAATCTTCGGATTCCCTTCTCTAACGTTTCTACGGGGTCTAGCCGACTGTAGATTCGAAGTAACTGGCTAGTGGCGACTCTGGTCTTATATAAATTCATTTAAGCACATCCAGCTCAATACGACAACCAAACGAAGCCCTCGAGAACGAGGCAAGCCAGTGGCACAAACGGCGATTTCGCACGCACGCACCTCTTCTTCTTCTTCTTCCGAAAGGAAAGGGAGAACGACGTCGTGTGGGAGCGCGGAAAAATCGGCGAGGGTCCACACAGCCGAATTCCTCACATCGCTGCTCTTTTTTCTCATCGTTTTCGATTGAAGGATTGAGATAACGGTCTCGATATTGATGGTCTCCTTACTGGCACACAAAGGGTCTATAAATGACTCATACAACTCTGGAAGAAAGTTCAACCAGATGCATGCTAGATCTTCATCCTTCATTGGTTTATCTACATCTAATAACTTGCAAACGAGCTTATTGAAATTGTTGATGTGGCCCTCAACATCGGATCCCTCCATTATCTTCAGGTTGAATAACTGAAGTTTCAGATACAAGTAATTTTTCAGAGACTTATTTGCATAGATTTTCTCCAACTTCACCCACGTATCAACTGCGGTCCTCTCCCTCATGACATTATAGAGGATGTTATTCGTGAGGCACAATTGAATTGAGATATTGACCTTTTGAACGAGTTTATTCCACTCTTCTTCTGACATAGTCTTAGGTCACTTTCTAAGGAGCGCTTCGTCGAGCCCTTGCTAAATTAGGAGGCCCTTCATCTTGACCTTCCATAGTTTGAAGCTATTTTTGTTGGAGTACTTCTTTACATCGAAGTTCATGCTGGATGCCATGATGCTTGTCTTCAGATTCGAATATGTATCCTAACATATTCTTTGATACCACTCTTTGGGAACTCGCAAAAGTACAAAGGAGAATCAAACAAGTAAAACTACGTAGAGACAATCCTATTTTTATGTTGAAAAACCCTTGTAGGAAAAAACTACGGCATAAAGCGATGTGCACTATGAATCAGAAGTTACAAGAGATGATCAAACCCGAAACAAAGACCCCAAGAGAAAACCCAAGCTCTCTCTCTCTCTCTCTCTTAAAAACCTCTCACAAACCTTAATTTCATGTTAAGAATGTCTTAGAGTACCCTAATCCCGATTACACCTAGCTTATATAGCAAAAAAAAAAAGAAAAAAAAGAAGAAGAAATAATTTATACAAACTCACGTAAAATTGTGAAAATCGTCGATCGATTGGTGGACGCCGCCTGATCAACCTTCGATCACCCGACGACTACACCTTTGGTTGCCCGAAAGTGTAGAGAATTTTGCCCATATATCCAAATATCGTCGGTCGCCCGAGCCCCCAAATTCGACCTCCCGAACCTGTCCAAAACTGTCCAAAGACTAATCTACAATATACGAGGTATTTTCAATCACCTGACCATAGCGGTCGGTCGCTCGATGGACCCCTCACTTGTCCAGATTGAAGGCTCCACACAACAGTTATTACCCTTGTTAACATGGTTGTCATCCCTCTTATGCTTTTGATGATTAGGCTTGCTACAAGGGGAGTTCTTAGGTAACATAGTAATGCACCCCTTTTGACATCTCATCTTGTTCACTTTAAAGAGAATCAACTATGTGTGCCATTTTTCCTCAGAATACTCAAGTTTACACATGTTGTAATTGTTATTAAACCTATCATTAATGGGTGTTAATGACATTAGGTTAGCATTCTTTAACGCCCCAATTTTTTCTAACTTGGATTTAAAAAGTCTTTGAATTTTTTTTGCCAGAATTATTTTATTTTATTACCTAGTGATCTGTAATATTTGATCCTAACAAATACATAGGTGTTAACAACATTAGGTTAGCATTTGTAACGCCTTAGATTTTCATTAGCTTGGATTTAAAAATCCTCAGAAATTTTTTTGCCAAAATTATTTTATTTTATTACCTAGTGATCTTTAATACTTGATCCTAATAAATACACGGATGTTACCATTAAATGAACCATAAAAATTCAATAATTACTCTTAGGAAGCTATTAAATACGCCCGATCACTCAAATCTTGGGCCTAACTTGTGATTTGATCATCTAAGGGCCGGACCTAGGCGACTCACCGTCGATTAATCAAGATAATCATAACCTAATGAAGAACTACCTAAGACCTAGATAACTAGGGATTGGATCTTGGTTATTCTGTGTATATAAACTAAAAAGACTAAATTACTCTTTTAACTTAAGAATCAATGGTTCAAGGTAACTAAGACCAAATTACCATTTTCGCTAATCGCCTAAAGGCCAAAAGTTGGACCTAGCTAATCCAGACCCTACATACCATGCATAAGAAATTTCGATACTCAAATTATCTGAGAAATGGATGGATTAACCAAACAAGCTTTAGACCACTCATTAGAAGGCCGCTGTATGTGAAGTTAAGGAAAATTGTTTGTCTTTGTAGGCTTGACGTTCCTCGTGGAAGGTAAAGCTAAGACCACACTCCAAATCGTTCAAATTAGAGTTGCATGAAATGTGTGAGTTTTCTTAGAAATAAGAAGAAGTTTTGGTTAATTGTCCACATCCGAACTTTGTCGAAGTTGTGGCTTTCAGACCATTATTTCGCGATCAAATTTAGGGAACTAACCTAATCTGATGTCCTACAACTATCCCAGTAGGTGCGACCCGATCGATGATCGGTAACCATTAAACTGACTCTTCATCATATCCATCGATTGCCATGTCCGAATTACAGGACGATCGAAGCCCTACATAGATCACCACTTGGACAACAGTCTCATGGCTTAGATTGACCCGTCCACCTCATGCTAGACCCCAAGGGCTAAAACTAACCCCCTATAGAATTAGTAAACACATAACCTTAACTCTAGGGCCAAATAAACCCAATCTGGCACTAGAAATACCCCTCTTGGGCACCCCTTCCCTTCATACGAATTTTCCCTGGCAAGAAGAAAGAGAATGAGAAAGAAGAAGAAGAAGAAGAAGAAGAAGAAGAAGAAGAAGAAGAAGAAGAAGAAGAAGAGAGAGAGAGAGAGAGAGAGAGAGAGAGAGAGAGAGAGAGAGAAGTCAAGTTCTTGGATTTGGGTATTCTTAGTTCTCGACTGGTGCGATTACTACAAGGAACCCTAGTGATTACCCATACCTTCATATGAGTGAAGCCTATTGATAACGCCTATATATTGCATACTTATTCCCTATTTTGCATTACTTATATCATATTAATTAGTCTTAATTATGAGTGTTTCCTGTGTAAGGAAATGTTCGAAGTTGAAGATAAAAAAATCGGTTAAAAAGATTGTTTAAAGCTCAAAAGGTAATTAAGCAAAAGAATGAATGGTTGTAGGATTAAAGTGAAGACCTGATGTGCTAATGATCCAAGAAAATCAAGTACCAAAATGGAGAAAAGACTGAAAAATCAAGAGCTCAAATAATAGAATTAACTGTCTGTTTAGTCCCATCGAACTCAAGTTCGGTTCGACTAAAAGAAGGAAAAAACTGTCCAGCAATTTCATATGCTACGATTACTAGATTTTCTTCGTTATTGCAACTTTTATGTTGTTTGCTATTGGTTGTCAACATGCTCAATGAAATTCTTGATTGAATGAAATTCCTGATCTTAGAATTTATCTATGTCGTTTGATAAGTTGCTTGATATTAATTAGATTGTATTGATTTGTATGTATATCCAATTGACTTACCCTGTTTTGGTACAATTTTTTTTTCTCCATATTTGCTTCATGAACCGAATTATCATTGTTATGAATTTAGCCCTGTAAATTGTCTAAGTAAGCAGGTGGCCTGCCGTGGGTCGGCCGCCCCAAGCTTGTTCGATTGGCTGAGGTGAACAGGGACAACCGATAGTAATTGGAGCTAAATGAGATACTTTGTACCCAATGCCGGTTTTGTCAGGGTTCTTCGTATTTGTTAGATCATTCTACTGTAGGATTGACGTTTCTATGCTTACTGTTGAACAACACACTATAAAATCTAGAATATCATTATTCTTACTGAATTGTGTCCATTCATAATCATTAGTGCTATACAATCCTACCGAAGACTCATTGGCAGAGCATGGTGGTATGGGACACCGTGTCCGAGCTGTCGAACTATGCTGGGTGACGACCCCCCATAATGATCAATGAGTACTGATAGAGGTAACGAGCCTACCATGTTGTTGATGGAATTACGTGACGAGCCCTTTCCATATTTGATGCTTTGGGGACGACCCTTACCGTTTAAATATTATTGAGCAATCATGCCATACCTTTGAAATTGTTGATTCCAATGTATATCGGGTGGGAACCCAAGAAATGATTTGGGCCAAGGGACATTAGCAAGGAGCCGCTACATGCCGCAACGAGCCATGTGATTTAGTTAGTGACTCATGATAAAATGGCAGTACTCTAGCTTTGTTAATATGCTATTTGAATTGGTACTAATAAATACTTGGCTAATAATGCATTCATGACACTTGTTGGTAATGCTGGTGACGAGCCAAATTACAATAGGATATATATTTTGTGGATGATTTTGGTGAGAAGAAGTGTTGAAGTTGTTATTATTCTTGGGACATGCATCAACATATTATGCCTTCCATGCACTTAAGCAACTAGATTAGGAAATAATTATTTTTTTATGCTATTATTACTTGTGATTGATTGTGTTGATAACGTATGGTGTTGTAGATAAATTTGGCTTTAAAGAGATGTGAGGAATTGCGGTCGTATCCTAGAACTGCGAGCAGCTCAGCTCGTGCTCGAAGAAGGGGTCGCATCTCCAAAATGTGACCAGCCCGGCTCGTGCTCGACGAAAGGGGTCGCATCTCCAAAATGCGACCAGCTCGGCTCGTGCTCGAAGAAAGGGGTCGCATCTCCAAAATGCGACCAGCCCGGCTCGTGCTCGACGAAAGGGGTCGCATCTCCATCATGCGAGCACTCTTGATATGAACAGCTCCCAACATGTGAGCAGCCCTGGTCTCTAGTCTCTGGTCTCTGATCATGTGAGCAGCCTATATATGCGAGCAGCTTGTCTTGCGAGCATCTTCCGACGTGCGAGCAGCTTTAACTACTGATGATCAGCGATGACATCCCTTAGCCTATAGTACCAGCAGCACGTATAGGCCGATTTTGGGCTTATCTCCGTCTACGGCTCCGTGTCTCAAGGGATCTCCATCAAGAGACGTAATCAGTTAGACGTGTAAAGTGGTTAGGCTATCCCCTTATCTAAGGATTAACAAGATAAGTGCCTTATCCCCTGAAATCAGCAGTGATCTTAACGGCTTGCGTAACAGACTGGATCACCCGGATCTGCATAAATAGATGACCCCACAGATGATAAAGGTACACAATCTCTACGCCTGCATCTCACACTTCATCTTACTATCACAGTACCCGTGCTGACTTTACCATCGGAGGGCCATAAGCCGGGCCAACCGGCGGTGGTCCTAACCTTTCTTGGTGATTGCAGGTTCCCCAATCTACACCATTCATCTACGATTGGAGGTCAGACGACAAAGAATCAAAGTTGGTCTCTGACCAACATCTGTTAGTCAATTTTTGGCGTTAACATATGGAACTTAGGAAAATGCTGCCACTGAGTTGATCACTCGCTCCCACCTGGGATAGTAGTTTAAAACATCAATTAGATCGACGACTTTATCGATGCAGGTACCACCAAGACCGATACATTAGACGAGGCATATGTTGACCCGGTTGATGATGCACTTCCACTTTTCAGACGGGAAAATGTATAGGCATGGTATATTGCTGTCATTTATTTTTGAGCCTTGTGCACGAATGTTATTATGCATTTTTTTTTGTACATTTTGGGGATGTGTATGTTGGAGTCCTTAGATACTGTTTACGTCGAATTTTATAACAGGGTCCTCCGAACGTTCACCTTCTCTCCAAGCGATTTCCTCCTTGGACCTGAAAGGAAACAAAAAGCAACTAAGGGTGGCCGGCGTCCAGCTGTTGGCCCTCCGATGCTTAAATTAGATAGGATGAGGTTGGAAAAAGAAGGAATAATCAACGGGGATTAAAGAGTGAGTATTGTATACCTTTATCATCAATAGAGTCATCTATTTATACAGATCTAAATGACCCAACCCGCTATGTAAGCCGTTAAGATTAGTACTGATTTCATAGGATAAGAAGCTTATCTCGTTAATCCTTGGATAAGGAAGTAGTCAAAACACCCTAGACATCTAGCTGATTACGTCTCTGGATATTCGGAGCTAAGAATAGATATAAATCGAAACCGACCTATACGGGCTGCTGGTACTATGAGACGAAGGCCGTCCATGCCAGAGACCAGAAACCACGATCACTCAGATGCCGGGAGCTGCTCACAAAAAAAGTGCTCGCATTCTGGAGATGCGACCCCTTGCATCGAGCACGAGCCGAACTGCTCGCATTCTGGAGACGCGACCCCTTTCGTCGAGCATGAGCCGAGCTGCTCGCATTCTGGAATGCGACCCCTTTCGTTGAGCACGAGCCTAGATGCTCGCATTCTGGAAACGTGACCCCTTCCGTCGAGCACGAGCCTAGATGCTCGCATTCTGGAGACGCGACCCCTTTCGTCGAGCACGAGTCGAGCTGGTCGCAGTTCTAGGATACGACCGCAATTCCTCACATCTCCTTTTAAAGCTAAACTTATCTACAACAGATGCCCCCCAAACCCTTGGCGTTGAGGAGCTATGCCAAGGGTTTTGTTTGTATGTGTAGCTGGCTGCTGGGAGAGAATTGCGCATGATTCATTTAACATGCTTCTGCATTTATGATGGCCAGCTTTACGCAGCTTTTCTTGCCGTAAGAAATGAGGCGTCGGTCGCCACGTGTCTCCGTATTTAATGCTAGTGCCCGTTCGTTTGTCGTGCCGGATGAGAGGCTGCCGCGTGTCAACCAAATCAAACGGAATGATTGTGTATAAATATCAGATCTCACAGAATTTCTTCCATTTTCGAACTTCAAGCTGCGGAGTTTTCTTCTTTCTTCTTCTCCTTTGTTTTCGGTGTAAACCTCTTTGCAGAGGTATTCTTCCTTCTTATTTTCTTCTCCCATCTCACTTTTTCTTTATAATGGCGGAGGTTTCTGATGAAGAGATTGTTCCTCTAGGAGATGAAACCCCTGATTCTTCTGAATCCAACAACGCCAGAGTACCGGCCGGGAGATATTCTGCCGCCGGTTACTCCTCTATACTGACGGAGGAAAGGCTTTCTAGCCTTAGGGAAAAATATCGGGTCCCAGACTCTATTTCGTTCAGATTGCCTGGGAGAGGGGAGATAGCCAATGCACCGCCACTAGGCTGCATAGCTTTTTACGAATATTTTTTCAAAGTGGGCGTGCGTCTTCCCCTCCACCCTTTCATACGAAATTTTCTTTGTATCTACAAGATTGCCCCGGGCCAACTAATAGTTAATGGCTGGCGGGTGCTTTTGAGTACCTTTGTCCTCTAGAAGTAAGCGGGTAATGATGAGTTAACCGCTGAGGAGTTTTTAAGGTTATTCCAGCTGAAGAAGGCACCAGCTAGCGAGGGTTGGTACTACCTCTGCTTCTGGCACAGGAATAACTTCATTTTGGGAAACCTTTCTTCCAACTGACCGGGGTAGAGAAAAAAGTGGTTTTATGTCTCCGGCAACTGGGAGTCCGAAATGGGCTCTGACCCCAAAGGCCATAACGTTAATCGCTATTTTGGCGAAGGTGGGTTAAGTGTTTGTTGTCTGTCTGAAAGAAACAAAACCATTGCTCTATAACGATTAATGTGCCTTCTCCTTTTCTTGCAGGGATTCCAACTAGTGTGAAGCCGAACTTGCGAGGAGGACTCAACGAAAAGTTAGTTAGAGTTTACAAGATCTCAGCGGCTGCGCGCCACGTCAACGCTGCTCTAGAACCTCGTTGTCTCTGTGCGGCGGGTCTCATCTTCTAAGAAGAGATGAGGAATGTTGGAGATAAAAGGGGCGCACTAGGGGTACTTCCCCGTCTGAAGGGTACATCCTTGAAGAGGCAAAAGAAGACTACGGGTGGTCCTTCAAGTGCACCTGCTCCAGCAGAGGGGTCTGGTCGCGGCCTACAATCGCGTGTGGCTGCACCAGGAGGGGTCGCTATGACCTCTTGTACGACTGCGACCCCTCCAGTCAATGCAACCCCTCCAACACCTGCGACCCCTCCGGCTGACATTCGCGGTCAACCAATCATCGAAGTTGTCGATAATTCGCCGAAAGGTGATTGAAGAGGGGGAGGCCTCCCTCCAAAGGGGGCTACATGCGAGCCTACCGCTGCTCGTGAATTACTGACGCCCGCCTCGGGTACTGCGAGTGCTCGCGAGGTGGGCCCTAAGGAGATGATTGTAGCCCAACCTTCTAGGTCGGGAGCTTTTGTCATTCCACCTCACTTGCATCCAATATGCGAGTTTATGTTTGACAAGATTTTTCCCAACTCCTTCGGAGGCCTCCCCGAACCAAGCCCAGAAGCTCTCTCTACCGATAGCGGGGTGAGATTGCTTCAGGTAACCAACCTTCTTCCATCTGTCATTCTTTCTTTATTAACAATATAGCGGGCCACTCTAATTTTTTCTTCTTCTTTTTATATCAGAGTCTGGATCTCACGCTTCGTGTCAGACGTGACATTGAAGCAGCCCACCGCAGCGTGGAAGATGAGGAAAAGAAGAAGAAGATGATGGAGGCTGAAGTCCAAGGGAAGGATCGTCTGGTGAAGGCTTTGGAAGCCCAAATCGCCAAGCTGGACGAGGAAAAACGGATTCTCCTGGTCAAGATTCAAGCCATGACTGATCGCTTTCAGTCATTGATCTCCAACTCGCGAAGCTTCAAGAACTTCATACCAAGGGCGAGAGAGAGAAGGAGATATTCCGTCAAGACAAGATCCAGCTCGAAGAGCAGCTCAAGGATGCTCGGGCTAAGCTCGAGGAGGCCCAGCAGAGACTCCACCAGTTGAAGGATGATTCCATTCACTGGGAAGAGCGGGTGGCTCTCGTCCAGATGGTATCTGATGAAGGCCCTCGTGCGGTCCAGGAATTTCGAACCTCTCAACTTTATGACGAGGAGCGATATGAAGCGTATATCGCTGGTCGCGATTTTGCGGTCAGAGTTATGCAGCAGATCACTCCGACTTTTAATTTTGAGGAGTCCAAAAGGGTGGCCTTCGAGGTTGCGGCCAGAGAGCGAGCTGCTGCTGAGAATGAAGTCACTGGAGCTACAGATGCTGCACCTGCTCCCGAGGCTGGTCCTGAAGCTGAGAGTCGCGAACCCGCTCAAGACGGGGATGACCAACCTTGACTTCGTGCTATCCTTCTTCTACATTGTGTGTGTGTGTGTATGTGTGTGTGTGTGTGTGTGTGTGTGTGTGTGTGTGTGTGTGTGTGTGTGTGTATTTGAAAGGAAATTGCCCATGTAACCGACTTTTAAATCAATAGTAATGAAAACTTCTCTTTTCTTTAATGTTGTATACGTTTCCTAGATTTTTCGTCCTGTGTCGATCATATACTGACTGCTCGCATAACTAACTCATGAAAAAATGAATTAGACTCAATCCGGGGGTCGTATGACCATGTCCGCGTTGAGATAGACTGGTCTATCGATTGAGATTTGATTTTACCAAGGGTAGAAGATTGGCCAAGAGAACACGTATGTTCTCTTCAGGGCTATTTTTGATCCACAAAATGGAGAAGCGGCCAATAAGGATGGTTTTAACCCTACCAAAGATAGGCAATTGGCCAAGAGAATGTATGTATTCTCTTCGGGGCTATCCGAGTCCAAGTAAATGGAGTAGCGACTAAAAGATTTCTTCAATCCTTAATTCATTCGAATGTTGTTAAGAGTTACATCGAATCAAGGAAAATATTTCAGCAAGTGTTCCACGTGCCAAGGGTGACGTACGGGTCTTCCCTACATATCTTCAAGATAGTAAGTGCCGGGTCGCACAATTTTGATGACTCGATACGGGCCTTCCCAATTTGGATCAAGTGATCGAGCAGGAACCCCGAGGTTCTGTCTGAGAACTAAATCGCCAAGCTGGAAAGCTCTAGGCCGAACTTTAGCGTTACGGTAGCGAGCAATGCGCTGCTGATACGCTGCTGCTCGCATCTGGGAGGCAATTCTCCGTTCTTCCAAGAGATCGAGGTGAAGTCGAAGATTTTCTTGATTACAAGTGGGATCGTACTGCTCTATCCGATATGAGGGTACTTGGATTTCGACTGGTACTACCGTGTCGGTACCGAACGCCAAGGAGAAGGCAGTTTCGCCTGTAGACGTACGAGTTGTAGTCCTATACGCCCATAAGACTTCTGGCAGGAGTTCTGGCCAGATGCCTTTACATTCATCGAGCTTGGTCTTCAAATGATGCTTGATGATTTTATTCACTGCCTCAACTTGCCCATTTTCCTGAGGATGATATGGAGAGGTGCGGAGGTTGCGTATCTTCCACTTTTCACAAAATTCATCGAAAGTTGCGTTGTCGAATTGCGTTCCGTTGTCGGTAATTATAGTGTGGGGGAGTCCATACCGGCATATGATATTTCTCCATATGAACTTAGTAGTTTGTTTCTCAGTGATTTTAGCTAATGGTTCTGCCTCGGCCCATTTAGTGAAATAATCGACCCCCACTATCGCGAACTTATTTTGTCCTTTTCCAGTAGGCAAGGGCCCGATGATATCGACCCCCCATTGCGCGAAAGGCCAAGGGCTATCTACTGGAGTCATTTGCTCGGACGGTACATGAGGTATAGGAGAGTATCGTTGGCACTTGTCACATTTTTTTAGAGAATTCAATTGCGTCTGCCTTCATAGTGGGCCAATAGTATCCTTGCCTCATCGCTTTATACGCTAGGGATCGCCCCCTTAGGTGGTTACCACATGCCCCCTGGTGTATTTTATCTACAACACGATGTGCTTCTTCTGGATGAAGACACCTTAAATAAGGTAAATAAAAACTCTTACGTAATAGGATCCCATTCTGTAAAGTGTACCTGGCAGATCGATATCGGATTTGTCGTGCGGTTTTCTTGTCGTCTGGAAGAACTCCATCTCGAAGATAAAGAGTGATGGGATCCATCCAACATGGAGATGGATGTATCGCAATTACCTGCTCGAGAGCTGCTTGGTTGATACTCGAGTTCTGAAGATACTCGATAGGAATTGAATATGATAACTCAGATTCTGGTGCAGAGGCGAGTTTTGCCAACGAATCAGCGAGTTTATTCTTCTCGCGAGGGATGTGGATTATTTCGTAATTCTTCAGTTTTGCAAGCAGAATGAGCACTCGAGATTTATATAAGGCCATCATTTCTTCTTTTGCTTCGAATTCGCCAAGTACTTGATTGACTATGAGTTGAGAATCACTGTGAATGAGTAGGTTTCAAATTGAAAGGACGTTTGCTAGTTCGAGGCCAACGATCAGGGCCTCATGTTCTGCTTCATTATTTGAGATGCGGGAATCGAAACGTAAAGCGTATTGAAAATGCGACCCGTCTGGGGTGACTAGAATAAGGCCCGCTCCACTACCAGTGGCCCGTGAGGACCCGTCCACGAAGAGTGACCAGGAAGGCTGGTCGCTGATCGCGGCATTTTCATCGGAAGAGGAATATGTGAATTCGGCGATAAAGTCAGCTACGGCCTGGCCCTTGATTGCAGTCCTGGGGTAGAACGATATGTCGTGCTCACTGATCTTGACCGCCCATTTAGTTAATCGTCCGGAAGCTTCAGGCTTTTAAAGGATCTGCCGTAGCGGATGATTTGTTGGTGCTAAAATAGCGTGGGCTTGAAAGTAAGGTCGCAGCTTTCGAGCTACCGTGACTAAAGCCAGAGCCAGCTTTTCCATATCAGAGTACCGAGTTTCAGCGTCTACCATTGCTCGACTGATATAATAAACGGGCCTTTGTATCCCGGAATCTTCTCTTATTAAAGCGGCGCTAACGGCCGTGGAGGATGTAGATAAATAAAGGATGAGTTGTTCGTGCACTACAGGTTTAGATAAAATAGGGGGTGTACTCATATATTGCTTCAGTTGTTGAAAAGCTTCTTCGCACTATGATGTCCACTCCCAATCAGACTTGGCTGTGGCACGGAGGAGCTTGAAGAAGGGTAAACACTTGTCAGATGCTTGCGAGATGAACCTATTCAACGACGCGATGCGACCAGCCAGATGTTGGACGTCCTTAAGAGTGGTCGGGGATTTCATCTCTATCAGCGCTTTTATTTTTTCAGAATTTGCCTCAATTCCTCGCTGGCCGACCATAAATTCAAGAAATTTTCCAGCAAACACTCCGAACGCACATTTTTCTGGGTTTAGCTTCATCTGATATTTCCTCATCAGGTCGAAGGCTTCTCGAAGATCTGAAAGGTGACCGTCTTCTACAACACTTTTCACGAGCATGTCATCCACATATACTTTCATAGTCCTGCCAATTTGCACGGCGAATATCTTGTTGACGAGACGCTGATAGGTGGCCCCTGCAATTTTTAGACCAAACGGCATTACTTGGTGGTAATATAGACCTCGGTCAGTGATGAAGGCAGTATCTGGCTATCGGGCAGATGCATCATGATCTGGTTATAACCAGAATAAGAGTCCATAAAACTGAGTAGAGCATGCCCAGCTGTTGAATCAACCAACTGGTCGATTTGCGGGGTCGGGAAGCTATCTTTGGGGCACGCTTTGTTCAGATCTGAATAATCGTCGCACATTCTTCATTTGCCATTGGATCTCTGAACGAGAACTACATTCGCGACCCATTCTGGGTAGTCAGCTTCTTTTATGAAATTGACCGTAAGCAGCTTCATGACTTCGGCCTTGATCGCCATTTGCCTTTCTGCAATGAAGGCACGTCGGCGCTGGTGGACGGGTTTATACTTTGGGTCGATGTTCAGACGGTGTGCGATGACACTAGGGTCAATGCTAGGCATGTCTCGGTGAGACCAGGCAAACACATCTTGATATTCAGTGAGGAGGCAGATCAAATCTGCTCGAATGGCATTTCTCAAAGAGGATCCCACACAAACAACTTTGGATGGGTCATCTTCATTCAAGCGAATCGCTACTGTCTCTTCCCCGGGAGTTCCTGATTGGAGAGCATCCTCTCTTGGGTCCAGCGAGGTGTCTGCTGGGGAGTTGGATGAACCTTGTGCTACAATCATAACTGGCGTCGCTTGTGCTTTCTTCCGATCTTGTAAGGTTATCTCATAACAAGACCGAGCCTCTTTCTGGTTTCCTCGTACAACCCCAACGCCATTCGATGTAGGAAATTTGACGCACAAATATAAAGGATGTAAAGCTGCCTCAACCTTATTAAGAGATGGCCGTCCCAAAATGGCGTTGTATGCTGATTTTCGGTCCACCACGAGGAAATTTATGAAGATAGTCGTCTTCGCTGGACTCTCCCTAAAGGTGACTGGAAGGTCAATGCTCCCTTCAGGTGTCACCACTTCTCCCCCGAAACCGATGAGGGGAGTTGAGACTGGCTTGAGTAGGCTTCTGGCGAGTGCCATTTTGTTGAAAGCCTCCAGGTATAGAATATCAGTAGAGCTACCTGTATCCACCATAATACGATGAGTCAAATAATTTGATACCTTTAGTGCGACCACGATGGAGTCTTCGTGAGGGGGAGAAGGAAATTGGAGGATGACTGGTTTTTGATGCGTTGGGAGTCTGTTCCAGCTAATAGATATGCTGGGGCTTCTTGGACGCCTTACGAGCGTATGCTTTTCTTGAAGCTCGAGAATCTCCCCCGCAAGTCGGTCCCCCAACGATGGTCCGTATCTCCCCAGTGGGCTCAGCGTTTTCTTGTGGAGTATGTCGATGAGGTGATTTCTTCTGTTGTAGCGAGGCTTCTCCCCTTTTCGGCGAGCGACATTGCCGGACAACATAATCTTAAAGATGACCTTTTCGAATAAGAGCCTCGATGTGGTCACGCAAAGTTATACAGTCTTGGGTAGTGTGCCCATAATCTTTATAAAAATAACAAAACTTGCTCTTGTCTCTTTTCTCAGGGTCAGATTTTATTTTTGCGGGCCATTTCAGATATAGTTTATGCTTAATCTCCATTAGCACCTTTTTTGGAGGCCGATTAAGGGGGGTGTAGTTATGGTATTTACCAGAGTAAACTTTCTTGGGAGAGCGATCTCGTTGATCGCGCCTATACTTCTTATCCGAAGAAGAGACTTCCTCCGGCTTGCATTTCTTGCCTTGTATACCATGACGTGCTAATGCCACCTCTTCAGCATTGATATATTTCCGAGCTTTAGCTTGGAATTTTGTCATAGTTTTGGGAGGATTCTTATCCAAAGCGAATCTGAATTTTTCACTGGTGATCCCAGCTATTAGGGCGGTGAGGCCTTTCTTTTCGGTATACCCTTCAGTTTGGACTGCTTCGGTTGTGAACCGCACTGTAAACTCCTTTAGTGTTTCCCCATGCTGCTGTTTCAAATCCATTAGGTGAGACGTCGATTTTTTGGTACGGATGCTTCCCATGAATTGGCAAAGGAACAGCTCCGATAGCTGTGAAAAGGATCCGATAGATCGAGGTTTCAACCCCCGGAACCAAGTACGGGCTGCTTCTTTTAAGGTTAGGGAAAAGGCCCTACACATGATTTCGACCCATGTCCCTCTAGCTCCATAAGAGACCTATAAGTTTTCAGATGTTCGAGAGGATCGCCGGTACCCGTATATGGGGTGATGACGGGTGTACGATACTTTCTTGGTAGAGGTGCTTCCATGACTTCGCTGGTGAAAGGGGACTCGGATCAATGTATCGACGCCAGAGCGGCTGATGGTCGATTCGCCTGATATCGTTGCTCCATATCATCAAAACGATCATGGATCTTTTTGAGATCTTCTTCCCATGGTAGAGTATAACCAGATGCTTCAACGGTGGACTCATGAGATTGTTGTTGGTGGGAAGCACTGGAATGTACGGAATGTGGAGATAATATAGGGGGTTGGTTGCCGACTGGCATTCGGTTCGACGGAGGTTGATTTGGTTGGACCCGAGGCTCGTCAATAGAATGTCTAGAAGCCACTGGTATGGGTTGCGGTGGCAACCCTTCGGAAGGTTGTCTCTGCGCCTCCAGGAAATGCTGATCAAGCCGATTAGACAGGGCTTGAACTCCGGCGTTGAGGGTTAGAAGGGTATTTCCGAGGAAATGCATGACGTCGTCCTGACTTCCGGAAACCTCAAATAACGGGCTCGCCGATGGCACGCTTGGAGCTCCTTGAGGGATGTTTATTGAAGTGGTTTGGAGAAACAGGCACTGATTCCGTAACGTCAAGCGGATGTAATGTTTGCCTTGATGTGGAAGGATGAACAGTCTTTTTAGGAGGCATGGTGGAAGGATTTTGATCAGTGGTAAGAAAGATTGACTGTGATGATCGAATCGTTCCCACAGACGGCGCCTAACTGTTTACGTCGAATTTTGTAACAGGGTCCTCCGAACGTTCACCTTCTCTCCAAGCGATTTCCTCCTTGGACCTGAAAGGAAACAGAAAGCAACTAAGGGTGGCCGGTGTCGAGCTGTTGGCCCTCCAATGCTTAAATTAGATAGGATGCGGTTGGAAAAAGAAGGAATAATCAACGGGGATTAAAGAGTGAGTATTGTATACCTTTATCATCAATAGAGTCATCTATTTATACAGATCTAAATGACCCAACCCGCTATGCAAGCCGTTAAGATTAGTACTGATTTCATGGGATAAGAAACTTATCTCGTTAATCCTTGGATAAGGAAGTAGTCAAAACACCCTAGATGTCTAGCTCATTACGTCTCTGGATATTCGGAGCTAAGAATAGATATAAACCGAAACCGGCCTATACGGGCTGCTGGTACTATGAGACGAAGGCCGTCCATGCTAGAGACTAGAAACCACGATCACTCAGTTGCCGGGAGCTGCTCACGAAAAAAGTGCTCGCATTTTGGAGATGCGACCCCTTGCGTCGAGCACGAGCCGAACTGCTCGCATTCTAGAGACGCGACCCCTTTTGTCGAGCACGAGCCGAGCTGCTCGCATTCTGGAATGCAACCCCTTTCGTCGAGCACGAGCCTAGATGCTCGCATTCTGGAAACGCGACCCCTTCCGTCGAGTACGAGCCTAGATGCTCGCATTCTGGAGACACGACCCCTTTCGTCGAGCACGAGCCGAGCTGCTCGCAGTTCTAGGATACGACCGCGATTCCTCACATATCCTTTTAAAGCCAAACTTATCTACAACAGATGGATAGACTCTATGGATTTGTTAAACGTATATTGAAGTTTGTATAATTTTCATATGGACAGACATTGCTTTTGGATTGGTACCTTTTGTATTTTAGCCCTATATTTATGGGTTTAGTTATCCCTTCTTAACTTTTGGTGCCACTGATTAAATGTTACTTTGATTTTTTTTTTATCATGGTTGAATGTTAATTGGTCTATGTGGGCACGTGGGAACTCGCTCATATGCATTTTTACTAAGTTCACACCTGGCAACTCGAGATCCGAGTCTTTGTACTCGAGTGGTGAATTTTAGGGCATAACACATTCACAATCCTATGCTCTCTTTGACAACCTAATCATCCTAGTTCATTGGCCACTGAGTATTTTCATAACATGTTCATTAGCTAACACACCATCCTTAAGTTTGATGAAATACAATTTTCTCTTGAGGACCTAGAGTTGAGCGGTGACCTGCGCATCAAACATCCCCTTTAGGCAAAGAACGATATGCCTGGTATACTCATGTTCTGCATCTAATTGTGGAGCACATTTGTTACAAAGACCATAATGTGCACTCTGGCTATGTCATTGTGTTTTTCTCATTTTGCATAATTGGTCGAGATTCTTAGTAATTCATTACCATCTTTAGGGTCATGGATAAGGAAAGGTTGTTCATGAATGGCATATAAAACTCGATTTAAGGTGAGAATGAGTTTGAGGTTTTAGGAAAAATTTATAAAGCTTTTACTGGTAAGCTTTTTAAATGTAGTAATCTCGAAGATAGAATTCAATTTTGACATTGTCTGGATGACCAGAATTCTTGAGTTTAGTGTCCCTTTTGTCTTTTGCTTGAGGATATACTTTTAGGCACATAAACATAGAGACTATCGAGAAGTGTCCCCATAATAACATGAATTTCATTGCGCTAAGTAGTAATGGGTAACAGAAATATGCCTCATATAGCAAAATCAATTCATAAATCATCTACTTATGATGAGAGTGTATTATGACCGATGGCTAGATCCTTTTGTCCAAACATTATATCATGTGGAATAACACTTCTTCCTAAAATCTTAGGTCTATCCGATCTATAACGAGTAAGATCTAATCAGATTCAGGTCGAAGATAAATCATCACCATAATTGTGCAATGTTCACTAAAATTGGCCATCCACCATGCGTTGTCTAACATTAGACTAGTATCCCATTGACTCATGTAGCTTGGCCAAGCTTGTAGCCACACGATCAATGGAAAACTATCCTCACCAATCAAGATGAGTGTTCTTATAGGCATGCTCACTCGGCAAGGACCATGCACATCACAAGTGACTAGACATGTGGTGCTGCCAACCACTAAGGATGGATGGGCCCACACGTCCCACATCTGTAAATGTCCAACCAAGATCAATCATTGTACATGATGCATTATAAATCATATTTAGTAAGCAATATCAATATGGTGAACATGTATAAACAATAGATATCAAAACACGTGGCTCGAATCTCGCTTCGCGACAATCTAGGACGTTCTTGGCTCAAATCTTCTTGATCGGACCACCATCTGGTAATCCTGATCCATTAGATATTTCTAGTGGGCACCAATTAGGCTAGGTAGCAAGTTTCAGCTTGAAGAGAAGATTGAGAAATCATTTAGACAAAATTTATCCAAATCCAACTAGTGGATAAGGAGATGTGGCCTGCTCAAGGATGACCAATCTAGGACATATGTTTTTATCACAATCTGTGCCCCAATCTAGATGAATAACCCCCCATTTCTAAAGGTCTTGAAGTGTTGAATATCATGAACGTTCCAAATCTCTTAAGTAGAGTTATAACATCCCCAGACCTAGACGACAAATAGATGATGTCAAAATCACACATGTAAGCCCGCATGCGTAACAACGCATAATCTTTGATAGTCCAGAATAGGAACCCTGCACAGGCCGTGCTGCATTAGCAATTTGCGGTCCCCTTTTTTCCCTGTTAGAACTCCCTTTTGGAAAATGTGAACTGTTCATCTCATTAGATTCATTGAAAACTTCGATATTGGATGATCAAAACGCATGCGGGCCTATATGTGTGACTTTGATGTCGTCTCTTGAAGTGCTGGATATCATGGATGTTCCAGATCTCCCAAAGGAGAGTTATAACATCCCCAAACCTAGAGGATAAATAGATGGCGTCAAAATCACACATGTAGGCTCGCATGCATAACAACGCATAATCTTTGATCGTCCAAAACAGGAATCTTGCACAGGTTGTGTTGCATCATCAATTTGCGGCCTCATTTTTTACCTGTTAGAACTCTCTTTCTAATAGGGCAAAAGAGGCAGAAAATTGTTGACACAACACAACCTGTGTAGGGTTCTTTGTTATAAATTTTGGGTAACACTCTCTAGATGCCTTGGGATTCCATCCATATTATGGTGTGAACATGCTCTATGTTCACTCGCCTCAAGTGCAAGACTGCGATGTAGTAATAACTCGGTAAGATCGAGGTCGATTCACAGGGAATTAGGGTAAATAATTTCAACTTATTTTAATAACTTCAAATCAATTAGTTTTGGAAATTCAAAATTAAGAACGATAACAAAAAAAACTAAGTCAAGGAAAATATGAGATTTAAAGAGAAACTATAACTTTTAAGGATCCACTTGTAGTAGTCCAATGCCAATTCATTCATCCAAGCACAATATAATTAGAATCAAAATTCTATCTCTCATCTAATTGGAAGATATATTATTCAACACAAACAATCCCACTTAAATCTGAAAAATCAGATTTCTAGTTCTAATGAAGCATGTAGAATTCAAACTTGTTGCCTTCGGAGTAACAGCCATACCAAAAGATTATGGCATGATCCAGGGTTACTACAATTCGAATCTAATTAAACCATAATGATAATCTCAGAGAATTACAAGGAACTCATATTCGAAGTACATGAACTCTCATAAAACTTCTAAAAATATCAACTTTATTCAAACTAGAACTTAAAAATCCAAACTTGAAGTAAGAGTATTTGAAATAAATAAATTGAATATTGAAACTAGCCACAAGCTTCACCTCTTAGCCCTAGCTAAGAAGTTCTAGCCGAGCATTGACGTACTACAACTAGAATAAAAAGAAAAACTACTTGAAAGTATAGAAAAACTGTAAAAACCATAGTTGGAGGAGTTGCGAACGCTCCATGACGATCTTCTCCACTTCTTACGACTTCCCAAGCCTTCTCTGATGCCTTAGGAATGATGTAGAGGTGTCCTTTTATAGCAAAATTTCGCCACCGACTTGGAATTTGCAAAGAGTTTACGCACTCTGGCGGTGGCCAGGCTGGCCGGTCGGATCTTGCACAACAACTGTAAAAACAGTTTTTTTTTAAAGAAAAAAAACATGTAGCAGACCTGTTTGTTGACCGGCCGGTCGGTCGGTTGGACAATCCATCCAGCCGGTCGGATAACAGGTCGGGTAGTGTAAAAACGGTCCAGAGGTTTTGTGATTTCTGGAGAGTTTGGCCGATCCATTTGCTACAGTGGACGACTGGTCGGACGACTGGTCAGACACTCTATGACTTATGATTTTTCACTGCTTCTCCTCCTCAATCTTCATTGCATCTTTCCTCCACGTCTTAACCTTTCTTCCTTTGATCTTTAAGGAATACTAAATGAGTTTTCTAACATCATATAGGTGAAGTCTCTCTCTCATTCCTACAAATACAAAAATATGTATTAGATTAGTCTTTAAACATGCAAACCATGCACAATGTGTGATGAATTGGGGTTAGAATATGCACAATTTATAGCTCAACACACCCCCAACCAGCATTTTGCTAGTCTGGAGCAAAACATGCTTGAAACAAGTCCAACTTTTCAAAACCCAACTCTCTTTCAGAAACTATACTTCTATAAACCTCAAGATGCACAAGTACAAAATTCAGAGAAACTTAGTGATAAGAAGATGAAATCCTAAACTCCCTAAACATAATAAGTGTTCACAAAGAATCCCCACTAATTGATTGATAAATAAACAATCCGAACAAGTTTAGTCTAGTATGCATAGTGAATGTTCGTTCACAAATTTCCAGGATTATCCTCTTCATAGATTAGCGAAACTAAGGATCTAAAGGTATACAGATCAACTAAATGCCTATGACAAGAATTTTCCTTACCATTCATTCGTCGACTTTCACTCTACTTTCCATTTCCAGCTTTGGTTACGGGTAGACCATCTCCTGATTGGTAATAGGTAGCCCTTTTTCGGAATTTCAACAACTTTCAATAATAACCATACTTTTTTCCTTTTCATATGCATGAGATAGGATTTTTAGAAATCCATATCTTCCATTCTTTTCTCTTATTTCTCATGAACAAGGATGGACAAAGTTTCCGAGCTTGGTTCCTTAACACCTTAGATCTTAGTCTAACCAATCTACAAATCTACATAATTCGTTCAACCATGAGAATCGTGTAATGTGAACTAAACTCAAAAGTGTTGAAATTTTCTATCGATCATATATATAAATAAGAGAATTCATATAGAAAACTATTATAATTAAGCTAATTCAGAGATTTCAAAACCATATCAATTTATCTCTCATCCTTTCATACTTATAGCATCCCAAGTACATAAAAATAAGGTTTTTTACAAGAGTTTTGAATTTGCAGAAAAATTGAAAATTTTCTACAAACATTAAAACATTGCTCAAAATGTAACAAATTACTAGATTCATCTAGGAATCTCACCCCCCAACCAAATCTTCCATTGTCCTCAATGTAAGAAGATATGCAATGAACAATAACATGAGAGCAATGATAAAAATAAAAGAGGGTGAGAACGAGAGTACTTGAAAGAATTGATCATGGAAATCTACATTCGACAACTAAATCTACTAAAGCAATAAACTTAAAACATAAAATGACTAAACCTAATATACTCTATACCTCCATCAGACTAGGAGATTAATCATCATGATATACAGGATCTTTAAGAGGAAATGATATATCCTCTGAATCAAACTTCTCAACGAATGGTTTAAGGCGCTGTACATTCACTTTAAAACAGTTACCATTCACCGCATTCTCTATCTCGACAGCCCCATGAGGAAAAACTTCTTTAACAATATATGAGCCGGTCTATTGAGATCTCATTTTTTTGGAAAAAAATGAAGTCAGAAATTGTACAAGAGTACTTTTTGGCCTTCATGTAAATTTTTTCTGAAAATATGTTTATCATGAAAGACTTTCATCCTACTCTTGTAAATCCTCGAGTTCTCATAAGCATCATTCCGGATCTCGTCAAGCTCATTCAATTGGAGTTTGTGAAGCGAGCTAGCCTTCTCAATGTCGAAGTTCAATGCCCGAATTTCCCAATAGGCTTTGTGTTTAAGCTCCACGGGCAAGTGACAAGCTTTCCCATAGACAAGTCTATAAGGAGACATTTCAATCGGGGTCTTATAAGCGGTACAGTGAGTCCAAAGAACATCGACTAATCTTAACGACCAATCTTTACGATTTGACCTCACCGTCTTCTCCAAACTCTGTTTGATTTTTCGATTGGAAATTTCATCATGCCCACTTGTCTGTGGGTGGTATGGGGTACTCACTTTATGCGTAATGCCATATTTCTTCATTAAGGCTTCGAAGCGCCTATTGCAAAAGTGAGAACCACCATCACTTATGATGGCTCGAGGCGTTCCAAATCTCGAAAGTATGTTTTCTTTAAGGAACCTTAGAACTGTGCGATGATCATTGGTTCTACATGGAATATCCTCTATCCACTTGGACAAATAGTCTACGACAAACAATATGTAGACAAGTTCAAAAGATGAGGGGAATGGTCCCATGAAATTGATGCCCCAATAATCAAAGACTTCAAGATGTTGAATTGGGTTAAGAGGCATTATATTCCGACGGGACAATCCTTCTACCTTTTGACAACGCTCGCATGCTTTGCAAAGCTCGTAGGTGTCTCTAAACAAGGTAAGCCAATAAAAACCACATCGCAAAATTTTTGCAGTGGTTTTCTTGGCGGAAAAATGATCTCCACATGCTTGACTATGACAAAAGGAGATGAAAAAAATTTATTCATCATCAGGGACACATCTCCTAATTATTTGATCTGGACAATATTTAAAAAGTAATGGTTCATCTTTAAAAAATCTACGCAATTCCCGTAGAAATTTCTGTTTATCCTGCGCAATCCAATGAGTTAGCATTGCACCAGTGGAAAGATAGGTTTCTATATTAGTGTACCACTGTGGATGCATAGCAACAAAGAGTTGCTCATCAAGGAATGAGTCCTCAATAGGTGACTTGTCAATAGAATTGGGTAAAACTAGGCGGGATAGATGATCCGCTACCAAGTTCTCTACTCCCTTCTTATCTTTGATTTCTAAATCGAATTCATGAAGAATATGATCCATCTAAGAAAATGGGGCTTAGCATTCTTCTTATAAAGAAGATGTTTCAACGCCACATGGTCTATGTAAATAATAACCTTGGATCCTATTAAGTAAGGCCTGAATTTGTCCAAGGCAAAAACGACGGCTATGAGCTCTTTCTCCGTAGTTGAGTAATTAACTTGGGCGGGATTCAAGGTCCTACTCATATAGTAGATAACGTGGGGCTTTTTATCCTTCTTTTGGCCTAGCACCTCCCCAATAGCATAATCGCTTGCATCACACATTAACTCAAAAGGAACGGACCAATCCGGTGGTTGCATGATAGGAGCGGTTGTCAACATGTCCTTTAGCTTTGAAAAAGCTAATTAACATTCGGCACTCCACTCAAATTGGTTTTCCTTTTGGAGAAGGTTACATAAAGGCCTAGAGATAGTTGAAATCCTTTATGAACCTTTGATAGAATCCGGCGTGTCCAAGGAAGGACCGTACATCGTGTATGCTTTTGGGTGGTGGTAGATTAACAATTATGTTGATTTTGGCTCGGTCTACCCCTATTCTATCGGACAAGATGATATGTCCGAAGGACTATTCCTCTCTGTACCATAAAATGACACTTCTCCTAGTTTAAAACAAGATTCTTCTCCTTGCACCTTGTCAAGACAGATTTCAAGTGATTGAGGCACTCATTGAATGTACAACTAAAAACAGAAAAATCATCCATGAATACCTTAAGGAATTCACCCACTATGTCCAAGAAAATACTCAACATGCATCATTGATGTGGCGGGTGCATTATATAGTCCGAATCGCATCCTTCGATATACGAAGTTGCCGAATGGGCATGTAAAGGTGATCTTCTCTTGGTCTTTCGGGGCTATCATAGTTTAGTTGTAGCCGGAATAGCCATCTAGGAACCAATAATAGGAATGACCCGCTAACCTCTCCAAATTTGATCCATGAATGGGAGAGGGAAGTGGTCCTTCCGAGTGACCGTGTTTACTTTCAATAATCTATGCACATATGCCAACCGGTGGTCACTCTAATCTGTATAAGCTCGTTGTTGGCGTTCTCTATAATGGTAATGCCAAACTTCTTAGGGATTACTTGGGTAGGACTCACCCATTGGCTATCTGAGATGGGGTAAATGATACCCACATCTAGTAGCTTTAACACCTCGGCCTTGACAACCTCCATCATGTTTGGATTTAACCTCCTTTGAAGTTGTCTAGTCATTTTTGCATTTTTTTCGAGGTCTATATGGTGAGTACAAATTGAAGAGTCTATTCTCTTGAGGTTCGCTATTTTCCAACCTATGGCTCCCCTATGTTCTTTGAGCAACTCAATTAACTTGAGCTCTTGGTCTTTTCTTAGGTAAGAGGCTATGGCAACCGAAAATGTTTCATCTTGACCCAAATATACATATTTAAGCTCGGATGGCAAAGGTTTAAGATCGAGCTTCAGCGGTTTAATATTAGACGGTAGAGGCTTTGATGTGGTTGGTGGCAATTTTTCAAAATGAGGCCTCCACCGACTAGTATCAACTATCGATTTTTCACCACTCAATGCTTGCACAATATCACACAAGATGGAATCTTTAGAATTTTCAAAATGTGCCAAGCATGTCTCCAAGTTTTCGAGTAGTTCAAGTTGGAGGAGCTCATTTTCTTTAAAGGATTTGAGCATGTTTACCTCGAAGAGCTCATCGTCCTCCTCATTTCTTTGCTTTTTGCACATATGGAACACGTTCACCTCCAATGTCATATTCCCAAAGGACAATTGCATCACCCCATTCCGACAATTTATAATTGCGTTTAATGTAGCCAAGAATGGGCGGCCTAAAATCACCGATATTTGAGTGTTAGTATCCATAACCGGTTGCGTGTCCAAGATGATAAAATCCATCGGGTAGTAGAATTTGTCGACTTGGACCAATACATTCTCAACTATCTCTCTCGGTACACGGATGGATCGATCAGCGAGTTGTAATGTGGTTTTGGTGGGTCATAATTCACTAAGGTCCAATTGTTCGTATACCGAGTACGGGATTAAGTTTACGCTTGCCCCCAAATTTAGCAATGCACGCTTAATCCGGTAGTCGCCAATGATATATGAGATTGTGGGACTACCAAGATCCTTGTATTTTGGAGGAGTCTTTTATGTGAGAATGACACTCACTTGCTCATTGAGAAAGACCTTTTGTTGCACATTATATTTACATTTGGTTGTGCATAGGTCCTTTAGAAACTTGGCATAAGAGGGAATTTGTTTAATGACATCAAGCAATGGAATATTGATCTTGACTTGTTTAAAAACCTCTAAAATATCATGAGAGTTTGGGAGAGGTTTTGGAGCTACCAATTTCGAAGGGAATGTTGCTATGGGCTTATGAATGCGTTCCATTTCTTATGGGGCTGAGCTAGATCCATCCTTATTCTCAGAAATTACCGGATCATTAGGCTTGCCGGCCTTCACCGGAATAGATTTATCCACTTGTTTACCACTTCTAATAGTGGTGATGAATTTTTCTTGCTCTACATGTTGGTCGGGGAGGTTAGGGGTGCTGATTTCATGTGCTTGTTTAGGATTGGGCTGAGGTTGGGCTAGAAAGGTTCCTTCCCTAGCATTCAAGCGTCCCTTAATCTCATCAACCGACACCTTAACATCTTGGAACATTTGCTGATTTGTTTGATTATTTTGCATTTGCCCTTGTATAAACGCCTTTAAAGTGTCTTCCATTGAGAATTGAGGTGGGGCCATGTTTTGCATGAGTGGCCCTCCTTGAGTGTTGGTAGGATTGGCATGGGACCATTCCTCCAACTAAAATTTGGATGGTTCTTCCAAGTAGAGTTGTACGTTTTACCTACCGGTTCATTGAAAGGCCGTTGATACCCATATGCAGCATTTGCTTACTCTTGTAACACCTCTTGAAACGAAGGAATTGTAGGACAATCTGGCGTAGAGTGTACATTAGCAGCACAAATTCTACATATGTTCTCAATAGCTTCAGTGGGCTTTGAAACTCCACTCTTGCTAAGTTCTATGGCCTCTATCTTCCTTGTGAGGCTAGCTATCTTTGCATTAACATCTTCCTCTTTAAGGATGTAGATCCCTCTTCTCTCTTTTTGTCGAAGAGGCTTGAGGTTACTAGACTTGTTCGAGGTATCCCATGATTGGGCATTCTCGGCCAACATATCTAGATAACTTCATGCATCCTAGGGATCTTTGCTTATGAACTCGTCGTTACACATCATCTCTACGAATTGGCGCATATTCGAGTACAATCCTTCATAGAATAAGCTTATGATTCGCCATATTTCGTAGCTGTGATGTGGACAAGCAACTAGGAGATTCTTGTATCTCTCCCAACTTTGAAAGAAAGTTTCACTCTCTTTGACAAAAAAACTCATTATAGCTCATCGAAGGGTGTTTGTTTTATGAACCGGGAAGAATTTTTTTAAAAACTCTTGGGTCATCTCAGTCCAGTGCCTCAATTGACCTTGGTCTTAGAGAGTGAAGACATGTTTTGGCTTTTTCTTTCAAAGAGAAAGGGAATAACCTTAATTTGACTACATCTTCTAACACGTTGTTATATCGCAATGTAGCAACCATCTTATCGAACTCCTTCAAGTGTAGATATGGGCACTCGGAGTCTAGTCCATGGAACTTAGGTAGAAGCTGAATTACCCCTGGCTTTATATCAATGGTTCCGTCATTGTTTAGGAAAAACATGCACGAAGGTGTGGTAGCACGGGCCGGTTGAAGGTAATCACACAAAGTTTTCAATGGAGGAGCATTGTTTACCTCATTCTCTCCTACTCCATCTTGATTTGCGTTTATAGTTGGAGTAAGAGGGGGAGGATTCTTTAATGATGTTTGATCTATACTCTCCGAACTTTCAGAATTTTCTATGTATTTTCTAACACGCCTTTGGACAGAAAGTGGTCCAACTAAACCACCTTCGGTTTGGAGAAGGTTTGTGTGGTCACGTTCTTAACAGGACATAAACCATATAAACAAAATCTGAATTAAAAACTAAACCTAAGTCTTAGATCTAAAACAAAAAATCTTTAAATAAACTAAAATTCTGGAAAAGAAAAATAAAAACTATAAAACTAAAATAGAAAAAGTTTCAAGTTAGAAAGATGTTAACCGATTTGCTTGAATTAGAAGTAATTCATACAAAACAAAACAAACTTGTTAGTTTTAGAAAATAAGAAGAACTAGTTCTAAGAAAACAGTAAAACCTAAGTAATTTTAATTTTATAGCTACTAAAATAATTTAGAGCAATTTAACCTAGTTCCCCGATAACGACGTAAAAAATTTATTCACTCACCTCAAGTGCAAGACTGCGATGTAGTAATAACTCGGTGAGACTGAGGTCGATCCACAGGGAATTAGGATAAACAATTCCAACTTATTCTAATAACTTCAAATCAATCAGTTTTGAAAATTCAAAATTAAGAACAAGAACAAAAAAAAAAAGAAGGAAAATATGATATTTAAAGAGAAACTAGGGCTTTTAAGGATCCACTTGTAGTAGTCCAATGCCAATTCATTCATCTAAGAATAACACAATTAAAATTAAAGTTCTATCTCTCATCTAATTGGAATATATATCATTCAACATAAACAGTCTCACTTAAATTTAGAAAATCAGATTTCTAGTTCTAATGAAGCATGTAGAATTCAAACTTGTAGCCTTCGGAGTAACAGCTATACCAAAAGATTATGGCATGATCTAGCTTTACTACAATTCAAATCTAATTAAACCATAATGATAATCTCAGAGAATTGCAAGGAACTCATTTTTGAAGTACATGAACTCTTATAAAACTTCTAAAAATATCAACTTTATTCAAATTAGAACTTAAAAATCCAAACTTGAAGTAAGAGTACTTGAAATAAGCGAATTGAACATTAAAACTAGCTACAAGCTTCACCTCATAGCCCTAGCTAAGAGGTTCTAGCCGAGTATTGTCATACTACAACTAGAATAAAAAGAAAAACTACTTGAAAGCATAGAAAAATTGTAAAAACCCTAGTTTGAGGAGTTGCAAACACTTTACGACGATCCTCTCCACCTCCCATGACTTTCCAAGCTTCTATGATGCCTTAGGAACGATGTAGATGTGTCCTTTTATAGCAAAACTTCACCCACCGACTTGGAATCTTCTGGAATTTACGAAGAGTTTACGCACTCTGGGTGGTGGCCGGCCGGCCGGACCCCCTGGCCGGTCGGTTGGACCTTGCACAACAATTGTAAAAACACTTTTAAAAAAAAAAAAAAAACATGTGGCAGACCTATCTATCGACCGGCCTGACCGGCCAGTCAGATGACAGGTTGGGTAGTGTAAAAAATGGTCCAGAGATTTTGTGATTTCTAAACGGTTTAGCCGACCCGTCTACTATAGTGGCCAGCCGGTTGGACACTCTATGACTTGTGATTTTTCATGCTTCTCTCCTCAATCTTCATTGCATCTTTCCTCCACCTCTTGTCCTTTCTTCCTTTGATCTTTAAGGAATACTAAATGAGTCTTCTAACATCATATAGGTGAAGTCTCCCTCTCATTCCTACAAACACAAAAACAGGTATTAGATTAGTCTTTAAACATGCAAACCATGTACAATGTGTGATGAATTAGGGTTAGAATATACACAATTCATAGCTCAATACTCCACACCCCTTACAGGTCATATGGTCAGGTTAAGGCCTGCATGCATAGATGAGTATCAAACGCAGGGACAACGTACACTGCACTAGGCATTCAAGAGATTTAATCAATTGGACATATGAGCCTGCTTTCCAAAGTAATTTTCAAAATTCGCTATTCCAAATCTCTTGAGTTTATTTAATTGAAGCATGGTATGATTTCGAGACTTCAAATCTCCAAAATAGAAATTAGAGAGAGAGTGGTATGATCTTCAAATCTCCAAAATAGAAATTAGAGAGAGAGTGTTATGATCTTCAAATCTCCAAAATAGAAATTAGAGAGAGAGTGGTATGATCTTCAAATCTCCAAAATAGAAATTAGAGAGAGAGAGAGAGAGAGAGAGAGAGAGAGAGAGAGAGAGAGAGAGAGGTAGTTGAAGTAGGAAACGAAACAAAAGATGAGAAAACATGTTAGGAGAGGGGAATTAATGATGTCACCCTCGTATACCATCCATATGGGCATTGATTGTACAGTAGGCCCCAACAAGCTAAATCTATTTTGTCCATTGGGTTTAAAGACCATGTAAACCTTTTTTCTATAACTTCCATTTTCCTCTTTCTGATCTTATGTCTTTGGATCTGACTAGAAGGTATTGACTATACCATCAAAGATTTCATAATTTTGTCACAGCCACAATCAATTTTGGTTGACCAAAACGTACACATGAGATCCTAGATACATGGGATGATTATTGCCTCAAAAGGTTAAAGATCAATAACCAATCTTCAACTGTTCAATGAGAACCATTAACATTGATGAAAGCCATCATCACCACAAAATCCTACATCCTCATGATCTAATACCATATAACATTGAAAGAGTAAAAGACATGAAAAATATGTAAAAATAACTTAGATCAACCATAATAACCATTAACCATAATAAAATTGAATTAATATGAATGCGGGCGAATGCATGAACTTAATGGGGATGGATCTCCCAACCCAGGAATTCGATCAAGTTGAAACTTACGATTCCTGTTCAAAGGACTACAATCTGACGAGTAGAAACACCAAATGGGCTATAACAAATTTTTTAGACAAATCAGAAATTGACAATGATCATCGTATGAGTCCGCTTTGATTTCACTCTAATTGGCTTCTGTGAAGTACACAATGAAATCTAACTTTTCTTCTTATATTCAAACCCATATTGTCCATCCACGACCACCTATCCATGAACACATAATATTTAAAAAAGAAGAATCTAAACTTTGAGAGGCTTAAATAATACCTAAAGCAGACTAATCACTATATGAAGATTGTAGTATCTATGAAGATCCTCCAGCGTAGGTGGCCTCTCCCTAATATATCATAATACTGAAGAAAGTAAAGAGCCTATGTTGGATCTTATGTAGGTGCTGAAGTCGATGATCATCGTCCATAAGGTGGACCACATGTGTGAATGTGCCAAGGAGAAGAAGATGGGAGAAGGAGATGGAATCTCCACGCTCTTTGCCCTCTCTCTCTCTCTCTCTCTCTCTCTCTCTCTCTCTCTCTCTCTCTCTCTCTATACTAAAAAGTGCCCAAGGGAGGTAATGTCCAAGGCTCTCTCTACAATTCCTCTAGGATAGGATCATATAACTAAGATGAATTATAGTTCCAAGGGTGCAACTAGTTTGATGCTTCACCACTTTATGAACTACATGTAACCTACTATGAAGGAACTCCGTTAAGTTCGCATCATACATACATATACTCAAGATCTAATCCTTTCATAAACATGACCATCCACCAGAGATCTATTTCACATGCTGATTAAATAATAGATCACCAAATCTGAGCCATCAAATAATCATCGAGTGTGATTAAAGTAAATTTAATGGTTAAAATAAAACTTCAATGGTTGAAGACTCTTAAGCATCCAATTTGAACATCTAGAGTGTTGGGTCTAATGGAAATACCAACTGTTTAGTCTTTGATATAATCAAATTTAGTGATATATTTGTCTCCTCTGGGTGAAATTGAGTGGATCCCTCATTAGTTCATGCAAGAATCAACTTCTCTTAATGGAAGTACCTAGTCACATCAATTTTAATGACCAAGCAGTAGCCTCATAGGAAGAACCAAATCCGACCAGTCAAGATCGTGACCCTTTCACATCCTTAGGTATAAAGATTAATAATTTTTCATACACCATCAAGTCCTGATCACTAATTTGATTATAGTTCAGGCTAATGGGGCCCATCAAGACTTGATCTTAATCTACTTATAAGTGTTAAAAGATCTAACCCTAGATCTATATCCATGAACCTCTCACACTCTTATGTGGGATAGGTGCAAAGGCACACCAACACTAAGCCAAATCCCTAATGGTAGAGACTTTCCATCCTAAACCAAGTTAGTCTCCTCACATAAGATGAATGTACACTTGATGCACGATGTCCACAGGTGTGTACTATGTACCTGTGGCGGTCATGGTCTATATAGGATACTAAGATCCATGTATCACAACTCTCCCCGGTCAATGATTGTTGTGTCCAATTTTTACTTCTTAAGGACTACTAGAGCACTCAATTCTTAAATAACCCATATACAATTAAATTCAAGGTGACACTACACACTAAGGTATATCAAGCTATCCACTAGGGACCTATAGTCATGATCTACGTCCAAGATCAACCTTGTCCCATCTATATGACCAGTGGATTAGGGCTCATATTGGTCTTCCAAGGCATATACTACAACACCACCTTGAGGTAGACCATCTATCGTGTGGGGCCCACCTTCATTATTGGTCATTCATCACGTGGGACCACCTTCAATATCCACCATCCATCATGTGAGTCTCACCTTTGATGTGGACCATTTATTGTGTGTGGCCCACATTTAACATGGGTCGTTCATCATGTGGGCCCACCTTCAATGTCAACTGTCCATCATGTGGGATTACCTTCAATATCCACCATCTATCATGTGGCTCCCACCATTGATATGGTCCATCTATTATGTGTGGCCCACCTTTAATATGGGTTCATCACGTGGGCCTACCTTCAATGTCAACCGTCCATCATGTGGGGTCACCTTCAATGTCCATAATCCATTATTTGGCTTCCACCTTTAGTATGGACCACTATCGTGGGTGCTATGGACCACTACCGTGGGTGGCCCACCTTTAATTTGGGTTTTTCATCATGTGTGACCACCTTCGATGTCAATCGTCCATAATGTAGGCCCACCTTCAATGTCCACCATCCATCACATAGGTCTAACCTTTGATGTGGACCATTTATTATGTGGCCTACCTTTAGTATGGGTTATCCATCATGTGGTCCACCTTTGATGTGATGGGAGAGATTACAAAGATAAGAAGGGATGGTAATATAGGAATTTCTTAAAAAGTTTAGGTACAAACTTGTCTCATAAAAAGTCTCAAAATGTTTACTCATTTAGAAAAATAAGCTGTTATAAAAGGACTGCTATGATCTAAACAAGAATTTAGAAACCAAATGCCTGTTTGATCCTAATAACACTAAGACATAATTCAATTAATCGAAGAACTCTTCTATGTCCTCCCAAACTAAGCTTAATGAAAAATCAAAGGTGGAGGTGTCAATGATAATTTTATTCCTACCAGCCACCATCCACTAACTAGGGTTGAATGTGGCACGTAAGTTTTCTATATGGTAAATGCACATCAAAATAAGAGCTTGTATGCTGGAGGGAATTCGATTTTCACTGGTGTTGTAAGTCAACTATGCCGAACACATAACAACTAGGAAAGACTTTAGGAATCGAAATCAGTTACAGTGGCAGTCGACGGGAATCTGATTCTCGTTGACTCCCTCAATAGACCACCCCCACTCGATTAAGGGGCTGGTTTAAGACATACCTTGGGGGGGGGGGGGGGGGGGGGGGGGGGGAGGGAGGATAGAGGCTGAGAGGGAGAGAGAGGGAGAGAGAGAGAATATGACATGAAAAAGACCTTGCGGGGGGGGGGGGGGGGGGGGGGATAGAGGCTGAGAGAGAGAGAGAGAGAGAGAGAGAGAGAGAGAGAATATGACATGAAAAAGAGGAAAAACATTTCATCCTCATCAGTTCGGATCAATCGAAGTAAGGTTGAAATCGAGGATATCCAACCACCTCTTTTGTCGAGGAGAGTTAAATCTCCAATTTCCCTCTCATATCTATTGGCATATCGCTATGCCTATTCTTTGTATGATATAACAGTTTGCTTAAGTTTTCTGGCATATGCATTGTACCTTGCCATTTAGTCTAATCCTGACACAATAGAAACCAAGAAACTATCCACCTTAATCTCTTGTACTAATTACAACCCGATTATGATCAATGTTGAGAGCTTTGTCTCCATGATTGTGATCACGATTGCTTGCTTTAGTACATTTTTATTTTGATTCTTTATTAATAATCTTCGAGGTCTTAATTGATGTTGAGTGCTCCTTTAAAATATTAATCTCATTTAATAATATGATTTTATAGCTCAATAAATTATAAAAAATCTCTAAATATCGTAAAGTAGAGATTAAATGATTGTATGGGTAGAGAAGGGGGCCAAACCCCTTCCTTCTACATCATCGAGGCCCTTATTTAGAATCCTTGACTGTAGACTAACAATAAGAGTCATTTAAGTTAGGGGAGTCTTTAGATTCCTTTAACTTGCCATGATTTTACAGAGTCGAGCCATTTGGGATATCTAACCACCTCTTCCATCAAGGAGTGTCGTATCTCCCTTTTCCCTTCTCATATCTATTGACATATGGCTATGCCTGTTCTCCATTTGATTGCAACAATTTGCTTTAATTTTCTAGCATATGCATTGTGTCTTGCTGTTTATCTAATCCCGACGCAACAAAAACTAAGAAACTATCTATCTTTTAATCTCTTGCATTGATTACATCTCGATCATGATTAAGATCGAGAACTCTGTCTCCATGATCATGATCACGATTGCTTACTTTAGTTCCTTTTTCTTTTGATTCTTTATTAATAGTCTTTGAGGTCTTGGTTGATGTTGAGCACTCCTTTAGTATCTTGATCTCGTTTAACAATGAGACTTTGGGGATTAATAAATCTTCGAAAATCTCTAAATTTTATAAAGTAGAAACTGGTTGATTGTGTGAGCAAAGAAGGGTGCCTAACCCCTTCATTCTCCATTACTGAGGCCTTTAGTCTGAATCCTAGTCCGCAGACTAACCATAAGAGTCATTTAAGCTATGAGAGACTTTGGATTCTCCAAACTTGTAATGATTCTATAGTGTCTAGCCGACTGTAGATGCCAAAGGCTATCGGCTTGTGATGACTCCAAGTTTATTAAGAAGCATTCAGGAGCTAATTCACCTCACACATTGAAAGAAATTAATAGAGGCTCGGCTTGCTCGGTATGTGTTGACATATTGGTGACTCCACTCGGGAAACTCTTGCAAGCTACTAGCTAGGCCAGATTAAACAACTTGATTTTTTAATTTTTATAGTTCTAATCCATTTACTTTAGAACACCTTACATAAATTCTTTCTTGTATTTTCTTTTTATTTTTAAGATTATGCCGGGAACATGCAGTGTATGAATGTAATTAGAGTTTTTCAACTTTGATAACTTCCCTAAGCGATCTATCTTTTGGGTGGGTGAACCAATCTTCGGGTATGTGTTTAGGTGATGCTATTTAGGTGGCCTTCTTGACGGTAAGATTGGAGAGAAATTCCCTATGAACTCAATAGGTCCCTAGAATACCAATTGTGCAAGCTCCCAGCAAAAGAGAATAAATGCAGAAAAAAGTAAAGATACAAAAAGTAAAATGTTGAAATGTAAAGTGTTGAAATGTAAATGGACTAGTATTGAAAATTAAAAATATAACGAATCTTATTTCGAGTTGAGCCTCACTAGTGGCTAGCAACACCCTTTCTAGTGGAGTTGCTAGTCTATAGATGTGGTCACATCGTGGAATGCCTGTTGGGAGCTCTTTGTCGATGACTTGGATGTTATGGTTTAATTTGGAGTTACCACTAGCTAATGGTTTCAGAATCTACGGCTTTGTTAGATATCATAGGCCCATAATAAGTTAGGGGAATCAAAGACACCCCAACTCGAGTGACTCCTATAGTTAGGGGGCGTTTGACATCTCTACAGATAAGAGCTTATTGGCTTATTTCTATAAAAATAAGCTTTTAGACCGTTTGGTAAAAGTCTAATGAAGTGTTTATTTTTTTAGAAATTAGCAAATAAGCTCCGATTTAATAAGTTGGGGAGGTGTTACTTTTTGAAACGGAGCTTATTTTGCTTAAGCAAGTAGACATTTTAGACTAATTTTTGGACAAGTTTACCCTTAAACTTTTCAAGTAATTCCTATCTTACCCTCATCTCTTTACAAATTCTTCAAGAAAGGCCCACACGATGAACAACCCATAGTGAAGGTGGGCCCCACATGATAAATGGCCCATATCAAAGGTGGGCCTACCTAATGCATAGTCACATCAAAGGTGAGCCCCACATGATGGATGGCCTACTTCAAAGTATGGCCTCACATGATGAATGATCCACATCAAGCAAGCCCTACCTGATGATGGTCCACATCAAAGGTGGGACCCACACGATGGATGGTGGACATTGAATTTGGGACCACATGATGGAAGATTGACATTAAAGGTGGGTCCACATGATGAATGACCCATATTGAAGGTTGAGCCCCACAGATGGGCGGTCCATAGCGAAGGTGGGACCTACATGATGGATGGTGGACATTAAAGGTGGGTCTTACATGATGGACTATCCACAACAAGTGGGCCCCACATGATAGATGGTCCACAACAAATATGAAACCCACATGATGGATGTTCCACATCAAAGGTAGGACCCACATGATGGATGGTGGACATTGAATGTGAGACCACATGATGGAAGGTTGACATTAAAGGTGGGCCGACATGATGAATGACCCATATTAAAGGTTGGGCCCCACATGATGGACGGTCCACAACCAAGGTGGGACCTACATGATGGATGGTGGACATCAAAGGTGGGTCCCACATGATGGACTATCCAAATCAAGTGGGCCTCACATGATAGTGGTCTACAACAAAGGTGGGACCCACATGATGGATGGTGGACATCAAAGATGGGCCCCTCATGATGAATGACTCATATTAAAGTGGGGCCCCACATCAAGGTGGGCCCACGTAATGAAAGGTTCACATCAAAGTGGGCCCCTCATGATAGATGGCTCGCATTAAAGTGTGGCCCAATATGTGGGTCCCATTTGATGGACAGTCCACATCAAAGGTGGGACCCATATGATGGATGATGGTCATTGAAGGTGGGCCCACATGATGGTCAGTTGATATTAAAGATGGGCCCACATGATGAACGACACATAATGAAGGTGGGGCCCCACATAATGAATGGTCCACATCAAGGTGGGCCCACATAATGGATGGAGTGGGCTTCACACGATGGATGAACCACATAAAAGTGTGGCCCCTCATAATGGACAATTCACATCAAGTGGGCCCCACCTAATGGACGGTCCACATTTAAGGTCTCTCATGATGGATGACCCATCTCCAAAGTGGGCCGTATTGTTGTAGACAAATTTAGCTTTAAAGAGAAGTGAGGAATCGCGGTCGCATCTCCAAAATGCTACTAGCTCGGCTCGTGCTCGAAGAAAGGGGTCACATCTCTAAAATGCGACCAGCCCGGCTCGGCTCATGCTCGAAGAAAGGGGTCGCATCTCCAAAATGCGACCAGCCCGGCTCGTGCTCGAAGTAAGCGGTCGCATCTTCACCATACGAGCACTCTTGATATGAGCAGCTTCCGTCATGTGAGTAGCTCTGGTCTCTGGTCTCTGGCGAGGACGTCCTTCAGCTCATAGTACCAGCAGCCTATGTAGGCCGATTTTGGCTTGTTTCTATTTGTAGCTCCGAACCATGGGAGATCTCCATCAAGAGACGTAATCAGTTAGACGTGTAAAGTGGTTAGGCTATCCCCTTATCTAAGGATTAACAGGATAAGTGCCTTATCCCCTGAAATCAGCAGGCTATCCCCTTATCTAAGGATTAACAGGATAAGTGCCTTATCCCTTGAAATCAGCAGTGATCTTAACGGCTTGCGTAACAGACTGGATCACCCGGATCTGCATAAATAGATGACCTCATAAATGATAAGGGTACACAATCTCTAAGCCTACATTTCACACTTCATCTTACTATCACAGTACCCGTACTGACTTTGCCATCGGAGGGCCATAAGTCGGGCCAACCGGCGGTGGTCCTAACCTTTCTTGGTGATTGCAGGTTCCCCAATCTACACCATTCATCTCCGATTGGAGGTCAGACGACGAAGAATCAAAGTTGGTCTCTGACCAACATCTGTTAGCCAATTTTTGGCGTTAACAAATTGGCGTCGTTCGTGGGATCGATTTGATCATCACAGTCAATTGTTCTTACCACTGATCAAAATCCTTCCACCATGCCTCCTAAAAAGACTGTTCATCCTTCCACATCAAGGCAGACATTACCTCCGCCTGACGTTACGGAATCAGTGCCTATTCCTCAAACCACTTCAATAAACATCCCTCAAGGAGCTCCAAACGTGCCATCAACGAACCTGTTATTTGAGGTTTCCGGAAGTTAAGAGGACATCATGCGTTTCCTTGGAAATACCCTTCTAACCCTCAACGCCAAAGTGCAAGCCCTATCTAATCGGCTTGATCAGCATTTCCTGGAGCCACAGAGACAACCTTCCGAAGGGTTTCCAGCGCAACCTATACCGGTGGCTTCCAGACATTCTGTGGATGAACCACAGGTCCAACCAAATCATCCTCCATCAAATCGAATGCCGCTTGGCAACCAACCCCCTGTGCTACCTCTACATTCCATACATTCTAGTGCTTCTCGTCAACATCAATCTCAGGGGTCCACCGTTGAAACGTCAGGTTATACTTTATCGTGGGAAGGAGACCTCAAAAGAATCCATGATCGTTTTGATGTCATGGAGCAGCGATATCAGGCAAATCGACCGTCAGCTGTGGTGGCGTCGATACATCGATCCGAGTCTCCTTTCACCAGCGAGGTCATTGGAGCACCTTTACCCAGAAAATATCGTACACCTGTCATCACTCTATATACAGGTATAGGCAATCCTCTCGAACACTTGGAAACTTATAGGTCTCTTATGGAGCTGGAGGGACATGGGTCGGAGATCATGTGTAAAGCTTTTTCCCTAACCTTAAAGGAAGTAGCTCGTACGTGGTTCCGGAAGCTGAAGCCGCGATCTATCGGCTCCTTTTCACAGTTATCAGAGCTTTTCCTTTCCCAATTCATGGGAAGCATCAACACTAAAAAACCGGCGTCCCATCTAATGGATTTGAAACAACAGCATGGGGAGACGATAAAGGAGTTTGTAGTACGGTTCACTGCCGAAGCCGTCCAAACTGAAGGATATACCGAAGAAAAAGGCCTTACCGCCCTCATAGCCGGAATTACGAGCGAAAAATTCAGATTTTCCTTAGATAAAAACTCTCCAAAAACCATGGCAGAATTCCAAGCTAAAACTTAGAAGTATATCAATGCAGAAGAAGTTGCTCTGGCACGTCATGGTATACCGGGTAAGAAGCGCAAGCCGGAGGAAATCTCGCCCCCAAATAAAAAGTATCGACGTGATCGACGAGACCGCTCTCCCAAGAAGCCTTAATTATCGACCTCAAATTAGCAAATATACTTGCAATAAGGAACCTACTCATTCACAACGACTCTTAGCTCGTTGTATATCAAGTGCTCAACGAATTCGAGGCAAAGGATGAGCTGATGGCTTCGTACAAATCTCAGGTACTCATCTTGCTTGCTCAAATTGAACAAATATAAAATAAGTCATATTCCTCGAAAGGAGAACAAGCTCGCAGGTTCTTTGGCAAAATTATCTTCTGCACCTGAGTCCGATCTGACGCAAGCTGTTCTTATCGAGCATCTATCTACCCCGAGTGTCGATCAAGTTGCTTCAGAGCAGCTCGCAATTACTTTTATCTTCCTGTTGGATGGACCCCATCATCCTTTACTCCAAAGCGAATGACTCCCAGATGATAAAAATTAGCCCGATAATTCGCTATCGTTCTGCCAGGTACATCTTACAAAATGAAAAATTGTTACGTAAAATTTTTACTTTACTGTATTTAAAGTGTCTCCATCCAGAAGAAGCACACCATGTTCTAGATGAAATACACTAGGGGGTATGCGGTAATCATCCCAAAGGACGGTCTCTAGCAAACAAAGCAATGAGACAATGATACTATTGGCCCACTATGAAGGCAGATGCTATCGAATTCTCAAAGAAATATAACAAATATCAGCGATATTCTCCATTCCCTCATTTACCGTCTGAGTAAATGACGCCGATGGACGGTCCTTGGCCTTTCGCTCAATGGAGAATCGATATAATCAGACCACTACCTATGGGAAAAGGACGTGGCAGTCAATTACTTCACCTCGATCTCCTAGAAGAGAAAATGAACATATCTTGTCTTCGAGTAGTGGCTTCTCAACAACGTATAGCCCGTTGTCATAATTCCAAGGTCAAAATCAGGGTTTTTTTTAGCTCGACAACTTGGTGCTCAGGCAAAACATCGGAATAGCCACTCGGTCATTGCATCTTAACTGGAAAGGCCCGTATCGAGTCATCGAGATTGCTCGACCAGGTACATATTATCTAGAAGACATGCGAGGAAGACCCCTACGTCACCCTTGGCACATGGAACATTTACTCTGATATTTTTCATAAAGCATGTGAATATTGGACCATTCCTAAATAAAGACGATCTCTCTCATTCCAGCTGTTCAGCTATGAAATTTATAACTTGGTCGCTACTCCATTTTTTGGACCCGAATAGCCCCGAAGGGAATACATATATTCTCTTGGCTAATCTTCTGCCCTTGGTAGAATCAAAGCCTCAATCGATAGATCAGTCTATCTCTATGCAGATATGGTCGCCAAGACCTCCCAGATTGGGCCCAACTCATTTTCATGAGTTGAGTAAACCATTATAGCATGAAGTGACTAAGTCATCTGCTCACTGCAGGGCCAAAGACTCAATTAACAAGCCAGCCTATCTCTATGCAGAAAGCTGGCACTTATAAATGCATGCTCAATCATGTACGGCTTCTCCTCCGAAAATAGGCGGTTACATATACATACAAGTCTTCGCGTAGCTCCTCAACACTAAGGAAAGTCATTATCAGATTGTTCGATAGCGAGCCTCCTCCGTTTATAGTTCATCTTAGATCCCCGAGCAATGCCATCCGATCAACATGCAAGCAGCTCGGCTCGTGAGCACTCCGAACATATGACCACTCTCGTCATGAGCACTCCGAACATATGACCACTCTCGTCATGAACACTCTCGACGTATGACCACTCTCGTCATGAGCACTCTTGACATGTGAGCAGCTCCCGAAATGCGACTAACGTTATGGCCTTTGGGGTCGGAGCCTGCTTCGGACTCCTAGTTGTCGGAGACGTAAAACCATTTTTTCCTCCATCCAGGGCAATTGGAGGAGGGGTTCCCCAGAATGAAGTTATTCCGGTGCCAAAAGCAAAGCCATTCTATTGTTATTTATACCCTGCAGCCATTCTGAATGAAGGCTAGAGTGCCATTCTTCTGTTATTTATACCCTGCAGCCGAAAATTCGAAAATGAAGAAAATTCTGCAGGGTATGATATTTATACGCAATCATTTCTTTGATTTGGTTGACACGCGACAGCCTCTCATCCGGCACGACAAACGAACGGGCACAAGCATTAAATACGGAGACACGTGGCGATCGACGCTTCATTTCTTGCGGCAGGAAAAGCTGTGTAAAAGCTGGCCATCATAAATGAAGAATCATGTTAAATGAATCATGCGCGATTCTCTCCCAGCAGTCAGCTACGCATACAAGCAAAACCCTTAGCATAGTTCCTCAACGCCAAGGGTTTGGGGGGCACTTGTTGTAGACAAATTTGGCTTTAAAGAGAAGTGAGGAATCGCGGTCGCATCTCTAAAATGCGACCAGCCCAGCTCGTGCTCAAAGAAAGGGGTTGCATCTCTAAAATGCGACCAGCCCGGCTCGTGCTCGAAGAAAGGGGTCGCATCTCCAAAATGCGACCAGCCCGGCTCGTGCTCGAAGTAAGGGGTCGCATCTTCACCATGCGAGCACTCTTGATATGAGCAGCTTCCGTCATGTGAGTAGCTTTGGTCTCTGGTCTCTGGTCTCTGGTCTCTGGCGAGGACGTCCTTCAGCTCATAATACCAGCAGCCTATATAGGCCGATTTTGGCTTGTTTCTATTTGTAGCTCCGAACCATGGGAGATCTCCATCAAGAGACGTAATCAGTTAGACGTGTAAAGTGGCTAGGCTATCCCCTTATCTAAGGATTAACAGGATAAGTGCCTTATCTCCTGAAATCAGCAGGCTATCCCCTTATCTAAGGATTAACAGGATAAGTGCCTTATCCCCTGAAATCAGCAGTGATCTTAACGGCTTGCATAACAGACTGGATCACCCGGATCTGCATCAATAGATGACCTCACAGATGATAAAGGTACACAATCTCTAAGCCTATATTTCACACTTCATCTTACTATCACAGTACCCGTATTGACTTTGCGATCGGAGGGCCATAAGCCGGGCCAACCGGCAGTGGTCCTAACCTTTCTTGGTGATTGCAGGTTCCCCAATCTACACCATTCATCTCCGATTGGAGGTCAGACGACGAAGAATCAAAGTTGGTCTCTGACCAACATCTGTTAGCCAATTTTTGGCATTAACACGTATGATGGATGATCCACATAGAAGGTGCACCCCACATGATGAATGGTGGATTTCAAAAGTAGGCCCCACATGATGGACAATCCACTTCAAAGGTAGGGCACACATTATGGACACATCAAATGTGGAGTCCACAAGATGGGTGATGGGTAGTGGATATTGAGGGGCCCCACATAAAGAGCAATTAGGAATGATGTTGGGCCCCACATGATGGATGGTCCACCAAAACAACCATTTGGATTGCTCTTATATTAAAGTTGTAATCTCTAAAATGACGTCAACTACCCTTAAAAAAAGCTCTTATTTGAAAGTTTTACCAAATGTGCTTATTTTAAATAAGAGCTTTTTTTTAGAGATTTTACCAAACGAGCTTATTTAAAACAGAGCTAGAACAAAAAGGACTTGTTGAAGTAGCTCTTATTCAAAAAGCTCTTATTGAATTAGAGTAGAGATGTCGAACGAGCCCTTAGTTTACGACCATTAATCCTAGGTTAGGGCTTCAATGATAAAGAATGAAGGGGTTATGCACCCTTCTCTGTTTCTACCAAAATGTGGTCTCTACTTTCAAGGATTTAAGGATTGCTTTTCTTTTTTTAATTATTTGGTTCTAGAGAGAAAAAAGAAATAAAATAACATGATTGTGATCATGAACATGGAGATGGAGCGCTCACCATATCCTTTAGGGTGTGATTACACTTTTCTGCTACACCATTCTTCTTTGGAGTTCTAAGTATTGTGTATTGGGTGACAACGCCACAATTCTGTAAGTATTTAGTGAAGGGCCCTGTATTATGCCAAGATTCATCATACCTTTCATAGTACTTATTATAACGGTCGGATCTGATGACTTTGATCTTTTTGTTATAGTGATTCTCGACTTCAACGTTATAGATCTTACATGTGGTTATGGCATTTGATTGATCATTAATAAGGTACTCGTAACGAGAGTAGTCATCTATGAAAGTGATAAAATACTTCTACCCATTCCAAGATGCTGTAAGGAATGACTCGTAAATGTCTGTATATATCACTTTTAAGAGTCTCGTGCTTCTAGTGGTACCCTTATGCTTATTTTAATATGTTTACCCTTATTGCAGTTCATACAGACCCTAAAGTTTGAGAAGTCTGGAGAGTGAAGAATTCATTAATGCACAAGCCTTTCTAATCTCTCACAAGAGATGTGACATAATTGCTTATGCTAAAGCATGGAGAGATTTTCATAGTCTAAATTTCTCTTAATGTATTTAGTGTTTCCATACAAAGAGTTAATGCTATAAACATGTAAAATATTTAAATCTAGCTGATAAATGTTATTAACTAAATTGTCAGAACCTAATCACAAATAAATTATAACAAATGCTTAATTTTTCATTTTTAAATATAAACATATAACCATATTTGTCTAAACGGAAAATAGAAACTAAATTGCTTCTTAGAGAAAGCACACAAGTAGTATCTAATAGATTTAGAAAGTGTCTAACGATAACTTAATCCTATACTCCCATAGCTTCCACATCCACTATTATCTCATTCCCCATATAAATCGATCTTTCAGCATCAATTGGCGACTAACTCGATCTAGAACATATCCTACATGAAATTACATACATAGATAGTTTTCCCTTTAAATGTAGGCTAATTGCGACTCGAAGGACCCGTAGAATGTTTTTTTTTTTTTAAATTATGCTTCTTTTTCTTATTTCATTTCTGCCTTGACTAGATGTCACTAGGTGCACACTCTCTCTTACCTATCTTTCTAAGTCTTTTCCTCCTAAACATAATGAGATATCAATTCGTTCAATGTCCATTTATCCATTTGGGTGTTATAATTGATCAAACTGAGGGGGTAAGGAGTTCAGAACTAAGAAAATTAAGAGTTCATCTTCAATCTTAACGCTCAATGCATGAATTTTAGTAACTACCTTAGACAATTCACTAATGTAATCCTTGATATTTTTTTCTTTTATAGGCGGATCAAGTTAACTTATGCAAAAGTGCACTCAGCTTAGCTTTATAAGATTTTAAGAGTCAATTCCTATTTCGGTTAAGAACATTTTAGCTTTATCAGTGTTGGGTATGACACCTTGCATAATCTTAAAGATTGAGTTTTTCATGATCTTGAAACACATCTTATTTGACTTGATCCAACCTCTTTAATGTACTTTATCTAATTTTGGATTGGGGTTAGATGGTTTGGGAAACTTGCTTTCTCTAGAGCTAGGGCTAGGTCCAAATTCATGCAAGCGAGATTATTTCAACAAATGATTTTCATTTAGGATAGTTTAACCTAGTAAGCAAAGGTATGACATTGAATTGGGTTGGAACATTAGAAAGATTCATATCTAGACATACAAAGAATAACACTCACATTAACAAATAAAAAAGTCCCATTTACACCACATGAACATTTACCTTAAATATCATGTATGTACTAGCATTTGATTGATTGGGGCTTTAAATCAAATGGCCAAGAATGATGATAGGCCATAGTCTTCAATTTGATAAGAGTCGGATGTATCATCGTAACTTCTCATTTGGGCGAAATTGTGACATTTAAGAGGCTCTACTGAACATGAGTCTAACCAATGCTAATGAAATAAATCTAAGACGCCCATCACCTTTGGGTGAAATCGATTTCTGAAGATTATATTACTATTACCAATCACTTCACCCTACTTGCATCTTGTGAAACGATGATACCTCTTTGTTTTGACCACCGTTTGCAATGAACATAACACAATTTAATGCAATCCCATAATAGTGAATCACTTAATTTCATGTACACAAGTCAAGAAATAAAGATCTTTTCTAATTAAGGTAATTTTGGTGGTTAACACAACTCAAATCTCCACATCTCGACTAAAGGATTGCTACATGGTCCTCCCCTCAACAGATCATTCTATAAAAGATCTGATTTGGCCTAAAATATAGTTGACGTTGACTAATCCTAGGCTAAAACACATTTCTAATTAAGGTGATGATTATATTATCTCTTAATGGTCAACTCTAAATATCAGTAAGAAAACATGGATAATGGCCATATTTTAGGCTAGATTAGAGCTTAATAATGATAAACTATGAATATTGAATTACTGAGGCCGTCTACCATGAAAAACCCACCAACTATATATCTATATATTTATTTAGGTTTTATTTGCACTAAAACGATGGCCTGAGTATAATTATCTCAATGGTTAAGTTTATCTTTTATGGATAATAGGACCAAAAACTAAAGCGAGCCCCATAAGGTTTAAAGAAAAGGTAACACTGGGTTTTAAGGCTAGGCCCTGAAAGAACATTAATAGGCACCTGAAATTGGGCTTTGATTCAACAGGGTATGGGCCCACGATTTAGCCTTTATAGCTCGCCATATTAAACCGATTTGGGTTTTCCCATAACCATAAAAATGGGTCCTTGCAAGTCTTGATTAGAGCTACCAAATAGCCCCAAAAGTGGGCCCTGGATCAACTTGAAAAGGGCCCAATATGAGATTTTGGTTGGATCTGGGCTTAAACAAAATCCAGAAGCCCATTCTAGGCCTAACAAAAAGACCTACTAGAAACAACTGAAATAGGCATGTGTTGGGCTCATGAAAAACAAGCCTAAAGAATATGGACCATTCAAAAGCTTGAAAAACACCAATCCCCTTCTCGTCTTAACGGGCATGCGAAACCTAATCCGAGCATCACACGACCTAAACCCTTGATGTACCCAACGTCTTTGCCATCTTGACGTAGGGAAGGCTGTGAAACAATGAAAAGAAGATCACCGTCTTTCTCAAGTGGTCGAAACCTTAAATCCACAAGAAAAAAAGGGAAGGTTTAAAATTGTATTGAGAGATGATTGTAAGACTTCTCGATTACATCACTTATAAAGAAAAAACAAAACCTTGATTTGAAATGACCTAAAATAGTAAAAAAAATCTTAAAAGACTAAATTTGCCAAAAATATAAATGTCAAATAAACCTTATTAGAGCATTCCCGACATTATTACAAGTAATTTCTAAACAAGACAAAAATCCTAAAATTGCAAGAATAGAGAGATACAATGAAAATAGAAATTACCAAAAAGTACTAAATTTTTTTCTAAAATTTTGATTTTTGACCCTCAATATGAGTGTTTCTTATGAAATGGATGTCAACGACTTGCAACATAGGCCGGTTGACCTCAGAACCACCATTACATAAAGATCGATAGGTTATGCATTTTGTGACAATATTCGGATCAAAAGTTATGGTTCTTTTACGGTTAAAATTTTGAATGACAATTTTTCGATATTCAGAATGAATCTCTTTGCACTAAACATGCTTGGGACCAAGATACATTATGCCCTAAGTAAGACTGGATCCAACTTTGACGGGCTAGTTCCACTTTTATTTGGGCTTCTTTCGGTCCAACCATGCTAAGAATTCATCTCTTTCTTATCCTACATCACATCCCCAAATACAGTGACCATTCGATGGAATCTATGGGTCTAGCGATGGTTGCCGGTCTCTCCTTTAACATCTGATCAAAATCCATCTCTGACTTCAAGTAGCCAAACCTCCCCTTCTTCAACAACAATCACCACCATTGGTCTCTCCTTTACAAACCCACCGCATCAGCGACCAGTTGCCAATTTTTGTGGTTGTCATCACAACCATTCATGGCTGCTGCCCCAAGGCAAAACCCACCTTCACCATTGTGCTCCCCAGTGTCCTCTTTTGTTAAATCAATAAGAAGTGTGATCAATTGCAACGTTGCGATCGATGGCTCTACTATGACCCATCGTCAAGAACGACCATTATCATGGCCTGAGGTGGTGGTCACCATAGTTTGGCAACGACACAAACCCATATAACCATAGTGAACCTCTATAACTGTCGGTGTTGCACAAGGTTTTTTTTTAATGGTTGTTGGAGGGTCATTGCCACCATTAATGGCTGACTCCAACTTCTCTAGAGAGGACAACACTCACTGCCATTGCTGGAGCCAATGGAGGAAAGCGGTGGCCATCGCTGCTAATGTAGCAACACTAGGAATGAAGGTGAGAGAGAGAGAAGAGAGGAGGGCAATGACGGCAACCGGTGTTTGCTTGATGCTCGAAAAAGATAGTGAGGGTTTTTTTTTTTTGTATAAAAAGGGGGTTGTTGTTGATGCTTGGACCGGCCGCTTAGATTCCACATCTTAGTGCATCTGGATTGGGGATGTTGGTTGTGGACCCATGGGGCCCACTTGTGGACAACCACTTGTGGGTGGGGCCCATAAGGATGTTCCCGCATCCTCCTTCTTCCGAGAGTTTAAAATTCAATTAGAAATTTAAAACCTCGGAAGAAGATGAGATGGGATAAGATAAGGTTAAACCAACCTTATCTCATCTCATGCCTTATCTCTTTTCCCTCTATTTATAAGAGGATTCTTTCCGTAATAAAAAACAAGAAAAAGGAAAAGTATAAGTTATATACGGAGAGAAAAGAGAGGAATAGGCTTCTAGAGTTTATCTGGTCCATCCATCAGATCTGAGCCATAGATCTGATCCGGGGACCATCTTCACCGTAGGATCAGAGGGGTGATCAGACCCACTTGCTCCTGTAGCAAATAGGCGGATCGCTGGATCGCACCACATATCCTCGGCTTTGCGAAGGTTCTCATCGTGTAGACTGTCAGATCTTGGAGGCCCACTCTTCCGCAAATTACTTACAGTGGTATTAGAGCATTGAACGGCGGATCTCCGATTTAAAGAAGGAATAATCGAAATCGAGGTAAGTGGCCTTAATCTGAGGATTATAAATTAAAATTTTATTTCATTTTAATAAATACACGCGATCATCAAATTAACACCACCATTGATTATTCCTTTTATTTACTGCATTTATTCTAATTTTTTTTTTTTTTATCTCTGAGGTATGGAGGTTAAAAAAAAATTTAGAATAAGAAAAATAAATAAATAGAATTTTTGTTATGGAAGAAAGTCCGTCTGATCATTAAGGAACAACTTATATGTGGGTCCAATCAACAATGCATGTGAATGGTTCAAGATCCAAACAATTGACCAAAATGGACACTAGCATGGATGGATTATCATAGAAAATCTACCACGTCAGTAGATCCTGACCCCAAGATCAAAATGGCCCCCAAATAGGTTATGGAGAATAGTGTGAAATCTTCCCATGTCGGGGCCCATCTCATCAATGGTTTCAATCACGAGGTTGCAGGCCCCATGACTGGCTTATAGGATCCAATCCAAGCCATTCAAAATGGGGACCCACCTGACGGACGGATGGCTTAGATCTCTAACACATGTGCCATAATGACACAATGGATGAAGCCACTATGAAATTGCTGAATCAAGCACAAGCTATCCATCCATCTGCATAAAGCCACGCTATGCAATCAATCTGTCAGATGGGCCCCGCTATATTGAAACCCTCCATTGAACAGAGGTAAAGGCAACCATGGCCGCCACCGCCGGTAGCATCCACGGCCGCTGCAACCATGGCCGCTGCCACCGGCAGCAGCAGTAGCCGCTGCAACCATGGCCCATGTCCGCCGCCACCGCCGGTAGCGTCCACGACCACCCATACTCTCTCTCTCTCTCTTCTCTCCCGTTTTCCCAAGATCACCGACGCAGCAGCCGCACGCCGGCCGCTGCCGCGGCAGCAGAAGCAACGTGAGCCGCCGCCGCAACAGCAGCGCCTGTAACCGCCCACCGTCGCAACAGCAGCAGCGCCAGCGCCAGCCACCGCCGCTGCCGATGATGGGGCATGAGCTATCCGCCGCTGCCCGAGCCGGATCTCTCATTTTTTTTCCAATGGAAGCAGCCATTGATGGGTTTCTTCAAAACCCTAATATGGAAGAAGAAAGAGAGATAGGCCTATATGGGCCTAGGTTGAGCCTTTTATGGCCTAGCTTAGCAATGGGCCTTAAGGGCCTGGTTTGAAAATTGATAATGAGTATTACCTTATGGGCCATGGCTAGAGAAAATTGGGCCATAGATATGGGCCCCTATAATGGCTTAGAGTTGATAACAGTTTTAATAATTAAATAATGCAAACTCAAGCCATTAATCACAAATGGGCCAATTTTGGAATTGGGCCTTTATGAAAAGAAAAGAAAAGAGTTGGGCCTAATTAAAGTAATTAAGGGCTAATCCTCTATGAAACTTGGGCTGTTGCTAATTAAAAGGATTAAGACCATCATTGGACATCCATATGAGAATGGATAGTCTAATATTGGCCCAAATTTGAGAAGATGACTCTTTACTGTAATCATACCACCTGTATCTATTATTTGGGACAAAATTGTGGGACCATTATGAGCTATCCACGTGTGATTGGACAACCCATATAGATCCCAATATTATGTCATAAAATTGAGATGGGCCGAATTAGAAGCCCAATTCACTTCCTTTCAAGATTAAGTGTATCTTGTGAAAGGGCCATTAATCGGCCATTTATGGACTGATTTAGACCAAGTAATGGGAAGTGACTTGGGGTTTTTCGGCAAGATTTAACCGATGGTGTGGTCCATTTTTGTGATTAACGGTCTAAATTTAAAATTACCATGATGATCGATGTATGTATTAAAATGAAAGCATATAATTTAAATTATGAATTTTTCTGTCTCCACATATCTAATGATTTATTTAATGTACATGTGCGTGCATTAATACATATGTGTATGCAAATGAATGATATTTTTATATCCATATAATCACTATTGATCACGGGTCCATAAATGAATGGAATCATCATTAACCATGATGATCAACATTGATGAGAGGATCCATCATCAATGGTAAACATTAATGATAATGATCGGATCCATCATAAATGGACACGATCAATGTAGTGATCGTATTGTCCTTTAATCATAGAACTTCTCTTATTTGTTCAATGGACATGATTGTTTTCTTTCATCTAATGATTTATTCATTTTGACTTTAATTTTTATATGATTAAAATTAAGTCATCATTTCATTAGAATATAGATCTTATATCCCAAGGTTGTGCATAACCTAAGTGGGAGTTTTATTCATTCCTTAAATGATGCATAAACCCATAATGGTGGGTTATAGGTTATACAAATAGATAGTCATAAAAGCATCAATTTCATTTTATTTAGAGAACTTGATTGATCTGCACCACCCATACAGGTATGTAGGCTTTCAGATCCCTTATAAGATGGATTGCATACTTTTATAAACTTAAAAGTTTGAATAACTAGTAAAAATTCTGATGATTAGTGCCAATACTTTAGATCATAGCTAAGTAGTGATACATGATGCGATGTAGAGATGGCCTCTAAAGCATTGATCGTCGATCAACTAAAATGACAACATTTCGACGGCAACAACTACGAAGACTGGTCCCGCGCAGTGCGAAGCCTTCTGAATGAAGATGACATTTCACACACTCTGGATGTGGTTCAAGAGGAACCCATATTGGCTGAAAATGAAAATCTAGGTGAACATAGGGCCGCAATGAATCGCTACAACAAGTGGCGTAAACAAAATCGCTCCGCCCGTAATGTTTTGATTAGCACAATGCACAAAGAACTCATACCCACGTATGAAGTGCATGAAACTGCTAAGGGGATCTGGGATGCACTGGCTAATGCCTATAAGTAGAAGTCAAATGCAAAGGTTCGGGCTATGGAATTAGAGTTCCAAGAATACAGGATGCCTGTAGGTTGCCCCATCAAGGATCATATCCGTAAGATGGAGCAGATGATAGGCGCCCTGAGGAATGTACAATGCAAACTAACTGAAAATCAAAAGATTATAGCTATGCACCATTCCTTACCCGAATCATGGGCCAAAATCAAAACGATTCTGAACCATACTGATTCTATCACAACGTTCAGAGACTTTTATGGCCATCTGGTACGAGAGGTTGAAATGAATGCAATTCAGCTAGGTTCGGCCAAGGCTTTTGCAGCAGAAACCTACAAGCGGAAAGCTAACAAGAGAAAGTTCAAAGCTCGCAAGAAGGCGAAGAAGAACAATCAGGAACAGAAGACCGCAACGCCTCCTCCAAATCCCAAGAAGGGAAAAGGAAAGAGGAAACCTAAAAAGACAAACATCACCTGTTTTATCTGCGAAAATTCCGGCCATTATGCCCGTCAGTGTGCCTAGAAAAAGACGGTAATTCCTCAGTCACTAGATACTTTGTTTGTAGGCGTTTGTTCTGAGATCCTTTCCGTTGATATCTTATCTAACGAGTAGATTTTGGATTCAGGCGCAATAAAGCAAGTGACACGAGATCGTTGAGGACTCGAGGAATTTTGACCTATAGCCATAGGGAGTTACAGGGTGTACATGGGGAATAACGCTGCTGAAGACGTGCTAGGGATTGGTGTTTATCATCTCCGTACGTGCGTAGGGCACACAATAACCCTCCATGATACTCTTTATGCACCGGGCATGCACCAGAATTTAATTTCTGTTTCTAGATTGTTAGTTAATGGTTTTGACATTCGTTTTTTCGGGACAAGAGTTTCTTTAAGACTAAATAACCTCATCTTTGCATGGGAAAATTTGATTTCAGATTTATTTATTCTAGATGTAGAACATGATAATGCGTCTCTTGCTTTGTCTGCTACATCGAATGAACATGTAGTATCTGAATCTTTAAAATGGCACGCGAGGTTAAGTCACATTGGAAAGGACCGTATGACAAGACTAGCTAGATCTGGTCTGTTAGGTTCATTATCCAAGGTTGATTTGCTATTTTGTGAACATTGTGTGTCCGGGAAGACTTCTAAGAAACCATTCCCTAAAGCGACTAGGTCAAAGGATTTACTAGAGATAATCCATACGGATATCTGTGGACCCTTAAATGTACATGCTAGAAATAGATGCCAATACTTCGTCACATTTATTGACGATTACTCGCGCTATGGATATGTGTATCTCATCTCACATAAATCTGAGGCTTTTGATTGTTTTCTCAAATTCAAAGCTGAAGTTGAAAATCAGCTTGAGAAAAAGATTAAAATTCTTAGATCTGATAGAGGTGGCGAGTATACATCTGAAATGTTTAAATCATACTGTGCAAACGTTGGCATCATCAGGCAATACACTATGGCATATACTCCACAGCAAAATGGAGTTGCAGAGAGAAGGAACAAGACACTATTGGACATGGTCAGATCGATGATGGCACATGCCAATCTCTCTACTACATTCTGGGGAGACGTGCTTCTTACAGCCGTCTACATCCTAAATAGAGTCCCAACTAAATCCGTTCTTATGACCCCATATGAGATGTGGACTGGGAGGATTCCTTCTCTAGCCGACCTATGTCCTTGGGGATCTTTAGCATATGTTTTATTGCCTACTCAGCATAGAAGTAAACTTGATAGTAAAACTATTGAGTGCGTATTCATCAGGTACCCAATGCACTCAAAGGGATACGTTCTAGTTTATGAGGATCGTGGAGGATGGACTGAGATTGAATCTCGGGACGTCACCTTCGTCGAAGACAGATACCCCAGTCGAAAGAAACAAAAGGTTTCCACCGAACTTTTTGAAATTCCCGATGTATCTTAGGAGAGTGGGAGTTCTGCTTCTAAAAATGGAGATACTCCTATAGTTCATCAAGACAGTGGGAGTACATCTCAGTAGGCTCCTGAGTTACGTCGAAGTGAAAGAGGTTTGATTCCCAGAAGATATTTCGATATCGATGGTCAATCTTTCTCTTGTGTTACGGTTGACGATGATGAACCTGATTCTTATCAGGATGCGTTATTATCTCCGAATTCGGCTGATTAGGTAACTGCCATGGACGAGGAGATTTCCTCCATGGAGAAAAACAAAGTCTGGGAACTTGTAGATCTGCCTTCCAATCGCAAAGCAATTGGTAACAAGTGGGTACTTAAGATCAAAAGAAAGGTAGATGGTACAGTGGACAAGTACAAAGTAAGATTAGTTGCAAAAGGTTTTACACAAAAAGAAGGTGTTGATTATGAGGAAACTTTTTCACCTGTTGTAAAATTTTCCTCAATCCGCATGATCTTATCCATTGTCGCAAGTTTAGACTTAGAGTTATATCAGATGGATGTAAAGACTACTTTCTTAAATGGTGATTTGGATGAAGATATTTACATGCAACAACCCATAGGTTATGTGGACAAAAAGTATCCAAAGAAAGTCTGCAAGTTGTTACGATCTATTTATGGGTTGAAGCAATCTTCAAGGCAGTGGTACATGAGGTTCCACTTAGTCATCACCACTTTTGGATTCACAATTAGTGAAGAAGATCATTGTGTATACGTGAAACAGTCTGGAAGATCTTTTTTGATACTATCTCTATATGTAGACGATATCCTATTAGCTGGTAATGACATGCAACTGTTGATGATGTCTAAAGATTGGCTTTTCTCGAACTTTGAGATGAAAGATCTTGGTGAAGCCAACTTTATTCTAGGGGTTAAAATCATCAGGAACCGTTCTAGGAGATTCTTAGGCTTGTCATAAGCCACTTACATACAGAAGATCTTAGAGCGGTTTAGGATAGAAAATTCAAAAGTTGTTGAAACCCCTATGGATAAAGCTACCAAGTTAGACAGGAAATCGTGTCCCCAGACAAAAGCTGAGAAATCAACAATGTCCTCAGTACCTTATGCGAGCGCAGTAGGCAGCTTAATGTATGCTATGCTTTGCACCAGACCAGATATAAGCTATGCAGTTGGCATAGTCAGCCGTTACCAGAGTAACCCAGGACAGTCACATTGGCAAGCCGTGAAACGAATATTTCGCTATCTCAGAGGAACCAAGGACTTGATGCTGTGTTATGAAGGCGCGAGTCTCGAGCTCAAAGGATATTCAGATGCCCCCTGGGGTAATGATGCCAACGAGGGAAAGTCTACTTCAGGATATGTCTTCTTACTCGGAGGGGGAGCTATCTCTTGGTCGAGCAAGAAACAGACATCCACGAAACTTTCATCTATGGAGGCCGAATACATTGCATGTTATGCTGAAGTTCAAGAGTGTGTATGGGTTCGCAGATTCCTACAAGGATTGGGTGTTGTTCCAGGCATACATGAGCCTATATCATTGAGGATAGACAACACCTCGGCCATTGACTTGGCAAAGGATCCCAAACACCACCAGAAATCGAAGCACATTGAGATAAAGTATCATTACGTTCGTGATCAAGTAAAAGAAAAGAAGGTTATCCTCAGCTACATTCCTACCAAGGATATGATGGCTAATCCCATGATGAAACCTATAGCTAGAGATCTATTTCAGGTTCACATCAGGCAGATGGGATTGAGGAAAGCTTGATTGATATGCTTGTATCATGTATCTTTGATCTTTCATGAATAATAAATTTCATTTTATTCAGTATTAAGCACTTGTTAGACTAGGTATGTAGATCATCAGCATTTTTTTTTAGATCAAATAGGATTTCAATTATTATTGGCAGGCCGGTTACCCACTCGCACGGGTTGACCAACCCTAAATGTACAAGAGAGGTACACTTGGGGTGACTGTTCATACACTGAGGTATGAACCACCCTTTATTGAAAATAATAAAGGATGAGGATGCAAATGAGTTGTATCCGCCTTCAGTCTAATAAGATTGAAGATGAGACTGACAAAGTCGAATAACATAGTCGCACTATTACTTATAATGTGAATAATGTTATGGCCTGAATCACAGCCAAGTCGTAAGGTTATGAGATGAGTCATACCTCATGTGAGATGACTTGCGTAATGTAAACCCGACAGATACCTAGTATTGTCTACTTTACGGCGTGGATTGTAGCCACGTGCTTGGACCTATTACCTACATATTACTTTGATTTGATCTAATCATTGCAACGTCCGAGTAGCCAGTCCCGTAGGTGACTCTTTGTGTCATCAGCTACCCTCCTCTTGTGTACAAGAGGATGAGATTGAGTATCGCTACTTTAGTATACGATGACGAAAGGCCCTTGATTGGCCAGACTCGGTTATACTAGGAAAGCGGCTTGATCAATTCCAAATTACACACCTGCGTGGGGAAGATCCCGTGACAGCTATACCAAGTTTCTAGAACTATAAATACGCACTTGAAGACTTATTCGCCTGGCAGTATCGAGTTTTCTTAGACTTTTACAAACGATATTCTCTTTCAAAATATATATATATATATATATATATATATATATATATTACTTTAAAAAGAATTCAAATTGATGTTTGTAAATAACCAAGTTTTTTAGAATAAACTCGATAAGTTGGATAAGTGCGTATGTTGGCCGAGTACTCTAGATTGGGAGTTAACTCTATCCGGTGTGGTCATGCGGACTAGGACAGGCAATGCAAAGCTTGGGTTATTGAGTGCTAGATAGGTGGTCTCTTAGTACTCAAACACCTGTGAGAAGATAACGGTGTTCCAGCTGGACCCACGCTTCTGATTCTTTTGATCGTGATTCTTTGGTTTTGATTATTATGTGATGAGCTAGATGAACTCTCATGATGTGCCTACCCCACAATGTGATTGAGTGGGAGATGTTGGTTATGGACCCATGGGGCCCACTTGTGGACAACCACTTGTGGGTGGGGCCCATAAGGATGTTCCCGCATCCTCCTTCTTCCGAGAGTTTAAAATTCAATTAGAAATTTAAAACCTCGGAAGAAGATGAGATGGGATAAGATTAAGGTTAAACCAACCTTATCTCATCTCATCCCTTATCTCTTTTCCCTCTATTTATAAGAGAATTCTTTCCGTAATAAAAAACAAGAAAAAGGAAAAGTATAAGTTATATACGGAGAGAAAAGAGAGGAATAGGCTTCTAGAGTTTATCTGGTCCATCCATCAGATATGAGCCATAGATCTGATCCGGGGACCATCTTCACCGTAGGATCAGAGGGGTGATCAGACCCACTTGCTCCTGTAGCAAATAGGCGGATCGCTGGATCGCACCACATATCCTCGGCTTTGCGAAGGTTCTCATCGTGTAGACCGTCGGATCTTGGAGGCTCACTCTTCCGCAAATTACTTACAGGGGAGAGATCTGAAATCTGACAGAATCTAGCATCCAACTAGGGTTTAGATAGAGCTCAGGTTTGGGGAAGATTCAATCTCTACGAGCTAAAGAAATTCCCATGATACCAATTGTAAACTAAATAATAGAATAAACGGATCATCTATACATCAATGATGGGGATTGCAAACTGAAATCTTAAATGTGTACCTGTGTGCAGACATTTTCGATGCTTGCAACGCCGCCAATAGGGGATGGTTGATCTTCCACACCTTACACCCTTATGAAAATCTCTCAATGAGACTAGGGTTTTCCGTCCATATTAGTCAAGGGACAAAGACATGTATTTATAGAAAGAGAGGGCTGGAGAAGCTTGCCCATTACCCTTCTCCCCTCTAGAATCTCCACATTGTAGGTTAATTTCTTATCCATTTGAATAACTGTGTATAGTACCACGGTTCAAGTGTCCAACCTCAAATCTATCTATCGATCACAATGTAGTGGGGATTGGATCAAAACTGATGATCATGTGTGGCCCACTTAATAGAGATGAGTGAAATGCTAGGAGGTTCGATATCTTGAAATCCTAAGCCTCTCTCCTTTTATAACCAATGTGACCGTGTACAAAACATGTAGGTCCTTTTGGGCTTTTTAATGCAGGCGAGCACAGTAAATTACTTATTCAACTACATACTTAGCTTATTTAAGTACATATATATATAAAACTTATTCAACAATATTCCTCTCAATAAATGCAATTAGGTTGCTTCTAGAAAGAAAAAAGAAAAGAAAAAAAAAAACTTGTTTCGAAAGATTTTTCAGCAATAACTTTGATGATATGTAATTGATGGAAGTATGCTGCAGTCAATAAAGCTTCTACTGAAACGAGGTACATTCATTCCAACCATCATAGCTCTATAATTAATTTTAAGGGGTAATATTGAAATTGTCCCAAACATTTAAAACTATTCGGCTTAGAATCTATTTAATGGTAGCCATAATTTATTAATTCTAAATTGATTAGTTGTTTAGTTGTCCCTTTCAACAGGAACTGAGGGAAAGCGACAGTCAGGGTTGTCTGGTACGTTCAATTTTAAAAACATGAGCCATGATGAGGATTTCAGTAGATGGATGGCCCAACCACATGAACCAAATAGATGAATCTATATTTAGCAGAACCAAATTATTATAGAACCATCTGTCTGTGGTACACATGGTAGGGTCACTTGTCATCATGGAATGCCCATCTGGTGGACCATTCATCGATGGAAAAGTTAGATTGGTCAGAGGTTGTGGGACACGTAATCAGTGGCCTTCGTAAAATAGTGTATACTGAAATGTGGTGGGTTGTGGGCAATTGGCTTTTTTTATGGTGGCTATTTTTCTAATTTAGTCATGTCCAACCTAATGAGTGGACCCCACTTTCTAGGTGCTGGTTGGAAATTAATGTGCATGGGAGAGGGTGCATGATGGCCTAGCAAAAGTCTACTCTCTACTTTTTCCTGAACCCTCACCAAAAAGATAGGTGCTTTAACGGACCTCTGCACTTTATTGAATGAACAACGACGTGCAGTTGTCCGAGCTCAAGAGCCAGGCGTGGCCGCTCATCAGGTGGGTCACACATGTATTAGAAAACTGCATCGTTAAAAAAAATAAATTGTACATATTCAGTGTACACACGCAGACTGAATTACAACTGGACCAGCATTATAAATAGGCGATGAAATAGCTCTAGATGGTACCTACCAAATGAACGGTCCCGATCTCGTAGATTACATGATGCTCATGCTCATGTGGCATGTATGCATATTAATCTAGACCATCAAATCGAGGGCCAAAACACATCACTATAATAAAAGGTCCAATGGTGTTAGCTATTTGGTTTCACCATTCGGATTTTGATACTTTTAACTGTTATTTGGTGAGAATCAATTGAGCAAATTTAGGATCATTTCAGGCTGTGGTCCGCTAATAATTTTGGTGCTCTTGATGATTGGCATGCACGTAGTTACAAGGAAATCCAATCGTCAAAATCATGGATCACCGAACTCAAAAATCACATTGATAATGTGATAGTAGCCATCTGATTTTTTTTCTTTGACATTTGGATCATTCACCATGTTACTGTGATGGTTATGATTTCTTGATAAGTGTAATTTTAGATACATGCCCCATTCAAAATGTGCCCCACAAATCAAATTGTCTGGAAAGCTTATATGCATGCTACATCGGAAGAGGACGAATCGCCACTATTTTTAAAATGATGGTGAACTGTCACAGGTGACAGGTCTTGCATTCTTCCCATTCTTTATTGTTGGACTTTTTGGAATGAAAAATGAGAGAGAGAAGAACGAAAAATAACGGTCATCCATGGACTACCTGTTCAAGTGGTCCCTCGGTTCCGATGGAAGAAAATTATGAAACTGCCTGCTTGGTGTGGGTCTCAAATGAATTAGGCCTAGTTTGGCATTTCACACGTAAGTATACTAATCACCATGCGTAAACGGTGGCGATGAAATAAGTTAATATCCTCAGAATCAAACTATTGTTTGAACAAATCCTATCCTGTGAATTTATGTGATACATAACCAATACCACATGATACAATTTGCAATTATCAATATGTTGAAATTGATGTCTTCAATTTGCACAGAAACATGGGAGTTCGGTCAATCAACCCCCTGGCTCGATCGATCGAAACTCTGCAATTTTATTTCAAATTATTACTGAAACTCTTTGGACATTTTTTTGTGAGTTCGAACAATCGAACTTGTCTGATAGATCAATCAACCGAGTGATCAATGGTGCATGTTGTTTTACGCGATTTTACATATTTTGTTTCTAATTCCGATTTAGCACTATATAAGGGCTTGTAATTGCAGGATTAAGGTAGAGCAAGGAGTCTAAACACTTAGAGAGGGTTTTAGAGAGAAAAAGCTAGGGTTTTTTTTCTTTGGGGTTTTGATTTGGTAAGTGATCCATCTCTTGTAACTTCATTTTCATAGTGGAATTGTCTCTTTGCGCTGTGTTTTTTTTCGCAAGGGTTTTTCCACGTAAAACTTGTGTGTTCTCTGGTTCACTTTATTTGTGCGATTATGATTGCCTTGTTTAATTCTTCTCTGAGTTACTTTTGCCGGTCCTAACAAGTGGTATTAGAACATACATTGGGAATCAGTTAGAATCTGAGACAATGTATCGATGACTTCTAGTATGAAGTTTGATATTGAAAAGTTCATAGGAAAAATAACTTCGAACTATGGAAGGTGAAGAGGGACTTTCTAGGTCAACAAGGTTTGGATGATGCATTCCCTATGAAGGATAAGTGACCGAAATCTATGAAGGAAGAAGAGCTAAACAAACTGGATCCGAGGGCAAACAACTCTATCTAATTGTGCCTATAAGATGAGGTCCTTTATAATGTTCTCAAAGAGAAGATTTTCATAGGGACATGGGCAAAGTTAGAGAGTCTTTATGCTACGAAGTCTCTCTCAAATCGTTTGTACCAGAAGCTATAGTTCTATAATCTGAGAATGGTGGAGGGGGATGATGTCAATGAATACATTAGTCACTTTAATATGATAATTTACTAATTGTTAGATGTGGAGGAGACGATCAAAGAAGAAGACTAAACTCTTATTATGTTGAATTCTTTACAAGATTCATATGAGAATCTTGTAGAAACTTTATGCCACAGTAGGGATATTATTAATTTCGATAGCGTTATCTCAGCCCTTCAGTAGAGGCAATTGAGAAAGAAAAGCAACGGTGAAGGTACCTCTACGGATGTGCTGGTAATAAGGGGGAGGAATTCTGAACAGGAGAATGAGGACTTCACGATCTAGGTCCAAATCCAAGGGCAAGGGCAAGATGAAGTGTTGGAAGTATGGAAAGATGGGACAAATGAAGGACTACAAATTTAAGAAATCGGATAGATCTTCAAAGGAGGCTAACACAACAGAATCCAATGAGGAGGCGGGTGGTTTTGACATATTAACGACATTCAAATTCAGGCATCTCAGCAATGAGTGGATTTTGGATACGGGGCTTCGTACCATATGACCCCTCATATGAGTTGGGTTCACCAGTTATAGTGAGTGTGATGATGGTCTAGTGTTTATAGGTAATGATAATGCCTATAACGTGGTTGGTGTTGGATCCGGACACATAAAGATATTTGATGACATGGAAAGTATCTTGACTGATGTGAAACACATTCCTAAGTTAAGAAAGAATTTGATATCTTCGGGGGCTTTTGAGGAACTTGGGTGAAAATTCACCGGGTTTGATCGTGTCTTAAAAGTGTCAAAGGAGCACTCATTGTGATGAAAGTACAGCAAAGTGAAAACCTTTAAAGGTTGATTAAGAGTACTTCATTAGGTGGAGCTGCAACATCTATAGTGGATTCCATATCGGCACATATGTGGCACACGCACTTAGGCCACATGAGCGAGTAGGGTATGCAGGTACTTTCTGATCGTTATTTGATTTCTGCATTTACAAGTGTTGATTTCAATATATAAGAATATTGTATATATGTAAATAGTCACAATTGTCTTTGAAGTCGGAAAAGCATGTATGTAAGGGGTGCTTGATTATGTGCATTCCGATATATGGGGGCCATTGTTCGTGGTTTCTGGTGGAGGATCGTTATGGTTTGCCACTTTCATTGATGATTTTTTTAGAAAGGTGTGAGTTTACTTTCTGAAAAATAAATTTGAGGTTTTAGCCACTTTCAAGTAGTGGAAGGTGATAGTAGAAAAACAATCAAAGCAAAAGGAAAATGTTTTGAGGACAAATAAGGGTGGGGAATTCACTTCTGGAAAATTTAATCGGTTTTGTAAAGATAAGAAAATTATGAATACAATACAATGAAGCATATACCAAAGAAGGATGGTGTGGCTGAACGTATGAATCAGATTCTCATAGAGAAGGCCCGATGCATGATAAGTAATGATGGGTTGGGTAAGGATTTATGGGCTGAGGCTGTTAACAAGGCTTGTTACTTGGTGAATCGGTTTTCTTCTTCAACTAACGATTGTAAGATTTCATAGAAATTGTGGAGTGGTCAGGAGGTAGACTACTCAGGGCTACGAGTATTTGGTTATGATGCTTACTCTCATGTACCATCAGTTGAGAGAGATAAGCCAAAGATCATTCATCATCTACATATAAACATATAATTACTCCTTCATTACTAAAAAAGTTTTATTACACACATTTATCGTATTTATCGATTTTTAAAGGGATATGAGGTGATTATTTATCCAACTTTTCATGTTATTGTTTAGGTACCTGTTTAAGTCCATATAATGACCTGATCATTTTGTGCACTTTACTTTTTTATCATGGAATTATAAATCCTTTTAGTTGCTCCATATATACCTTTTCATCAAGGTCACTATTTAGAGAAGTTCTCTTTACATCTATGTAATAAATTTCTAGTTTATAGATGGATACTGTTTACATCTAGTCTGATATTGTTAGATTAAACAGTTTAGAAGATGCCACATAACAACACTATCTCAATTATGATGAAAAGAAAATTTTTGTGGCTTTTAAAACGGTCAAAATGACCATTAAAATGATGAAACCATTTGTTAAAACAACAGAATTGGCTGTAAAGACTGATAATGGAACGATCGTCATGGTCGGAGGAACGAAAATCGTGAGAGGCCAGATTGGCCATCACCATGAGAGTCATTGGACAAGTAAATGAATGAGAAAAGGGAACCATCACATACACGTGATAAAATTAAAATTAAAATTTAAAAGATAAGGATGTGAGTGGAGATTGTAGAGTAACAATTACAAATATCTCTCTAGTATAACAATAATACAAAGTGATTGTCAAATACACTTGAAAAGATATAAGTGACCATAGTAATATAAATGGGTTGAAATAGTGAGCACAATCATATAATATTGTTGGAGATAATATTTTCTTACACACGTGGCAGAATGTGAGATGCCACACTTCTATACAGATTTAAGAGAAGCATGTGCGATCATATGGCCAACTAAGGTGGTGACCTGCACCAAGATACATGACAAAAACTAATTAGCCTCACATAGCTAAGCACTTGCTAATTATGTGAAGATCATGCGATTAACTTTGAAGAAAGAATGTAATCAGCCATGTCTCCTAAGTGGTTGGCTCATTGCGAGAAGATTATGGAAAATGAGCATCAAGATGGAAACATAATCGCACACACCTGCTGAAGATTGGTTTCAAATACAACTCTCTAGCAACCACCTTGCAAACTTATAGATACAACAAAGAACAAAGAGCTCCAAGCCTACGCCACTCCAACATAGCACTACTCTTTTAACATAATGCTACCCATCCTTAACCCGTCATGGATATTTATCTGAGTTTGTATTCAATATAACTCCTCCACTGTTAGGTCATATAATGCTGTAAACTAGCTTAGATCAATTAAATTAGTAGTTAGCTTGCTATCATATGTCTGCTGTTATGTTGTTGAACCTTTAAAAAGATCTCTAAGTTTAAATAAAAGGCCAACAGATGTTCTTGCCTACGTGCTGAGAGATTTTGTCAACCATCTTGTCATGAAGTTCGATCTGAGTGATGAAGAAATCGTTATTAACCGCAGTTGTCTTACCACGTAGTTCAATTCAGACGTCGAATATGTTGTCGAATCACGAAAATCTTGCTTGTGTAATGAGGTCCTAAGAATCAAATAGATAATCATTCTATAATTATCTCACTTACGACGTTTAGTTTTAAGTGATGAACAGATTGTCACCCCCATAACTTTGTCACCCATGAACTACATGGCTGAGTAATGAATGATCGATCATCTATTCACAACTGACTCGCTCACAGAGCTTACGCCATATAGGGTGATAAATGAATTATCATTTTCGATGACCATCTAGCCATGAGGCCCTGCTGTACGATGAGTAGATTGTTGAAAATCCGCCTACCGTCGACTATATCACCATGAAACTCAGTCCTGAGTAACAAACAAGCAATCACCCAATGACCACCTTGCTATGAAGCCAACCATACAAAAAACAAACAACCATTCCAGAGCGCGAACCACGATTTGTCTGGAATAATCAAGCTTAGCCATGTGAAAAATAGATTATCATCCTAATGGCCCTCTAGCCACGGAGCTAAATAAAAAGGTGATCCAATCTTCAAGCTCGACGACCTTATTGCCTACGAAACTTGGTACTTTAGCAGAAGAAGAATAGATTGTCGTTATTTATCCTTTATTTTTTTTTCCTTTTTATTTACTTTTCAGTCGATTGTAGTTACATTTAGACATATTAATATTATTGGCTTAGTCCTCATTTTATTTCTTTTAGCAATATTATGTTATTGTTGAACGGTGTAAGCTATTACATGCTTAATTGAAAGTCTTTTGTCTGAGGGCAAAAAAGCTCATTAGAAGGACGAATTCTTTAATCGCCCGATTCTTTGTAATCGATGGTTTGATAGACAAATGATCTGCACATATTCAGTCTTAATCGATCTATTTTATCGCTTAAGGTCACAAGGTGTTCGATTCGATTTGAGCCAAATTTTACTTTGACAAGCTCATCATATACACATCACATGAACAACCGAATTTACACTAAACATTTTCTTTTAGCATGATGGGTGGGACACATGTGCTAGCATTCATGCAATATTATAACAATATGGTTAGAAGATCTAAGAGGCTTAGTGAAGAACTAAAAGATTTAGAAGAGCAGCATTTGCAGGAGGACGAGCCTATAAAGGAAAAAAATCCAACACTTGTATCGTTTGAGATTGGATTTATTTGTCAATAAAGAAAAACATTATGCTCAACTTTAAAAGTAAAAGAGAAAAAAAAAACTTCATAGTTGATGGTCAATTAGATTAAAATTTTCATGAATGATTTTACGATCAATAACCAATTTGACCATGATTTTCGCTATGATAGAAATACTGGGAGGCAATACATTGTTCATGTTGACTAGCGGGGGGGGGGGGGGGGGGGGGTGGTTCCAGTTTCGCAATATATAAAACTAACGTCGAATAGCCTGGGGAGGCAACCCCCTATGCCTTTGGTTCCTCCATTGGTGAATCTTATGGCTTAAGATCCATAAGTAGCTACGTAACCACATCTGAAAATTTAGATTGATAACCACCCATTTGTGGTCAATTCTATCATGGCCGACATAGCCAATAAGAGGTTCTAAAACAAAAGCTTATGCAAAGCAATTTTAGAAGTGATTTGTAGTTGTCACATGGAGCCACCATCTTGATTCAACATCTTCATATTCTATTCTTTGAATGCAAAGAGATGTGGGGGACAATGTTTACACCCAATCTTATAATGTTAAATTAGATGGCTCAAAGATGCCACGTGGCAGCGCTATCTCAATTAAGATGAAGAAGAGATCTATCTAGCTGTTAAATGGTGAAAATAGTTGTTAAAACAATGAAAACAACTATTAAAATGATAAAATATATTGTTAAAATGATGAAATTGGTAATATAGACCAATGGCGGATAACGATTAGAGGACTAGGATCGTGAAAGGCTAGGTAGAATGTCGCCATGAGACACATGTCAGATAACTAGATGGATGAGAAAATGGAACCACCACACGTACATGCAATGAAATTGAAATTCAAATTTAAAAGCTAAGGATGTGAGTAAAGATTGTGGAATAATGATTATAAAGATCTTTTTAGCATAGCGATAAATGTAAAGTAATTTCCATCTATATATGACAAGATATGAGTGACTATAGTTATAAAAATCACTTGAACTAGTGAGCACAATCATTATCTTGTTGGAGGCAATATTTTCTTGGAAACATGGTAGAATGTGAGAGGTCACACTTGCATAAAGACTTGAGAGAAGCACGCATGACCATGTAACAAGCTAAAGTGGTGACATGCTCCAGGGCATATGGTGGAACATAATTTGGGCATGTGTACTTAATTATTGGTTGATTATGCAAAGACCATGCAATTAACTCTAAAGAAAGAATATAATCAGCCACATCTCCTAAATGGTTGGCGGAATGTGAGACAATCATGGAAAATGAGCTTAAAGATAAAAATGTAAAACCGATCACATCTGCTAGTTGGCTGATTGATTAAGAGAAGATTGGGGAGATTGATTTTAAATACAAGTCGCTAGTAACCACCTTGTGAGCCTATAAATACAATAAAGAACGAAGAGCTCCAAGATCACGTCATTCTAACATAACACTACTCTTTCAACACAATGTTGCCTATCCTTTGTCCGCCTTGAACATTTATCTTAGTTTTTATTCAATCTAATTTCTCCACTATTAGCTAGTACGATGCTACAAACTAGCTTGGATTGATTAGATTAGAATCAGTTAGGTTGCCACCCTCTGCAGTCACACTGCTCGACATCTGGGAAGTTTTTAAGCCTTGAACTGAAGGCTAGTAGGGCCTTCTTACCTACGTGCTTAGAAATTCCATTGTCCATCTCGTCACGAGACTCAATCCAAGCGATCTCGTCACGAGGTTCGATCCAAGCGATGAACAAACCGCCGCTAACCATGGTAGTCTATCCATGAAGTTCGATTTGGATGTCAATGAGGTTATTTAATCATGACAATCTTGCTTACGGAGTGAGTTCTCGAGTATCGAATAGATAGACATTCTACGACATTTAGTTCCAAGTGATGAACAGATTATCACCCTGCCGACCTTCTCATCCACTAAGTACGTGTTTGAGTAATGAATGGTCTATATCTAATTACGACCAATTCGCCCATGAAGCTCAGCCATGCAAGGTAATAAATAGATTATCATTTCCGACAACCATCTAGCTATGAAGCTCAAATGTACTATAAACGAATTGTCAAAGATCTGCCTGCCATTAACCGTCTCATCATGAAACCTTGATCTTGAGTAACGAATAGATAGGTCACCCTCAATGACTTCCTTGCCACGAAGCCAGCCGTGTAATGAACAAATGACCATTCCTATGAACCAAGATTGTCTTGCATAATGAAGTCTAGCCATGTCATGAATAGATTGTCATCCCTGATGACTATCTAGCCATGAAGCTAAATAAGCAGGCGATCAAGCCTTCGTACCTTGATGACCTTCTTGCTTATTAAGCCTAGTATTTTACCAGACTTACTAATGGACAAATAGATTTTCATTAGTTATCATTTTATTTTTCTTTTATTTACTTTTAAGCTGATTGTATTTAGTTTAAACATATTAATATTATTGGCTTCAATATTGTTTTATTTCTTTTAGCAATATTATATTGTCATTGAACTGGTGTAAACTATTACGTGCTTAATTGAAAGTCTTTTCTCCAAAAAAAAAAAAAATCATTAGAAGGACGAACACTCCCCTTCACCAATTGCCTGATTCTTTCTAATTAGTAGTTGGATAGACGAGCAATCTGCACAATCCTTTCTTAATCGGCCTATTCCAATGCCTTGGGACAAGGCGTTCAGTTTGATTCAATCTACATATGGCTTTGGCATGCTGACATGTACAAATCACACAGATGACAAAATTTGAACCAAACATCATCTTTTGGCATGCTTGTGGGATGTGTGTACTAGTATCTATACAACGGGAGAGGATTAGCTATTACCTAGGGTAACACCTTAGTGAGTGTTATTACCTTAACCGTGTGGGGCCCACCTTGATGTATTTATTGTATATCCATGCTATCCAAATGTTTTTCCATCTAGTTTTAGGATGTGATCCCAAACCTTATGAAGATTCAAATCTTAGGTGGATCACACAACTAGAAACAGGAATGAATGACCATTACAAACCTTTCGTCGGCGACAAAAGTTTTGGATCAATTTGATCTTTGTACTTTTCCTTCATCCAAGTCTTTTTTACATTATTAACAGGTTGGATGGCAAAGTAAACATTACAAAAGCCTTTTTGTGGGCCCTTTTGGAATTTTTAATGGTGAGGCACTCAATCCCACTATTTCCTGTGGTGTGGTCCACCTGAGATTTGGATCTGCTTAATTTTGGGTAAACATCCTAAAATGAGCTAGAGAGACTGGATGGACGGCGTGGATATACAACACATCATCAAGTTGGGCCCATGGTAAGAGTAACACCCACTAAGATGTTACCCGCGTAACACCTAATCCACTCCCCTATGCAATAATATAACAATATGGTTAGAAGGTTTGATAGACTTAATGAAGGTCTGAAAGATCTAGAAGAGCAGCATGTGTAAGAGGACAACGTTAGAGATTATATTTTCCTTAAAAAACTTTACTGTCAACTCGAAAAAAGTAGAAGTAAAAAACTTCAAGGCCGATGAACTAGTTAGATTAAAATCTCCTTTGCCAACTTAATAGTTAGAATGGTCAACTTAACAACCAAAATAACCATCCCAACGGCCAATTTAATCATGATTTCCCCTATGATGGAAACCCTTTTTCAGCAAATTCGTGACTAAGATACAGTAAGCCGTCTCTCTTGAGCCAAAGAAATGTGAGCATCAACCTACAAAATCAAAATCTTCACATCGAAAATACTTTGTAATATACACTCCTAAACTTCTTTACTTTTTGCAATTTCGGTAGATTTTCTAGATCACCTATGTTATATACTCAAAATAAGAGAACTTGTGACAGATTTGAGAAAAGAATAGAAAAAAGGTTAGATAGAGGATATTATGGTTGCTTGTGGAGTGATCCAAAGTTGTATTTCATAGATATGAAATGAACACAATGGGCCTTTTATGAATAGACAAGAGCACTTTGGTAGTTTCTTTTCATTTAATTAAAACTGCTGACTAAAATTTGAATCCAAAATTGCTCTGCTCACCAAGAGTCACCAAAGTTCACAACTAACAATCATCAACAGATAACCAGGAGACACACTGAAAACTCCCTTATTTTGACACACACACACACACCAAAAAAAAAAACCCAGACACAGACACAGAAAATGGGAGATAGTGCCTGATGGGAGCGAATTAGCTGTTACCGGGTAACAGCTTCGTGAGTGTTACCCCAACCAGTGTGGGGCCCACCTTGATGTACTTTTTATATATCTAATCCGTCCATTTGTTTTCCTCTATCATTTTAGGACATGATTACAAGCCTCAAGAAGATTCAAATCTTAGGTAAACCATACCTACTAGAAACAGTGATGAATAACCATTAAAAGCATTTTATGGGCCACAAGAGTTTTAGGATCAAGCTGATATTTGTATTTTCCCTTCATCCAGATTTGTTTTGACATCATCAACGGGTTGGATGAAAAATAAATATTAGGAAAACCTTATGATGGGCCCTTTGGAATTTTTAATGCTGAGATATTCAATCACCACTGTTTACTGTTTTATGGTCCATCTGAGATTTGGATCTGCTTAATTTTTTGCAAGGATTTCCTAAAATGATCTGCTAGAAACGGATGGACGGTGTGGATACACAATACATCATCATAGTGGGCCCCACAGCGTGGATATAACAGCCTAAGTCGTGCACCGTGCCTGATGGCCTAGCAAACGTCTATTCTCCACTTTTGCCTTGCTCCGACGAAAAAGACAGGTGGTTCGTGGGACCTCCACACTTTTAACTTTATGGGCTGGACAACAACGTGCATTTATTCGAGCTCGAGTCATTAGGTGGGTCACACCATGTATTCCTAACTGCACCATTTAAAAAAAAAAAAAAAAGCAATGGTCCATATTTAGTATACACATGCGGCCCGAACTATAACTGGACTGGACTACTTTAGACCATGGTATGTTCCTGATAGTAACTAATGAATGAATGGCCTCGATCTCACAGAGTACATGATAGTTGGCTCATGTGCCACTGTAAATGCGGCATATATACAGGCAATGTTAATCTAGACCATCCAAATCAAGAGCCAAATCACATCACTACAATAAAATTTTGGTGCTTTTGATTGGAATGCATATGTGCCCCCATTTACTAAATTGTGACAAATGCAGATTCACATGGCATTTACTAAAAGGAAATCCAGATCATCGAAATTATGGACCTAGACCAAAAGTCACACTGATAATATGATAGTAACCATCTGATTTTCCTTCCAAATTTGGACCACTCACCATTTTATTATCAGCCATCTACTCATTGGACACCGATTGGATGGTTATGATTGCTTGATAAGTGTAATTTGGGATAGATGGCCCACAAATGTGCCCCACAATTCAAAGTGTGTGGATAGGTCTATATGCGGGCAACATTCCAGAAGGATTGAGTATTTTCAAAATGATATGGTGAACTGTCACATGAGTCTAATTCTTCACATTTTTATTGTTGGACTTTTTGGAATGAAAATGAAAGATTGGACCATTTACCAGTAAAAATAAAAATAAAAAAGAGGAGGAAAAATAACGGTAAGCCATGGGCTCATATACCTTAAAATGAGAGAGAAGGAATGAACGGTTTGGATAAACAGATACATCACAGTGGGCCCCCAAGCAGATCTGTCCATTCCTTCTTATAGTCGAGCAGGGGCTGGACCCAATTCACTTCTTGGCAAAGGTCAAATAAACATGAACCCAATCCCATCCCAATCTGCAATCTGGCGAAAAGTTGAGCCCAGCCCACCTGTTTAGTTTTGGGCCTTTCATTTGAGTCTCAAAAATCAAAATGATCTTCTTAGTGGGTTTTATGCAGGGCTGTAATCTCGGACCTAGAAAATAGATGGCCTAACCTTATCTTGATATTGGCCCCACATGAAATTGACCAATTACCAATGAGGCCACCGATGGATTGATTCACGGCCTAGCAAGCCATGTCTAGGTAATCTGGGCCCCTAAAATTTACAAATGGGCCTCAACCTTGGCTCTGCCGTACTCTAACAAAATTGGCGTCAAACAAATGCACAACTAAATGAGCTGAGTGAAATCAAAATCCTGACTCCATACATGCCTATCGTCCGATGGATAGCATCTTGACTTTTCAGCTACAGAAGAAAAGTAAAAAAGGCTAAAAGAAAAGGAGACTAAAATACTTAAAACATTTTTAGCAAAAAAGTAATTTATAATTATTTGTTAACCAAACTTACTTATATTAGATAAGTAACTTAACTACTGCCATAAGTAAAAAAGCTACTTATGTGATTTCATCCAAACAAGCCTAAGATGATTTCCAATAAATCCATAGACAATTCCAATGCCATCAATTTACAATCAAATACATGCAATGAATGCTTTCCCATTGCCATTATTGTTTTAAGGAGTCCCCCTGTACAATTTCCAATATGGTAGAATGTGGAAAAACAACAAAGAAACTGGACATAAAACAAAGAAATCCAATGCCGGTAAGGCTGGTGATCTCTAGTAGTTTGCAAGGTTTCTCCATAACGAAGTCTTTGTATCCTTTTTCCGCTAATATTTTTGGTTTCTGCGGGCAAGAGATTTATAATTCAATTGTCTTTGTTTGGACTTCCTGTTCTTCCCACATGGTGAAACGACCCTAATCATGGAATTTTGTCATGCGGCTTTTTAACAAGCTGAAGAAAGCCATGCAAGAGAGAAAACTGGAAAAGTTTGACTGAAAGTAGACCATGTTGGCCACCACACACGTACTATAACAAAACAGAAAGAATGTAGTTGGACATGTCTTTTCTGCCGACGGTTTACCATAAATATATTGGGACACTCATAGCTCACATACAGGTGGAGGGACAATCACAACTCACACCATAAATGCCCCCTTATGGGAGAATATATTCCGGTGGCATATTTGCTACTTCTGAAATTCGAATACAGGACCTTCCGCTCTGATACCATGATAAACAACCACTTTCTCTAAAAGTTAGAGGATGACATACCTAATTTATATTAAGGGCCTACAACACCTACATGGGTGGTTAATTGAACCTAGGTAGAGCTAGGAGATCATCCAAATTGGTCTTTTGGACACACCGAAATCATGAATAAATAAATGGACATGGTCAACCACATGGAAGCCATGTAGAAAGTGTATTTTATTTTATGGAATCCTTTCATTTAAGTAATTGATTGGTCGCACAGTGGTAAATAATATTCGATGAAAGAAACAAAACATACAACACATTTAAATTGGTCACTTAAGATTCTGATAAACAAACTCAACCGTCTAATCAGACTGATTTTCAAACTATGCTCCATTCACAATTTTGTTTGTTTGGATTAGCAATGCATGTGTGGTAGGCAGAACAAAAGATGTTCAAATGGGATTGTTGTTCTAAGACTTTTTAACCTGAAAATAGAAGAAGGGGCGATTTCTAATAAACATTTAAAGGGAAAAAAGGACAAGAAAAAGAAAAACTTGTAGCAATGCTCTCATTAGGAGAAGTAAATCAGATCTTTTACAAAAGAAGTGGACATATGGTGGACTACTGGTGGCTAATTGAAGCGGTCAGGTGTCATCTTGTGTGCAGTTTAGAAGAGTGTGAGGGACTAGGCCATTTTTTTGTTCTTCGTGTAGTGCAGTAGTGTACGTGTTAGGGTATAGGAAGATTATGTACATTTATATATGTATCGCCACACATGTATACTATAGATAGCTATTTAAATTGATTCATATTATTTGTTTAAGATCAACAAATCTCACAGATGTGATCTAATCTCTTCTATATGTTCTTGTTATTGTCAATGAAATAAATAAATTACAGTTTTTATAGTGTAGATCCTCGTGCATAATAATATGCATATAACATCTAGGGGGTGTTTGGGGCATGGTATTAGATGGGATTAGGTGAGATGGAATTGCATTTGATTCGGCTGCAAATTCCACATGATGTTTGGGGAGGATGGGAGGCTTGGGATTAGGTGGGATGGAATTGCACTTGATCCCATGTGGGATTTCAAAATCCCACATACGTGGGCCCCACATTGATGCATGTGTTTTATCCATGCTGTCCATCCATATAAGTCCTTTATACATGACACTATGGTTATATACATGCTCAAGTGACGGACATCTGTTGTGAATTTGGTCTGTTGATTGCAAATCCTTGGTCCACCAACAGGATTTTGCTTAATCTAATGGTTTTCCCATGGTAAGTAGTTGATCACAAACATGGGATGGGATATGAAAATACCATGGGATTACCTGACATGTAATCATTGTGCAATAAATGATGTTAATCCCACTTAATACCACTCCATCCCTTCTAATACCATGCGCCAAATAACAAGAACATATAGGGATTAGGATTAGGCTTGAAAAAAAAATTAATTGGGTCAAGCTCTAAGCATAAAAAGTAAGCTTAGGCATTAAAAGTTTGGCCCATTTCTTTTGGACCTGGACCATGATTAGCAGTTTAGCATATGGCAAAAATTGTTGGATATATCTCATTTGAAATAATGATTTATGTGGCCCACATTTAATTGGCTATTTCATCACACAAGTAGTAATTGCCACATCAGCCCATACTTTAGTTAGTTTTTAAAACTATTGGGTCTTTTAAATTATTATAACCATTCCCTCTAAGTTTTTAGTTGGTTAAGCAATTGTGGTTAAGGTGTAGGAGATAACTACCCATCCACTATCTCCATTATGGTAACTACTTTCTTGATGGGAGAAAGATATAAAGTTATTTTCATGGAGGGTCCCTAGTCTACAAGCAAAAAATAGCTTGTGATTTTCGATCTAATCTGTGCATGAAGTGCTTGAATAGACTAGAAAATTTCTCCTTTGAATTTAATAATATTTGGTTGTTGAATTGTGCCACACTATTGAAGTATCATCAACTCCACTTGGATTTCAATCTTTGACAAAATATAAAGCTAATCATCATTGTTGGAGGTAAAATCTTGAACTTTCGCTGATTTTATTATTCTTTAATATCCATCATTGTGGTATCAATGCCACACTCTTGAACATGATGGTTGTTTTATACTTTGTTATTTTTATTTTTGGAGAATTTATGCGAATTTATAAGATTCTAAGATTCACATAAACTTCATATGAATGTCATGCTAAAATTATAATTTTTTATTATTGGAATTGGTTGATTTCCAAAAGGTTTTTTTGGTTTAAATCTCATGGTTTTTTTTTTTTTTTAATGAAGGCACCTAATTATTGGTGTAATTTATTCGAGATAATGATGATGTATGATACCACTTTATTGCATATTTGGTTTTTGGCATTTTAATGAAGAGACCATGAGATTTTATACCTTTTTCCTTTAATTAAATGTATCTTTCATGTTTTCTTAAATTTGAGCCAAATGCATTTGGACATTAATTTTTGTTATATTTTGGATTGAGCAGAAATATAATTTAATTCAGGGGTATCTTTTTGTAATTTTATTTTTTGAGGATCTGTTTTTAAAATTTGGAACAAGGACATGTGTACAATAAAAATTACAGTAAGCATATAACTGTAATATTATAAGATCCTATACAGAATTTAACAGGGGCCTATTTGTAGACAGAAAATTATAGAAGTACTTTATTGTGACAGAATGGATATTTTGATGAAATTTACATATATTACCATGTGTTTAATATTTTATGATTCCATATTGGTTTAGGATCTTTCATTGACATATAGTTTAGTTAATTTATAGACTATTACCCTTAGATGCCATTATAAAGTTTAAAACATTTGATTGGCTTAAAGAGTAGCCATAATATCTTAAACCATGATAATGTACAGTCACAAATTACATTATAAATTGATTATTTCTAAGGCAATGGCATTAACAATTGCAACTATTTCTTGAAAATTAATGGCTTTGCTCCACAGGGAGGCTATTATATTTCATGGATTAATCGGAATGAGATAATGAATTTCACATCAATATAAAAATTATTCTAAATGCCCATAGGTATAGCATATTTTTTTATTTTGATGTCATGAAATTGTTTTGTCTCATTATATAGTTATTAAATAAATCAATAACGTGTTACAACCCCTGCTCATAGGAGGGTTATAATGACGCAATGATTAAGCATGCATTTATGAGTGCTAGCTTTCTGCATAGAGATAGGTTGGCCTATCAATTGAGTCTTTAGCCCTGCGGTGAGCAGAAGACTTAGTAAATTCATGCTAGAATGTTTTACTCAACTCATGAAAACGAGTTGGGCTCAATTAGGGAGATCTTGGCGACCATGTCCGCATAGAGATAGGCCAGTTTATCAATTGAGTCTTTGGCTCGGCCGTGAATAGAAGACTTAGTCAAGAGAATGTTTATATTCTCTTCAAGGCTATTTAGGTCCAAAAAATGGAGTAGCTATAAATTCTCTAGCTGAACAACTAGAATGAAAGAGATCGTCTTTATTTAGGAATGGTCCAATATTCACATGCTTTATGAAAAATATCAGAGTAAATGTTCCACGTGCCAAGGGCGACATAGGAGTCTTCCTCGCATGTCTTTTAGATAATATGTACCTGGTCGAGCAATCTCGATGACTCGATACGGGCCTTCTCAGTTAGGATCCAGCGACCGAGTGGCTGTTCCGATGTTTTGCCTGAGTACCAAGTCACCAAGCTGAAAAGCCCTGAATTTGACCTTTGAATTATGACACCAGGCTATACGTTGTTGATAAGCCGCTGCTTGAATATGAGATATGTCCATTTTCTCTTCTAGGAGATTGAGGTGAAGTAATCGACTGCCACGTACTTTTCCCATAAGTAGTGGTCTGATTATATCAATTTCCCATTGAGCGAAAGGCCAAGGGTCGTCCATCGGCATCATTTGCTTAGACGGTAAATGAGGGACTGGAGAATATAGCAGACATTTGTCATATTTCTTTGAGAATTCGATAGCATCTGCCTTCGTAATGGGCCAATAGTATCCTTGCCTTGTTGCTTTGTATGCTAGAGATCGTCCATTGGGATGATTACCGCATGCCCCCGGTGTATTTCATCTAGAACACGGTGTGCTTCTTCTGGATGGAGACACCTTAAATATGGTAAAATAAAACTTTTACATAATAATTTTTCATTTCGTAAGATGTTCCTGGCAACACGATAGCGAATTTGTCAGGCTAATTTTTTTATCATCTGGGAGTCGTCCGCTTTGGAGATAAAGGATGATGGGGTCCATCCAACATAAAGATAAAAGCAATGCGATGACCTGCTCTGGAGTAACTTGATCGATACTTAGGATAGATAGATACTCGATAAGAACGACTCACGTCAGATCGGACTCAGGTGCAGAAGATAATTTTGCAAAGAATCTGCGAGCTTATTCTCCTTTTAAGGAATATGACTTATTTTATGTTTGTTCAATTTGAGCGAGCAAGATGAGTACCTACAATTTATACGAAGCCATCCGCTCTTCCTTTTCCTCGAATTTGTTGAGCACTTGATATACGACCAGCTGAGAGTCGCTATGAATGAGCAGGTTCCTTATTGCGAGCATATTTGCTAATTCAAGACCGACAATTAAGGCTTCATATTCTATTTCGTTATTTGAGACACGAAAGCCGAAGCGCAAAGCATATTGGAATTGTGATCCATCAGGAGCGATTAGGATTAATCCGGGTCCATTGCCAAAGGAGCATGATGATCTGCGTACGTAAAGCGACCAAGGTGCTTGCTTGCTCTCCAGCGGGTCATCACTGGAGGTAGAGAAAGTAGGGATCGAATATGTAAATTCGGCAATGAAGTCGACTATGGCTTGAGCCTTTACTGTGGTTTGTGATCAAAAAGTAATATCGTATTCGCCAAGCTCGATCACCCATTGTTGTTATCAGCGAATTAGCTAAATCTCCCAAGATCGCCATAATAGGAGCTGCATGGACATTCCTTCGATCTTGTACCGTGATTTCATAGCATGCCTGAGCTTCTTTCTAGTTCCCTCGAACTACCCCTACTCCGTTTGGAGTGGGGACCTTAACGCATAAGTAAAGAGGGTGTAGAGCTGCCTGTATCCAACATAATATGGTGAGTTAAATAATTTGATACCTTTAACGCTATGACGATAGAATCCTTATGAGGGAAATTGATTCCTTCAGCATCTTCGTGAGAGAAAGAGATTGGATGATGGCTTAAAACTTAACGTGCTGGATGATTTCTCCACCCAGTAAATATGCTAGGGCTTCTGGCATGCCTTTCGAGTATATACTTTCCTTGAGGCTTAAGAATCTCCTCCACAAGCTGGACCACTTGCAATGGTCCGAATTTCGCCCGCAGGTTCTGCATCTTCCTATGAAGGACGATGCTGTGGTAACTTTTTCCGTCGCGCTTGATGTTCATGATGTGCTGGGGTTTGAAGGAGGGTTAACCTGAGCTTGCGGTTGATTTAGAGAGTGTCTAGAAATTGCAGGTGCAGGTTGTAGTGGCGGTCCTTCTGGAGCTTGCTACGATTCGGGGAAATGCTGATCAAATCGATTGGATAGGGTTTGAAGTCCAGCTTTAAAAGTGAGGATTACATCCCCGACGAAGCGCATTACCTCATCGTAGCCACAGGATATTTCTTGGAATGGATTTTGCACGAGTTGACTAGACTTCGCTGGAGGAATCCATGTCGAAGCAGCCTGAGGGAGGTCGGGGAGTTGGCTCAGGGATGTCTGGTGGTGGTAACGTTTGCTTTGAGGTGGAAGGATGAGTCATTTTCTTAGGAGGCATAGTGGGAGGTGACAATTTGTAATGAGAACAAATTGAATACTCGTTCCCACAGACGACGTCAATCTGTTGACGTCAGATTTTGATAATAGGTTCTTTCAGATTATATGCCTTCTTAAAAGTGAGCTCTCCTCCACACCTGAAGGCCAAAGAAGAAAACTAAGGGTGGCTGGCGATTGGCCATTGGCCTTCCGAAGTTTAAGTTAGAGGTGACTTGATAGTAAGATGAACTGTAAAACATAGGCTTAGAGATTGTGTACCTTTACTATCTGTGGGGCCATCTATTTATACAGATCCGGGTGGTCCAGTCTGTTACGTAAGCTGTTAAGATCACTGCTAATTTCAGGGGATAATGTACTTATCTTGTTAATCCTTAGATAAGGGGATGGCCTAACCACTCTAGACGTCTAGCTGATTACCTCTCTTGATGGAGATGTTCGGAGCTATGAATAGAAGCAAGCCAAAACTGGCCTATATGGGTTGCTGGTACTATGAGACGAGGGACGTCCTTGCCAGAGACCAAATACCAGAGACCAGGGCTGCTCACATGATGGGAGCTGCTCACATGAAGGGAGTTACTCATATGACGGGAGCTGATCACATAACGGGGGCTGCTCATATGATAGGAGTTATTCATACGATGGGAGCTGCTCATATAATAGGGGCTGCTCATAAAACGGGGGTTGTTCACATAACGGGGGCTGCTCATATGATGGGAGCTGCTTATATGACGGGAGCTGCTCACATGACGAGAGCTACTCATATGATGGGAGCTGACCAAGAGCAGAGTTGCTTGCATGACGGGGCGTATAGGCAGTTGCAGGTCTGAGTGATATACAAGATGTGAGCAGGAAGGCTCGCTAGTCGGATGGTTTGGTCACGACTTTTATGGAGAGACGCTCGCTGGTTGCATATATTTTATACTTCTTCGACAACCAACTTTATTCTATAACATTTCTAATTCCGGTTTAGCACTATATAAGGGCTTGTAATTGCGGGATTAAGGTAGAGCAAGGAGTCTAAACACTTAGAGAGGGTTTTAGAGAGAAAACACTAGGGTTTTTGTTCTTTGGGGTTTTGATTTGGTAAGTGATCCATCTCTTGTAACTTTGTTTTCATAGTAGAATTGTCTCTTTACGCGGTGTTTTTTTCCGCAAGGGTTTTTCCACGTAAAACTTGTGTGTTCTCTGGTTCACTTTATTTATCCGATTATGATTGCCTTGTTTAATTCTTCTTTGAGTTGCTTTTACCAGTCTCAACAAGTGGTATTAGAGCATACATTGGGAATCAATTAAAATCTGAGACAATGCATCGATGACTTCAAGTATGAAGTTTGATATTGAAAAGTTCATAGGAAAAATAACTTCGAACTATGGAAGGTGAAGAAGGACTTTCTAGTTCATCAAGGTTTGGATGATGCATTCCTTGTGAAGGATAAGTAACCGAACTCTATAAAGGAAGAAGAGCTAAACAAACTGGATCCGAGGGCAAAAACCTCTATCTAATTGTGCCTATAAGATGAGGTCCTTTATAATGTTCTCAGAGAGAAGATTTTCATAGGGACATGGGCAAAGTTAGAGAGTCTTTATGCTACGAAGTCTCTCTCAAATCATTTGTACTTGAAGCTATAATTTTATAATTTGAGAATGGTGGAGGGGGATGATGTTAATGAACACGTTAGTCACTTCAATATGATAATTTACCAATTGTTAGATGTGGAGGAGACAATCAAAGAAGAAGACCAAGCTCTTATTATGTTGAATTCTTTACCAGATTCATATGAGAATCTTGTAGAAACTTTATGCCACAATAGGGATACTATTAATTTTGATAGCGTTATCTCAGCCCTTCAATAGAGGTAATTGAGAAAGAAAAGCAACGGTGAAGGTACCTGTACAGATGCGCTGGTAATAAGGGGGAGGAATTCTGAACAGGAGAATGAAGACTTCACGATCTAGGTCCAAATCTAAGGGCAAGGGCAAGATGAAGTGTTGGAAGTATGGAAAGATGGGACAAATGAATGACTGCAAATTTAAGAAATCGGATAGATCTTCAAAGGAGGCTAACACAACGGAATCCAATGTGGAGGCGGGTGGTTCTGCCGTATTGACGACATCCAAATTCGGGCATCTCAGCAATGAGTGGATTTTGGATACGGGGCTTTGTACCATATGACCCCTCATATGAGTTGGTTCACCAGTTACAGTGAGTGTGATGATGGTCAAGTGTTTATGGGTAATGATAATGCCTATAACGTGGTTGGTGTTGGATCGGGGCGCATCAAGATATTTGATGACATGGAGAGTATCTTAACTGATGTGAAACACATTCCTAAGTTAAAGAAGAATTTGATATCTTCAAGGGCTTTTGAGGAACTTGGGTGAAAATTCACCAGGTTTGATCGTGTCTTAAAAGTGTTAAAGGGGCACTCATTGTGATGAAAGTACAGCAAAGTGAAAACCTTTAAAGGTTGATTGAGAGTACTTCATTGGGTAGAGCTGCAACATCTATAATGGATTCCATATCGGCACATATGTGGCACACGCACTTAGGCTACATGAGTGAGTGGGGTATGCAGGTACTTTCTAATCGTTATTTCATTTCTGTATTTACAAGTGTTGATTTCAATATATAAGAATATTGTATATATGGTAAACAATCACGATTGTCTTTTAAGTCGGGAAATCATGTATGTAAGAGGGTGCTTGATTATGTGCATTCCGATATATGGGGGCCATTGCCCGTGGTTTCTGGTGGAGGATCGTCATGGTTTATAACTTTCATTGATGATTATTTTAGAAAGGTGTGAGTTTACTTTCTGAAAAATAAATTCGAGGTTCTAGCCACTTTCAAGTAGTGGAATGTGATGGTAGAAAAACAATGAGAGCAAAAGGTAAACATTTTGAGGACAAATATGGGTGGGGAATTCACTTCTGAAAAATTTAATCAGTTTTGTAAAGATAAGAAAATTATGAAATACAACACAATGAGGCATATACCAAAGAAGGATGGTGTAGCTGAACATATGGATCAGATTCTCATATAGAAGGCCCGATGTATGATAAGTAATACTGGGTTGGGTAAGGATCTATGGGCTGAGGCCGTTAACAAGGCTTGTTACTTGGTGAATCGGTCTTCTTCTTCAACTAATGATTGTAAGATTTCATAAAAAATTTGGAGTGGTCAGCAGGTACACTACTCAAGGCTACGAGTATTTGGTTATGATGCTTACTCTCATATACCATCAGTTGAGAAAGATAAGTAAAAAATTAGTAATCATCTACATATAGACATATAATTGCTCCTTCATTACTAAAAAGTTTGAATACACGCATTTATCGTATTTATCGATTTTAAAGGGATATGAGGTGATTATTTATCCAACTTTCATGTCATTGTTTAGGTACCTGTTTAAGTCCATATAGTGACCTGATCATTTTGTGCACTTTACTTTTTTGTCACAGAATTATAAATCCTTTTAGTTGCTCCATATATACCTTTTCATCAAGGTCACTATTTAGAGAAGTTCTCTTTACATCTATGTAATTAATTTCTAGTTTATAGATGGATACTGTTTACACCTGTTTTGATATTGTTAGATTAGACAGTTCAGAAGATGCCACATGACAACACTATCTTAGTTATGATGAAAAGGAAATCTTTGTAGCTTTTAAAACGGTCAAAATGACCATTAAAATGATGAAACCATTTGTTAAAACAACAAGATTGGATGTAAAGACTAATAATGGAACGACCGTCACCGCCGGAGGAACAAAAATCGTGAGAGGCCAGATTGGCCATCGCCATGAGAGTCATTGGACAAGCAAATGAATGAGAAAAGGGAACCATTACATACACGTGATAAAATTAAAATTAAAATTTAAAAGATAAGAATGTGAGTGGAGATTGTAGAGTAACGATTACAAATATCTCTCTAGTATAACAATAATACAAAGTGACTGTTAAATACATATGAAAAGATATAAGTGACCATAGTAATATAAATGGGTTGAAATACTAAGCACAATTATATAATATTGTTAGAGATAATATTTTCTTGCACACGTGGCAGAATGTGAGATGCCACACTTATATAAGGACTTGAGAGAAGCATGTGCGATCATGCGACCAACTAAAGTGGTGACATGCACCAAGATACATGACAAAAAGTAATTAGCCTCACATAGCTAAGCACTTGTTGATTATGTGAAGATCATGCGATTAACTTTGAATAAAGAATGTAATCAGCCATGTCTCCTAAGTGGTTAACTCATTGCGAGAAGATTATGGAAAACGAGCATTAAGATGGAAACATAATCGCACACACCTACTGAAGATTGATTTCAAATACAACTCTCTAGCAACTACCTTGCAAACTTATAAATACAACAAAGAACAAAGAGCTCCAAGCTTACGCCACTCCAACATAGCACTACTCTTTTAACGTAATGCTACCCATCCTTAATTCGTTATGGATATTTATCTGAGTTTGTATTCAATATAACTCCTCCACTGTTAGATCGTATAATGCTGTAAACTAGCCTAGATTGATTAAATTAGTAGTTAGCTTGCTATCATATGTCTGCTGTTATGTTGTTAAACCTTTAAAACGATCTCTAAGTATCAAATAAAAGGCTAGCAATTGTTCTTGCCTACGTGTTGAGAGATTTTGTCAACCATCTTGTCATGAGGTTCGATTTGAGTGATGAACAAACCGCTATTAACCGCAGTTATCTTACCACGTAGTTTGATTCAAACGTCGAATATGTTGTCGAATCACAAAAATCTTACTTGTGTAGTAAGGTCCCAAGAATCAAATAGATAATCATTCTATAAGTATCTCACTTACGACGTTTAGCTCTAAGTGATGAACAGATTGTCACCCCCATAACTTTGTCACCCATGAACTACATGGTTGAGTAATGAATGATCAATCGTCTATTCACAACTGACTCGCTCATAAAGCTTAAGCCACATAGGGTGATAAATGAATTGTCATTTTTTATGACCATCTAGCCATGAGGGCCAGCTGTACGATGATCAGATTGTTGAAGATCCGCCTACCGTCGACCATCTCGCCATGAAACTCAGTCCTGAGTAACAAATAAGCAATCACCCAATAACCACCTCGCTATGAATCCAGCCATCCAAAAAAAAAAAAGGAGTTATCTTGCTCGTGGTTTATAAGAGTTATCTTGCCTGTGGTTTGTGGTGGAGGATCGTCATGGTTTATAACTTTCATTGATGATTATTTTAGAAATGTGTGAGTTTACTTTCTGAAAAATAAATTCAAGGTTCTATCCACTTTCAAGTAGTGGAAGGTGATGGTAGAAAAATAATGAGAGCAAAAGGTAAACATTTTGAGGACAAATATGGGTGGGGAATTCACTTCTGGAAAATTTAATTAGTTTTGTAAAGATAAGGAAATTATGAAATACAACACAATGAGGCATATACCAAACAAGGATGGTGTAGCTGAACGTATGGATCAGATTCTCATAGAGAAGGCCCGATGTATGATAAGTAATGCTGGGTTGGGTAAGGATCTATGGGTTGAGGCCGTTAACAAGGTTTGTTACTTGGTGAATCGGTCTTCTTCTTCAACTAACGATTGTAAGATTTTATAAAAAATTTGGAGAGGTTAGCAGGTAGACTACTCAGGGCTACGAGTATTTGGTTATGATGCTTACTCTCATATACCGTCAGTTGAGAAAGATAAGTAAAAAATTAGTAATCATCTACATATAGACATATAATTGCTCCTTCATTACTAAAAAAGTTTGAATACACGCATTTATCGTATTTATCGATTTTAAAGGGATATGAGGTGATTATTTATCCAACTTTTCATGTCATTGTTTAGGTACCTGTTTAAGTCCATATAGTGACCTGCTCATTTTGTGCACTTTACTTTTTTGTCACGGAATTATAAATCCTTTTAGTTGCTCCATATATACCTTTTCATCAAGGTCACTATTTAGAGAAGTTCTCTTTACATCTATATAATTAATTTCTAGTTTATAGATGGATACTGTTTACACTTGTTTTGATATTGTTAGATTAGACAGTTCAGAAGTTGCCACATGACAACACTATCTTAGTTATGATGAAAAGGAAATCTTTGTGGCTTTTAAAACGGTCAAAATGACCATTAAAATGATGAAACCATTTGTTAAAATAACAGGATTGGCTGTAAAGACAGATAATGGAACGACCGTCACCGCCGGAGGAACAAAAATCGTGAGAGGCCAGATTAGTTCTAAGTAATGAACAGATTGTCACCCCCATAACTTTGTCACCCATGAACTACATGGCTAAGTAATGAATGATCAATCGTCTATTCACAACTGACTCGCTCACAAAGCTTAAGCCATATAGGGTGATAAATGAATTGTCATTTTCGATGACCATCTAGCCATGAGCCCTAGCTGTACGATGAGCAGATTGTTGAAGATCCGCCCACCGTCGATCGTCTCGCCATGAAACTCAGTCCTAAGTAACAAACAAGCAATCACCCAATGACCACCTTGCTATGAAGCCAGCCATACAAAAAAAAAACAACCATTCCCGCGCGCGTACCACGATTTGTCTGGAATAATCAAGCTTAGCCATGTGAAAAACAAATTATCATCCTAATGGCCCTCTAGCCACGGAGCTAAATAAAAAGGTGATCCAATCTTCATGCTCAACGACCTCTTTGCCTACGAAGCTTGGTACTTTAGCAGAAGAAGAATAGATTGTCGTTATTTATCCTTTTATTTTTTTCTCTTTTATTTACTTTTCAGTCGATTGTACTTATATTTAGACATATTAATATTATCGGCTTAGGCCTCATTTTGTTTCTTTTAGCAATATTATGTTATCGTTGAACGATGTTAGCTATCACATGCTTAATTGAAAGTCCTTTGTCTAAGGGCAAAAGAGCTCATTAGAAGGACAAATCCTTTAATCGCCCGACTCTTTGTAATCGATGATTTGATAGACAAATAATCTGCACATATTCAGTCTTAATCGGTCTATTCTATTGCTTTAGGTCACAAGGTGTTCGATTCGATTTGAGCTAAATTTTACTTTGACAAGCTCATCATATACACGTCATATGAACGACCAAATTTATACCAAACATTATCTTTTGGCATGATGGGTGGGACACATGTGCTAGCATTCGTGCAATATTATAACAATATGGTTAGAAGATCTAAGAGGCTTAGTGAAGAACCAAAAAATTTAGAAGAGCAGCATTTGCAGGAGGACGAGCCTATAAAGGCAAAAAACTCCAACACTTGTATCGTTTGAGATCGGATTTTTTTTTTCAATAAAAAAAAACATTACGCTCAACTTTAAAAGTAAAAGAGAAAAAAAAAAAAACTTTGTAGCTGATGGCTAGTTAAATTAAAATTTCCATGAATGATTTTACGATCGACAATCAATTTGACCAGGATTTTCGCTATGATAGAAATACTGGGAGGCAATACATTGTTTTTGTCGAATAGCGAGGGGGGGGGGGGGGGGGGGGGGTCGATTTTTGCAATATAAAGCTCACGCCGAATAGCCTGGGGAGGCAAACCCCTATGCCTTCGGTTCCTCCATTTCTGAATCTTATGGCTTACGATCCATAAGTAGCTACGTAACCACATCCGAAAATTTAGATTGATAACCGCCCATTTGTGGTCAATTCTATCATGGCCGACATAGCCAATAAGAGGTTCTAAAACAAAAGCTTATGCAAAGCAATTTTAGAAGTGATTTGTAGTTGTCACATGGAGCCACCATCATGATTCAACATCTTCATATTCTTTGAATGCAAAGAGATGTGGGGGGCAATGTTTACACCCAATCTTATATTGTCAAATTAGATGGCTCAAAGATGCCACGTGGCGGTGCTATCTCAATTAAGATGAAGAAGAGATCTATCTAGCGGTTAAATGGTGAAAATAGTTGTTAAAACAATGAAAACAACTATTAAAATGATAAAATATACTGTTAAAATGATGAAATTGGTAATAAAGACCAATGACAGATAACGATCAGAGGACGAAGGATCGTGAAAGGCTAGGTAAAATGTTGCCATGAGACACATGTCAGATAAGTAAATAGATGAGAAAATGGAACCACCACACGTACATATAATGAAATTGAAATTCAAATTTAAAAGCTAAGGATGTGAGTGAAGATTGTGGAGTAATGATTATAAAGATCTTTTTAGCATAGCCATAAATGTAAAGTAATTTCCATCTATATATGGCAAGATATGAGTGACTATAGTTATAAAAATGACTTGAACTAGTGAGCACAATCATTAACTTGTTGGAGGCAATATTTTCTTACAAACATGGTAGAATGTGAGAGGTCACACTTGCATAAAGACTTGAGAGAACCACACATGACCATGTAACAAGCTAAAGTGGTGACATGCTCCAGGGCATATGGCGGAACATAATTGGGCATGTGTACTTAATTACTGGTTGATTATGCAAAGACCATGCAATTAACTCTAAAGAAAGAATATAATCAGCCACATCTCCTAAATGGTTGGCGGATTGTGAGACAATCATGGAAAATGAGCTTAAAGATAAAAATGTAGAACCGATCACATCTGCTAGTTGGCTGATTGATTAAGAGAAGATTGGGGAGATTAATTTTAAATACAAGTCTCTAGTAATCACCTTGTGAGCCTATAAATACAATAAAGAACAAAGAGCTCCAAGATCACGCCTTTTTAACACAACACTACTCTTTCAATGCAATGTTGCCTATCCTTTGTTCGCCTTGAACATTGATCTTAGTTTTTATTCAATCTAATTTCTCCACTATTAACTGGCACGATGCTACAAACTAGCTCAGATTGATTAGATTAGAATCAGTTAGGTTGCCACCCTTCGCAGTCACACCACTGGACATCTGGGAAGTTTCTAAGCCTTGAACTGAAGGCTAGTAGGGCCTTCTTACCTACATGCTTAGAGATTCCATTGTCCATCTCGCCACTAGGTTCGATTCGAGCGATGAACAAACCGCAGCTAACCATGGTAGTCTCACCATGGAGTTCAATTTGGATGTCAATGAGGTTATTGAATCATGACAATCTTGCTTATGGAGTGAGGTCTTGAGTATCGAATAGATAGACATTCTACGACATTTAGTTCCAAGTGATGAACAGATTATCACCCCACCGACCTTCTCATCCACTAAGTACGTGGTTGAGTAATGAATGGTTTATATCTAATTACGACCAATTCGCCCATGAAGCTCAGCCATGCAAGGTAATGAATAGATTGTCATTTCCGACAACCATCTAGCTATGAAGCTCGAATGTACTATGAACGAATTGTCAAAGATCTGCCTGCCATTGACCGTCTCATCATGAAACCTAGTCTTGAGTAACAAATAGATAGTGACCCCAATGACTTCCTTGCCACGAAGTTAGCAGTGTAACGAACAAATGACCATTCCTACGAACCAAGATTGTCTTGCATAATGAAGTCTAGCCATGTGATGAATAGATTGTCATCCCCGATGACTGTCTAGCCATGAAGCTAGCTAAACAGGAGATCAATCCTTCATACTTTTAAGCCTTCTTGCTTATTAAGCTAGTATTTTACCAGACTTACCAGTGGACAAATAGATTTTCATTAGTTATCATTTCATTTTTCTTTTATTTACTTTTAAGCTGATTGTATTTAGTTTAAACATATTAATATTATTGGCTTCAATATTGTTTTACTTCTTTTAACAATATTATATTGTTATTGAACGGTGTAAACTATTACGTGCTTAATTGAAAGTCTTTTCTAAAAAAAAAAAAAATCATTAGAAGGACAAACACTCACCTTCACCAATTGCCTGATTCTTCCTAATTAGTAGTTGGATAGACAAACAATCTGCACAATCCTTTCTTAATCGGCCTATTCCAATGCCTTGGGACAAGGCGTTAAGTTTGATTCAATCTACATATGGCTTTGGCATGCTGAGATGTACGAATCACACGAATGACAAAATTTGAACCAAACATCATCTTTTGGCCTGCTTGTGGGATGTGTGTACTGGCATCTATACAATGGGAGAGGATTAGCTATTACTTGGGTAACAACACCTTAGTGAGTGTTATTACCTTAACCGTGTGGGGCCCACCTTGATATATTTATTGTATATCCATGCTATCCAAATGTTTTCCCATCTAATTTAGGATGCGATCCCAAACCTTAAGAAGATTCAAATCTTAGGTGGACCACACAACTAGAAACAGGAATGAATGACCATTAAAAACCTTTCGTCGGCGACAAAAGTTTTGGATCAATTTGATCTTTGTATTTTTCCTTCATCCAAGTCTTTTTGACATTATTAACAGGTTGGATGGCAAATAAACATTACAAAAGCCTTTTTGTGGGCACTTTTGGAATTTTTAATGGTGCGGCACTCAATCCCACAATTTCATGTGGTGTGGTCCACCTGAGATTTGGATCTGCTTAATTTTGGGTAAACATCCTAAAATGAGCTAGAGAGACGGATGGACGGCATGGACATACAACACATCATCAATTTGGGCCCATGGTAAGAGTAACACCCACTAAGATGTTACCCGCCTAACACCTAATCCACTCTCCTATGCAATAATATAACAATATGGTTAGAAGGTCCGATAGACTTAATGAAGGTATGAAAGATCTAAAAGAGCAGCATGTGTAAGAGGACAACATTTGAGATTATATTTTCCTTAAAAACTTTATTGTCAACTCGAAGAAAGTAGAAGAAATTTTTTTTAAGGCCGCAACTAGTTAGATTAAAACCTCCTTGACCAACTTAATGGTTAGAATGGTCAACTTAACGACCAAAATAACCATCCCAACGGCCAATTTAATCATGATTTTCCCTATGATGGAAACCCTTTTCCAGCAATTTTGTGACTAAGAAACAGTAAGCCGTCTCTCTTGAGCTAGCGAAATGTGAGCATCAACCTACAAAATCAAAATCTTCACATTGAAAAAACTTTGTAATATACACTCCTAAACTTCTTTACATTTTGCAATTTCTGTAGATTTTCTAGATCACCTCTGTTATATACTCAAAATAAGAGAACTTGTGACAGATTTGAGAAAATAATAGAAAAAAAGGTTAGATATAGGATATTATGGTTGCTTGTGGAGTGATCCAAAGTTGTATTTTATAGATATGAAATGAACACAATGGGGCCTTTTATGAATAGACGAGCACTTTGGTAATTTCTTTTCATTTAATTAAAACTGCTGACTAAAATTTGAATCCAAAATTGCTCTGCTCACCAAGAGTCACCAAAGTTCACAACTAACAATCATCAAGAGATACACTCAAAACTTCCTTATTATGACACACACACACACACACAAAAAAAAAAAAAAAAACACAGACACAGAAAATGGGAGATAGTGCCTGATGGGAGCGAATTAGCTGTTACCCGGGGTAACAGCTTAGTGAGTGTTACCCTAACCGTGTGGGGCCCACCTTGATGTACTTTTTGTATATCCACTCCGTCCATCTGTTTTCCTCTATCATTTTAGGACATGATTACAAACCTCAAGAAGATTCAAATCTTAGGTAAACCATACCACTAGAAACAATGATGAATAACCATTAAAAACGTTTTATGGGCCACAAGAGTTTTGGATCAAGCTGATATTTGTATTTTCCCTTCATCCAGATTTGTTTTGACATCATCAACGGGTTGGATGAAAATTAAATATTATGAAAACCTTATGATGGGCCCTTTTGAATTTTTAATGTTGAGATACTCAATCACCACTGTTTACTGTTTTATGGTCCATCTGAGATTTGAATCTGCTTAATTTTTGGCAAGGGTTTCTAAAATGATCTGTAGAAATGGATGGATGGCGTAGATATACAATACATCATCAAGGTGGGCCCCACGGCATGCATATAACAGCCCAGTCGCGCCGTGCCTTATGGACCTAGACCAAAAGTCACACTGATAATGTGATAGTAACCATCTGATTTTCCTTCCAAATTTGGACCACTCATCATTTTATTATCAGCCATCTACTCATTGGACACCGATTGGATGGTTATGATTGCTTGATAAGTGTAATTTGGGATAGATAGCCCACAAATGTGCCCCACAATTCAAATTGTGTGGATAGGTCTATATGCGGGCAACATTCCAGAAGGATTGAGTCACCACCATCTTCAAAATGATATGGTGAACTGTCACATGAGTCTAGTCCTTCATTCTTCACATTTTTATTGTTGGACTTTTTGGAATGAAAATGAAAGATTGGACCATTTACCAGTAAAATAAATAAAAAAATAAAAAAAAAGAGGAGGAAAAATAACGGTAAGCCATGGGCTTATATACCTTAAAATGAGAGAGAAGGGATGAACGGTGTGGATAAACAGATACATCATGGTGGCCCCCAAGCAGATCTGTCCATTCCTTCTTAGAGTCGGGCAGGGGCTGGACCCAATTCACCTCTTGGCAAAGGTCAAATAAACATCAACCCAATCCCATCCCAATCTGCAATGTAGCCAAAAGTTGAGCCCAGCCCACCTGTTTAGTTTTGGCCCTTTGATTTGAGTCACAAAAATCAAAATGATCCTCTTAGTGGGTTTTATGCAGGGCTGTAATCTTGGACCAAGAAAATAGACAGCCTAACCTTATCTTGATACTGGCCCCACATGAAATTGATCAATTACCAATGAGGCAACTGATGGATTGATTCACGGCCTGCAAGTCATGTCTAGGTAATCTGGGCCCCTAACATTTACAAATGGGCCTCAACCTTGGCTCTGCCACACTCCAACAAAATTGGCATCAAACAAATGCACAACTAAATGAGCTGAGTGAAATCAAAACCTTGACTCCATGCATGCCTGTCCTCCAATGGATAGCATCTTGACTTTTCAGCTACCGATGAAGAATAAAAAGGCTAAAAGAAAAAGAGACTAAAATACTTAAAAACGTTTTTAGTAAAAATGTAATTTATAATTATTTGTTAACCAAACTTACTTGTATTAGATAAGTAACTTGACTGCTGCCATAAGTAGAAAAAGTTACTTATGTGATTGCATCCAAACAAGCCCTAAGATGATTTCCAATAAATCCATAGACAATTCCAATGCCATCAATTTACAATCAAATGCATGCAATGAATGCTTTCCCATTGCCATTATTGTTTTAAGGAGTTCCCCTGTACAATTTCCAATATGGTAGAATGTGAAAAAACATCAAAGAAACTGGACATAAAACAAAGAAATCCAATGCCGGTAAGGCTGGTGATCTCTAATAGTTTGCAAGGTTTTTCCATAACGAAGTCTTTGTATCCTTTTTCGGCTAATATTTTTGGTTTCTGCGGGCAAGAGATTTATAACTCAATTCGTCTTTGTTTGGACTTCCCTGTTCTTCCCACATGGTGAAATGACCCTAATCATGGAATTTTGTCATGCGGTTTTTAACAAGCTGAAGATAGCCATGCAAGAGAGAAAATTGGGAGAGTTTGACTTAGAGGAGACCATGTCGGCCACCACACACGTACTATAACAAAACAGAAAGAATGTGGTTAAAGATGTCTTTTCTGCCGACGAAGAACGAGTATGGTCTACCATAAACATATTGAGACACTCATAGCTCACATCCAGGTGGAGGGACAATTACAACTCACACCATAAATGCCCCCTTATGGGAGAATATGTTCCGGTGGCATATTTGCTACTTCCGAAATTCAAACACAGGACCTTTCGCTTTGTAACCATGATAAACAACCACTTTCTCTAAAAGTTAGAGGATGACATATCAATTTATATCAAGGGCCTACAACACCTACATGGGTGGTTAATTGAACCTAGGTAGAGCTAGGAGATCATCCAAATTGGTCTTTTGGACACACTGAAATCATGAATAAATAAATAGACATGGTCACCCACGTAGAAGCCATGTAGAAAGTGTTTTTTTTTTTTTTTTTTTTAACGAATCCTTTCATTTCAAGTAATTGATAGGTCGCACAATAGTAAATAGTATTCGATGAAAGAAACATAACATACAACACATTTAAATTGGTCACTGAGATTCTGATAAACAAACTCAACCGTCTGATCAGACTGATTTTCAGACTATGCTCCATTCACAATTTTGTTTGTTTGGATTAGCAATGCATGTGTGGTAGGCGGAACAGAAGATGTTCAAATGGGATTCTAAGACTTTTTAACATGAAAATAGAAGAAGGGGCGATTTCTAATAAATATTTAAATGGAAAAAGGACAAGAAAAAGAAAAACTTGTAGCAATGCTCTCATTAGGAGAAATAAATCAGATCTTTTACAAAAGAAGTAGACATATGGAGGACTACTTGTGGCTAATTGAAGCTATGCAGGCCAGGATCATCAAATTGGCCCTTGTTTAACAGATACGGTCAGGTGTCATCTTGTGTGCAGTTTAGAAGAGTGTGAGGGACTAGGCCGTTTTTGGTTCTTCATGTAGTGCAGTAGTGTATGTGTTAGGGCCTAGGAAGATTACGTATATTTATATATGTATCGCGGCACATACTATAGATAGCTATTTAAATGGATTCATATTATTTGTTTAAGATCAACAAATCTCACAGATGTGATCTCATCTCTTCTATATGTTCTTGTTATTGCCAATGAAATAAATAAATTACGGTTTCTATAGTGTAGATCCTCGTGCATAATAATATGCATATAACATCTAGAGTTGCTGAGAGAACTCTAGAAAATGATAGAAACGGAAACATGCAGAGAGTAGTTTAGATATAGGGTTCTGCCAAAACTCTTTCAGCCTTATAGGTTGGGTCTGGTTTAAAAAATTTATCGTAGTTAGCAAGCGGGCAAAGCTCTAGTCAATCTCGATGGTGTGCAGCTTGGGTAGGCCATGAGAAATAGTAATGTACACACATATTCAATCATACAATATTGATTAATCTACTTCATAATTTCTTAATGGACTGGGATTAGGCTTAAAAAAAAAATTAATTGGGTCAAGCTCTAAGCATAAAAAGTAAGCTCAGGTATTAAAAGTTTGGCCCATTTCTTTTGGACCTGGACCATGGTTAGCAGTTTGGCATATGGCAAAAAAATGATAAAAAAATTCTCCACGAAATAGGAGATGAAAGAAATTAGAGATGGATGTGTTCAAACATAATACGGTTTTAACCAAACTGTTTGGAACTAAACAATGCCTCAGGAGCCCAGGCAGTGCCTTTCTAAAGAAGAAATTACACTACTGCCTTTGTTTTTTTATTCTTTACAAAGTGGAGAATCCTGAATTGTTGGGCGCACGTGGTATGTATTTAACAACCAACCTGTCCAACGGGTGCACACCAACATGAATATTAGGCGAACCAAAAATATTGGGGATCCAATCACAAGGTATGACCGAATCCATAAAAAATAATATACACCGCTCAAAACATCCAAATTGAAGTGTGGGCCATCTGATGTTTCATGAGATCATCATGGTAGGGTGCATATGTTGGATGGCTTAGATGTTATACACATATCACGTGGGAGCCACAAGTATTGGCTTTGACTAATTTTTAAAGAAAAAAATTGAATAAGGGCATTTTTGTAATTTCCTTCCTTAGAAAGCACTGCCTTTTATGAGATGATTCTTAATAGACCATACAAATTGGAATCATTTACCATTGATATTCTCCTTCTTCTTTTCTCGCCCTTCCATTTACACACATCTTTCTATTTTCGCTTCACAATCCATAATCAGATTGATTTTACCTTTAGGAAAAAGATTTCAATTGCTACAACTATATGATTGACACATTATATGGTGACTGGTTCCTTGGATATTGATAATACAAAGCAATGAGATAGTTATAAGTTTTATAGTTTCTAACCATCGAGGCATTATTCGGTAAAATGTTGATTCCTAAGAAATTTTACAGTAATATTCCCATTTAAAATTTTCAAGAAATGTAGGTATAAAATGGAGAATTTAAATATCTATGTGAGGGAAGTTGAAAAGATACTTTATATTTGAAAGAAAAAGTTGCGCCATGAATGCCTATGTCATGTGGAATAAGTATAAATGGGTATTTTTATGTTTTATATGTAAGGAACCATAGTTAAACTGTGTTTTCTGAATTTACACAAGACAGAATGTTTTCTCAAGAAATGATGAATATTTATACTACATATAAAGGGTGGAATGCACATTCTTTTCACTAATGAGGAAGGAACGACTTCATCTGACATCCACTGCATCAATTAGGAGCACCACCCTGCATTTGGACCCACACAAAAATCATGCCGATTCAACACTCAAGTAGGCCACACCATGTGAAACAGTTGAGATGTGATGCCTAAAATAGTTCAAATTGGGCTGCGGGTCTACCGTGCTGTGAATATGCAATCTAATCGACTTATCTGGTATTCTCCACAAGGATTAATGGATTTCTTGAAAATAAGACATTTCAATACCGACGTTGATCAAACTACGTGAATGTAAAGGTTTTAGTAATGATTTTTACATGGCTCTCTGGAAAACCCCATTAAGTCTTTGGATTTCACTGGAATTTTTTATTCATGGTGAAAATATGACAACCCGTTTGATGGCTGGGGTGGATTTGATGCATGATTGTCTCACACAGTGATTAATTAGCACAAGTCAGGCCCTCCAAGTGCCTACACAATTCAGGCCATGGCAATCTTTTATCTCTCTTCTTTCCTATTTTCATGTGCATTGTGCGTGCAATATGCACATGGAAATGAGAGAGTGAGAGAGAGAGAGAGAGAGAGAGAGAGAGAGAGATCGAGATCTAGGAGAGGACGTGGAAGGAAATGGGCTACACACGGAGCAAAAGAGAGAGCTGGAGTATTTCAATGCCACGCAACCCAACTCCACTTCTGGCATGACCTACTCAAGCTTTAGCTCGGTTTCATTTTTTGAATTAAATGTTCTAATATAAACTTGCGCAATAAATGTAGAGAGTAAATATTACAAATTCATTATAGTGGTCCCTACAACCTCTATTGCATGGGCTCCCTAGCCATTGGCCTCATCCCGAGTAGCTACATTGCAATGAGGAGGAGAACAGTAGGAGCAAGCTACTTGCATAAAATATTTTAGTTAAAAAAAAGAAGCTCATGTTACTTGGGGAAAAGTCTACTCTAATCCAATTAATAAGAGCCTTTTTTCAATAAGAGTAGTTCTAATAAGTTCTTTTTGCTTTAACTTTTGTTTTAAATAAGCTTCTTTAGTAAAATCATTTTTTCAAAATCAATTTGGATGGTTAATCATGCTCTCTCTCTCTCTCTCTCTCTCTCTCTCTCTCTCTCTTCCTTCAGTATGGGTTGCTCATCATGTGGGCCTACTTCAGAGAGATAGTAAAGAGAAGAAAAGAAGGCAAGAAGGGAATTACTTAAAAAGTTAAAGGATAAACTTATATAAAAAAATTAGCAAAGATGTCTACTTGTTTAAGCCTAATAAGCTCTTTTTAAAAAACTCACCTCTCCCCAACTTATAAAATCAAAACTTATTTACAATTTTTTAAACAAGTAAGCCTTCTAATTAGACTTTTATCAAACAATCTAATTTTCTTTTAGAAAAAATAAGTCCATAAACTCTTATTTGTAGATATGCCAAACGCTCCCTTAGATAAATGGCTCCTAATTAGATGAATACTTTAAATTAATTGTGGGGGCAAAATGCCCGCAAGCTTCTCCGGCTGTAAACGGTAGAGATATTTGCTACCAGGAGACGGGACTCTTGGGCGTTGCCAGCCTTATCCTGACATGGCCAGTTACAGACCATCGAAAGCCCCGTTGAGGACGTCATACGGCTATGCACCCATACTCATCGATTTGGAGGACATCCAACAGTAAGCAATTAATGCACCTTAAAGTAGTTATCTGTGATAATGATTTAACATCGTACAAGGAAACTCCGCGTACAAGGTAAACTCTGAGCCCAAAATTTAAGCATATCTAAATCTCAAGTGGAACATGCCACATGAAACAGTGGAAATAATGATTTCCACCATTGAAACCTTTCCAGGCCCCACATTGATGTTTATTTGTCATCCAACCTGTTCATAAGATCACATGGACATGGATGAAGGGAAAACAAAAATATCAGCTTGATCCAAAACTACTGTGTCCTCAGAGAATTTTTCAATGGTAGATATTCAGTTCACACTTTTCCTGTGGTGTGGTCCACTTTAGATTTGTATTTCCTTCATTTTTTGGCACCATAACTTAAATCATCTTTTAAGATGGATGGACGGAGTGGATAAAATACATAAATCACGGTGGGCAGCGTGCGGAGTTACTCACTACGCAATCCGCTTCTGTCCAAGGGCGAGACTCCAGTCCGTTCGAGCCTCGGGTCCCATGATGGTACACAACTCAAAATCAGAGTCAGAACGACCCTGAATATCCAACTGTCTGCTATTAAATGGATGGCTAAAAAATCAGGTGGTTTAATTGTGGCATTGCATTGGGCTCGGCCTGTGTGCTATCTGGACTGATTCGCTTTCGAGGCGGGTTCTGGCCAAGCTCTATGTGTAGCGGGTCAGGCTCCATCTGAAAATGCAACCTGTTCAAGTAAATGGGCTGGGTTTTAGTTAATCCCTACCTGACCCAACCTGACCATGTAGTTATCAATGGGTGGAGGGAGGACATTCTGATCTGACCCAACACCAAACCCAAAACGAAATAAAGAAAAAAAATATATAGATGAATTTTATTTTTTATTTTTAATTTAAGCATCCACTGATCAGGCTTGGTTGTGTACAACCTTCAGTGTCATATTCCATTCTTAAACCTTAGTTGGGTCGGGTGGATTGAGTCAGCACAGTCAAGCCTGGCGCGTTTACAAATAAATGGGTCGGTCGGGTTGGGTCAGATTGGGCTTCTCATGAATTTTCTATGGGTTAGGTTAGCCATGAATCATGGGTCGACTTTTCGCTCATGTAGTAAATGAGTTGGGTTTAGGCTGAACACAAGCTGGCTCCAATCCGACCCATTTCCACCAGTAACTACCCCCACATCTCTGGCCAGAGGATGCTGGCTTTCTGCTTGATTTTTAGTTTGTAGAAGTGGGCCACTGGTTCAGTGATCCTGAGCAGCAGCCTCTTGGCCGCACCACTTACGACCATGCTCCAGAAAAATATCCCCAATAGTAAAATCACAACCTTTCAATTGGGTGCCTGAAAATAGACAGTTAATGTCAGAAACCCAGCAACGGTCCCCATTCAAGTGAATAGGTGCAAGATTGGTGGCTGGGATCTTACAGTCTAGGAGATTTCAGGATCATTCATTCTGTATCTTCTTTCCCATCAAGTATATTTATTTTGTGTGGTCCACCATGGTTTGAGCAGCAGACCAGTGACCACTGAATTACTCAACCATGGTCACCATTTCTCGTAACTGAAAACCCAGTTTTATAAAAGGCATCGAGTTGCAGGTCGATTTTTTTATTTTTATTTTTTAGTTATGCAACGAACCCACTCAGCTAGTCAAACCATGCACCCGCCCACCACTGCAGTTAGTGTGTCTCCTTAGCACTGAACCTGAGACCTGCTATTGAAACGCTAGGATGATTCCAGCTGGGCTAGTAGGCGAGATTTTCAGGTCAATTAGCCTTAGGAGATTTTCAGATTTTTTAACTCCAGAAAATCTCTCTGAAAATAAATTATTAAAGTTATCTGATATTAATAAATATTTTTAAATATATGGTATAAAATGAAATATTTTATCTCGTATGATAATGAACTGATTGGGTATTGTTTAGTGTGGTCCACCTGAGTTCCACATCAGACTGATTTTTTTAATCCGAGCCTAACAATGGTGTAGGGTTGTTAATGAGTCGTGCCTACCTGTTTGCCTTTAGGCTGAGCAGATATTTGGGCAGGGTTTAGACACATCTTTTAGGTACATGGGATGAGCTTATGTATAAAAAGCCTACTTAGATTGGGTTGAGCTTGGGCTATACCCGGCTCAGCCTGGGCATGGACTGTGCTGGCCGGTCATGAGCCATGTCAAGTGTCATTTGAGCTTGGGCTGAATGTTTTTGGTTTGGCTTGGGCAATGTGAAGTCTGCTTCGGTTTGGCCCGTTGACAACCCTAGGTGGGGTACATTCGATATATGGATTGGATTACACAGAAAATCAAGGTGACCCCAACAGCTCAACTTTGTGTGAACCCACCACCTACTTTGAAACCTACACGGTAGTTCCTATATTTTTATCTTTCATGTGTCTTTAAAAAAAGTCATGATGTTTCCGAAATGCAGAGTTGGAAGTGAACATTAGGTAGGAGTTGGTGCAATGAATTCGGAGCGTTCGAATTAATTTAGAATCAATGTATTTATACAAATGAAAATGGCAAAAGCTAATAGGGCTTGGATTGGGTACTTCCCATACCAAGCTCAGCGCTGGGAACGTAGGTGGGGTCCACCATGATGTTTGTGAGAAATCCATCCCGTCCATCCATTTTGTGAGCTCATTTTAGGACATGAGACAAAAAATAAGCTGGATCCCTGCCAAGACTCAAGTGGGCCGCACTAAAGGAAAAAGTGGGTAGGGAAATTCTTACCGTTGAAACCCCCCTGGTCCACAGTGATGTTTATATGCCATCCATACCATTTATAATGTCATTCTTATTGGAATGAACTGAAAACACAAATATTAGCCTAATTCAAAACTTCTGTGGCCCCATGAATATTTCAACTGTGGATGTTCAATACCAGTAAAATGAGCTCATACTAGTAAAATGAGCTCACAAAACGGATGGACGGTATGGATGGCATATAAACATCACTGTGGACCCAAGGAGGTTTCAATTGTAGGAATTTCCCTACCTGTCTTTTCCTTTAGTGCGGCCCACTTGACTCTTGGATCCGGCTCTTTTCTTATCTAGCTTGTTTTTGTCTCAACTCCTAAAATGAGCTCACAAAACAGATGGATGGAGTGGATTTCTCGCAAACATTACAGTGGACCAACCTAGGTTCCCAGCATAGGAACTTCCCCCCAAAGCCTTTGGCAGGAAGTCCAAATAAAGCCTTTGGCAGGAAATCTGATTCCCTCAAAGCCTTTGGCAGGAAGTCCGAATAAAGCCTTTGGCAGGAAATCTGATTCCCTCAAAGCCTTTGGCAGGAAGTCCGAATAAAGCCTTTGGCAGGAAATCCGATTCCCTCAAAGTGAGTTGAAAGCTCACATATTGAGGCTATTATTGAGCCCACATGTAGCATGTGTGACATCCAATCTTCCAAAGGTCATGCCCCACCATAATACCATGGCATGCGCCAAGATAAATGTATTAAAGAATAAAAAAAAATTTCCAAGTGGCGTAGCCATAGGCGAGATGAGATCGAGCACTGTCTCTCTCGTAGGATAACTGATACGAATCCACGGATCTATCAGACAAAGCAGTTCGATCTTCCTTGATTTCTTAAGGGTCAACTCGAAGAACATGAGCCAAAACAGAGAAAACTCTAATAAATTATATTAAAACCATTCAATAATCTTTAAAACGAAAATAAAACACTATTTATATCAAACTAAACCCCAAGCTTCGTAACTTAAGTGTCCTACTTGCAAAAGGGAAGAGAAATCGCGCAAAACAGAAACAAAACAGAAAAGACATTAAAAAAAATAGCCAATTTCGCGGGTGTTTCTGCTCAATAGCCAACCGGTCGAACAAGGGGGCTCCGATCGGTTGGATTTGGACCAAAACAGCCCAGAGAGTTCAAACCTCTCTAGAAGGAGGTTCGACTGGTCGTCCGACCAATCGGGGTTGGTCAGTCAAGGTGTCCGACAGGTCGGTTTTGGCAAAAAACAGTCCAATGAGTTTGGATTGTTTTTCCAGAGGGGTCCGACAGGTCGACAAGGGTGTTTTTTGAGTTAATTTTGCGGGCTTTAGCTCCTTCCTGGTGGTCTTCCATTGATCCTTCTTTTGGTCCATCTTCATCATGTAGAGGTTAGTCACAGCGTCTACATCAGTCTCCCCTCCATGAAAAGAACTCGACCTCAAGTTCTTGTTGTCGTCTGGCTCATGGTACTCGTATAAGTCAGTGACATTGAATGTGCGGGAGATCTCAAACTCCTCTGGAAGATCAACAACATAGGCGTTAGCGTTGATCTTTCGGAGGATAGGTACCAGATCAATCTTCTTATATTTGAGCTTGTTATAGGTACTGAAAGGAAAGCGTTCTTTACGCAAGTGGACCATAACTTGATCACCAACTTCGAAGACTTTCTCACGGCGATGCTTGTCAGCGTCCTGCTTGTATTTCTGATTCGACCTCGCCAACTTGTCCGAGACTTTCGCATGCACTAACTTGATTTTTTCTGCCATGTTGTCTGCTGCTATGCTTGTTCCTTATATTATGGACAAGGGTACCAAGTCAAGTGTATAGCGAGGAGTCCACCCATAAACAACTTAGAATGGAGACTTTTCTGTTGATCTGTTCACCATATTGTTGAAAGCAAACTCAGCTTGAGGCAGACCCAAGTCCCATTGTTTCGGTTTATCCCTTAAGATGCTTCGGATGAAATTACCTAACGTTCTATTTACCACCTCAGTCTGGCCATCTGTTTGCGGGTGATATGCACTACTGAATTAAAGTTGAGTATCGAATCTGTTTGACAAAGTTCGCCAAAAGTGGCTAATAAACTTTGTATCCTGATTCGATGTAATGGTCTTGTGGATACCATACAGTCACACAATCTCTCTGAAAAACAAATTGACTACATTCGAGGCATCGAATGTCTTCTTGCACCGGATGAAATGGGCCATCTTTGAAAATCTGTCTACCATCACAAACATAGAATCCATGCCGTATTGTGTTTATGGGAGACTCAAGAGGAAGTCCATAAAGATATCCTCCGAAGGGCCTTCGAGTACGAGCAATGGAGTGTAAAGACCCGTATTTTAAGAAGTCCCTTTGGAGACTTGACACATGTAACATTTTGCAACCATTTTCCCCACATCTTGGCCTAGGTGAGGCCAGTAATAATGCTCCTCCACTAATATTTTTGTCTTGTCACGGCCCAAGTGACCTCCAAGCCCACCACCATGGAGTTCGAGCATTATCTTGTCACATAAGGAACTCTACGAGATGCATAATTGATTTTCGTAGAATAAGAACCCGTACTGAATATGAAAGTTGTCGGGATGGTTGTTCTTGCTTCGTGCCCATTCTTCTTTAAAGTCTTCATGCTCTACATATAACTCCTTAAGGTAATCAAACCCAATCACCTCGCTGAATAATGTGACAAGGAGAGTGGCATAGTGGCTCAAAGCATTTGCTACTTTGTTCTGTTGCCCAACCTTGTGTTTCAACACAAAAGTGAACTCTTGCAAAAATGCAACCAACCTGGCATGCACATGACTGATGTTAGTCTGACTATTTATAAACTTTAACGCTTGGTGGTTGGTGTTTAGAATGAACTTCGTCTGAATGAGGTAGTGTCATCAATGCTGAAGAGCTTGTACCACGGCGTACAACTCTATCTCGTACGTGGACCACTTCTTTCTAGCGTCGCTGAGCTTTTCACTATAGAAGGCCATAAGCTTGCCTTCCTAGGATAATACAGACCCAATCCCCACATAGGACGCATCATAGTCCACCTCAAAGACTTTGTCAAAATTAAGCAACACAAGGATCGGGCTTTGAGCATTCGGCTGACACTCCCATCGTGAGTAGAGGACAACTTGTACTTAATCTCAACAAAACTATGGTTGGCTTCCTCAGTCCACTAGAAGGGTCCTTTCTTCATGGAATCTGTGAGTGGTGTGACTATCGTGCTGAAATTTCTGACGAAATGACAGTAGAAGGTGGCTAACTCATGAAAACTATGCACCTCATGTATGTTGGTTGGGGTAAACCATTCACGTATGGCCTTCACCTTGTCGTCGTCTACTTGGATGCCCGTGGATGATATGACGAAACTTAAGAATAATAAGTGATCTGTCAGAAAAGCACACTTCTTTAGATTCAGGTAAAGCTTGTTGTCTTGGAGCACTTGAAGTACTTCTTTGAGGTGTGCCACATGAGATGCTTTGTCTTGGCTGTAAATCAGAATATCATCGAAGTAAACCACCACAAACTAGTAATGAACGGCTTTAACATTTGATTCATAAGTCGCATGAAGGTACTCAGCACATTTGATAACCCAAATGGCATGGCAAGCTATTCATATAGACCCTACTTGGTCTTGAAGGTTGTTTCCCATTCATCACCCAGTCGGATCCGAATTTGATGATACCCGCTTCTCAAGTCTAGCTTGGAAAATATCTTGGAACCCTTTAACATGTCCAACATGTCATCTAGTCGAGGAATAAAAAATCTGTATTTTACAGTAATTTTATTGATCGCTCGGCTGTCCACACATATCCACCCACTCCGTCCTTCTTAGGAGTCAATACGGTTGGCATAGCACAGGGACTCATACCCTCTCTCAACATCCCCTTCTTCAATAAATCATCTACTTGACTTTGGAGGATTTCACTCTCCTTGGGGCTTCACCGATAATGCAATTGGTTAGGAAAACTCGCCCCTAAAATGAAATCAATGTGATTTTGTATGTCTCTCTTTGGGGGTAATCCTTGAGGAAGATCTTCAGGCCAGGTGTCCCTGAATTCATCGAGTAAAGGACAGAGGCTCGAGGGAATAACATGCTCTCCGGAGCCTTCCCCTTTTAATACCATGGCGTAGATTTCGCACGTCTCCTTAGCTTCCTCCTCAAACTCCCTCATGGCAAGGAGAGAGTTCCCGTCCACTACGGAAGTCTTGGGGGCATGTTGAGCTCTTAATTGTGTATATTCTAACCTCAATTCATCACTCATTATGCAAGGTTTTCATGATTTAAAGACTAATCTAATGCATGATTTCATGATTGTAGGAATGAGAGGGACCCCGCCCAATTGAAGACTAATAAGACTTCTTTAAGAGCCTTGGATGAAGACCCAAGATGGGCCGAAGAAAGAAGAAAGCAGAGAGAGAAGAAAGAAAGAAGGAAATGAAGAAGAATAGGCCAAGACTGGTCCAGACCGGTCGGCCACCTCCTCCCAACCCTCTGGACACTAAACACAATAGGCCTACCCACTCCAGCGAGCTCCCTGAACGCATCACAGAAGTGTCCAACCGGTCGTGACCGGTCGGCCAACCCAGTCCGACCGGTCCAGACCGGTCGGCCACATGCAAAAACAGAAAATTTCTAATTTGGGCTCCGGATTTCTTTGCGCACTGCGTAACCTTACGCAAATTCTGGAAGATTCCGATGTTGCGGAGCTTCCCGACTATATAAGGACACCTAAGAATTGTTGCTAGGGCATCTAAGAACGGAATAAGCACGGTGGGAGGCGGCAAAAGTGGATTTCGGAGTTCCACAACTCCTCCTAGTTTGTTTACTGTTTTTATGTTTTCCTTAGTTTGTTTCATGTTTCCTTGGATCATGAACGGCTAAACCTCTTAGCTAGGGCTAACCTTGTAGTGAATCTAAGATGTTTCAATTCGTTTAAGTTGGTTTTAAGTTGGATTTCATGTTTATGAACAATGGTTTGAAGTTTAATTTAAGTTCTAAGTAGTTTTTCTTAGTCTTATGATGGCTCATGGATGTTTGGAAAAATTGCTTGAGTTCTTAATTGTTATGAGCAAGTCTAGACCTGTATGATCCGAGGAATTGGAGTACGCTCTAGTATTATGATTTTCATGTGAGAACTTCCTACCAAAGTTCTATTTTCTGGATTCCTGAAATATGTAAGACTGTGTAAGTGATTTGAATCAAGTTCAAATCATAATCTAGTTTTGTCTTGTGACAGGATTTAATGATGTTTATGATTGTGATCTTAGCCTATTGGAATTGGGACTGACCTATGCAATTGAGTATGCTCGTCCTAGCTTGCATTGAGTGAATCATATACATTGATCTTACATATGCCAGATTGTTAGTTTAACTGATTTATCATCCGACTAGATAGATCTTAATTTCGATTCTAGTTGAGAAAGTGTGAGACCACAGCGAATTGAGCATCAAGGATTGCTACAAGTGGATCCTTGAACCCCTAGTGCCTTTTTATTACTTGATTACTTCAGTTTAGTTCAAACTTGCTATTTACATCAATCTTCTCAAAATCTGGTTGTTAGCTTTTTAATAGAAACTATTGGAAGTATTTGTGAATTCCTACATAAGTCCCTGTGGATCGACCTCGGTCTTATCGAGATTATTACTACATCGCAACCCTACACTTGGGGAAGCGAACAAGGCACTCTCGGGTGACATAAGGGTGAGTATACGTTTCCTCCCACCTTTCAAAAACATGTAGACGGTGTCACGCCCACGATGAGTAACATCCCGATTCGTTTGCCACGGGCGACCAAGGAGAATGTGACATACCTCCATATCGATGATATCATATAATACATCGTCCTTATAGCCTCTACCAATGGAAAACGAGATTAAGCATTGTTCTGTTACCTTGGTGTCATTAACTTTCTAGATCCAGCCGATAGAGTACAAAGTGAGGTGCTTTATCGTTGGCAACTTGAGCTTGTCCACCACATCCTTGGACACTACATTTTCACTGCTCCTACTATCAATGATAACATCGCAAATCTTCCTGTTCACAATGCATCAAGTGCGGAAGATGTTATAGTGTTGTGGATGAGACTCCACCCTTGAAGCGTAACACAGACACCTCACAACTAAGGACTCTCTATGGTTTTGCTCTATCACATCAGCATTGTCACCGTAATCTTCATCGGCTTGGTGATACTCACCATTTTCGAGTTCGCCCTCAGCAAACTTCCCTTCAACAACCCCTTCATTCGTGGCCAAATTAGTCACTGGGCGATTCAGGCATGCATTGAACAAGTGACTCGGTTGGCCACACCTCCAACAATGATTTGGTCGGGGTCCTGCATAAGGGTTTGGAGCTTGGCTTGGGCCAGCCATGAGTGGCACATTGCATTGCGACCTGGAAGGTCCAACCCCCACTCCCCGGGTCGTGGTCGTGGGAGAAGGTTGGACTCGCCCTCCAACGGGCTCCTTTCCCTTTGCCTGGGGAACTTTCTGCTCTGTTGTGGTAGGATATGTACAAGGTGGGGGATATGATCGCGCAGGAACTCTTGTAAGTTGAGTTTCGACGCGATTCGCATATTGTAGTACATCCTCTACCGTCCATACTTGTTACATGTGTACTTGATCCTAAATGTTGAGCCTTAGACCGCCAACAAACCTCCCAATTTTTCTATGCTTCCGTTTCGGCTAAATCATTACGGGTGGCTAGCCGATGGAACTTAGCGACATATTCCTCAACGGTTTGATTGCCTTGACGATAATTTTGGTATTGTTGAAATAGGACTTGCACGTAGTCGCGGGGTAAGAAGCGCGATCAAAGTAATTGTGGCATCCGAGGCCATGAACGGATGGGCAGTTTGTTTTGTCGAGTGTAGGATAATTGTAATTGTTCCCACCACGCCGACGCGCCCGACTTCAACTTGTACGCAACAAGTTTAACTCTTTGATCCTCCGGGACTTCCATAATATCAAAAAAATTATTTACGTCCTTTAGCCAATCCAGGAATTCTTCAATCCTAAGCATGCTATTAAAAGTAGGGAATTCCCCCTTACCTCTGTAACCATAATCATTACGATCTCAGCGATCATTACCACGCGTCTGAGGACACGCAAGGATGTTTTCAACATTGTCGTCGCTGCCATCCGAATTGACATAGCCCTGTCGTCGATTCACGGCCGAGAGGGCCGGGCGAATCGCTGGATTTTCTCAAGCTTCAACTGCGGGTGGTGGAACACCCACTGGAACTTGCCATAGGGCCAAGGCCATGACGATTTGATCAAGAGAATCGCGCACCCCTTGCATCGATGTCTCAACCGATCTCTGGAAGAGTTCCATCCTCTCTGCTAGAAACCGAATCCCCTGATCACTGTCAGCGGGATTGTGACCTTGTTTATCGCTAGAAGCCATCACCCGAGGGAAAGCCTCGCTCTAATACCAACTTGGCACAGCCGTAGGCGGGACGAGATCGGGCATCGTCTCTCTCGTAGGATGACTAATCTGAACCCATGGATCTATCGGACAAAGCAATCTGATCTTCCTTGATTTCTCAAGGGGCAACTCGAAGAACACGAGCCAAACACAAAGAAAACTCTGAGAAATTATATTAAAATCATTCACTAATCTCTAAGATGAAAATAAAACACTATTTATATTAAACTAAATCCTAAGCTTCGTAACCTAGGTGTCCTACTTGCAAAAGGGAAGAGAAATCATGCAAAACGGAATAGAAATTAAAAAAATAGTAAGTTTCGCGGGTGCTTCTGCTCAATGGTCGACCAGTCGAACAGGGGGCTTCGATCGGTTGGATTTGGACCAAAACAGTCTTGAGAGTTCAACCCTCTTTAGAAAGAGGTCCGACCAATCAGTCAGGGTGTCCGACCGGTCATCTAATCAGTCGGGGTCGGTTGTCCAATTGATCGGGGTCGGTCGGCCAGGGTGTCTGACCAGTCGATTTTGGCCAAAAACAGTCCAGTGAGTTTGGACTGTTTTTCCAGAGGAGTCTGACCGGGCGGCATGGGTGTTTTTTTAGTTAATTTTGCGGGCTTTAGCTCCTTCCTGTGGTCCTCCGTTGATCCTTTTTTTGGTCCATTTTCATCATGTAGAGGTCAGCCACAACCTCTACATCACCATTAGGTGAATATACCACAAAAAACAATGTGGAAATGCCCAAACATACCCAGTTTCATTTGGTTTGGTCCATGTGGTATAAATATGGCATCTAACCCATGCAATAGGTGTGCCCTGCCATGATGATATTGCACCCCAAAAGTTAGATCAATTCTATAAGAAGGTTGGGTTCCACCACTTAGAATTTGGAGATTTTAGGGAATTTTCCCATTGCTATCTATGGTGTGGCCCACCGGATGGTTGGATCAGTCTTATACTTTTGGGTGTTAATTAACCTATCATGTTGGGGCACAGTTAAGGTTGGACACACACCATGTGGGTTTTATAACATCCATTGCCACAACTAATAAGGGTGGTACCATAGAAAACTATTTATATTTGAAATCCTACAAATAACTAATTTTTGGCCAACCAATCAAAACTCAAGGCACACTTTCGTTGAGCCGGGCCCATTAAATGTATCCACCAAATGGTACCTACATCATTAATTGCAGACTTAACAAACTGCTAATCAAATGGTTATGATCATGTAATGGTTGTCATTGTAGTGATGGACCATCTCTGATGCAAGGAGTATTGGCCAGTCTACTAAAAGCTCCAAAACTGTTGGGGAAGCACCGGAATAACACTTTATTCAGGCCTTCTCAGGCAAATCGACCGAGATCTTCCCATGGGCTACCCCACATCTCATAGGTCCCATAGTGGAACCCACCCCATGACCATTCTACATCACATAGACCTCACCTCACGGCTACTCTGCATCATATAGACCCCACCTCGTGGGCCACCCCACCCCACCCCAGTCTAGAGATGCACCTGCATCAATCTCATTATGGGCCCACCGTAGAAAATAGTTGATTAGCTTAATTATACTCATTTCTTGCCTCTTAGAAGCACGGTTCAAAACCCATAGCCATGACTGTCCAAATCGGCCTCATTCCTTTCCTATTCAAAGCATAGTTCAAAAACCAACCTGGTCAGGTTGGCTCAGAAGACTGATCCAGTCTTCACATACTCAACATGATATCAATAATTAAATTATATTATATTTTTAGAAATAAACATTAGAATATTTATGAGGTAACTAATTTAAATTAGGAGCTCAAATAACCACTTCCAAGATGTAAAGCTCAGTAGACCAGGTGACTGACTTGGCTCAAGTTACCATGAGTTGACTCAACGAGTCTTGTCACCTCAAGACCAAGACGCTGTCATGAGCAAGCCTTCTAGTAGTGAGTTTGATCAAGATCTTGCCAAATTGACTTGGTTCGGCTGAGTTGAGTCAGTTTTAAAACTATCTTGCCTCATTAATTAACTTCTTAATGAACTAAAAACAGTACCGATTCACGGGAACTGATTTGGGCTATAAAATTCAGTTTGGCAAATGGCCATTTGTTCACTCTTTCATTCTTAAACATAACTGAATTTGCAAACTATGATTTTGAAAATGAAAACATTGTTATTTGAGAAATCGTTTAGTGTTCATTTGGGTTGAGGATTCTAGTAAATTGGGATTAAGCCTAATCCTGATTTTGGTAGGAGGCGGATTCCTCTGTGGGCACCACCATGCTGTATGTGTTTTATCCATGTTGTTTATCTATTTTTCCTTATCATTTTAGGGCGTGAGCCCAAGAACGAGGCAAATCCAAATCTCATGTCGACCACACCACAATAAACAGTGGTGATTGAATGCCGACCATTAAAACTTCTTTGGGGCCACAAAAGTTTTAGATGAAGCTGATATTTGTATTTTCCCTTCATCTAGGTTTCTGTGACCTAATTAACCGGTTGGATGGCAAATAAACTTTCATAGACCTAAGAAGTTTTTCATGGTAGGCATTCAATCACCACGGTATTCTTCTGGTGCAATCTACTTTTTTTTTTTTTTTTTTTTTTTGTTTTGAGTTAGTACACACACCCATACTGTGTTAGAAATCCGGTCAGTGGAAGCACCGAAGAAGATCAAACAATCACCACACAGCCACACAAACAATCAATGCAAAAGCACACATATTTTACGTGGAAAACCCTTGCGGGAAAAAACCACGGCACAAAAGTGACACCTCCACTATGAACTCAGATGATTATAGAGCTAGACTACCCATGTAGAATCCCAAAGATAAACAAAAGACTCTTAGACCTCACAATCTTCTCTCCCAATAATCCTAATCTCGTTTAAAGCACCTAGGTATTGCTTAGATTTATTCCTAATATGATTAGGAAACATATATATAAGACTCCATCCGGATTTGGAACGTATAGCGCGAAATCGTGCAGAAAAAATCAAATCCCACAAATCCATCAACCGGTCGGCCAACCGGTCGAGATTGGTCTAGAGAGTTATGCCAATAAAACAATGTTGCTGCCTCAACTTAGACCTGTCCACCGACCGGTCTGAGCATCCCGTGAATGGTCAGACGACCGGTCGCAAAAGGGAGAAAAACATCAAGAGAGTTTATGTGCCAAACTGTCCACTAGCCGACCGATCGATGGACACTGTTAATGCACAGTTTTGAGGACTCTCCAACAAACTCCATTGAGGCATCAAAACATTAAACCACCTTCTCCACTCTTCATAAAACTAGCTCCTCATCAATCATAGTGTTGCCGCTTCTCATGCATCACTACGTCTTCGTCAAGCCTTTGCCAATTCCAGAGAAGTTACACAGAACTTGAACTTCTCTGTTAGGACCACCTTAATCAACATATCCGCTGGATTCACGTTAGTATGAATCTTATCCAGGGTCACATCTCCTTCCTCAAGCACCTGTCAAATAAAATGATGTCGCACATCAATGTGTTTTGGTATGTGAGTGATAAACATATTTTTTAGCCAAATTGATAGTAGTTGAGCTTTCACAATTAACCGGCACAGCTTCCTGCTAAAGCTCCAACAGATTTATCATTCATTTCAACCAAATAACTTCCTTGAAAGCTTTTGTTACCGCCGTATACTCAGCTTCAATAGTGAAAAGTGCCACCACAGATTGAAGCTTAGACATCTAACTAATCGCTTCACTCGCTAATACAAACGAGTACCCTGAAGTCGATCTCCTATTATCCACACTACCTGCGTAATCAGAATCGACGTAACCAACCAACTTGTCCTTAGACTTTTCAAACATCAAGACGTCTGCGTACCCTGAATATATCGAAGTAGTCATTTCACAGCTTCCCAATGTTGTTTGTCCGGGTTAGACATGAATCAGCTAACAACACTCATAGCCTGTGAAATATCCGGTCTTGTACAGACCATGGCATACATTAAACTGCCCACAGCATTTGAATAGGGCACATGAGACATAGCATGCTTTTCTTCATCTTTTTTGGGACAATGTTTAGAAGAAAGCTTGAAGTTAGCCGCGTGGGGAACGCTAATCGGTTTGGACTTGTCCATCTCATACTTTTTCAATACCTTCTCAAGGTATTGTTTCTGAGATAACCACAACCTACTCATCTTCCTGTCTCTATGAATATCTATGCCAAGAACCCTCTTTGCAATCCCCAGATTCTTCATCTCAGATATCCTTGAAAGCTAAGTCTTCAACACATCGATGTCAAACATGCTATGACTGGCGATAAGCATGAGTATGAGAAAATCTTCATCATTCAATTTCTTGAAGGAGACATAATGATCGTACTCGCTCCTGGTAAAGCCCTAACTCATCATGAAGGAATCAAATTTCTTGTACCACTGCCTAGGCGACTGTTTGAGACCGTACAACGATCTCCTTAACTTGTAAACCTTGTTGTCGACCCCTTGCACTGTATAACCTTCGAGTTGCACCATGTATATCTGCTCTTCCAATTCCCTCTGCAGGAAAGCAGTCTTTACATTCATCTGTTCCAGCTCGAGGACGTATTGGGCAACCAACGCCAACACGAACCTGATAGATACTTCCTTCACAATCGGCGCAAAAATCTCATTGAATTCCACGCCTTCACGCTGAGCATACATTTTCACTACCAACCTTGCCTTGTATCTATCCTATTTCTTCCAAAAAAAATTCACTTACACCCTATCGCTTTTCAGCCTACTAGAAGCTCCACAAGCTTCTAAGTCTCATTCTTGTACAGGGAGTCCATCTCGTCTTGTATTGTCGTTGTCCACTTCTCAGCATCTTCATCTTGTAGTGCCTCTTTAAAGTTAGACGGATCCCCCCCATCTGTAATCAGAGTGAATGCAATGTTCAAGTCATCTGTATACCTTGCTGGTAACCTGTGATCCCTAGGTGGATTTCTTTGCACAGGTGGCTGCTCCACTTGATCTTGTACCTCTGTTTGCACCTTAATATCGTCCCGTGACTCATCTCCATCATCTTGTGTATCAGCAATTTTTTTATTTTTCTAGTTCTTTTGTAGCATCTTTTCAGAACAAAGAACACTCATCAAATTTGACATCACGGCTCAGGGTGATCTTCCGTGTGACAGGATCATATATTCGATAACCCTTCACACATCACTATAGCCCACAAAAATTCCTTTTTTGGCCTTATGGTTTAGCTTATCTCTCTCAACTGATGGTACATGAGAGTAAGCCTCACAACAAAAAACCGGCAGACTTGAGTAGTCTAGCGTACGACCACTCCACACTTCCTCAGAGATTTTACATTCAATTGCCATAGAGGGTGACCGATTTATCAAGTAACAAGCCGTGTTAAGTCCATAACTCTTTACCCAACCTAGCATTACTAATCTTGGATTGGGCTCTCTCCAATAGAGTCCAATTCATCCGCTCTGTCACACCATTCTGCTCTGGCGTGTGGCGCACTGTATTGTGCCCCACGATCCCCTCATCTTTACAATACGTGTTAAACTCCGTGGAAGTGAACTCATTTCCATTGTCGGTTTTCAAAACTTTCAATTTTTGTCTTGACTGATTCTCCACCATCGCCTTTCAATACTTCAAGGTTATGAAGACATCAGACTTATTTTTTAAAAAATAAACCCAAACCTTCCTACTATAATCATCGATAAACAACACGAACCATGATGACCCCCAACAAAAATAACGGGCGATGGTCCCCATACATCGGAATGGACATAATCAAGCACCCTTTTACATACATGTTTCCCCATATAAATGACAATCTAGACTGTTTCTCATACATGCAATGTTCACATATACTAAAATATTCGCCCCCCAAGTATAGGGTTGTGATGTAGTAATAATTTGGAAAGATCGAGTATCGTCCCACAGAGATTTATGCTTGGTTATTCTCAAAATTTATCTAAAATAATTTATAATCGAGATCCTATTAAGAACTAAAGCTGGAAAATAGTGATTTGAAGTAAAACAGTGATTATGAGAGGTAATAATAATCTAAAAAGGCATTAGAGCGCCAATGATCCACTTTTGATAGTTTTCAATGCATCAATACACCTAAGTCTCTCACTACACAATCAGAATCGAATTTATATCTCTATCCGATCAGAATATAGAGCGGTTCAATCAACACTTATCTAAAACAGTTGCTTGTTCATTAATTCGATTCCCACAATTCAAGTTAGGACTTGAGCACACTCAATTGTATAGGTCAATCCTAGTTCCAATAGGTTAAGATCACAATCATAGCTTTCATTAAATCCTGTCACTAGACTTGATGACAACTATATATTCGAACTTCAATTAAATCAAAATCAACCAACAAACATCTATCTCAGATTATAACAAAGGATTAAAACAGTAGTTTGAATGAGTTCCCACATGAAGATCGTGCCATTGTACACAAGGCAGTCAAAGGGTCTGCCATGCCCGGAGTCGATGATAGATCAATGAACTACACAAGCATAAATAATGCCAAAAAGGTAAGCTACTAGGTTACAATCACTAAGAAGCACATGAGCCCAGAGTCATCAAGAGATTAAAGAAAAATCTGAACTAGTACTTAATTCAAACTCACATAAAACTAAATTTTTCAATTAAAACATGAAAAGGAAATCTAGATTGTATCGATGCATAAAAAATACATCAAAAGCATCACCTCTTAGCCCTAGCTAAGAGGTTTTAGTTCATCTCTAACATACTTGAACTAAAAACTCAGAAAACATAAAAACTAGAAGAAAAACTATGAAAACTTGAAGTAGAATCCATCTCTCAAGCCTCCTTGTTGTTCTCCATGTCCTAGTATGCCTTAAGAAGAGAGTGGAAAAGTCCTTTTATAGCTTTGATCCAAGAAATTGAGGAGTAGTACCGCACTTGCGCAGCGAAATCCGAATTTGGAAGGTTCCTAGTGCAACCTGAATGTTGGCCAGCCAGCCGGAGAAAGTGCCTCCAATTGATGAATTCTCTGGACAACAAATTACACAAGCCAACCCACTAGCCGGCTGGCCGGACCAAGGGTCAACCTTCACAAAATTTGGACAACAATTTTGTTATTTCTGGGGTGTTTGGCTGATGGTAGTGGCTGGTCTGCCGGTCAGGCTCTAAAATGTGGTTTTTTCACATCTTTTCTTCCTTCGTCTTATCGCATCTTCCTTCCACCTCTTGTCCTTTAATCCTTTGATCTTCAAGGCATGTAAGGAGTACTTTTTATCATCATATAAGTGAGATCTCTCTTGCATTCCTACAATCACAAAACCATGCATTAGTTAAGTCTTTAAACCATGAAAAACATACATAATGAGTAATGAATCAGGGTTAGAATATGCACAATTCGGAGCTCAACACACCCCCCAACCAGCATTTTTCTAGTCCCGAGCAAAACATGCGTGAAGCAAGTTCAAATCCCCAAAACCCAACTCTCCTTCAGAAACTATGCTTCTATACATTCCTAGACATATGAGTGCAAAAATTAGAAAAACTGGGTAATAGAAGCTGAAACCTTAAACTCTCAGAACATAATCAGTGTTTATATAGAATTCCCGCTGATTAATTGATAAATAGAAGAATTTGAACAAATTTCACCTAGTGTGCATAGTGAATGTTCATCTCATGAATTTTCGGGATTATCTTCTTCATAGATCAACTAAACTATGGATTTAAAAGTGTACAGATCAACAACAAGCCAATGACAGGAATTTACTTACCGTCCTTCCGACAGCTTTTACACTACGTCTCATTTCCGGCTTTGGTTATGGGTAGACCATCCCCCGGCTGGTAATAGGTAGCCCTTTTTAGAATTTCCACCATATTCTCAATCATTCTCATATTTTCATCCTTCCTTTCCTTTTTATACACATTAGACAGGATTTTTAGAAATCCATATCTTTCGTTCTTTTCTCATAGACAAGGATGGACAAAGTACCCCGGCTTGGTTCCTCAACACCTTAAATCTAAGCCTAGCCAATCCACAAATCTACATAATCCTTTTAAACCATGAGAATCGTATATCGTGAACTAGGTACACAAGTGTTCAAACATTCTATCAATCATATAAATAGGGGAATTCACATATAAAACTATTATATTAAAGGTAGTTCAAGACTTGCAACAATACTCACTTCGTATCTCCTTTTCTTATACTCGTATAATCTCGAATGCATAAAAACAAAGTTTTCTAAAAGAGTTTTAAATTTTCAGAAAAATCAATTTTTTTTACACAAACATTGCTCGAAATGTCACAAATTGCTAGATTCATCTAGGAATCTCACCCCCCAACAAAAACTTTATATTGTCCTCAATGTAAGAAAATATGCAATGAATGCAACCCATGAGAGCAATGGAAAAATAAAGGGAAGTGAGAAAGAGAGATATCACCTGAGAAATACATTGCATGGTAAAATTGGCTTTTGGAGATGGATTACTTCACAACTAAATCAATCGATCACAGTAAATCCTAATACTATTTAATTCTAAGAAAGCGATTAAAATCTAAACCATCCTCCTTCAGACTAGGACATTAATCCCAACAACTCATCCAAAAGCATAAAATCGAGCAAAATTATTAGATGGATCAAAAGGTTTCGCAGTAAAATAATCCAATATCCTGCTTTACAATGTACAGGTGTGTGAATGATCATGATAAATTACTGAAAATCTCAAAAAGGAATTTCAGTGGGTTCCTTAATATTTTCACCACATGTATAAGAGGAGACATCATCATGTTTGTTGGAAAAAATATGTCTCCATTCAGATTTTCCTGGGCAATGGTATTGCAAGTATGGGTCTTCCCAAGATTAGTAGAGTTTGGTGTGCATGATCCATAGAGGTGAGGAAACATGAATTGATTTCTTAACACATGGTGTTGTTTCCACATCCTCCTCTGGGATAATGTTATATGCCGATACCGACTCTAAAAGTTCAACTACATCTCCTATCATATCAACATTCTTATCAAGAGAGTAGGTCACATCTTCTTCTAAGTGACCGGAGTAAAGAGGTGAGAGGGACTCATCTTCCACAATTGAATTGATCATGTTTATTTTATGGACCTCCTCATCTTCATCCTCTTATTGGTTGTCAATATTGAAAGCATTTAACTCAATCGTCATATTGCCAAAAGACATTTGGACAACTCCACTCCTACAATTAAGGATTGCATTTGAAGTAGCTAGGAATGGGCTGCCAAGTATGACAGGGATTTGAGTGCCAATATTAACCATGGGTCGTGTGCCTAAGACAATAAAGTCTACCGAATAGTAGACCTTGTCAACTTGGACAAGGACGTCCTCAATCACTCCTCCTGGTATACGAATCGATCGGTCAGCAAGTTGTAGCGTGATTTTGGTGGGTTTTAATTCACCTAAACCCAATTGTTCGTAAACCAATAAAGGAATTAAGTTCACACTTGCCCCTAGATCAAGTAAAGCATTCTTCACCCGGTGGTCTCCGATTATACATGATATTTTCGGACTACCGGGATCCTTATATTTTTTGGGCATCTCGTGATTTATAATGGCGCTCACATTCTCTGTCAAGAATGTCTTCTTTTGCACATTTATTTTCCTTTTTACCATACAAAGGTCTTTTAAAAATTTGACATATGACGGTATTTGTTTAATAGCATCCAACAATGGGATGTTAATCTTGACTCACTTAAAAACCTCAAAAAATTCCTGATATTTATCTTGAGGTTTAGTTGAAATCAAGTGTTGAGGGAATGGAGCAACGATCTTATATTCTTTCAATGGTCCTTTTTCATGTATGGCGGTGCTAGGTTCATCATTCTCTTTGGAAGATACCGGATCATTAGGCGTTGAGGCCTTCACCGGGTTAGATTTTTAAATAGTTTTACCACTTCTAAGAGTGGTGATGGATTTAACATGTTCCATGTGTTGGTTAGAGGAACTAGGCACTCTTATTTCGCATTGTGATTTTGGATTAGGTAGGGGTTGGGCCAGAAAGGTCCATTCCCCTGCGTTTAAGCGAGCGTTGATCTCCTTCACCAAATTTTTAAGCTCAAGCATTATCGTATTGTTTGATTGGTTTATTTGAACTTGGCCTTCCATGAATGCTTTCAATGTATCATCCATAGACGTTTGAGGTGGGGTCATAGGAAAATTACATTGGTGGCACCTTTTGAGGATTACTTTGGTTGGTCGTGGGTCCATTCGCCCAATTGAAATTAGGATTGTTTCTCCAACTAGAATTGTACGTGTTTGGGTTTGGAGTACAAAAAGGACGTTGATAACTATTTAAGGCGTTTGATTGTTCATATAAAAGTTCTTAAAAAGCAGGAATTGTAGGATAATCCTGCGTTTGAAGCACATTGGAAGCACAAATACCACAAATAGTTTCAACAGTCCACATTTGATGAGTTGGATAAACTTTCCTTAATTCCATAGCCTCGACCTTTCGTGTGAGATTAGCCACTCTAGAACTTAGATCATCTTCCTTATTCAAAACGTAAATTCCTCCCTTTTCCTTTGCTTGCGACTGTTTTAAACTTGTCGGTTTAGATGTATCCCATGATTGTGTGTTTTCAGCTAACATGTCAAAATAGTCCCAACCTTCCTCCATTTCCTTGTTCATGAACTCCCCATTGCACATCATCTCCACAAATTGGTGCATGGTTGAGTTTAGTCCATCATAGAAGAAACTAATCAACCTCCACCGTTCATAGCCATGATGTGGGCATGCGTTTAATAACTCATTATGCCTTTCCCAACATTGAAAAAAGGTTTCATCTTCTTTTTGGGTGAAGTTTATTATGGCCCTTCTTAGCGCATTGGTTCGATGAGTTGGGAAGAATTTTTTAAGAAACTCCCAAGTCATCTCAGCCTATGTCCCAATAGACCTTGGCCTTAAGGAATGTAGCCATGATTTGACCTTCTATTTCAAGAAAAAATGGAACAATTTGAGTTTTATGGTATCCTTGGTTACATTATTATAATTTATTGTGGCAATAACATCCTCGAACTTCTTAATATGTAGAAAAACGCTTTCGAAGTTGAGTCCATAAAATTTGGGGAGGAGTTGGATCAACCTTGGTTTAAAATCAATGTTTCCCACATTGTGAGAGAAAAAATTATGCAAGAGGGAGTACTCGTCCTAGCGGGTTGTAAATACTCACGTAAAGTCCTAGGTTGAGGTGCATCCCCTATTTCATCAATTTCAATAAAATTTTGGGCTTGATTTTGATTAGCCCCTTGATTGGGTTGATTTTCAACCATATCTCTAGCAATTTTAGGAAACTTTTGACGTTTTCTAGCACGAGGCTCTCTATCAATCCCTTCAACAATTACTCCGTCACTTAACAATATATGAGTGTGATCATGAACCCACTTGGACATGAACCACTCAACACAATCCTAAAATCTAATCCTACTTCTAAAAACAAAAATCTGAAACTATCTATAGCAAGAGGGGTTAGAAGGATAGAACCTGAATTGTAGATCTATGTTATAATCCTGCAAAATCAAAACAAACTAAGTTAGTATTCTGATATTAGAAGAAAACCTACCCTAGAAAGCAAAACAAATCCTAAACCTAACTTAACACAATTTCAACTAAAAGCTATCTCAGAAAATTCTAAAAAAACCACATAGAAATCCCCGGCAACGGCGCCAAAAACTTGTTTGCTCCCCAAGTGTAGGTTTGCGATGTAGTAATAATTCGAAAAGACCAAGTATTGTCCCACAGATATTTATGTGTGATTATTCTCAGAATTTATCTAAAATAATTTATAATCGAGATTCTATTAAGAACTAAAGCTGAAAATAGTGATTTGAAGTAAAACAGTGATTATGAGAGGTAATAATAATCTAAAAAGGCACTAGAGCGCCAAGGATCCACTTTTAATAGTTTTCAATGCATTAACACAACTAGATGTCTCACTAAACAATCGGAATCGAATTTATATTTCTATCCGATCGGAATATAGAGCGGTTCAATCAACACTTATCTAAAACAGTTGCTTGTTCATTGATTCGATTCCCACAATTCAAGTTAGGACTTGAGCACACTCAACTGTATAGGTCAATCTTAGTTCCAATAGGTTAAGATCACAATCATAGCTTTCATCAAATCCTATCACTAGACTTGATTACAATTCATGATTCGAACTTTAATTAAATCAAAATCAATCAACAAACATCTATCTAAGATTATAACAAAGGATTAGAACTGTAGTTTGAATGAGTTCCCACATGAAGATTGTGCCATTCTACACAAGGTAATCAAAGGGTCTACCATGCACGGAGTCAATGATAGATCAATGAACTACACAAGCATAAACAATGCCAAAAAGGTAAGCTACTATGTTAGATTCACTAAAAAGCACATGAGCCCGGAGTCATCAAGAGATCAAAGCAAAATCTGAACTAGTACTTGATTCAAACTCACATAAAACTAAATTCTTCAATTAAAACATGAAAAGGAAGCCTAGATTGTATCGATGCATAAAAAACACACTAAAAGCATCACCTCTTAGTTCTAACTAAGAGGTTTTAGTTCATCTCTAACATACTTGAACTAAAAACTCAGAAAACATAAAAACTAGAAAAAAAAACTATGAAAACTTGAAATAGAATTCGTCTCCCAAGCCTCCCTGTTGTTCTCCACATCCTAGTATGCCCTGGGAAGAGAGTGGAAAAGTCATTTTATAGCTTTGATCTGAGAAATTGCAGAGTAGTACTGCACTTGCGTAGCAAAATCCAGATTTGGAAGGTTCCTAGTGCAACCTAGATGTTAGCTGGCTAGCTAGACCCCATGTCCAGCCGGTCGGAGAAAGTGCCTCTAATTGATGAATTCTTTGGACAACAAATTACACAAGCCGACCCACTAGCCAGCCGGCCGGACCAAGGGTCGGCCTTCACAAAATCTGGACAGCACTTTTGCTGTTTCTGGGGTGTTTGGTTGGCCGGCCGATATAGTGGCTCTGAAATATGGTTTTTCACATCTTTTCTTCCTTCGTCTTGTCACGTCTTTCTTCCACCTCTTGTCCTTTATTCCTTTGATCTTCAAGGCGTGTAAGGAGTGCTTTTTATCATCATATAAGTGGGATCTCTCTTGCATTCTTGCAATCACAAAACCATGTATTAGTTAAGTCTTTAAACCATGAAAAGCATGCATAATGAGTGATGAATTGGGGTTAGAATATACACAATTCAGAGCTCAACATAAAGACTACAAATTTAAAGGAAGGAATCAAAGATTGTTCAGAGAGCACCTTCATGCCCTGCTTGCTCATGTGGCCTAAGCGTGCATGCCACATACGTGTAGACATGGAATCCGTTACAACCATTGCAGCTCCACCTACGGAAGTGCTCCCAATCAGTCTGTAAATTTTTCCATGCCTTTATCCCTTCATAATTACAAGGGCCTTCTTTGAAACTTTGTAGAACCGGTTAAAACCGGCGAACTTGCACCCCATTGCCTAGAGTGCACCAAGGGAAATCAGATTTTTCCTCAATCTAGGAATGTGCCTCATTTCCGTCAAGGTTTATTCGATCCCATCAAACATCTTGATGCGCACAGTACCAATTCCCACAACTTTGCAGGCGTAGTCATCGCCTAGAAACACTCAGCCTCCCTTATACTCCCTATAGGAAGTAAAGATGCTCTTGTCTGGGCACATGTGATATGAAGCCCCAGAGTCCATGATCTACTCATCGCTGAGAGATCCAACCTTTGAAACCGTCAAGACCTCTCACACATCACTATCACCTTCTTCAGCTTTAGCGGTATTGGCTTCCCTAGAAGAGTCACCTGACTTCTCCTTCTTATATGTATGACTCTTGTAGTCCTTCTTCATGTGCCCAACTTGGCCACATCCCCAACACTTTAACTTGCCTTTGCCCTTGCCCTTCGATTTGGATCAAGAACGCAACGATTCTTCACCTCGCTTAGAATTCCTTCCTCTCATAAATAGTGCTTCGGAGGAAGAATTAGCATCACCGTTTTTCTGTCTCATAGCCTTCGATTGAAGGGTTGAGACAATGGTCTCGATACTAATAGTGTCCTTACCCTTGCACAACAAGTCCCTGAGTGACTCATATGAACTAGGACGTGAGTTCAACAAGATTAAAGGCTTTATACTCATCTTTCATCTGCTCACTAAAATCGAGCAACTTGCGAATCAACTTGTTGAACTGCTAATATGGTCCTCCACATACATCCCCTCCGCCATCTTCAAAGTGAAGAGTTGCATCATTAGATACATGCGATTTTCTAGAGACTTTTTCACATAGATGTTTTCTAGCTTGGTCCATGTCGTTACAGCTGTCTTTTCTTTCATGACGTTATAGAGGACGTCATCAACAAGGCACAATTGGATTGAGGCCATAGCCTTCTCATCCATCTTTGTCCACTCATCATCTTTCATCTTGGTAGGTCACTTTCCAAGGGCGTTCATGACCCTTTGCTGAGTTAGGACGGCACGCATATTCACCTTCCACAACTCAAAGTTATTTTTACCCGAGAACTTTTCAACGTCGAACTTCGTACTTGAAGCCATGAGATCATTTCATAAAACTCCTTCTTCAACCTTCCAACGATAGCTTTGATACCACTTGTTGGAAAATCGGTCAGCGAAAGCACCGAAGAAGATCAAACAATCACCACATAGCCACATAACCAATCAACGCAAACGTACACAAATTTTACGTGGAAAACCCTTGCGGAAAAAACCACAGCACAAAGCGACACCTCCGCTATGAACTTAGATGATTACAGAGTTAGATTACCCAAGTAGAATCCCAAAGACGAACAAAAAGCTCTCAAACCTCACAATCTTTTCTCCCAATAACCTTAATCTCGTTTAGAGCATCTAAGTATTGCTTAGATTTATTCCTAATAAGATTAGGAAACATATATATATATATATATATATATATATATATATATATATATATATATATATAAGACTCCATCCGGATTTGGAAACGTATAGCGTAAAACCGCGCAGAAAAAATCAAATCTTGCAAGTCCATCGACTGGTCGGCCGACCGGTCGAGATTGGTCCAGAGAGTTATGCCAATAAAACAATGCTGCTACCTCAACTTAGACCTGTCCACCAACAGGTCTGAGCATCCTACTACCAGTCGCAAAAAGGACAAAAACGTCCAGAGAGTTTATGTGCCAAATTGTCCGCTAGCCAATCGGTCGGTGGACACTGTCAATGCATAGTTGGAAGACTCTCCAACATACTGTTAGTCACCCTCAAATGTTTAGCCACCCTTCATGTTGGGATTCAATACCTTGACCTCAGTATTGAGACGAGGTTATCTCCTGGTGCGATCCACTTGAGATATGGATCTTTCTCATTTTTTGCATCATTCCCTAAAATGATCTTGAAAAAATAGAAAAAATAGATGGACAACGTGGATAAACCACATATATCATGGTGGTGTCCACAAAGCACCGTCCAATAGCCACCTCACTATTGGTAGGCCCATGCCATCCTCATCAGATTCCCACGCTAAAGATGTGCTTTCCTCTGCATGAATTCAATTACCGAATTAAATAAAAAAAGAAAAAAAAAAAAAAAAACTTCAAACTGCTGGTTGCAATTGTACGAAGAAAACAATACTTTAGCCTGGCGAATCCGAAATGTAGGTATGGGCCCGCCAAAATAGAGATTAGACTTAATCTTAACCATGCAGAACCCCCCACCCAGCTAGACCCTAGTTTCCTCTTGAGCGCACGACAACTAAATGGGAAGTGGATTCCATCCTGCCCCTGCCTGAATGGAAATTGGTACATGCAGGGGATCTATGGACCCTACCATGATGTATGGGCCTTTTATCTACCCCTTTCATCCATTTTCCATATAAAGGTATGAGCTCAAAAAATGAGGTAGATCCAAGGCTTAAGTGGTACATGCAGGGGATCTATGGACCCTACCATGATGTATGGGCCTTTTATCTACCCCTTTCATCCATTTTCCATATAAAGGTATGAGCCCAAAAAATGAGGTAGTTCCAAGGCTTAAGTGGACCACACTGTAGGAAGCAATGTTGATGGCCACCATGATATTTATTTATCTTCTAACTTGTTCATAAGGTCACATAAACTTGAATGAAGGAAAAGCACAAATTTCAGCTTGATTCAAAACTAATTAGTCCTCAAGAAGTTCTTTAATGGGAGTTCAATCCCAACTATGTGTTCTAGTTGTGCCTGACATCTGCTTCATTTTTGGGCTTAGACCTTAAAATTATATGAAAAATGGATGAACGGTCTGGATAAAACCCGTGCATCACAGCAGTTTCAATAGAGCCCTGACTGGACCGATTTCCGTTGAGACGGGCGGGAGGCAGTCCGCTTCCAACTAAATCGCCTCCCACCTTCCCAAATATTTATTCTCTCATTTAAGAATGGCCATTGAAAGAGACAAAATTACTAAATTCACCGACTTTCAGACTTCGGTTGTAAGATGAGCATTAAATAGGCATTGAGTTGTGTAAACGACCTACTCACCTGACTACATTCAAGGCACCGGTAAGGTGGTAATGAGCCTGGTATGGGTCCCGAGTCCACCTTGGCTCGAGTGAACCAAACATATTGACCCACGTGGGTCCATGACAAAACAATCAAGGGAATACTTGGAAGCGGAGGGAGCAGATTAGGTACTACCGGAGCCTGTCCCTAGCTCAGGACAGGCCCGACGCGGCATGTACGGGTTACATTTGTATTGGTGTAGGGCACATTGTCAGAGGTGACCTGCCACATCAGCAAGCCTGACACGGGAGCAGATTAGGTACTACCCGATGTGGGACGTATGTGTCACATTTGTATTCGTGTAGGGCACATTGCCAGTGGTGACCTGCCATGTCAGCAAGCCTACACAGTCATGTGACGCCTCCTCTCCTCCAATGCCCACACGTCACGTACTAGCCAGTTTGGAGCTCAATAGGCTTAGGTAGTAGTACTTAATCCACTCCTGCCTGACATAGTCATGTCACGCCTTCTCTCCCCCAATGCCCACACATCACGTACTAGCATATCCTGAGCTTGGGATAGGCTCCGGTAGTACCTCCCGAAAGGGGATTGAGTGAACTCTATGGAGCTCATGGATGTATGTGTCTTATCCACGCTGTCCATCTATTTTTCCATATCATTTTAGGGGATGAGCCTAAAATTGAATCATACCCAAATCTTAAGTGGACCACATCATTAGAAACAGTTGGATAATGACATATACCATTGAAGCCTTTCATGCCCAATATGGTTTCAACGGTAGGCATCCAATTCAGACTGTTTTGTGTGGTCCACTTAAGCTTTGGATATGCTTCAATTTTGGATTCATGCCCAAAATCACAGTGAGACTCACAAAGTTGGTGTACTAGCGTACTAAGTACACAATGGAATGCTTACCCTGGCTTACCATACCAAGGTAGTGAGGTTACTTCCTCTGAACAAAGCAGCAAATCTCCTTCTTGGCCATTTCTAGGCCAAGAATTTCAGGGGAAAGCTTCAGATTTTGACATTTTTCTCCTCATATTATTTGGAAAATTCGGCTAAAAAAATAAATTAAAATATTTATCATGAATTAGTAAATAATTTTGAAAACTGAATAAAAACATATAAACTATTAATTCTAAATAATTTTTCCTACATATAATTCTGTTATAAAATTGTAAAAAGTTAGAAAATGCTGAGAATAAGAAAGTCTTGCGATGCGAATGTCTTAGGCTGGAGAAACTACACAAGCTATAGCATCCCTTGTTTGTAATCCACTCCATAAAATTAGAGAGCCTATTAGTGAGACCCCAGCCTCACCAAAACAGTGCTGCCCATACCATGGGTCCCACCTTGATGTATGTATTATTTTTCCTTAGTGGCCGTCAGTTTTTCAGATCATTTGAAGGCATTATCCAAAAACTGAAGCACGTCCAATTATCAACTGAACCATACCATAAGAAACAATGGTAATTGACAGCCTACCATTAAGACATTTTAGGGGGCACCTTAACGTTTCACAGTGTTTATTTACCAATCAATCTATTGATAAGGTTGCATAAGCCTGGATGAAGGGAGAAAACAAATATCAGCTTGATCCAAAACTTTTGTGGCCCATTAATGGCCAATCAACATTGTTTCCTATGGTATATTCCATCTAATAAATGGATCTGTTTCATTTTTCCGGTAATCCCTAAAATGATACGGAAAAAACAGATGGATCGCGTGGATACAGAATACATACATCAAGGTGGTCCCCACAGTAACCATGGTAAAGGTTGCACCATCTTGGGTTAGTCCGGGGTCTCACCTAATCCGCTCCCATAAAATTATACTTAAGAGCCTCTAAATTGAAGGCACGGCCCACCTAAGTTTTGGAATAATTTTCTTTGATAAATCTCTCAGCTTGACGAAACTCATGAGATGAATGGATTTGATGACATATAAACACCATGGGTGAGACTGAGGCCTACACAAAACTAATGTTGGGCGTACATACCAACTGTTTCATTGGCCCACTTGAGTGTTTGATCATGATGATTTTTGGGCCAAAGGGCGAAAATGAGGCAGCGTACGCGATGATGGACGGGGCGAATCTTACGAAACCACCCACATGGTACTTAGGGCGATGAATGCTGAAGGCTGTTCATATTAATTACGATTAGGCCTGTCCATACCTGTTCGCACATGTGCTGTTGGCTTTTGATGGAATCTGTTTCGGTAGTGAGCCCTCCAGTACCACCTCGGTACCGGTGGGGCGCGGATTTCCTGCGAAAGCCTTGCGCAGGAATTTCCTGCGCTGGTAACCAAGGTGGGGCCCACAGTGATGTTTTTTGATGAATCCACCCCGTCCATCCGTTTTGGGAACTCATTTTAGACATAAAAACAAAAATGAACCGGATCCAAGACTCAAGTGGGCCTCACTAAAGGAAAAGGTGGGTAGGTAAATTACTACCGTTGAAACCTCCCTGGGGTCCACAGTGATGTTTATATGACATCCATACCGTTCATAACGTCACTACTACTGGGATGAACTGGAAAAACAAATAATATCCTGATTCGAAACTCATGTGGCTTCACAAATATTTCAACTGTGGACGTTCAAATCTCACGTTTTCGGCCCACTTGAGTCTTGGATCCGGTTTATTTTTATTTTAATATCCTAAAATAAGCTCCCAAAACGGATGGACGGTGTGGATTTATCAAAAAACATCACTGTGGGCCCACCTTGGTTCCCAGCGCAGGAAATTCCTGCGCAAGGCTTTCGCAGGAAATCCGCGCCCGTACCGGTGGGTGTTGGAAAAAGCTCTGTGGGCCCCACCATGTTTATCCATGCCCTCAATCCATTTTTTTTTTTCTAGGACGCGGGGCTGGTGTCAAAGCTGTGTGGGCCCCACCATGATGTATGTGTTTTATCCACGCTGTCCATCCATTTTTCCACCTCATTTTAGGACATGGACCCAAAAATGAGGCAGATCCAGATCTCAGGCGGACCACACCACAGGAAACAGTGGGAATTGAATTCTCACCGATGAAAACTTCTTGGAGGCCACAGAAGTTTTGGATCAGGCTGATATTTGTGTTTTCACTTCATCCAGGTCTGTGTGACCTTATCAAAAGGTTGGATGGCAAATAAACATCACTGTGGGCCCTGGGATGTTTTTAATTGTGGACGTTCAATCAACACTGTTTTCCTGTGGTGTGGTCCACCTGAGATTTGGATCTGCCTTACTTTTGGGGCCATGCCCTAAAATGAGGTGGAAAAATGGATGGACAGCGTGGATAAAACACATACATCATGGTGGGGCCCACACAGCTTTGACACCAGCCCGGGGCTGGTGTTGGGGTCACTACTCACTAGCCAATCCGCGTCCTTTTTTCTGGCTCATTGTGGGAGGCGGATTGCCTGCCAAAGCCTTTCGCAGGCATCTCCAGTGCTCCGAATCTAGGCGGGGCCCACCGTGATGTTTGTGAGAAATCTACACCGTCCAACCATTTTGTGAGATCATTTTAAGTGTTGGGACAAAAAATGAATGGGATCCAAGACTCAAGTGGGCCGCACTAAAGAAGAAGGTGGGTAGGGAAATTCCTACCGTTGAAACCTCTATAGGGTCCACAGTGATGTTTATATGCCATCCACACCGTTCATAATGTCATTCCTACTGAGATGAACTGAAAACACAAATATTATTCTGATTCGAAACTTCTGTGGCCCCACGAATATTTCAACTGTAGAAGTTCAATCGTCACATTTTCGGCCCACTTGAGTCTTGAATTCTGTTCATTTTTTGTCGCAGTACCTAAACTGATCTCACAAAATGGTTGGACGGAGTAGATTTTTCACAAACATCATGGTGGGCCCCACCTAAATTCCGAGAGCAGGAGATGTGCAGGCAATCCGCGTCCCCTTTTACCATAGGATCCCATCTCAGATCATGCAATCTATTCAAACGGTTACGAGGGACTCTCGCATGCCAACGTGGCATACCAGAGAAAGATCCAAGCCACTCACAGTGCGTATCTTCGTGTCCGAGTTGACTAGGATTCGGTAACGACCCCTCCAGTACCCGCTTTAATTTGCACTGGAAAAGCTCATGTGGGCCCACCCTGATGGGTGTGTTTTATCATATGCTGTTCATCTATTTTGCCAGCCTACTTTAGGTTATAATCTAAAAAATAAGGCCAGATCTAAATCTTAGGTGGACCATACCACAGGAAACAGTAGTGATTGGAAGCCCACCATTAAAAACTTCTTGGAGTCACCAAAGTAAAAGCTTTAGATCAAGCAATATTTGTGTTTTCCCTTCATCCAAGTCACTGTAACATAATCAAGGCAGATGAACATTGCAGCTGGTCCTAGGGAGATTTTAATTGTGAGCATTCAATCACCAATATTTTCCTGTGTGCAGTCCACCTAAGATTTTGATCTGACTCACTTTTAGGCTCATGCTCCAGGAACAATATCGAAAATAGATTAACGATGTGGATAAAACACATACATTATAGTAGGCTACTGAGCTTTTCCTGCACCGAGGTGGGTACCAATGGCTGAAAAGTTAAGCATTTCCACTCACATGTGTACGTTGAAATGGACAGCTGAAAAAAAATTAACTACTGATCCATGTGCAGTCCACCTGATAAGTGGGCCGGAATGAATTTTGGTCCAGAAAATTAATGCAATGGTACCCGCATGATGGGTGGCTCAGGTCTTGCACACATTTTGTCGCATGTGTATGAGCAGAGTGCATAAATCGTGTATTCGTAATTAGTAGGGCAGGGGTTGGAGCCTTAGGACATAGGGAGTTGGACACCAAAAAGTCAGATTGGTTGAGGGATCTTCGCCTCTAATTTGTGGACACTTGATTGTTGAAATATGACCATCCGCCGGTGTTTTCCATTTTTTTACCGTTAAATAAATGTCTGCTAAAACAAAAGAAGGAAGAACATGATGCTCTAAGTAAAGGGTTATGATACACTGACACTTATAAATTACTTAGAAATTGCATATCTCGAACACAAGTAGTTAAAATTAAATTGTTCAAATAACTTCATTTGATCATCTAACTATGAGATTAATAGACTTTTATTGGATGGTTAAAATTGAAAAATGAACGACTGTACTATTTCAACATACATGTGTCCTTGAGTCTGAATCGGATTGCATACTGAGTAAGCTCTGTGGGGTACACTGTGATTTATGTATTTTATCCACTTCATCCATTCATTTTACCAGAAAATTTTAGGGCTTGAGACAAGAAATGAAGCATACCTAGAGCTCAAGTTGTCCACACTACATGAAAGAGTATGAATTGAACATCTACTATTGAAAAATGCTTTGGGGGGGGGGGGGGGGGGGGGGGGGGGGGGGGCAGAGAAGTTTTGGATCAAGTTGATATTTGTGTTTCCCTTTCATCCATGTCTGTGAGATCTTATGAACAGGTTGGATGACAAATAAACATCTCTGTGGGCCTAGAAAGGTTTCAACGGCGGAAATCATTATTCCCACTGTTTCCTGTGCTATGGTCCACTTGAGCTCTGGATATGCTTTAATTTTGGGTTCAACCCTTAAAATGAGTTGAAATACGGATGTACGGTGTGGATAAACCACATACATTCATGGTGGGCCCGACAGAGTTTACTAGGTATGATAATAAAAGCGTACCGAGTAACTCAGTAAGCAATCCGATTTTCCTTGAGTTACTAAACTAATCTTATTTTGAGAACGTAACTGAAGGATAGTGGGTCCGGCAATTTAATCGGATTAATTTGTGTTCTTGACTGCAACGTGTACAATTTATGATGAGAGCAGATTAGGTGAGGCACCGGTGCCAGCTTAGTGGGTGAGGACTGACAGTGGGCCCGCCTTGATGTATGTGTTTTATATCCACGCCATGCGTCAGTTTTCCAGCCCCTTTTATGGCATGGTCCAAAACTGAGGCAGATCCAAATTGTAATTGAACCACACTACAAGAAACAGTGGTCATTAAATGCCCACCAGTAAAAAAATTCTTAAAGCCCACTCTAATGTTGATTTTCCATCAACTTATTGATCGTATGTGTGCAATTCCTACTCTGGTCAATATGAGATTTGGATGAATATAAGTTATATATAACATATACATCAAGATGGGCCCCACAGTTAGGGCCTCAACTCACTAAGCAGTTAATCAGCCCCAACCTAATCGGCTCTCATTTATGAGTACCTAGTACTAGCATATTATCAAACAACTCCTCAGAAAAAGAATCATTGGAGCAGATTCAATGAGGCCATGACATGGCAAGGTTTGATAGGTCCAGTCCCTACATACTTTGCATGTTTCTATTTAATTGCAGCACATGACCCAATCAAATTTTGCCACATCAGGATCCCGCTCATGAGAAAAATCTGTCGGCATACATGCGTGTGCATTAAGTTTGGTCACAAGGCCCATTTTGTTATCCATTAAGAAGTTTAATGAGTCTCCCATCCAATTAGTTATGGAAAATTGGATGTAGGAAAGCTAGTTTATCTGTGGCAATGGGCATAAAACCTTAATGGTAAAAATATCATAGGTGTATAAATATCATAATAACATGATACAAGATTATCAACAACAAAAATAATTCCTTAACTATAACTCTAGCTTGAGGGTAAAAATTGTATGTTGCGGCAATCCAGCAACCAATGTCACACAAATCTACTTTTGACCGTTTATCTTCACACTGGCTTCTTTTAATGACGATCTCCACCGATTAGTAACTGTGCTACCTACAAAATTATCAATCGGCACGTGACGATCATGACTCAAATTAAAAGCAATTAAATTGTGGAACCATTATCCTTAAGTTACATTCTCGAAATGGGATTAGTTGAGCTAGCAATCATAACTTCTTAGTCACAGACACTTGTCTGTTGCACTAGGACAGTAATAGTTAGCACTGGTAAGGCGTGGGGCCGATTGATACACGGGAAAAACAGGTGCCACGCATTAACTCAATTTAAAGAGATTGGGCCAACAGTAAATAGGTCATTACCTAAATATCAGATTCACAGGAGAACCCAAACCTCTTATTAACCAGCATTTTGCTTGTGTTGAATTTGGCCTGATGACTGTTTTATCTTATTGTTGCAGAAAGACAAATGAGGGGAAGATATGTGGGATTGAACAGAAATGGTACAGTTCGCATGCAATCTATGGAGGCACATGGAGTGGATTTTCCAAATTGACAGTTGACACTAGTTGATTAAAGCACATCATCAAGGAGGTGAACGATTGAAACAAGTGCTAGAGATCACGAAAAGTCGCCAAGAAGAGGAAGTCTCTCGAGGGATTTTTATAGTTGTAACAACGAATAAAGAGAAGATCTAGACATGATAAAGATCGTCTCGGCAAAAGGTTCTTGGGATTGACCTCGAACGAGCTGAATTGTGAATCCGTGATCTTAAGCCTACGCCGCGATATCAGGAGGAAAGATCGTCATTCCCAGCTAATAGGGATCAAGATCTTTATTTGTTATGGAAAAATCCGGAGATCTCGAAAACCCAGTTGGCAACCCGCAAGAATCACGACTCTCCAAAAGGAAAATGGTCTTACTACCTAAGCCTATAAATGAGTATGTTCTCTCCATTGTCAATGTATGAAAAAATACTGATCAAAATAAAGATATTCAATTATAAAAAATTCAACTAACTTAGGCATCGGAGGGCCAACGGCTGGACTCCAGCCACCCCCCTTTAGCCTTTCCTTTGTGTTTTACAGGATCCAGGAAATCTTCGGTTTAGATCCAGGCTGCTTTCAAAGAGGAGATCAATATCATCCAACCGTCAAGATTGAAGGATCTCCCTTCTCATCTGTTGACTAATTTCTAGCATCAACATTATCATTAGCAGTAGGAAGTATATAAATATGAAATAAAGTTGGCAGAGCAAGGGGTCTTACACCAAACAAACAAATGAATCCAATTTATATATATTTTCCTTAGCTTATCTTAGCATAATCCATAATTTAGGAGTAGTTGTAATCTTAGTCCATGCCCATTGGAAGAACTTAGCTGTAATCACAAGTCCACGCTTACTGGATGAATCTATCTTAATACAATTAGTTCTGTTTCTTGCAGAATTGTTTATCTAGTGGTCGATCCCTTGGGCCGTCTGTCACCATTATTGATTTTGTATATGAAAAAGTCATTTTTTTTTATAGAAATCAAGATGCAACCCATTTTCGGATGACGAACAGTATCCTCTATCAATCGCCTAATCACTTTGAATTTATGAGAGAATTTTTGAATAGGCAATTGACCTCTCCAAGGCTTCAGTCATATACGGCTGAACACAATATATCTGCCTATCTTAACGCTTGACGGTTTTGGAATGCTCGCACAACACACCACACGCACTCGAAGCGTTATTCCAATCGAGGACCAACAATAAGTGGATCTAACTTGGGACCCATGATTTGAATGGTTTAGTGTGAGTTGCATGCAAGTGTACTCAGAGGTTCAAATCAGTACAGTTTATTTATTTTTTTGTTTTTTTTTGTTAGTCATGCAATGCACCCTCTCAGTTAGCTGGGCAACACATCCACACGGTTAGTCACACGATGTTAGTGTGTCTCCTTGGCATTTCGAACGAAACCTACTTTGAAACGCCTAGCCGTCTTCCCGACGGGCTAGCAGGCGGGAAGGTTTCGAATTTACACTTTTGAATTTATGAGCCATCGAACCTGGGAACTACGGTTTGAATGGCATAGTGCGAGTTACATGCAAGTGTGCAAAACCCTAGAGTACCAAAGCTTTTCCTTTTAATTTATATCATATATCCGATAGCTTTGCTTAGTGAACACACGTGTGCAAAAGCTTATGTACATGCCACACATGTGCTAGCATGGCATGATTAGTCCGAGATCCAATCCGTCCATCAGGTTGTTCCAACCCTATACGTCTTTTCTGAAAAATAAAATCTTGGCCAATCAGCACATGCAGAGCCCCATTATTGGAAGTAGGTTGATGTGTTGCAAAACGTCACTCAAGTTCTTGGGAGCCATACATTTATTTTACAAATTGTGGCTCACATGAGAAGTGGATCGACCTAATTCTTGGGCTACTGCATCATCTCAGTGGTTCCATTCGGATGGATGGATTGATCTTGGACTTATCGTGCCATGCTGGCACATGTGTGGCGTGTACATGAACTTTATTGCACACGTGTGTGTGGGCGTACAATACTCTGGTAGGAAGTCTTTGATAATTGCAATATGCGGACCGTTGGATATGTGGGATCCACCTGTGGATACGTAAGATAACCTCACGGCAATTAGAGGTTTACTACAGCACATCTTGCCTTTCGCATACCATACATTGGGAATTTAGTGGTTGGATGGTTTCCTTATCAATGGCTCAAATCGTGTATATGTTGGTACTTATCATGGATGGGGATACACAACACAATTTAGTTATTCAAGTGTTCAGGAGAGTCCATGTGTATATTACACTTTAGTTATTCAAGTGTCCATGTGTATATTACACTTTAGTTATTCAAGTGTACATCCCAAGCATTGGATTATCTTCCAACAATCCAAACCGTTCTTACATTGTATGGCCCTCATTTAGATTATTTTAACCCCTTGATCGTACAAATGTTATGGTACTGATCTAAGGATTGAAATATTCAATCTGAGAGATTTCTTAAGCATTCATGCCACATCCAATGAGAGACCTGTCAAATAAACGGTTTGGGTCATTGAGAAGCAAAACCAAATCCAACGGCTAGAGTGCTGACCTATCGTACGGTTGTATTCTAGCATATATCACATCCATTTAGTCGTCCACATTATATTCCACCGACGATAGTTAGATGGTCGTTGAATCAGCACTTAATGAAAGACACCCAATCGTAGGAAACCAAAAGCACTATATAACACACACCACAGAGATGCTAGAACTACCACAATACACACCTCTCTCTCTCTCTCTCTCTCTCTCTCTCATTTTTTTTTTCCTCCAAGTATGGCAGGTAAGCTTGATTTGGAAGTGGAAGTGAAGACTCCTGCAGACAAGTTCTGGGGAGCCATCAAGGATTCCAAAGACCTCTTCCCTAAGGTCTTCCCTCAGCAGTACAAGAGCATTGAGATACTTGAAGGAGATGGCAACAGCGTCGGTTCCATCAGGCTCGTCCATTTCGCCGAAGGTAACTATATGATATGATATACGTTTGGATCGTTTCATGCCACAAATGGGCACGTTTATCTAAACATGCTCATGTGTTGTGGTACAATTCATTTGAAAGGTGACTAGTAACAGTTCTATGATCAACACATACCAAACTACATTGGACGGGTTCTTGTTTTCCTTTGAACCATTTATATTCAATCAATTCCTTGCAAGGATGTATATGTGCTCAGCGTAAAGTATGCCTCAAGCATCTTTGCCAGGAATGCAGTCATTTGTGTCAAGAGGCAGTTAAAACTTTATGAAAATATTGCTATATATTTTGATAACATGGATACACGCATTGTATGTTAGCGGCCCAAATGCAAAATTGCCTGTGCCAATTGCACTATTCTTTTATGCAAATAGCACTATGATGAGTGCCAAACAGGCCTGGATTGAAGTATAAGAGGCATTATACAATATTATCCTGATTCACCCAATCAGTACAACTGGCATTCACATTCATGGTTCTGTTCTCCTGTTCTGTGACCCACGGTGGATAGAGGATGATCTGAAACTCTTCCAAATTGAAAGATCCATTACAGTCACTCTTTGGATTACCATTTCCATATTGTTCATTTGACAGTCTGTATCATGGACCACTGATCTGGATGAGTTTTGGGTCCCCCATCAAATGAACGGTGTGGATTGCCGAACCATGAACTCAAGTTGTGCAAACTGGTTCATTAGGCCTGCCCTGACTCCATCATGACACTGTAATTCCTTGAAGTATAAGGTTGTCTCAATGCGTTCATGGATAACGCTAAGCTCCTGGTTTATGTCCCTTAAAAGAGTTTTACTTAAAATGCTTTGGCTTCATCTGAATTCCAGTTGCTTCCCACATGGGTTTGATGAATGAATGCTTTGTACAGGAATTCCCATCATTACATCATCCAAGGAGAAGATAGAGGTTGCGGACGAAGAAAAGAGGATGGTCTCTTACAGTGTAATAGATGGAGATCTGATCAACTTCTACAAGACATTCAAGGCCACCTTCCAGGTGACACCAAAGGGCAATGGGAGCTTGGCGAAGTGGAGTATTGAATTTGAAAAGGCAAAGGAAGATGTTCCTGACCCAAATCTTTTCCAGGAATTTGCTGCCAAGACCTTCACTGAGTTGGATGCTTATCTCCTCAAAGCCTAGAGAGAAATCCATACCAGCATAGGACTTGTTGGTATTTCAATAAAATTGTGAAACCTCTTTCTATATGGTATCATTACGAAGTGCTCTAGTAATTATAATTAGAGGGTGGTTACTGTCCCTACTTGTTTTATTTGTTTCATGAAGTTGGTTGTTGTGTTCTTACTTAGTGAAAGCTACTTGTGTTGCATTGGTTTTTTTTTTTTTTTTTGGTTGAGATTCCACCAGCATCTTTATCATCTTTAGAAAATGAGTAATGATCACCTTCAAGAACTTGTAGGTTAGCTTAAGATGCAACATAGCACTTATGTTGTCAATTGGGTTAAGTGTGTATGATGGTGGTCTAATCAGACAGACCTACCCATGGTCTGATTCAGCATATCCATGTGTGGCCCCACCTGATGAATATTGTATAAGCCTGATTTTTAGAAAATGAGTAATGATCACCTACAGGCTACAACCACTTGTCAGTTGGCATAAGATGAACATATCATGCATGTTGACAATTAGGCTATGTGCGTATGATTCAGTTTATACATGTGTGGCCCACTTGATGATTAGAAGAGTCTGATTTTTCTCACCCATCTGATGCAACTTTCTCCTGTTTGAAACCTGCATGTCCTTTAAGCAGAATGCTAATGGTTATATGTTTATTGCTCACTCTAATTACATGTTTCTATGCCGAACAAGATGATCATTGAGGGTTTAGGCTGCACAAGTTGGCCCCATATAGCTTGGTGATCTAGGCCATTGATGTCATGGAACCTGCCATGATGGGATTGCCCAATTATTTCCCTAATAAAACAGTCCTAGCCCTTCGATCTGCATCCTAGAAATCGACATCGAAAAAGGAAATAAAGCAGTGATCCACATTCTACTGGTAACAAGTTGTAGGTTGGATGACTCAGATCTTCTAATCAGGGAGATTTTGGGGGAAGCCCCTGTACATGTTGGTGCCTATCAGACCAATGTTCTGGATTGCCGAACTATTGTGGCCCCACTTACAAGAAACTGAAGCCTAGAGGATAGTATACATATCAAAGAAGAGAAACAAAAAGTTTAGCAAGAGAGGAGCATACAATTGGTCATCTGAAGCTTTCTGATCACTTGAGGATCTCTCCCCTTTTTTTTATCGTCTTTTTTTCATCGAAGGTGGGTGGTACCACCGGCGTTTGTATTGATTAAAAAAGAGAAAAGCTCTTACACCTTTTTGGGGGCGGGGGTGCAAACACCTTAAGCTTCAAGATCTATGCAAACCTCAAAATTTTGTTATTTAAAGCTTTGAACAGAAAACAAAATCACCAAATCCGAATATTTACAGCCCCTGCTTTGTCCATTAAAATGCAACCCCTTTGGAAGCTCTTCAACATTGCAGAATACTCTGTTTTTCCAATCAGTAGAGGATCAATTGCAACATTTTCATCTCATGGGTCATGAAAGATTATCTATGATGTATTGCCCATAGACATGGTGAATTTTGTGAAATCTTGGGAATGTGCTGGAACTTGAAGTGGTCCACTCTTCTCTTTATCTTATTCATGATTCTTAGTAATTGTATATGGCCTCTCATAGTGCTCCTTTGCACATCATCTCCATGCTGCTTGGAGGAGCCTCATTTCTACTCATATAGAATCCTCTGAGCATTTCTTTCAAGATATCTTTCGTTCAAATTGCTGCAACACATAAACCCATTTTTAACATTTGAAACACCTTTGAAGTTTTGTAAACTTTCTTTGCAAGAGTGGTCTTCCCCAAACCACTCGTCCCCATGATCAAAATGATGGTGCGGTGTTGCATCTCTTCTTCTTGCAGCAAGCCCTCCACAAGCCGCTGCAAAACCTTCTTAAAGCCCACGATGTCCGATTCTTCAACCCAAGAGTTGCAACTCTAGGATCTGGATGGCCACCATTTGTAACATTTAGCTTTATCACTTCTTCAGTTTGAAACCCGTAGCGGCTCCTCCTTTCATGAATCTCATTCACCTCATATTTGATCTTTTGAATTTGTATACCGAAACTTTCTCAGACTATCTATTACTTGATGAGGCAAGCATGGTAGGCAAGAAAACCCATGCGTCCATTCCGAAGACAGTGTAGCGTCTCCCTTCAGATCATGAACTCATCGACTGCATCTTCTGCATTGAAGAATGTGTCTCACTTGGGTAATCCAAGCCTCAACACCTTCTTCCCTCCTCTTCAATTAACTTCTTTTAAGAAGGCTTTCATAGATTGGAGCTCGTTTATTTTCCACACAATATCATTGCGGATTCTAGAGAGGAGCTCCACTAGTTGGGTGAGTTGCTCACAAAATTTCTGAACGAAAAGGGAAAGAACAGCCTCAGCCATTGCTACTCTCTCCTTCCGCTCTGTTGAAAGTGACGAAAACTTCTTGTTCTCTTTGCTTTGAATAGTGTCCACCATGTAGCGTTAGCAAATAATGTAAATCCCCTATAGCATATCCTACAAGGGCCATAGTGTATGTAGCATATGTAGCGTAGGCATAATATATGTAGTGTGCATAGCTTGCGCTTAGCGTATGTAGCATTCACTATGTTTTTTAATAATATTTTGTACTTAATACTCTCAACTTGTGAGATTTTAATTTCTTTTCATGTGTATGATTTGTGATTTCATTTAGACATTATTAATTAAAGTGGTTTGCTTAGAAAGTTGTTGATTTGATAATGATACGATATGGGTTATATATGTGGATTAGCTTTTGATAAATGAGAATTACTTGTTTGAACATACTTATACTTGCAAAATGAATAATCTTTTAGGCATTTTATATATAGAAGTATCATGTAGCTTACGCTACATGCTACAAAGGGTTGAACGCTATGTAACATGTTACCGCTATTTAAAACACTACTTGTTCTTTTGAAATCTCGATAAAGAGAATTGTAATTCAATAATCTTTCAATTGTTTTATAATGCCCCCAAACCCAGCACCCGAGTATGAACACTTTGATCCTGGATTCGAGGGTGTTATCTTAATAATAATTGCACGTGGGTGTATTTTCCCACGTTTGTATAGTTAGGCTAACATTCATCCACCAATAATATTTAGAGCAGCGCACATTTTGACAGTGGGTATCAACAGACAAGTAAAGATGGTTATGCCAGATAATGACAGGTCTAATTTATGAAATACATAACCCAAAATACATCCGCCCAACTGGGAACTATACAAACCACACATAACCAAATGTATAATATAGAAATAAACAAGCTAAGGACTAAGATGTACTGGTGAGCCACCATAGCTCAACCACACTAGCACAGGCTCTACAATGACTAACTCCTCACTACTCCTAATAGCGACGATCTCGGCTCGACCTCGCCTGTGCTACTTGTATGGTTCGTGTAATTGCACATAATAGATGTGAGTGACCATCGATCTCGGTGAGAAATCCCCTCAAGATTACATAGTTGACATATTAATAAAGTATAGTTTCCGAGAAAGCATTCAACATAATAGCAAATCATAATGCATCTTATTAAGTGCATGGATGTATGAATGCACATCATCTGAGGATGCTCATCCAAGCAGCTTTTGGGGGTATAGCCACAAGCAAAAATACCTTTAAGTTGGTGCATCAACAATGAATACCCTCCATGCAATAAAAAAGTGGCTAGGAACCATCGAAAATACTCAAATGTATGTGCCACAAATGAACAGTGGATTAGGAACCAGCGAAAAATACCAAAAGGTATGTGCTATCATAGTATCTAGCCATCCAATAATGCCACAAAAGGGTTGCTTGAACAGTGTACTAGGAAATGGCAAAAATACCAAAAGGTATGTGTTATCACAGTATCTAGCCACTTGATAGTGAATGCGTGATTAATCCAACCTTTATTAGTCTAATTTGCAAACAGTCCATTTATACAAAGCCTCTAACTAATAGCCAACCTTGATCCAGCAAGTACACTTTACCATCACTAATTTATAAATGATCCATACAACGGGTCCTCTCAACAAAAGCCAACAAGGCACCAAGTCCATTCAAAGACGCAATAAAGGGGATTCCACCCAACAAAGCTAAGTAGAGCACAATAATTCACAAAGATGGTAAGTCTACAATTAAATTCTATTTAATCCAAATACAAGATGGCTAATAGTTTGAATTACAATCTCATATACGTGTTCAACCATACGAATCACATTTCCTAGAAATGGTGTAATATAAGCCTCTGGATTCCACCCTTGATCTTACATAATTTTACAAATTCCACGAAGGGATTTCGATTGCCATATTTCATGAATCTAATCATTTAGCATGAAACATATGTGAATCACACTAAGGCATGTTATAATACATGTTCATGTAAATCATATAAAACAAGGGATATATTCAAGTGATTGGGAACAATCTAAGAAGTGCACATGTGTGAATCACCCTATACAAGGAACTAAGCATGTTATGGGTTCATATATGGGGTTCGAGGGTTAGAGATTCTTGCACATCATCCTAAAATTAACACATGCAAGATAGATTGCAAGAGTTATCACATAATTCATAGGTTAATTAGCATAGTTGTTCAAGTATTGAGACTATCTCAAGACCAAAAATGTTGTAGGAAGCTTGAAGGGTAGATCTCACCTTGAGGCTTGGGATTTCTTGATTCCAATACTCCAATTCGAGTGTGATTCAATTAGGGCAGCTCCTACGGGCAAAAAATTGAGGAAAAGATTAACTCTAAGTTTAATCCCAAAATCTATCGTTAATAACTTGGATTTTATCTTACTTAAACGTTCAACAAGGGTTTAGGGGTTGCATACCTCGATTTGGACGATCCTCAACAAATCGGGCCCAAGCTCGGCGTGAAATTGAAGTTCTCATGAAGCCACTCTCTACCACGGGTCCCGTGAGAGGATAATTGCTACTATTTTTTTGTTGGGAGCCCGAAACCTAACATACACAAATCTTAACATCAAAAATTTTTAAGATTCGGGTGGACATGGAAGATTTTTAACCTAATTAGCTTTAACCTGATAAGAACGAGCAGTAATACAAAGGCATGAGCTAGGAGACCTTTTACCTAGTAAGGCAAGGATTTCTCCAGTCCACAATCGAATCGAAGTAGCAAGATTTAATGAGAACCTGCTCACAACGAAATCGAAGTGGTAAGATTTAATGAGAACCTGCTCACAACGAAATCAGAGCAGCAAGACGAGCTCCCTCTCTCACTCTCCCTCTCTCTCTTACTCTCTCCCTCTTTTGTAGGTTTAGAAGGAATGAGAGAAATGGGTATTTATACCCTCAAGAATTTCTCCCACTTTGGTGGTTCACATGTGAAGTTTTCAGCAACTTACGTGAGCTCTCAATCGGACCGAATGGAATGGACAGATTGCTGGTCAAACCGACAACATTCAGTTTGTTCCCAATGTTTGATTTCCTCTGTCAGTCAAACCGACACGTCTGTGGACCGAACCTACAGAGGTCTAATTTGCCTTGCATTGGCCATGTTCACTGTTCTTGTGTCTTAAGGTTTGAGTAGGGTGGTTCATCATTGATTCTAGAATTAAGGGCTCGAACCTATGGTGAAATCAAGTGAAGATTTAACTGATCGAACACTAGGGATTGATCAAATGCATGCCATTGGTTAACCTTCATGTTGAATATTCAATTTGGCATAACTTAAGGTAGGTTCTACCTAACCAGACACTAGGTTCTAAGAGACCGGAGATACGAGGATATCTTAGTCCCAATACTGGCCTTGCATAATAAGTCTGTTGTACACGGAGTTGAATTAAATTGTGGGTTCCTAGGCTTAGGGTTACACTTAAGTTTTTCTAAGTTCTTCGGGCTTGCGCATGCATGCATGTGCCGTTGCATGTTTATTTAAAAATTTTCCAGGTAACACCTGAGGACATCCGATACAGTATCGGAGGGCTAAGGTGTTACATGTTTGTATTTCTTTATCATTTAAAGAAAATGCTTAAATTCTTTAACTTCATATCTTTTGCATCTTCCGTTAGTCTTCCGCCACACACTCTTTCGCTACATTCTCTCTTTCCTCTATTTTGAACTTGAATTTTGAATTTGAAATAATAGTTGAGCAATTAATGGAGTAGTTGACCTTGATTGTAAGGAGTGAATTAGTTTTGATCATAGGGAGTAAATTAGCCTTAGATTTTGATTTTGAATTTGAATTTGAGTTTAAAATAATTTGTTACAATTATTTTAGAATTTCACAATTGTTTATGTATCTGTCAACCATTGAAGAAAGGAAGAAAAGAAATCTCCCAAACAATCTTTTTCTTGATTGTAAGGAGGGTTGGCTCATCCTCGAATTTAAACTATTAATCTTAATCATTCAAGTAAAGTCGTATCAATTTTTTTCACTCCTAGCTTACATTCCGGGCCAATTGAGGCACCTCACGGGAGGCCCATCCCTTGAATTAATTAATGGTCGAGGAAGCTGGTGGAGGGGTTGTACCTACATGCAAGTTATAAACGGTGGTGGAGGGTTTAGAATTGTAGTGCAACATTTATAAACGGTCTCCCTGCATTCAAGTTAAACCCACCGTGGCCATCATTGTGGTTGAACAGAAAAGATTAATGTTTTCATGAATCTTGTCCTTTAAGCCCACGATAAAAACACCTAGCTGATGCTTTCTCAAGCCATCCATCCATGAGATTGCCAATTTTTCAAAGTGCATTTAATACTCATGAGCAGTCCTCGTTTGGCACAGCTTTAACGAAGTCTCATCAAACTTTTCATAATTCGATGGTCCTAAAGCGTACAAACAAGGCCTTGGTAAACATGGCCCTTGCCATTGTGGGGTTGATGCGTTCATACCACTGAAACCAATGGTTCGCTTCATCTTCAAAGTGAAAAGACGCAAGGAGAGCCTTATACTCTTCTGATGTATCCTGAAATTTGAGGAATTGTTCCACACAATACACCCTTTTCGTTGGATCTGACCCAATAAACTTTAAAAAATCAATTTCAGCATATCTCCCTCAAACCGATCCTGCATTGTTGAAGTTGTTGCCATTTGAAGGCTCAGATTCTTCATGGTAATTGCCATTATATGGTGAGTTTGATTTTGAAAAATCTCATTTTTTATTAGGAGAGCTTCCATCGACTTTTTAAATTCTTGAGTGGCGAACTTTATTCTGTTAGTGCACTTTTCTGTGGTATACTAGTGCACCTTGTTTGTCAATCACTTATGTCAGTGAGTCAAGTGTCGGTTGAGCTTAATGAAGACAAAGACCGAAGACTCAAGTGGCCCCGCGGCATCAAGGAAGAAGGAACAGGTAAAAGTGATGCCTTGATGTGCCTTAACCTTAACCAAAACCCAACCCCTTAACCTCCTTGATGACCTTGACCATCTTAGGAATACTCTTAGTTATCATAGTTTGGCCCTGGGTGTCCCAAAAGTGCACCCAAACCTTGGCCAAAGTAAGAGGGTTGAGAAAGTAATGGGTCAGCAACCACCAGGTTGAACCCAGGCCTGACCGACCGGTCACGACCGGTCGGATGGACTGGACCGACCTGTCAAGACCAGTCGGATTGAGATCCAGAGAGGACAGGGGGTGCTGGAGTGTGCAGGCCACTGGGGCCGACCGGTCAAGATCGGTCGGCTGGGCTGGTCCGACCGGTCATGACCGGTCGAACTGTCTATTCTTCAAGACAGCAAGCACCCTGTCTTCACTTGGCCTTTGGCCGACCGGTCGAGACAAGTGGGCAACTAGCCGTTTTGCCCATTTTATGACCGCTGTAGCTCATTCTCTCTATATATGGAGCTCGGTTTTTGGGCAAAAGTAGAGGGATTTTGAGAGGAGTGAAGCCACCATTGTTGGAGACCATTTGTGGCTCATTCCCAACCTATGCAAGGCATCTTCCTTGTGCTTTAACACAAGATTGGAGCATTCCAAGCTCATGAAGAAGATGACCTCCATCCCCTCTTGATCTCTAGAGTTTGGACCTTCCTTGATAGGCATATTCTTGTCCAAAACTCTAAGATGAGATCGTTGTAGGAGAGAACCTCCAGGCAACCCATTCCCATCAGTTGTAGAGTTCTCAAACCTATCCTCCTATAACCTTGGGCATCTCAAAGGCATCACATGCAAGGTGTTTGATCAAGTGTGGCTGAGGCATTGGCGACGCAACGGTAACACGATCGTGGGAGCAAGGAAAGCTGATTGAAGCACGGGAGAGCGGAAATCAAGCAACCCAAACCAGCGCTGAACAAGGGGCTCATTCGACAAGTAAGGTTGTCTTTATTGAGAGTCCAATTAGAGTTTGTTTGTCAAACTCGATCTAGGGACGTTAACCGTTCCTTGGCCCGTTAGACGAGCCTAAACTAAGTCTCCAAGGGGGAGCCTCCAACATGGGAGAGAACGTGCGTCGGGTTGAGAGTTAGTCTATGTCCAAAACTTCGTTTGGGTTGAGAGTTAACCCTTTGTCCAAAACTCCGGTTATGGTTGAGAGGTGAACCTCATTTAAAACCTTCGATAGTGAATGCCGGTGTGCTCAATGGAGTTGAGTACTTGAACCGGGAGTGGAGTAGACCCAAAGTCGAACCACTATACATGCTTGTGTTTGTGATTGTATTGAGCACATTGATATCTTAGCATTAGATGTTTAAATGTTTAATTATGAATGCTTGATAAGAATGTATGCTAGGCACTAGATTGTCACATCCACAAACAAGATGTACTTTCACTAGTTGTGTAGACTTGAGCTCATTGATCCATTTTCTTAAGTCCACATAGATTGCATAGGTTAGGAGCTTGATTAGTTAAATCATTTATTTACCTATGCATGATTAGACTAGGATTGTTTATTGCTTAACCATATGCTAGTCTTGTGATTGGACCCACTTAGGCTTGAAAGCCGAAGTGTTCTTGCTTACTAAGTCTAATTTGTTGAATTATGTAAGTAAGCGAAAAGAATTTCAAAAAGGTCCTAATCACCCCATCCTGTAGGTTTAGCCATAATTCTAGTTGCTCTTTAAGCTTCCGCACATACGAAGGTGTCATGTTAGACTACCGACGTACTTTCAATTGGTATTAGAGCAGGTTGCTTTTCAAGGCCGTAACCATCTAGAGTAAGATCTGGTACCGGAGCACTAGCATAATGTCTAACCGAGATGGGAGTACCACCAACCGTCCACCATTCTTTGACGGGTCCAACTATGCCTATTGGAAGGCTAGAATGAGAATTTTTCTCCAATCCATGGACCGTCCGGTGTGGCTAAGCACACAAAATGGATACACCTTGCCCACCGAGCAAGTGGAGGTTGATGGGAAATACATTGTCATTCCTAAAGATGATTCCAAATTGGATGACAGAGAGAGAGCTCAATACATGGCAAATACCAAAGCTCTCAATGCGATTTGCTGTGCGGTTTCCTCGGATGAATTTCATGGCATTCTCACATGCGCAACTGCAAAAGAAGCGTGGGATATACTTGAGGTTACCCACGAGGGGACTAGCACAGTAAGACGCTCGAAGCTTCAACTCTTAACCACCAAATTTGAAAACATTAAGATAAAAGAGTCTGAAACTTTCATGGAGTTTTATACTAAATTGTCAGATATTTGCAATTTCATGTTTGTCTTGGGTGATCGGGTTCCGGATGGTAGGATTTGTAGAAAAATACTTAGGTCCCTCCCAGATAGATTTGACTCCAAGATAGTTTCCTTAGAGGAGTGTAGAGACATAGATAACATGAAAGAAGAAGAACTCATAGGTTCCCTACAAACTCATGAACTACACTTTAAGGCCCCTCTAGAAAGAAAAGCATCGCTCTCAAGTCCTCTCTCAAACATAAGAAAATTAAGAGTGAGTCGGAGGAAGATAGTGATGATGAGGATGATGAGGAAGAGAAACTGAACAAAAAATTCAAGAGATTCCTCAAATTTGATAGAGGGAGTAGCCGTGACAAGAAGGACAAGAAGGGTGATAAACATAAAGAAAAATCATCCATACCTTCATCCGTCCGTTGTTACGATTGCGGTCGTTATGGCCATATTGCCCCAGAATGTCCGGATGGGCCTAAACCGAAAGGTAAAAAGGCAATGGTTGCCACTTGGAATGATACGGAGGAGTCCGAATCTGGTGACTCCGCTTGTGATGAGAGCCAACATAAAGATCTAGCTCTCACGGCTTCCACCGTAACCCCTCTTCCTGCTTATCTACGAGGGGATCCCAACCGCTATCCCTTCTAGGAGAAGAAGGAGTTCCCAACCCCTCACCTCATGCTACATTTTATGAGGGTGTTGAGGAATTTAGTTACCATTAGGCTTTTCAATCCCATCATAGTTAGTAAGGGTAGCTAAAAATTTTTAAATAGGAAAATCTGAGGATTTCAGCCTTATTTCTGTGTGTATGGGCAAATCAGAGGATTCAAGCCTCATGAGCCCAAATTTGGTAGTTTAGCCTTGTCTTTAACTTGTATATTTGCTTGCTAGACTATCATCATGCTTAGATTAGCTATTTTTGCTGAATTTTATGCTTCATTGTATGCTAATCTTTGCTTAGTATTGGTCGTGATATACCAATAGGGGAGGTTGGTTGATTGGGCTATAAGCCCTTGTGCTTTTATTGCAAATGTATATCTTTGACCAATTATGCATGATTAACTATGCTTAGATAGTTACATTCTCTGTTAATCATGTGCCTTAGCATGCTCCATGTTTTAAAATTCATGCACCCTATGCTCTCCCTGTTGGCATGTGCTTATAGTTATAACTACGACATACTATCTACTCTTACCTTAACCTTATTGATATGTCATTAAGGGGGAGAGAAAAGTTTGTCAATTGCTAACAAAAGGGAGAGAGAGATCAAGTCCCACCAAAACTAGTTTGCTATGTTTTGTGATGCAGGGATTGATAGGTTATGGGGGAGCAACGTGAAGAGGAGCAGCTTAGTTTAGGCATGTCAAGAGTCCTGTATTTAATTCATTATCAATCTAATATCTTGAACATGTTTTTTGTTTTGGTAGGTAAGGTTTTTGTAAGTAATTGACAAAGGGAGAGATTGTTAGTGCACTTTTCTGTGGCATACTAGTGCACACAGAAAAGTAATATCCTGAATCAGTTTCTTGATTTCTTCTTCAATCTTGGGTATAATGTCAGGATGAAATCGTCGTTGAGGTTGCTTCATTGGCTTCTTTTCCTTCATGATGCTTAGCCTGTGCATGGCGATTGTCGGACTGAGCCCGGGCATTTCTGAATATGTCCAAGCAAAGATGTCCTTATTCTCCTTCAACAACTGTATGTATCTCCCCCTTTCATTTTTCGAAACATTGTTGCTCAAATATGTGTTCCTGGGTTTTTCGAGGGAGCCCAAATTCACCTCTTCGAGTTCATCAACCGTTAGTTGCCCACCGTCTTCTAATTGCACGGGCGCGGCACTTGGTTGGATAATATCGATAGAATCTTGCAACTGAATTTCTTCTACAGGGCCAATGGTCACCATGTTTACGCTTGCCTTGGCTCCTAGACTTTCTCCGTTTCTGTATACTTGCTTAGGTTCTTCAAATGGAGTTAGCAATCTCTTCTTTGTGTTTGAGCCTTGACCGAAGAATCCCATATTCCTCATAATCTTCCGGCTGGTCCTGCTATATCTCTTCTCTTCTATCGGTCGGGGTTGGGCGGATCCTCTTCTCTCTTCTCTCTCTTCTGATGGTACTGGCTGACTTGGCCCCGAGTGAAACTTGATTTCTTTCTGGGTGATATCTCTTGACGGCACGATGAATTGGCTTGGAGCTTTCGAAAATGGCTTGGTTCTTCCTATCTTGGGTATCGGCATATTGAAGCTGGACCTGAGTACACTCATGTGTTGATCTGAAATCAGTTTTAACACAGATTGCCCCGGCTGACGCAGATGTTGCGGTACCACATAGAATTTCTTCGTGATCGGCTGAGGTTGATTTCCAGCTGATATTAAGATCTTCCCTGAGTGATGGGCTACGGTTTACTTCTCTGCACGAACTTCTCGACTTGAGGTTTTGCCCCTTGCCCTTTCTTCATTGCATCGGGCTTTTTACCTGTTTCACCGCTATCGGACGGATTATAATATTTTGCATCGGCCAAAAATGACTCAGCTATCGTATATGGCTTCGGATCTACTACTATCCTGTATTGGATCCCATCTCTGTTATATTTGAAGCACTGGTAATACGTTGAAGGGATAATGCGATTCTGATGGAGCAGGGCCTTCCTAAAAGGAGGTTGTATCTTGTCACTGCATCGATCACTTGACATGTTACTTTCGTCATCAGTTCTTTGATCTCTAACATTACCATGATTGATCCAAGTGTACGCTGACTGTCTTGGTTGAACCCTTGAATCATCATGAGGCTCGGGCATAGTGCTGATTGCCTATAACCTAGCTTCTATAATGTCTTCAATGGCATAATATTTATGGCAGACCCATCATCTAACATACACCTTTTAACCTCGGTGTCCCTGATTGTTCCTGTGACCATCAACGGGTGATTGTGGTCTGTTAATTCGATCGTGCGGTCCTCTTCTGAGAAAGTGATTGTTGAAGGATGGTTGACATGCATGACTTGTGACACTGGCATATACCCCTCCCAAAATTTATCCGTATTATTCATTTCTTCTTCTATTTCTATCATCATGACCTCCCTGACTTCACTGTCAAGCAAGGCATTGATTAACATTCCTCGGTATACTTTCAAGAGACATAAAGCAACGTATATACTTAGACGGGCGGGAGCCTTCCGTAAGTGTGACACCACATCGTACGCTACTGGTTTCGGGCTTGGTTGTCTGGTCGTGGCTTCGACGACCTTCTCTTTTGCTTCCTGCATGCGGGGTCTTTCTTGCTGCCTGTCAGGGATATTGTCTTCTTGCACCTGGTTGTCTGGTCTTGGAGGGGTACGGTTAGGCATTTGCTTTCCTGATCGTAAGATGACCGCGTCAACCTCTCTCTCAGCCGCTTGTGGGGTTTCCTCGGATGGTGTTTGTTCAACGAATGACATCATTCCACAATATGCAAGGTTTGTCGTGGATCGCATCTGCCCCTGTAACATCTCTCTCCTCCCTCTTCCCCTGTTCTTTCTTCGGTTAACGAGTCTTCGTCTATTCTTTAGTCTTTTCTTGCTACTGATTAGAGTCCATGGTTCCTTCGGTTCAGGGAATGGAGTTGGTCGGTTGGTTTCACCTTCTATTGGGATTGTTGAAATTGCCCCGGCCGTTTCTTTTGCCGTCTCAGGTACCTTCATGCTGATGAACCCTTGATTGATCAACCGTTGTATCCTTCCTTTCAGGGAGAAGCAATCTTCTGTCTGGTGGCTGATGCATCGATGATATTTGCAGTATTTGGGGTCGTTATTCGTCCACCTTCATGGGGACGAACAGGTTCTGGTAGACGTATTAAGCCTTCTTCGATCAATTGTTCCATGATCGGAACTAGATCGGACATATCGAATGTGTATGGGCCGTTCGCCCTTTCTCTCTCGGCTATTGATACGTGTTTGGGTACATAGGGCTTTTTACTCTTATCTTGTATAACTGCTGTCTTTATCTCTGGCCCATGGTTTGTGGTCTTTCTGGTCCCTGCTTTTGTCAACCTGATGGGTCTCTACTACTCTTCCTATCTCTCTCTTCTGTCTCTCGGGTCTGAAGTTTACTCGGGATGCTGCTTCCTCCACCTGATGCGCTTTCGTCGCCAGCTCGCGAAAGGAGTTGAAGATATTGCTTGACAAGCCATACGAGATCATCGGGCCTAGGGCCCTTGACACATCTTCATCTGCTCGCCTTCACTGGATAATTCGCGACATTGAGCCGTTGTGGTTCCCCATCGGTCGATGAACTTCTCGACTGGTTCACCATTTCTATGTCTGACCATTGCTAGGTCTGTTAGCGAGATCTCTCTCTCTATCGCGAAGAACTTTGAGATGAAGGTGTCCTGCATTTACTCCCATGTCCTTACAGAGCCGGCCGGTAGCGACATGTACCATTGAAAGGCCTTCCCTGTCAGGGTAGATCCGAACAGCCGTATGCAGTACTGCGGGACCGCAGACCAGTTTCCTAACGTAGTCAAGAAGTGGGTGATGTGCTCTTCTAGCGATCCTCTGCCGTCAAATTTTTTGAAGTTCGGGCATCTGAAATTGTCCGGGAATGGTACCTCTTCTACCTCTGGTGGGTATGGGACCCGATATTTATACCTGCCTCTCTTCTCTTTCTCTTTTTCTTGCTGCATCATATGGGAAATCGTTTGGGATAACTCTTCTCATGATACGTGAGATGTGGAAAGCGGAGCATGTCCTATTGGCGCGACCCTGAGTTGGACAGGCGGTTCAAGCTCAGCCGGACCTTCCGTTGCCCCTTGGAACTCCTCCGCCGACTGACGGGTGGGCGGCGCAATACTTCTGATGGCATTCTGCGCTATCAGAGTGGTCAAGGCTTCTTGGATAGCCCTCATTCGATCGTTTGTCTCTCGATTAGCCTCAACCAGTTTATCGATCTGATCTTGGAATGGAGGTAATTCTTCCGCCTCGTAAGGTTCTTCTTCTTCTTCTGCGGCCACTTGGACCATTACCACTTGCGCCAACTGGATTTTTCGAGCCGGCCTCTGTTTCGATTTAGGGGTCGTCACGGTCTTAGATTTTACATGTACGGGCTTAGTAATCTTTTGCGAGGTGCGAGCGGCTTTGGATAACGGCGGGAACTGCTCGACTGTCATCGCAGGCGCTGTGGGCTTGGCCGACGTGACCTTCCTATTGATAGGGATCTTCTGCCCCTGCTTTGGCTGCCACTGTCTCCTGATTACGGGGCGAGGTCGTGCAATGTTTGCCTTCCTATACGCTGCTATAATGGAAGCTTTCTTATGTTCCCTCTTCTGCCTTCGGGTCTCAACCAACTGCCATTCTGAGCTTGGGTTTGTAGTTGTGGTGGAACAAGGGAAGCTGACGCCTCTGGTGGCAAGGAAGGTGCACGACCTGGTCATCGAGTATGCCATTTCTTCTGTCTGTTCTACTATCTTGCTAATTCTGTTGTGTCAGAAAATCATTAGAACAGTTCATAAATACGGCCGGGAGCGTGAACCCATTGATCGCGGTGCATAAACTAATAGTAATAAGCAAGAAGAAGACAAATGCTTGTAGTTGTGGGAGTTCGTGAGTTTGAAAACCTTTAATTTACCGTCTATAGCCTTAAAGATGAAGGGAAGAACGTTCCCGTTGAGAGTCGCCAGTTTGGCGCCCGAGGGCGCCGAAACATTGTGCCTCGTGATAGATCTTCTACGTACACATTCGTGTTTGCGAATGATTGATCTTAGAGCGTTTCTATACTCAGACATAACCGAAGATTTTGGTATTGTTCGGTCCCCAGCAGAGTCGCCAGTTTGTTAGAACTAGAAAATGGAATGCGATTACATTTTCTAAATAGTGTTTTGTTGCTCTGGGGTTCTGAGTAATGGAAACATTCATAGATAATCGCAAGCATTCACAAAAGGTACACAAGAAGAGATATCGCAAGGCGAATTTTATTCCAGAGATCCAGAGATCTTGTACATTTCAGGCCATGATCTGACACGAGCCCTTAATTACATCGAATGATCGATGGCCCTTGATTAAAAGGCAGAATTCGGTACTTTAATTTAAAGGTGCGTTGGAGCCCACGCACCCATAAATTAAGTCCCATGCATCCAAAAAATCAGCCAATTACAGAACGTGTTTACGGGTGCACCGGACTCAATTTTAAGTGTTTTCAAGTTCCGTTTGAGCCTATTTTAGGTATTTCGAGCGTTACAGACGCAATGGAACAGTCAAATGGATGTTCCGGTATCTCTAAATAAGCAGAATTACACATCTTTGAGGCTCGACCTGATTCGACGCGTTGAATGAAATCACTTCTAGAAAAGAAGCCGCCAGCATCCAGAACTATGCAAATATGTCATCATTTATATCTACTGTAAATATGTGATCCGACTTAGGTCGAAAGCTAGACAAACGGGACTATGGTTATCACGATAAACCATGTCGAAGAGTTTTAATCTACTACAAAGCAATTGTTATGAACTACCACGACACAACAGTCGATGCCCTACTCATTCAAATGGCATTTGTCGGTCGGCCTACTCAAGTACACACAACTGCAGATTGGACTTCCTGAGGTCACCTGTCCATACATGATAGGCGCGGGCCCAAAGTCGTCCTTTTCAGTCATAAACCCTGATAGTCTCAGCCCGGATCTCCGGTCAAAACATGGGACATAGACATCTGACTAATACAAAGATGGTTCAGTACATAACAAAACAAATACAGGTCTTTATGACCACAAACTCTAAGACCATAGTCTCTGCTGATTTATGGATGCGTGGGGCATTTTTCAGGTGCGTGAGACCGAATATGCAAATCTGACTTTCGTCGAATTTATGGACGCGTGGGACCCGAATTTATGGATGCGTGGGCCATTTTTCTGGTGCGTGGGACGGAATATGCAAATCTGAGTTTCGTCGAATTTATGGACGTGTGAGACCCGAATTTATGGACGCGTGGCCATTTTTCGGGTGTGTGGGACCATTTTTTAGGTGCGTAGGACTAATTTATGGATGCGTGGCCACACTTGTGATTTCTCAGCATTCGGACCTGTGGGGAAAATGTTGGCGATCGGATGATATTCCGGCGACCGGGAAGGGTTTCCGGCAATCGAAAAAGTATTCCGGTGAGGGTTTCCGGCGGGGATTTCGAATTCCCAGAGAATGGCAGCTCTCTCTCTGAAAAAAGTAAAAATGACTCGCTGGATGGGGTATTTATAGTCGAAGACGCCGGAACTCCACCAATGAGGGGTTGCCATGTGCCACACAACCCTAAAATACCCTCCACCTTAAAATTGGCGTGCGGAGGTCCGACGCACCCAGAAATAGGTTCTGCAAATATCTGATTTTTTGGGTGCGTGAGACCTTATTTTTCGGATGCGTGGGACTCTAAAACACCTTTAAATCAAGTCCTGAAATGTGTGAAATTTAAGGGTGAGTGGACCCATTTTTGGGGTGCGTGGAACACCAAAACGCCTCTAAATGAAAATCATGATATGTGTTGAATTTAAGGGTGCGTGGGACCACTTTTGGGGTGCGTGGGGCACCAAAATACCTTTGGATCATTTTCTATTTTTGCTGAATTTTCGGGTGTGTGGGTACCCGAATTTATGGGTGCGTGGACGGACTTTTGAACGCTTCAAATTGGGTTTTGAGTTTTGATGAGTTTGTGGGGCCCGTTGGATCGTGCGATCACATGAACTGTTCACCATCAATGATAATGGAGTCATGGGTTTGATTCTGGACGGTTCTAATCACGGTGATTTGTGGGGCCCGCTGGAGATTTCAGCCAGAATTGGCTAAGGGAATTTTGTAAATCTCCATTTTGCGTGCACCGGGAGGCGTTTTGTGAGATTCTTTCGGATGTATATGGCCGTTGTGCTTGTTTGAGGGCCCCTACCTTTTGGGACCCCAACAGATGCCCCTCCAATGCATTACGATGGATAGATGACTGTTCAGTGTAACGTATCGGACCGTTGGGTCCCTACTGTAAATACAGAAGATAGCCATTTCTTCTTCATTTTCCATTGCTTATTGGATTTTCCAGCCCTTTCTCACGCACCCAAAAATTACCTCCAACGCACCCTCTAACGCCCTTTCTCTTTTTCTTTCCTAAGTTGTTGAAAGATGCATAAATAATTGTGGTATACCCAAATCTAGCTCTGATACTAAATAATAGAATCATACTTGGATGATTAAGATAATTAGTCTAAATTCGAGGATGGACCAACCCTCTTTACGATCAAACAAAAGATTGTTTGAAAAATTTCATCTTTTGGCTTGACTTATTTTTCTGATATTCCTTCTGCATCTCCTATGTCCTCTCGTCTCTTGTAGGTCTATTATTGGCGATCAAGACAACCTCCTCCTTCGGCCACTCCCACTACTTCCCCTACTGTTGATTCAGATCCTCCTCCTTTGGCTACTCCCATTGCATCATCTGCTATTGATACTTATTCGTTACGTCATTCTAGCCGCTCTCATAAGGCTCCTGCTCGGTTGATTTATTCTATGCCTGCCATGTCTTCCACCTTGGACTTCATTTCTATTCCCACGACTTACTCGCAGGCGGCTTTTCGGAGTTGTTGGATGGAGGTTATGGCCGAGGAACTTCATGCTTTGGCTGATAATCATATATGGGAGCTTGTTTCACACCCCACTAGGAGTCCTATTATTGGTAGTAAGTGGGTGTATTCTGTAAAGTTATATTCTGATGGCTCCTTTTACCATTACAAAGCGAGGCTAGTTGCCCAAGGATATAAATAAAAGTATGTAATTGACTATTATGGGACTTTTGCTCCAATGGCGAAGATAAAGATGGTTCACACCCTTTTCGCAGTCGCCTACTCTCGTGCTTGGCCTATCTCGCAAATGGATGTGAAGAATGCCTTTATTTATGGCGATCTTCTCAAGACAATTTTCATACAATTGCCTCCAGATTCGGATACGACTTCTAATGATATGGTTTTCCGTCTAAAGAAGCCTTTGTATGGTCTCAAGCAGGCGCCTCGTGCCTAGTTCCAATGCTTTCATGATGTCGTTGTTGGTGCTGGATTCTCTCAGATTGGATATGATCCTTCTTTATTTATTCGTACTACCACCCATGGCATTATCATTATTCTGGTATATGTGGATGATCTCCTATTGACTAGCAATAATCCCTTTAGCATTACAGCGTTACAGCAGATCCTGCAATCCTCATTTCGAATGAAGGATTTGGGCCCTCTTACCTACTTCCTCGGTCTTGAGGTCTCACGATTTGCCCATGGGCTCTTTATTGGACAACACAAGTATACCAAGGACTGAAATTGCGGTTTTACCGCTTGTAGAGATACTTGGAGATATGTCTATGGACCTAGAGGGGGGGGGGGGGGGGGGGGGGGGGGGGGAATAGGACCTTTTTAAAATTCTTTTCGCCTACTTATGCAATTCAACAGATTAAGCTATGTAAGCAAGAACACCTCGGCTTCCAAGCCTAGGTGGGTCCAATCACAAGACTAGCAAAAGTATAAGCAATAAATAGTCCTAGTCTAAGCATGCATAGGAAGTAAAAGATTCAACTAATCAAACTCCTAACCTATGCAACTTGTGTAGACTTATGAGAGTGGATCAATGAGCTCAAGTCTACACAAGTAGTGAAGGTACATCTTGTGTGAGGATGCCTAAAAAGTGCCTAGCATGCATTCCTATCAAGCATTCATAATTAAGCAATTAAACTAACAATGCAAAGATATAATGTGCTCAAGAACAATCACAAACACAAGGATGTATAGTGGTTCGACTACGTGTCTACTCCACTCCCGGTTCAAGTACTCAACCCCTTTGAGTACACCGACATTCACTATCGGAGGTTTTAAATGAGGTTCACCTCTCAACCTTTACACGGAGGTTTTATCGGTTCACCTCTCAACCGTATCCGGAGTTTTAGACATAGGCTAACTCTCAACCTAATCGCACGTTCACTCCCGTGTCGGAGGCTCCCCCTTGGAGACTAAGTTTAGGCCCGGCTGACGGGCCAAGGAACGACTAACGTCCCTGGGTCGAGTTCGAAAAACAAACTCTAAATGGACTCTCAAATAAGACAACCTACTTGTCGGATGAGCCCCTTGTTTAGCGTCGGATTGGGTTGCTTGATCTCCGCTCTCCCGTGCTTCAACAGCTTCCCTTTGCTCCCTCGATCGTGCCGCCGTTGCGTCGCCAATGCCTCAGCCACATTCGATCAAACACCTTGCATGCGATGCCTTGAAATGCCCAAGGTGCTAGGAGGATGGGTTTGAGAACTCTACAACTTAGTGGGAATGGGTTTCCTAGAGTCTCTTACCTACAACGATCTCATCTTCGAGTTTAGGACAAGGATTTGCCAATCAAGGAGCTTCCTAACTCTAGAGATCAAGAGGGGATGAAGGTCATCTTCTTCATGAGCTTGGAATGCTCTAATCTTGTGTTAAAGCACAAGGAATATGCCTTGCATAGGTCAAGTATTAAGCCTCAAAAGAACTCCTTCAATGGTGGCTTTTCTTCCTCAAAAATCCCTCACACAATGCCCAAAACCGGAGCTCTATATGTAGGGAAGTAGAGCCCCAACGGTCAGAAAACGGGCATAAAACGGCTACAAGCCGACCTGTCCCGACCGGTCATGACCGGTCGGACCCCTTTGCTGAATGAATAGGCCAAACATACTGGCCGACCGGTCATGACCGGTCGGATCCCCTTGCTGGACATGCCTAATGCATCAGGCCGACCGGTCATGACCGGTCGGACCTCTTTGCTGGATGGCTGAAGATTTCCCAGGCCGACCGGTCATGACCGGTCGGCAGTGCTTGCTGATCTTCTTCATTTGCGAGGGCCGACCGGTCATGACCGGTCGGTCCACTAGTCTGCACACACAGCCCTTGCTGTTTGGTCTGGCCGACCGGTCTAGACCGGTCGGACAGGCCTGGGTTCAGCCCTGCACTTTGCAATCCCATGCATTCTTCAGCACAACCATATTGGCCAAGGTGTGGGTGTTCTTTTGGGACACCTAGGGCCACACTATGATGACAAAATGGTTCTAAATATGGTCAAGGTCATCAAGAGTACACAGGGGATGGGTTTTGGTCAAGGTTAAGGCACCAAGGCATCACTTTTACCTGTCAATCTTCTTCCTTGATGCAGCCGGTCCGTCTTGAGTCTTCGGTCTTCGTCTTCATTGGGCTCAACCGACACTAGACTCACCGTCGTAAGTGATTGACAAACAAGGTGCACTAGTATGCCACGGAAAAGTGCACTAACAAGGACCTCATTGCCTTGGCTTCATTGATAGATCAGAAAGTTGTTCAGACCGCCATGGAGTTGAATGTTCAGTATGTCCGCGATGATGGTGACTTACTAGGGGAGCTTACTCTTTACCGTCGCTTAGTAGGATGTTTGGTAAATTTGACGATGACTCGTCCCGACATTACCTATGCTATCCAAGTTGTCAGTCAGTTCGTTTCGGCTCCTCGAATCCCTCTAAATGATTGTTGTTCTTCGGATTATTAGGTACTTGCGTGACACAATAGACATGTCTATGTTCTTTTCTTCCAACTCCCCTTTAGATCTTCGAGCTTATTCCGATGCTGATTGGGCTGGCTGTGCGGTCTCTCGCCGTTCCACTACTGATTATTGTTCTTTCTTGGCTCCTCCCTTATTTTTTGGAATTGCAAGAAGTAAGCTACGGTTTCGAAATCTAGTACCAAGGCCGAATATCGCGCAATGTCTGATGCATGTAGTGAGATTGTATGGCTTCATGGGCTTCTCGCCGATCTTGGACTTCCCCTTTAGTCACCAACTCCTCTGCATGTGGATAATCTCAGTGCGGTCCGGATTGCTTCTAACCCCGTCTTCCATGAGAGGACGAAGCACATCGAGGTTGATTGTCATTTCATTCGCGAGAAATATCAATATGGTCTCATTTCTCTTCCCCATGTAGTGTCCCAGGATCAGATAGTTGACATTCTCACTGAGACGTTACCTTTTATTTGTCATTCATTTCTTGTTAGCAAACTGTTGTTTGTCGACGACCTGCATCAGTTTGAGAGGGGGTGTTAGTCTGCCCTGTCTCATGGGCCGTATGGCTAGATGGCGGTAGTTGTGGGACCCCTACCCCCTCTTGTATATTGTATTTATTATATTATTGTTCCTGCCTTTTTTCTTTTCTGCCCCTAGACCCATGTTGGGTCTTTTTCTCATGTGTAAATGCTTTCTTGTATTTTCCTCCGAATGTATATATGCTCTATCTCCCTTGTTTGGGTTAGGAAAATTTATTCACAGCAGACTATAAAGCTAATGGTAATTCAATCTTCATTACCAATTAGAAAAATTCAATTAGTTTGAACATGTATGTTTGTAACTTGCGGAATCTCTATCATATTCACTAAAGTATTCATAGGGCTGATGCACCGGGCTTTTGATCTCTATCTCTACATGGATGACTAATGATTTATATATAAGGCCCAATCAATGTAAATGTTTCTAGGATATGCTCAATGAGTGTTTTAGTGGCATCCTATCCATATTGTAGGCGTCCCCTAATGTTCTCCTTGGTGCCCAATAGGCTTGATTTTACATGGTGAAGCCCACCTGAGTTTTGAACTGGCCTGATATTTTTGGTGTCTGTTCATCTTCTTCTTCTTCTTTTTTTTAATTTTTTTGGGTGTCTATTCATCTTAGTTTGATGCATCTTCCTAGTTTGATGCATCTTCCTAATGAATCAGTTGGCATGTACAGAACATGGTGGGCCACACAAACAATCCAGAAGGTACTTCTTATATTATTGGGATCCTCATCCCAGTTGTTCCCTATGGTGTTGCCGACCTGAGTTTTGGATTGGCCAAATTTTTAGGCGCCAAGGATAACATTAGGGGGCACATACAGTAGATAGATTGGATGTCATTAAAACATCACAGTGGATCTCACACATCTATTTGTACATTAAGCCTCTCTAGTGTTGTCGTATGCGATCACATAAGTGATTATGGCATTTTGGACTAGTGGACCGCTGGCATATGCGATTATTGTACCGTTGGGGCTTATGCGGTCTTACGAAGAAGTATGCAACCACATAACCCATGGTTATGTAGTTATGCTATCGCTTTCTGTGTATGCCAGACTTTTTTTTTTCGCTTCATCTCGCTTCTTGCCTTTAAATAAGCACTCATATGCCCCTATTTTCACAACTCTACTGCTCTCTCTCTCTCTCTCTCTCTCTCTCTATCTAATACGCTCAACTCTCAATCTCTCTCACACTATTGCTTTCATTTTCTCTTAAAATAACAAAGAGAATTAATTTCATTTTCTCTTAAAATAACAAAGAGAATTAATTTCTATGTTTACATTTTTTATTATATGCGCTTCTTTGAGGAAATGTTAGTTGACTTATTATACTCTAATAATCTAATAAAACTATACAAAAAAAATATATAAAAAAAATCCCTACAGTTGTAATTTTACATAATTTTTTATATTTTTCATTTTCCTAAACTTTTCATATTATGTAATGAGGTCATCTCATATTATTTAACAGTTATGATGTACTAGATATTATAGTTTATATAAATTATGGGTAATCAAGATTATTTTAATCTCTTACTATTCTCTCTAATACATAATTCTTGTTAACTAAAATGCGATGAACTCATTCTTGGGTGGCACCCAAGAATGGCATCAGGAAAAGAACAGGTTTTACTTTTCCTTCTTTTCCTTCTTTTACTTCTTGTTTTTGCTTGCTTTTCCTTTCCCCAACTGTGTTCTTTTTTGCTTTTGTTGAAGTGATTCCAGATGCTACACCTGCAAGCTTCAAAGATGAATGCACAACATGTGCCAATGTGCTATACGTGTGTAGGATTCATGATGTTCGTAGGCTGGTCACTACAATGAATCTGCATTAGCCCAAAAATCCGAGACCCAACTGATGGGTGCATGGTTTGGATCTCAGACCCGCGTGCAATCTACTCAAGTCTAGCTTTTCCAACGGCCATCACCTCTGTGAGAATGGTTAACGGTCAACATTCAACAGGAAAAGTAAAAGTTGATGGCTACGACCGTTACTCTAGTCTGCTTTAAATCCCAGGGGCCATCAAGAAACATGACCCACTGGACCGATGGACTGGATTCTCCAGCCCACTTGCAACTTATATGGTCTTGGGTGATCAACGCACCTTCTTGATCCAATCCACATCGACCCACAAAGGATAGGGTGGCAAATGAGTTGGGTTGGCGCAGGCGAGCCCAAGTATGGTCAGAAGCTGGATGGTTTGGTTAGCTGTAGCTCAGTCTAGCCGTGATGAAAATGAGTCACTGTCACCTTGAAAATTTTAGATGCTTGAATGATAGCTATGCAACACCAATGGTTGGACAGATTATTCAGGTGGTTTCATCATAGTTCAAAAATTGGAAAAACCAAGTCGACTCCATGTATAAATGGATCGAGTTGACTTGAAGACTCAACTCAGATCCAATATTTAATAATGTGAAATGCTCACACAAAACTAGTCGCAGGTCCGACTAGTTAGCGTGTTGGGCTCACCGTGGTGTTTGTATGAAATCTCACCCGTCCAAAAAAATTGTCTCCCTTATGAAAATGGGATGAACCAAAAAATTAAGTTGATCCAACAATCAGGTGGGGCACATGCACTATAGAAAGCTTTGAATAACTACTAAAAAAACTCCACATCCATATCAGGCATCCCATTTCATGGTTGGATCGACCTGATTTTGTAGGAATCCTATTTTCATGATGGAACAATCTTGTTGAATGGGCGTGATACTATTTGGACGTACAACTAGTTTTTGTGTAATCTTATGCCCATGATATTAGCTGGGGAAGCGTCCTAAGTGAAAATAGAGAGCGATTTGGGTTTAATATTGCATATAAAATGGCGGAAGTCCCATGATACGGTTGGTTGGTAACTATATTCTCTAGCTGTAGATGAGGTTGGACGGCTCAAGTTTTATTCAAATGTATTTATTTTTTCTAATAAAACTCATCAATTAGCTATACTAAGTCGTTTTGCTGAGTCGAGTTGACTTGATGATGTAGAACGGGTCGCTGATTATTTCATGGCCCAGATGGACCAAAAGAAGATCGGTCGGGGTCGAAAGTGATCCGGATCGTCAGGACTGTAAACCGGTCGTATCTCGCAATCCAGAATGAGTTTCGAGACATATAATATATCGTTTTGGGGTAGCTTGAGCTACTTTAGCCAACCAACCCCGCTATGCCGGGTTGCCCATGCCGGAATCGCGAGATTCGACCATATTGATGGTCATTAAGCTAGTTTATTTTCAGTTTTACTATTCATAGTAAGTTTTAATTCGATCATAACTTTGGATTTAAGGTTTTAGAGTTAGTGCCCAACATGGAAAGGGCTTAGAATATTTAGTAGAATAACCTAGTTGGGCCCATTTGATAAGTTTCTATTTTTGGCCGAAAACCAAAAGTTCTAGTAGGATTGAACGACTTCTATAAATAGTAAGTTTACTATTTATAGTAAATTGCAGTTTTCTAGGAGTTTGAGTTTGAGTTGGAATCTGATATTTTACCTAGCGTTTAGTTTCCTATTTATATGCATTGCAATTCCGTTATTATTCATTCAATTATCAAAAAAATAATTTATTCAGAATTTATTTCCTTCCTTTTATTCTTTTATTTCTTCTTGTGGATTCGAGAAACACTCGGTTAGGGAGACGGAGATCGACCTACCACATCCTCCTACTTCACTTGACATACTAGTAAGTGTCCCCACTTTGTATATTTAGGTGCAATGTAAAAACCCTTTTCCTTTACGTACGTTGGACAGTCATGACTTACAATATTAGACTGTGAGTAACGCCTTAAGAACATATCAGCTACGTAATTTAGAGTCTGGTTTCAAGTCTGATTTCTGTTTTGTTTCATTTAGATTTCAATCTCTTGCTATCCATATTTCTCAATAGATGAATGGTGAGGATGCTGCCTACAGTAGACCTGCAACTAACGTTTCAGTTTTTTTTTTTTTTTGGTTGCTCTAATGGTAAATGGCCCATGCTTCCAACACATCATCATTGGTACATTGGTAAATAGCCAACCGTGGGCTGTGAATGGCCAAACCTGGGGTTCGCTTGGCCTGAATTTTGAACTGTTGGGGCTAGGCTTATTAAAATTTTGATATTGCTAAGCCCAAATCTAGCCCATTGACAGCCCTAAAAGCTCAAGCCAAAACTTTAATAGGTACATTGGTGAATGGTACGTGCTGCACGTCAATGTACATGCTAGCTGTGCCCATCAGCACGATGCTTTATTTCCCCCAGATGGCCCTATTGTTTGTCTCCGTCATCTGATGAATATTTACTTTAAACTATTCCCAATCCACCCATTGAATTGAGGGACGCGGGTTGTGTAGTGAGGTTGCACGTGGTGGGGGGAGTGTGTGGTTCACCGTGATGTATGTGTTTAATCCACGTCATTTATCTATTTTGCCAGCTGAGTTTAGGCCCTGAGCCAAAATTTGAAGTATATCCAAAGCTCAAGTGGACCACACCATTGGAAATCATGGGAATTGAATACCAAAATTAGAGTCATTGAAGTTTTGGATGAAGCTGATGTTTGTATTTTCCCTTCATCCAAGTCTATATGAGCTTACAAACATGTTGGATGACAAATAAACATCATAATGGCCATAGAAAGGTTTCAATGGTGGACATCATTATCTTCATTGTTTCTTGTGGTTTGCTCCATGCCATCTTTTCCATGAACATGCCTGTTGGTAGGGCATCAATATGGTGAATACTAGAGGCCCTATTATGAAAATTTGCACTTTTAAAAATAAAGATTATTATAGGAATATCCGGAGCTGGCCCATAGACGTGAAGAAGTCCATTGGCCGAAGGGCTCAAGTATCAGTCCTCAACTCGGGATGAGCCAAGGTGATATGACGATGACCTCTGCTTTGACAACTATGACAAGCAGAGCAAGAATATAGACTGGTTGTCGGCTAAGGCCGAGGATCGAGGACCTGTCAATAACACTCCGCCTAGGAGGCATACACTACTGAAGACCTTGTCTCACCCGAGTGAAGTCTACAGTCCGAAACGGACCTCAACTGTAACGACCCGAGATTTTCGACTCTCGTGTATAACACGACAGCCGAATTCCCAAGTAATTTATGGAATAACTAATTTGTCAAATAATAAAATATAGCATTCAAGCACAATGGCGGAAACAATTATCATCTTATTCTATCAAATTTACTACGTCATCATCAATGTTTAAATAAGGGAACTAACCAATATCCATACTGATTAATTAAAATACAAAAACCATGTCTTCTCTTGAAGACTTATTACAATTCCATAAATGTATCAACTACTCAAAAGAAATATTTAATAAATGATAACATCAATTAAGTTTCTCTAACATCGTCATCCCCATGTGATCGTACGAACCATCAAACTCTTTTCCTTAAAAATCGAGTTCAATACCTGGATCTTCACCTGCATCACCTAAATTGTGTTTGGGATAGCGTTAAACGCTATCATAGTGGGGAATATTTCCTCCAAGACAATCAAGAATAATAATAACGGTACAGAGTAAACGCAAGCAGTATATTATCATTTAATCAAATCAAAACAACCAACTAAAAATCTTTGTTAATACGATGCATGGAATGCATGCTCTGGCTAAGGCACCCTGGCTAGAATCACAATCCATGAAGTGGGAGACTCCCTGTTACGACTTCATGCTAGCCACTAGTCACCAGAGGTTCCTGGGACGCACAAGCCCATAGTTTTGCCCGACCAAGTGAGAAACGGGACGCTCATAGCCCAAATCTACACGTGACAGTGTACGGGAGAAGTAGGACGCTCTAGCCTATTCTCAATTCCGTACACCCACATGGAGCCAAGTGAATGCATGACTTTAGTTTCACCTTTATTTAAGTGTTTTCGCATACAACCGATTTAAATAAAACCCAATGGTCACTATGGGGAGTCGCAAGCAACCCAGCATAGGCCGACAGCACGAGATTAGTGTCCATAGCACCAACCCCGGCTCATGAGAATTTGTATACCATTAGTGTCCACTCATTGTCCCGTTTTATGATTTCATCATGTCCCAAAAAGCCAATGTTGTACATCATGACCAAATTCATTAAAATACACATGTAATGTAAATGGATCCAATCAAGCATCATATACATGTAAGGATCCATTGACAAACAAGCACTTCATTCTCTCAGTTAAGTCAAGAGATATTCTTCCATCATGGACACCTCTCATGGGTTCCATCTCTCTACATCGAATAATTTTACCAACTTAGGGACAAAGAGTATACAATAATGGGATGTCCATATGATGATCTTACACACATATTTCCTATCACAATATGAAAACCAATGTTACTTGTAAAACACAGATTAAGGAAATAAGGGCATAGATTTCACAAAAATAAATAACACAAATACACATGTTTCTTAGTAAAAAATCTAAATAATGAATCACATCATTATATAATGATATTCATTACAAATCCTACATTAAACTTCATGTTATATAGATCAGTAATTCAAAACAAAACAACTTCACATGCCACAAAAGAAACTTATGATAATCATAATATTATTAATGAAAGGCTTGAAGGAAAATCCTCACCTTATGATGGACTTAAAAGAAGAGGGTTGTAGAAGATCCTAGCCGCTGGAAAAATATGAGAAAGAACTCTCTTCTTCTTCTTCTTCTTCTTCTTCTTCTCTCTCTCTCTCTCTCTCTCTCTCTCTCTCTACGGCATGGAGGCTAGGGTTAGGAGAAGGATTTGGAGGTGCGTAGTAGAAATATGGAGAGGGATGTGCACGCGAGGTCTTGTGTAACAACTTCTTGAGGTGGGTTTCTCAAATCTCAATATTCGGATGATCTTTGATCAATTCCAATCCGTTCATCTTATCAAGCTCGAAGAGTAGAGTTAGAATACGTAAATTTCTTGATGATCCACATTCTAGATTGGCCGATCCTTAAAAATGGCCCGACGGGTGTTAAAATGGGCTTGATCTCAATTAACGGTCTACGCTTGATGATCGGGGCCCAAATTTTGAGAAAATATGTAGTCATGATAGGCAAACAATTGTACAAAGTTTAGTGGTTGATTGATGGTGAGAAATGCCTAGATCTGAAATTTCAACTTTTGGCGGAAAAGGAAGGGGCTGGCTTTGTAGTTCAACGGTATAGGATTATAGATCGGGGTCCAAACTTTGTGTAAACTCGTAGTCATATGAGTATAATAAGTGGTCCAAATTTGAGAAGTGATTGATGATGAGAAGTGGGTAAATTGAAAGGTTCAAATTTAAAAAGAGTTGGTAACTCATTAATTTCTAAAACGGGACAACTTCGCGCATAAGAAAGAGGCTTATTAATGTGGGGCACTAAAATCACACTATTGGTCTATGATAAAGATGATCCAAGTCATTCATATGAAGAGAAATATTCGACTACGACTAACCATCTACTTTCCTCACTCGATGGACATGAAAATCAAGGGTTAATAGGCTGATTTGACAATTGGACCACTTCTACTATGATTTAAGGGCTGAAATTTGATGTGTATGGTTAATATGTGCCCAAAAGCTTAAATCCATGGTTTTGCGTGAAAGTGATCGTCAGAAACTATAATACTTAAAAATAGCATCTTAACTTAAGTTTAACTAATGGCATTTTCGTAATTATTTGAAAAGTGCATGATTTTTAAAATCTGATCTTTCTGTGATGTTTATGGGATCATTCTAAGCAACTTTTGTAAAGGGTCCCCTATCGGATCTCCTACGAATGTCCCGCTATTCACAAATCAACGGTAAATGTACGATAATTAATAAAAAAATAAATTAAAAATGAATTTTCAAAAATTTTCAAATAAAGCTCGAAAATCTGGGGCTTTACAAACCACCCCCCTTAAAAACAAACTTCGTCCCCGAAGTTTCCTAAGCATCGTCAATAAAAGATTGAGGGCAATCTCACTTCATGACTTCTCACCAAACTTTCTGAACTATTTCGGGTCAGACGCGATCACAATCCACCCCCCTTAAAAATAAATCCGTACTCGACATTGATTTTTACAAGCTTCCCCAAATTTCTTTCCTATCATGCTTCCACTGCGCACTCTGATTCCTAGATGGTTCTGAATATATTGATTGGTCTCTCAAATCATTCAATCATCTAGCGCCCTAATATTTCTCAGGTTTGGGTAGGTGCTCTTATAGTCAAGGATCTAAGACGATTAGGGTTAGATAATTATCAAGGATGTCTGATCGCTAACGAAATGACTGATCAAGAGTTTAAAAGATAGATCTGGGTTTGATTAGGTTGGCATGATCGGATGGTCACTTGAATGAGTGGATAAACAAGCGGATAACAAAGTGAATGAGATATCATCGACAGTTCTTTAATAGCTGAAAGTGCGACAGAAAGGTGAGGTTAGGGATACCGTATTCTAACTCTCTATAGGGTCTAAGTGGCTAAGCTTCTACATCCTAGGGTCGTCTATACATCTACCTTATTTTAGTCATCCAAAGAAAACAATCACACACATTCCAAGAGAATGCATAAAAGTCGTCCAGTTAGAACGAGGATGCGATTTGTATTGTGTCGACATTACGGGTGAACAGTTCAAGTAGATTCGGATCCGATACTTAGATCTTCTACTCGCATTTGAGCATTGAGTTCATTAGTATCCATTCGAAATTCCGAGTGTCGACCATCGGGATTTGAACGAGGATTCAATCCTTTACACAATATATTAGGTACGGTTCTGCCCTCCCGTGCGGCCGATTTAGTCTAACATTGTGGGGACTTTCATGTATTCTCCAACAAAAAAAAAAATCAACGAAGATCACGTAAATTAAAATTCAACAATACAAAACATTAAAACTTTACGAGATCTTATTTACTTTCATTGTTAGACATGGTCGAAGATCTATGTGAGGGATTGGTACATGACATTTTATGGTTACTATAATCTACTTTAAGTAAGAGGGTTGGGCCTAAAATTCTTAGGGATGTATGAGAATATGCTAGGAAGTATTTCTAAGGGTGCCATCTCACAATAACTAAGCCTAAACAAGGGGTTTAGAGGTTTTCAAAGCTAAGGAACTAGGATAGTGTCGAATCTGGAACACAGGACTTATAAGCGCTCTTAGAATTTTATCTCTCAAACTGAACGTCCTTTTTGCCTAAAATTTGGAGGGTAATCTAAAGGTTAGGTCAGAAATCACCCTAATTTTTCTCAGAATGAAATTCCTATGGTAAGATATGATTCTGACCTCTAAAAGTCTGAAAAACGTAACAGTCCAGCAGTTTCTAGCGCAAGATTTTCTCTGCTAACAGAATTTTCACGATTTATTTAAATGTCAGATTGATCTGAAATTTTATGAAAGTGTTGGGTGATGAGTTATAAATATGTATAAAAAATTTTAAAAATTTATCAATTCCGAAAATATAATTCTTAGTGATAACATTGCCTAAGGGTCAGGAAATTTGTCCTAACAACAATAATTCAAAATAAAATAGTTATCCTTAAAATTTGAGGGAGATAAATCCCATGACTCAGCGTAACGCTGATCTAAATATGAGAAAATGATGAGAGCTCTAAAACTTCTAGAAAAAGTGAGAATCCACTTCCCAAAAATTCTAAAATTTCATATTTTTACGTTCAACGGCTATCCTAATGATTTTAAGGGGCCTATGTTTGAGTCTCTAGATTCATAACATTTCATGCATCCAATGAGGGATGAACGTAGGTGTTTTTGTTTCTATTTCATGGGAACCTAAGCCTTAAGGGATATTAATTATAAAAATGGTTGGGCTTCTCACCCAGAGGTCCCGATTATGCTCTGATACCAACTGTAACGACCCGAGATTTTCGACTCTCGTGTATAACACGACAGCCGAATTCCCAAGTAATTTATGGAATAACTAATTTGTCAAATAATAAAATATAGCATTCAAGCACAATGGCGGAAACAATTATCATCTTATTCTATCAAATTTACTACGTCATCATCAATGTTTAAATAAGGGAACTAACCAATATCCATACTGATTAATTAAAATACAAAAACCATGTCTTCTCTTGAAGACTTATTACAATTCCATAAATGTATCAACTACTCAAAAGAAATATTTAATAAATGATAACATCAATTAAGTTTCTCTAACATCGTCATCCCCATGTGATCGTACGAACCATCGAACTCTTTTCCTTAAAAATCGAGTTCAATACCTGGATCTTCACCTGCATCACCTAAATTGTGTTTGGGATAGCGTTAAACGCTATCATAGTGGGGAATATTTCCTCCAAGACAATCAAGAATAATAATAACGGTACAGAGTAAACGCAAGCAGTATATTATCATTTAATCAAATCAAAACAACCAACTAAAAATCTTTGTTAATGCGATGCATGGAATGCATGCTCTGGCTAAGGCACCCTGGCTAGAATCACAATCCATGAAGTGGGAGACTCCCTGTTACGACTTCATGCTAGCCACTAGTCACCAGAGGTTCCTGGGACGCACAAGCCCATAGTTTTGCCCGACCAAGTGAGAAACGGGACGCTCATAGCCCAAATCTACACGTGACAGTGTACGGGAGAAGTAGGACGCTCTAGCCTATTCTCAATTCCGTACACCCACATGGAGCCAAGTGAATGCATGACTTTAGTTTCACCTTTATTTAAGTGTTTTCGCATACAACCGATTTAAATAAAACTCAATGGTCACTATGGGGAGTCGCAAGCAACCCAGCATAGGCCGACAGCACGAGATTAGTGTCCATAGCACCAACCCCGGCTCATGAGAATTTGTATACCATTAGTGTCCACTCATTGTCCCGTTTTATGATTTCATCATGTCCCAAAAAGCCAATGTTGTACATCATGACCAAATTCATTAAAATACACATGTAATGTAAATGGATCCAATCAAGCATCATATACATGTAAGGATCCATTGACAAACAAGCACTTCATTCTCTCAGTTAAGTCAAGAGATATTCTTCCATCATGGACACCTCTCATGGGTTCCATCTCTGTACATCGAATAATTTTACCAACTTAGGGACAAAGAGTATACAATAATGGGATGTCCATATGATGATCTTACACACATATTTTCTATCACAATATGAAAACCAATGTTACTTGTAAAACACAGATTAAGGAAATAAGGGCATAGATTTCACAAAAATAAATAACACAAATACACATGTTTCTTAGTAAAAAATCTAAATAATGAATCACATCATTATATAATGATATTCATTACAAATCCTACATTAAACTTCATGTTATATAGATCAGTAATTCAAAACAAACAACTTCACATGCCACAAAAGAAACTTATGATAATCATAATATTATTAATGAAAGGCTTGAAGGAAAATCCTCACCTTATGATGGACTTAAAAGAAGAGGGTTGTAGAAGATCCTAGCCGCTGGAAAAATATGAGAAAGAACTCTCTTCTTCTTCTTCTTCTTCTTCTCTCTCTCTCTCTCTCTCTCTCTCTCTCTCTCTACGGCATGGAGGCTAGGGTTAGGAGAAGGATTTGGAGGTGCGTAGTAGAAATATGGAGAGGGATGTGCACGCGAGGTCTTGTGTAACAACTTCTTGAGGTGGGTTTCTCAAATCTCAATATTCGGATGATCTTTGATCAATTCCAATCCGTTCATCTTATCAAGCTCGAAGAGTAGAGTTAGAATACGTAAATTTCTTGATGATCCACATTCTAGATTGGCCGATCCTTAAAAATGGCCCGACGGGTGTTAAAATGGGCTTGATCTCAATTAACGGTCTACGCTTGATGATCGGGGCCCAAATTTTGAGAAAATATGTAGTCATGATAGGAAAACAATTGTACAAAGTTTAGTGGTTGATTGATGGTGAGAAATGCCTAGATCTGAAATTTCAACTTTTGGCGGAAAAGGAAGGGGCTGGCTTTGTAGTTCAACGGTATAGGATTATAGATCGGGGTCCAAACTTTGTGTAAACTCGTAGTCATATGAGTATAATAAGTGGTCCAAATTTGAGAAGCGATTGATGGTGAGAAGTGGGTAAATTGAAAGGTTCAAATTTAAAAAGAGTTGGTAACTCATTAATTTCTAAAACGGGACAACTTCGCGCATAAGAAAGAGGCTTATTAATGTGGGGCACTAAAATCACACTATTGGTCTATGATAAAGATGATCCAAGTCATTCATATGAAGAGAAATATTCGACTACGACTAACCATCTACTTTCCTCACTCGATGGACATGAAAATCAAGGGTTAATAGGCTGATTTGACAATTGGACCACTTCTACTATGATTTAAGGGCTGAAATTTGATGTGTATGGTTAATATGTGCCCAAAAGCTTAAATCCAGGGTTTTGCGTGAAAGTGATCGTCAGAAACTATAATACTTAAAAATAGCATCTTAACTTAAGTTTAACTAATGGCATTTTCGTAATTATTTGAAAAGTACATGATTTTTAAAATCTGATCTTTCTGTGATGTTTATGGGATCATTCTAAGCAACTTTTGTAAAGGGTCCCCTATCGGATCTCCTACGAATGTCCCGCTATTCACAAATCAACGGTAAATGTACGATAATTAATAAAAAAATAAATTAAAAATGAATTTTCAAAAATTTTCAAATAAAGCTCGAAAATCTGGGGCTTTACATAAACTAAGAGAGCTCGGACATCGAGTTCCCCAAATGAAATTGGCCAACCAACTAATGGTAGTTTAAGATACCCGCAGAGATATGGATATTCTATGTAATACCTCGGTCTTTTGTAACACGACCCAAGTACACACGCGTCTCAATTGATGCCTTTGATGGCCCGTACGCGGTGCCCTTGATCACTTATTATCAGAACCTAATGATTTATCTTGGGAGATCTTGAAATCTCTATTATGTCAACCGTGTCGTCACTGCGATTGCATTGGCGAAAACCGCACGTCAATCCGATACCCGAGCGCAAAGTTAAGGCCCTTTGATCGAAAACCTCGAAAAATATAGTTTCTACACACTTGTGTGGGGCCACTATACGGTCTCCCAACCAATCATTTTCCCTCTTTTGCAATTATTATATATATATATATATATATATATATATATATATATATATATATATATAGAGAGAGAGAGAGAGAGAGAGAGAGAGAGAGAGAGAGAGAGAGAGAGAAATAAATAAAAAATAATAATAATATAAAGTACAAAAAAAGAGGAAGATAATGATGGCTAGAATCTCACCACCATGCCTCCCCACTCCTCCCCACGTCACGCCATTCCCTCTCCATGCCTTCATTAAAAAAGAAAAAAGAAAAAAGAGAGAGAGATTATAAAGGAGGGAGGGAACGTGCATACCCTCACCCCCTTCTTCCATCTCCTTTTGTCTATTCACATCAAGAGAGAGAGTGTGCGGCAATTTTTGGTGGGCCATCATCAACCTCCCATTCTATCTCAACCATCCATCCACTTCAACCGTCAAGATCGACCTTTGATCAAGGAGATTAAGGTGAGTACACCCTCTTCACTCAACATTTTGTATTTTTTATGCTGATTTTGCTTAGATGATGATTGTGATGGTGATGATGAGGTAGGCCCCACCTTTGTACGTGCATGAAATCCTAACCCTACAAAGGGGTTACACGTTTGGATGGAGGGATGATATAAAATCAGCTTGATCCAAATTATCTGTGGGACCCACTGATTATAGGCACCACCATGATGTACATGTTATATCCAAGCTGTCCAACCCTTTGGCCATATCATTTTGGGTTGGGGGCCCAAGGATGAAGCAGATCTATGGACGGTCCAGATTGTGGCCCCACTATTAAAAATAAATATATATTAAAAATAAATAATAATAATGATAATAAATAAATAAATAAGAGAAAAAGAAAGAGAGAGAGAGAGAGAGAGAGAGAGAGAGAGAGAGAGAGAGAGGAGACGCTAGAAACAGCGTCCGGACGGACGCTATCCGTTTGGGGGCCCATTTGTGAGTCTCACCTTGATGTATGTGACTAATCCATGCCATTCATCTGTCTTCCCAGGCCATTTTAGGCCTTGGCCACAAAAATCATTAAGATCTAAATCTTTAGTGAGCCATTCTAAAGAAAATAATGGCAACTGTTGAAACCTTTTCAAGGCTCACTATCATGTTTCTGTACAACAAAACCTACCCAAATTAGAGCTCGTTAGGCCCACATTAAGCTGGCCAATCTGATGGACAAATTGGATTTCCCATGTGGACACCACCATGTAGGGGGGGGGGGGGGGGGGGGGGGGGGGGGGGGGGGGGGAAGAGAAAGAAAAGAAAAAAAATCACTGGACAGTTAACGTCCAGAGGATGCTGCTGCCCGGCTATATGAGGGCGAAAGCCCGTATGAGCGTTGACCAGAGGGCCCCACCATGATGTATTAGTTTTTTTCCAAACCGTTCATCTGCTTTGCCAGATCATTTTAGGACATGGGCCCAAGAATGAGGCATATCCAAGTCTCAGGTGGGCCACACCACAGAGAACAGTGGGAATAGTGATGTCCACCATTGAAACTTCCTAGGGCCCATATGTGATGTTTATTTGCCGCCCAATCTGGGCAAGGGTCACACATGACCTGCTCTCTGGCCACACGTGGCTAGGATGAAGGAAAAAAATACAAATATCAGCTTGATATAGAACTCGTGGGGTCACGCGAGTGGACGCTGCCAGGCAGCGTGCCAAGGAACGTTGTCCAAGCAGGGCCTAACTCGTGGGGTCCAACTTGATATATGTGTTTAATCCTCACCGTCCATCTGTTCCTCCAGCTTATTCTAGGGCAGGGGCCGAAAAAATGAAGAAGATCCAGATCTCAAGTGGGCCATGCTGGAAGAAACAATACAGACCGTTGAATTTTAGTGTTTTGGGCCATGTTTGGCTGTCCTTGGTGGGCCCCACGTGGGAGCAATGTAGAAACCACCATTGGGACCTTGAATATTGTATGTGTGGCTACAACGATGACATTTTACCTGGGCCAAAGAGGACCCCACATGATCAGAAATTAAGTTCCAAAATTGGGTCGGGCAAAGTTGTGCAGGAATTTCTGTATAGAAATTTCAAGTGCTTATGTTTGGCCCTGCACCAAAAAGTATCTATACGTATCCAGCAGACTCTACTTTATGGGTTTTGGAGATCATGCATAGTTCTATCAGGGGCACTTGATTGCATGCCAAAAGGTGGCCCCGTTTGATGGCAGTACGTGCCCAAAGTTGGGCCAAAATCATTTATGCACTACCATTTCTGCATAACTCTAAGTACCCATGTTTGGGCCTTTGTTAAAAATTGTACATATGCAAACAAAGGGATCTGTCTTATGATTTTTGAAGACCATACATTGGTCTATGAAGTGGTCTTTTTATTTCTCCAAAAGCTGGCTCCTTGTGATCACGAATTGGACCCAAACTAGCCAAAAACCATTTCCGCATTGAAATTCTGATTAATTAGAAATCTTTACGGGGGCACATCCATAGGATCCACTACCTTCCTAAATTAATTAAATGGATTATTCAAACCCTAAACCTTGAATCTAAATTGTATAGGCCAACTCCTTAAAATTTTAGAGCCACCACCATAGGGTTGATCTTAACTGTATAAATTATGGATATGACAATCTAACCGCTTAAATGGTCTAAAACATGGTAGGGTCGAATTCTAGCGAGCGTGTACATGTTTCAAGTAATATTGAAAGATGCTTCGATTCTTAAGGTGATGATTCCTCCCCTTGAGCTTTCCACTTCCATACTGGTTAAGTGATAGTTCTATTTATTTTGTTAAGAAAACATGTTACTAATGATTTAAAATCTGTCTTATGATTATTTGATTACATCATTAATTATATGTTAAATTGTGAATTTCTCCACACTTTTGTGAACTATTTCAGATTTTGAATTGTCAAAGTTATTCCTCTTAGAAATCTGGAAGTGAATTGTGAATCTGGATTATTGTAATCACATTTATTAGATGAGACCTTAAACCGGTGGCCTCTGTAAGAAAGATATTGGAATGATCCCTAAGGATGGAATCCTTGAATGAATTTGTTGGACTAAATGTCCTGTTAAGATGAATCGTTGTGATTATGCCCCTAACTGAACTTATAATGGATATATTTGGAAGTTATGGAGATGAGAGGCCACTAGTTGTAAGGAAATGTCATAATTGGTTTGGTTGTAAATTGGACTAATAATGGATGGTTAATCATGCATATCATGGCACTAACGGGACATGTGGTGACGAGCCATATTACCGTCGGGTGGTTTGGTTGCTGAGAGCACGTACCCGTGAGGTATTTTCGCTGGTCCTTAGACTAGCATTGGGTGAGTCATACACTGAGAGCACTTACCTTTGGTATTTTCACTGGTGATGGTCGCTCTTGATGGATTTGCATGGTGGGGCTGATGTGTGTCCTTAATGACTTCCAAACCACGTTTTTCAGCTGGATAAGCATCCCCAAGCTGAGGGACATGTGCATGCATTCATGCATTTAAGAAAGATCGCATCATGGATGTTTTGTATATTTACATTTCTCTAAACTACTCTTAATTAGTGTGTTGGTGTGTAATCTTGAGGGGACCTCACACTGAGCTGGCCACTCATGTTTAGAATATCAACCAGTACAGATGATGCAAGAGTGATGGTGGAGAATGGAGAACTTGGAGTTACTCCCGATGACACCCTTGCTAAGAAGGGTGTGGAGTATGCTGAGGAGGAGCTATATGCCGATGTTGCTGAGCTTTACGAGCTCAATCAGTAGAGTAGTTATTTCCATCTGTCTTCCCTATGACACTTGATATTTTGGGTTTGTACTGAGTCCCAGATGGGGGAAACTCGTGAACTATTAATACATGTGTTTGATATGGATATATTTTCATGGAATGGTTATCTTTTTGTCTCTATGGTGCCTACTAGTGCAATTGTGAATGTGGAAACATAATCCAATTGGAAACCATACTTAAAGGTGATACTTCCTCCCTAAATTAACGCCCGGGTTCTCATGGTAACAGTCATACTCGAGCCATGGGAATCGGGGTGTTACATTCTGGGATCTCCAGGATTTACCCCCATTCCTAACGATACCTCTCGGACACGATCGGGAGAGGAAATCTTATTATATCTATGACTCTACTGATGTATCCTAGCAAGATCCAACTCTCCAGAACTGCCCCCAAGCCCTATAAATAAGACCAGGATCTCCACCTTCAAGGTACGAAATCTCTTAGCCTTAAATCCTTATTCGACTAGTCCTGGATCTGACTTGGGCATGGGAGAGTTCCCATCCAGCCCAATGACACCTCCCCCTGCCTTCTTTATCTCTTTCTTGTAGGTATAGTGACCAGAAGTAGCTCTCACATGCAGGTAAAAGGTTGAGTGGCTAATCCCAACCATCTATATCAGTTGTCCAAATATGTGCGACAACAGTTGGTGCCAGTATGTGGGAATACGACTGGGTTCATGTTCTGACCATCTGATTTCAACGACGGACAGGTTCAACGGACACCGACCCAACACGACCCTCAACCAGATTCTCTACGACTCTCGATGACCTTGAGCCAACTAAAGGTTGCAGAATAGGAAAGTTGGAATTTCTTCTACTGAGGAGAAATCAACGCTCTAACAAAACAAGTGGATCTCATTACGATGGAAATAGTGCAAACAGGTCTGCTACCAAGCAACCCTGAAGGGCAGCACCCGATTCACCCCATGCCAATTGCCCTGAATGATCATGTCAGGGGCAAAATGACGAGGAACAACCTTTTGGATGACAATGATCGAGCAAGCCGAGCGGCTCCTGCTCAGGCAACCAGAAGACATGACGAGACCAACCTGCACCATTACACTCGACTGAGAGGTGTTAGGCTCAGAAGGGCAAAGCCTTTAAACAAACGGTGGAGAGTGGAGTCCCCTTGGGAGGAGCAGCTCGAGGAGCTCTGGGACCAGCTTAGAGATATTCAGCAAGCCTATCGTGTTAAAGCCCCACTGTCCAGTCGACGCCCTCCTAGAGCAGACTGAGCCACCATTCATAGACTGACATCATTAGGGCTGTAAATGGGTCAGCGGACCCGATGGGGTACCTGAACCCAACCCGTTTAGACCCGACCCAGACCCGACCCATTTGTTAAATGGTACGGGTCTGGGTCCAAGAATAGACCCTGGTTGCTAAACAGGTCTAGGTCTGGTTTCCTTTATATTAGGCCCGACCCGACCCGACCCGAACCCATTTAGTAAGTGGGCGGGTTTGGTCCATGTTTCAAGGGACCCGTCTAATCCAGACCCGTCCAAACCCGATTTTAAGCCTTGTAAAATGATTGCATACTTGATCCAGACCCGGACCCATTAGACCCGACCCATTTATAAATGGGTCTGGGTGGATCTTCCTCTACCAGACCCGGACCCATTTATAAACGGGTTTGATGGTTTGACTCGGACCCTGACCCAGACCCGCCCATTTAGTAAAAGGGTCTGGGTCTAAAATTTGGACCCAGACCCGTTTAGTAAATGGGCGGGTCTGGTTTTGGCTAAACCCACCCCCGAACCCGACCATTTACAGCCCTAGACATCATGGCAGAGTAGCTGCCCCAAGGGTTCAAGATGCACAACATAAAATCCTACTCAGGTATAGGTGACCTCGCCGAACACCTAGAAAACTTTAGATCATGAATGGAGCTACACGGCGCCATTAAGCCCATCATGTGCAGGGCAGAGCGAGAGCAGCTCGGCCAGAGACAAGAAATGAAAGGAATCCAAAGAAGGGTCCATCTCGGACCCTAAGTGAAGAAGAGATGATGACAAAAGTGGTACCTCCTGTCCACCCAAGGTGCCTGTCAGCCGATTCGAATGGTACACTTCCTTGAACAAGCCTGTTGAGCAAGTGCTTATGGAGATCAAAGAGAAGAGGTACCTGAAGTACTCAAACAAGCCAAGGACGGATTCCAAAAAGAGGAAAAAGTCAAAGTATTGCCTCTTCCATAAGGATCACGACCACAACACTACGGACTACTTCGATCTGAAGCAGCAAATTGAGTCCCTCATCCAAAAGGGATTCCTACAAGAATATCTCGACCAACGCCAGGATAATAGGCCACCCCCTTACCATAAAACACGAGAATAACATATCAACAACGAACCGGTAAGGAGATCTGAAATCATCTTCGGAGGACTTGCCATATAGGGAGACTCCAACCGAGCACACCGGGCCATACTTGGAGTGCCCAGTTCAATGACGAGGTACTTCACATCAACCTCGTCGGCCAACCTGAAAAGGAGCCCCATATAAATTCATTCCCCATCATGTTCACTGAGGAGGACACAAGGTGGCTCATCCGGCCCAACGACGATGCGATAGTCGTCACAATGACCGTTGCAAACCGTATGCTATTTAGAATGCTGGTCGACACCAGCAGCTCCGCTGATATCCTCTACACCTCAGCCTTCGACCAGATGGGGATCAACAAATCCCACCTCTAGTGCCATGCAGACTCCTCTACTCGGATTTTCCTAAGAGAGAGTAATACCGGAAGGAAGAATTGCACTACCAGTCATCGAAGGAGAAGCACCCCACCAAGTCACCCTTATGGTGGACTTCTTAGTACTCGACTACCCATCTGTCTACAATGTCATCCTCGGCAGGCAGTCCTTAGACACCATAAGAGCAGTGGTCTCTATATACCACTTAACTATGAACTTCCCAATAGACTACGACATCGACAAAGTTAAGGGCGACTAGGAAGAGGCCCGACGATCTTATGTGATGACCCTCAAAGGAAAAGCCCAAGGGATGTATATTACCACCTTGGATTCCGAGGAAAAAGCTTTGAAAGGAAGTCCACCCGTCGAGGACTCGACCTCTTTGGAGGAGCCCCAGATAATTCAAATCGCCGGCCCTAGACATCATGGAGGAGAGCTTGGAAGGGGTTTGTCTATCGAAGACTTGGTCACAATACAGCTCTCTAGAGAAGATCCGACAAGAACCATTCAAATCGGACTGTTAGTTAAGCCTCTACTCTGAACTAAGATCACTAGTCTCCTGAGGGAACATGCCGACTTATTTGCCTGGTCCCACCAGGACATGCTTGGTATAGACCCCAACGTCATGGTCCACCAGTCTAAACATGGACCTGACCACAAGCCTGTACGATAGAAAAGGCAAGCTTTCGACACGGAACGGTACGCAACAATAGGTAAGGAGGTTGGCAAACTCCTCCAAGCCGGCTTCATAAAAAAAGTCCTTTACCCTGATTGGCTCGCAAACGTCGTCCTCGTAAAGAAACCCAATGGCAAGTGGCGAGTCTGTGTAGATTACACCAACTTGAATAAAGAGTGTCTCAAAGATAGCTTCCCTCTGCCCAGGATCTACCAGTTGGTCGATGGCATAGTCGGGTACACCCTCCTTAGCTTCATGGATGCGTACTTGAGCTATAATCAGATCAAGGTGCATCAGTTCGATAAGAAGAAGACTGCCTTTATCACCAACCATGACTTATATTATTATAGGGTAATGCCCTTCAGACTAAAAAAATTACAGTCGTGGTTTTTCTTTTCAGCTTTTTCTGCTCTTTCTTCCAGGGGTCCAATGCTGATCAAATTGGACTTGAACTCTAGCAAAATGGCTAAGGAGTATACCTACGAGGTTCAGGCCATCTAGAGACTAAGGTTTTAAGGTTTACAAGTCTTAGAAGGGAGGTAGGTTTTACTTCCAAGAACAACATTGAATTTTTGCATTTATTTCTTCAAGTCAAGGTCGCTAATGGTCTTCAAGTCTTCACACTTCAGCTTCGAATGGGCTCACCGCACTCAACTACTCATATTACACGCTAATTGACAATCATATGCACTTACAATCTCTCCCCCTTTGTCAATTACGTGACAAAACCTACTTAAACTTGTCATGGTCCATACCAATGACAACCCTATACACTCAAAAAAATAAAAAATTAAAAAAAAATACAACCTTTTACATTGTTTACGTTCCATAGACAAGTTTTACATGAATTGTATTACAAAACTGGACATGTACAGACACAATGTACAAACGCTTCACTTCACAAGCTACCCCTAAATCCCTGCACACCAAAGACCTACAAAAAGATATATTAGCCTTTTGGTGGAATTTTCTCCCCCGTTTTGTCTGTTATTGACAAAGGTTAGCTAGGATAGACTTGATAGGTTCAGTAAAAGCTAACACAAAGAGATTCAACAATATGTGCAAAAAATATATCAATCTTGGATAGGGAAACAAGAGTAAACATGAAGTATAAGGGAATTTAGAAGCCACACAGACATATGGTCATAAAGAGATATACACTTAAATCAATAAAAGCACAAAGGGCATGCAACCCAATCAACCAACCTCCCCACATCAAGTATATCATGACCAAAGACCCTAGAGCTATTTACCAAAATCGGGCAAGAGTATATATCAATATGCACATAAGAATACTGAAACATGATTTTTTCATGAAGATCAAGTGATAAATGGGGCATAAAGCCCTAACCATCCAACCAACCCAAAAATAGTATAACTATTAGATGCGTGCATGTGTGTGTGTATAAACTACCAAATGAGATATCAATCATCCATACAACTATAAAAAAAAATCCAAATGAAAGTGCTATAAATCATCCAAAAATCGGGCATGTCGACCTCATCCTCAAACCAACCAAACATAAGTATCAACATGCCCATCAAAATACATACCCCATATAAACATACAACCAATATAGTTCAAATACTCATCACAGGTCGCAAAAAGATACCCAAACCTTGATGAGCTAAGACCTAAACTGACTTGATGGACACGACACTAACACTAGCGACTGTCTCGACGCCCAACATGATATCTAACTAGATAGACCATGGGCGGAGATATCATCTCAGCGGCAGGAGATGGTGGCAGCTATGGCCTGGATGGTGCTCTGGAAAGACTGAAACATCTCCTCTATCCGTGAGAGATGCGCTGAAGTCTGAGTCTGCTCCTCGTACATTTGTCCAATCCTCTCTCCTAGGCAAACCTGCTCGTCACAAATACTAGCCTGACCAGCAAGAAGCTGAGTCTGAGCGTCATGGATCTGCTGGAGGGATGTTGACTGCCTCAATGATGAAGTGGCTGCAGGAGCTCTTGTTGGAAGTCGTCGTTGAGAGGGTGGCCATACTGGGGTCTGGGTCTGAGCCTTTGCGCCTGTCTGGGATGCACCTTCCTGGGACTGAGCGTGGCTGTGTGCTGCGGTAGGAGATGCTTCTTCATCTTCGTCCTCACTTGGAAGTTCCATCCTCTAAATATTGGACTTCGTAAACATTTTTCGAGGGGTAGGAGTATTAGCAATATCAGGAAAACCACAATCCCGGGCTAGGAGGTACGTGAGATGACCGAATTGAATGTTGACCTTGGGACTGCATTTTATTGAATCTAGAATCTGAAGAAGTATGATCAAGGGCAGACAGAGACGGGTACCGTGACCAACTTGATATAGAATGTTGACCATGAATGTAGTGAGGTCAGAACAGTTTGACCCCCTAGGGTAGACATTTGTGGTGAAGATGTGGTGGAACAGACGAAATCTATTGAACATGTTCAATGCCCTAAGAGCATTGCCCTTCACCCATTCGGGATTGTCGTCATTGCTGAGGTAGTGTGTGCAGTCAGCCCTTTTCTTCAAATTAGCCAGATCATCATCGGGTTGAGGTCCATCGGACATGGAGACACAAATCAGATGGGCCACCCTCTCCACTGTAATAGAAATGACCCGCCCGTCAGCTATGACTTCGCACTTGGGAGGAGAGCATTTGGGGTTAATGATTTTGGAGAGAAATCGGTACACTCGGGATAGACAGGCCCTCCAAAGGTCAACAGAGGATCCCACCCAATGGTCGTCAGCATATCATGAATCTCGTAGGGTTGCAGACATCCTACGTCTATGCCCCGTTCACAAATAATGCTGTGAGAAGATATCCTTTCATAAATGGCATCTCGAATTGGCACTTTTGGAGTCGTAGGAGGTGGAGCTTGAGGAGCCACGGGCTCAGTGCTAGGCAGGGGCTGAGATGAACATGATGGCCTCGAGGTAGGTAGCTTTTTTGTCCAGGTATTGCTTGAGGGTCCCGCATTTACCTTCGATTTTCCTTTTGGATCTTTCAACATGATGAACAAGGAAAATGTAAAAGGAAAAACGAAGAGAATCGAGAATGCACATGAGCTAACCTAAAGAAAGCGAAAGCAAGCCCTAATGTTGCGAGAAGATATCCTTTCATTTATGCCTCGTTCACAAATAATGCTGTGAGAAGATATCCTTTCATAGATGGCATCTTGGATTGGCGCTTCTGGAGTCATAGGAGGTGGAGCTTGAGGAGCCACGAGCTCAGTGCTAGGCCGGGGGCTGAGATGAACAGGATGGCCTTGAGGTAGGTAGCTTTGTGGTCCAAGTATTGCTCGAGGGTCCTGCATCTACCTTCGATTTTCCTTTCAGGTCTTTCAGCATGATTGGCGCTTCTGGAGTCATAGGAGGTGGAGCTTGAGGAGCCACGAGCTCAGTGCTAGGCCGGGGGCTGAGATGAATAGGATGGCCTTGAGGTAGGTAGCTTTGTGGTCCAAGTATTGCTCGAGGGTCCTGCATCTACCTTCGATTTTCCTTTCAGGTCTTTTAGCATGATGAGCAAGGAAAATGTGCAAGGAAAAACGAAGAGAATCAAGAATGCACAAGAGCCAACATAAAGAAAAAAAAAAAAAAAAAAAAAAGCAAACCCTAGCCACCAACAAAATAACCAAAATCTTACCTGAGAATCAAGGAAGAATCAATTATGAGACTTTGAATCGAGAGTTGAAGGCCAAAATCGAGCCCTAACACAAGTGGTTGGGGTTGGTTTCGAGCAAGGAGGAAGCCCTAGGAAGCTTAAGAGCTATTTGAAAGGAATATTTCTGAAAAAGACTACCCAATCGTTTGGGCATTTTAAATGTTGTGTTGCAGATGTGATGAGGTCAAATGTTGAGCTCTAAAATGTGCATATTCTAACCCCATTTCATCACTATCTATGCATGGTTTCTATGATTAAAGACTTCTCTAATGCATGGTTTTGTGATTGTAGGAATGAGAGAGAGACTTCACTAATTTGATGACTAAAGACTCTTCTAAACATCATTGAAGACCTTTAGAAGTTGAGACAAAAGATGGAGAATAGAAGAAAGGAAATAAGTGAAGGAAGAAAGAAAGAAAACTTTAAAATCAGAAGGTCTGACCGGTCGGCCACCCTTCCTGCCCATGCTGGAGTTCACTGGACTAATGCGCGAGTGGGTCCGACCGATCATGACCGATCGGCCAGATGCCAGACCAGTCGGCTGACTAGTCGTCAATGCAGTCAGAGGAGAGCTGGAACTCGCTGGACCAAGACACATGGGTTCGATCGGTCGTGACCTGGTCAGCCACTTGCTGAAGACAGAAACTGTTATTTTTAGCTTTGATTTCTCTGCGCACTGCATAAACAATACGCAAATTCTCGAAGATTCTTCGTCGATGGAGCTTGAATGCTATAAAATGACACGTCTAGGCTCATCTAAACTGACCCTAAAAGAGTTCTACAATAGTGGGAGGTGGAGAATCACGAATTTGGAGGTCTACAACTCCCTCTACTTAGGATTTCTCTATTTTTCATGTTTAACTTAGTTTTTCTATTTTGTTCTAGCTTAATCACCTCCTATGGTTAGCTAAAGCTCTTAGCTAGAGCTAAGAGGAGAAGCTTCTAGTTGTCTTAGATATTTTAATTTGTTTTTAAGGTTTCAAGTTTGGATTTAATGACGAACAATAGTTTGTTTATATTTGAATGAAGTTCTAAGCTGATTTTTATTTGATCTCTTGATGGCTCATGTGATGCTTAGAATATTGAAGCTTAAAATCTTAATTGTTTTGCAAGATCTAGACATGTACACTTCAAGGAATCTAATTCACTATGCTCTAGAACTTGAATCTTCAAGTGGGAACTTCAAACCAAAGTTCTATCTTTTGATGAATTTTGAGACATGTGTTGAACATTATTATGATTTGATTCAAGTTCAGATTGTGATATTAGTTAAATCTAGTAACAGGATTTAATGATTATCATAGTTCTAATCTTAACTTATTGGAAATAAGATTGGCCTATGCAATTGAGTGTGTCTAATGCCTAACCTGAATTGAGGGAATCATGTCAATGAACAACATATACGTTGGACTGTTTTGATGTTATAACCGCTCCATATCTCAACTATATAGGATTGGAATCTGATTCTAGTTGTGTAATTGAGAAACCTATACAAATTATGCATTGGGGATAGTTATAAGTGGACCCTCGGCGCTCTAATGTTTCTTTTAGATTATTAAACTCATCCTTTAAGTTTTAAGTTTACAGATTGCACATCAATATTCAATTTTCATATTAGTTCACTTTAATTCAATTTCAAATTAGAGTTGTTTGAAGGAATTTTGTGAATTCCTGGTTGATTCCTAAGGACGATCTCGGTCTCTACCAAATTATTACTACATCGCAGCCTTACACTTATGGTGAGCGAATATCGAACCTTGTTCGATGCCATCGAAGCAGTCCCCTGTGATTTAATCGCAATACCCATCACAGGACCCTGAACTTAGTCTTTTTCTCTGTTTTTCATGTAAAATGGGGATTTTTTTATCCCAACACTTGTTCCTAAAACACCAAACTAAAATATAATAGAGGCTAAAAACCTCGGATATTCCTATAAGCACGTTAGAGAGGCACAATTCCTCAAATAATTCTTTAAGATTGCTACCAAATGAGGTTAAATCCTCTGATTTACCTGTAAGCATAAAAAAATGTTACCCAATTACACAGAGCATACCCCTATAGATTTCCTAAGGTGTTCAAACCTATTCGCATCTAAGGGTTTGGTTAGGATATCGGCTAACTGAGTCTCGGTTTTCACATATTCAAGCACGATGACCTTTTCTTCAACAAGTTCTCTTATAAAGTGGTGCCAATGTCGATGATCTTTATCCGAGAATGTTGGATAGGATTTTTAAAAATATTTATGGCACTAATATTATCACAAAATAAGGTCATGCTATCCTGAGAGATCCCGTAATCTGTCTGCATTTGCTTCATCCATAATAACTGGGTGCAACAACTACAAGATACTATATACTCAGCTTCAGCGGTAGATAATGAAATCAAATTTTACTTTTTGCTATGCCAAGCTACTAAGCAGTTCCTAATGTAGAAACATCCGCCGCTAGTGGACTTTATGTTGTCCATATTTCTAGCCCAGTCAGCAACTGAGTATCCTGTAATCATAGACGATGAATCAAATGGGTACCATAAGACAAAATTTATGGTACAAGCCACATATCTGATGATCCTTTTAACAGTCATCAGATGTGATTCTTTTAGGTCTGCCTAAAATCTAGCACATGCACCCACACTGAATGATATATCTGGTCTACTAACTGTGAGGCAAAGGAGACTTATAATCATACTCCTATACAAATGTTGATCCACAGTCTTGTTGATAAGTCTTTTGAGAGCTTAAGTGTGGTGCTCATGGGGGTATTATGTGATCTACTAGACTCAAGACTAAAACATTTCACCAAATCCTTAGCATACTTAGTCTAGCTCACCAAAATACTATTCTCGAGTTATTTGACCTGTAAGCCCAAGAAGAAGTTCAACTCACCGACCATACTCATTTCAAATTCAGATTGCATCAACTGAGCAAAATGATTGGCCATCTCCTCACAAGTGGATCCGAACACAATGTCGTCCACATATATTTGGGCAACTAAGAAGGAATCCTTGGTCTTTTGAATAAAGTGTTTTATCTACACTTCCCCTACAAAAATCGTGGTCGACTAAGAATTGAGTCAACCACTCATACCATGCTCGAGGGGCTTGTTTGAGACCATAAAGTGCTTTCTTAAGATAATAAATTTGTTGGGGATACGTAGGGTCCAAAAACCCTTTTGGTTGTTTCTAACGACATTTCCAAACTCATCGAACTTGATCTTAAAAATCCATTTCGTTCCAATCACATTTTTATCCTTTGGCGTGGGAACTAGGTATCACACCTCATTTCTAACAAATTATTGAAGTTCTCCTTGCAAAACTTGAATCCAAAACTCATCTTGAAGAGATCCACCACATTTTTAGGTTCCATTTTGGAGGTGAAGCAAAGATGACTGTTAATGGCGTCAAGTTGTCTCCTGGTCTTAACACCAATATCAGGATCTCCAATGATTTGATTGAGGGGATGATTCTTGATAAAAGGGGCATTTCCTAAAGATGTCGAAGCTTTGGGAGAAGAAGGTTTTTCATTAGGTTTACCTATTTGGCTCGAACCTTCCTCTTCCTCATCATCAACATCTTGTCCTATGGTTTATGTGGGTTGATCATCAACAACCACATTAATCGATTCCTGTATGGTAGAGGTCCTGGTGTTGTAAACTCTATAAGCCGGACTGTTAAACATGTAGCCTAGAAATATTACTTCATCACTCTTCGAATCAAACTTTCCTAAGTTTTCACGATCTCTAATAATATGACATTTACTACCGAAGACCCTAAAATATTTAACACTAGGGACTTTCCCGTACCATAACTCTTACGTCGTTTTGTTTAGTCCTGCTCTCAAATATACTCGATTAATTATTTAAGAGGTTGTATTTACAGCTTCGGCCTACTAATTCTTTGAAAGGTTTTTACTATTTAGCATTATTGTGGCCATTTCTAATAGCATCGTGTTCATCCTTTCGGCTACTCCATTTTATTGAGGTGTCTTTAGAGCCAAGAATTCATGTTGAATGTCAAGTTCATCACAAAACTGGTCAAACCAACTATCTTTATATTCACCACAATGATCACTCTTGATCCTTTTAACAATATATCATTTTTCATTAGGGAGTTGCTTTATGAGTTTATTGAATTCTTCAAATGTGTCCAATTTTTTTTTTCAGAAAATCAACCCATGTGAATCAAGAGTAATCATCCACCACAATTAAGATGTATCTCTTTCCACCCTGACTTTGAACCCTGGTTAGACTGACAAGATCCATGTGAAGTAACTCGAGGGGTTTTAATGTGGCCACATTGGAAGTCTTCTTGTGGGAGACTTTTATCTATTTTTCTTTTTGGCACTCCCCACAGAAAACCCTAGGCCTTTTTTCAATCTGAGCCAATCCTCTCAACAGGTTCTTATGACTTAAACGGGAAAAAATTTCTGTAGTGGACATGCCCAAGGCTTTAGTGCCACAGTCCAACTTCATAATCTCTGGCCATGTGGCACTTGGTGGAAGATGACGCTTCATCTCTTGTCTCAATTACATAACAATTGTCTCCAGTGCGCAGACCTCTCATAACTGGTTTTCCTGTAGAGTTTGAGATCTTGCAGATTTCACTCGAGAATGTTATTGAAAGCTCTTTGTCAAATTTGAGATATGCTTAAGAGATTATGCTTCAATCCATCTACATAGAGAACATTCTCAATCTTGGGCAACCCTGGCCCAACTATGGTACATCGTCCTATAATCTAAGTGGTGCTTCCATCTCTAAAGGTGACTAATCCAACATCAAAATCACTATAGTGACAAAACTAGGTCCTATCACCGGTCGTATGTCTCGAGCAACCACTCTCTAAATACCACCTTGAGTTGCTTCCTGCTTTGAGGGTTGTGTGAATCACCAAACAATTAGTTTTACTTTTCATAACCCATTTTGCTACAACTGGAACTTTTATCATTTCTTCGAGCACCGTCCTTTTCTATTAGCTCATTTCTTGAGAGTGATATATTCTTCTTCTCAAGCTACCTGTTTATTTCTTTTACCATTTCCTTAGTCTTTTCATTAATTGAAGCCACTTACTTAAGCAATTCCTTCATCTCCTCATCCTTCTTAGGAGGAGTTGGAAACTTTCTCCTCACATTCTCCTTCTTCTTTAGTGATTTCCTAGGACTCCTCACAGGTTGTAGCATTCTCTCAGTTGGTACAAATTTGCCTATATGGCTCATAGCTGGGGTGGAGAGTGAGTTTTTAAATGTCATACATTCGAATTTCAGATGTCCCCAATCACCACATGCATAATAGACTAGGAAGCCTTTGTTTCTACTTTTCAATGCTGCTGAATCCTTCTTAGCTATTAGAGGGGTAGAGATAGAGCTAAATTTATGATTATCAAATACTAATCCTCTTTTGTCTCTAGGTGATCTCCCTACTCGTAGGAGCTTTTCTAGGTTCTCTTCTTCTTTAGCAAATATCCTAGTAGCATCAACTATTTAACACTTAAGGCGATCTATTTCTAATTTCAAGCTGTGGTTGTTCACTAGCCTCAAGTACGCAAGGCTGCAATGTAGTAATAATTCGATTGTGAGGCTGAGATCGTCCTTAGGGATTGTCGTAACAAGTCTAAAATATGTAACTAGGATGGGCTAAATTCGAAATTATATTAGAGGATGGATTTTAAGAACATAAAACTATCTACTTTTTAAACTAAATCAGGAAATTAAACACTAGAGCTCCAAAGATCCACTTATAATCATTCACAATGCCAATTCAACTATTCAAGATAATAACTCAATTGGAATCGAAGTTCTATCACTATCCAATCGAAATATGGAGCAATCAAATCATCATAATACATCTAATATGGATGGACAATCTACTGATATGGTTTTCTCATAAAACAAAAGCATTGGGCGTATCCAATCATACAACCCAATCTTTCACAAAATAAGTAAGATCACATTCATGGTTCTTCCTCAAGTCTTGTCACTAGACTTGATTTAGAATCATGAATTGAACTTCAATTAAACCAAAATCAATATATAAAACATCTACCTCAGATAAAATAAAAAGATAAGAACCCTTCCAGTTTAGTTCTAGATAAGCACTTAGGAAACTTAGTTTGTAAGATCACCTAGCATCCAACATATTATGATGGATCTAAGATCTCTACAACCCAAAATCCTATCAACAACACCTCGTTGATCCATCTCAGTAAATCAAAACATCCCATGTAAGCATAATCATAAGAGATAGAAGATTAGACTAAAAATAGTAACTTTATTTCAAATTAGAACTAGAAGTGTTCTTCATTAAATCTAAAAGTACTTGTATTAAATCAAATAAAGCATTATAAACAACTCTAAGCTTCACCTCTTAGCCCTAACTAAGAGGTTTAGCCAACCATTACGAAGTTGAACTAAAACTCAAAAGAAAAACTATTAAAAACTAGAAAAACTGCATTCGGAGGATTTGTAGACGCTCCACGACGACCCTCCCACGAACTTAGATATCTTCTAACATGTGTTTAGATGGACCCCTGAGTGTCCTTTTATAGCTTTCAAGCCCCACCACCTTAGAAAGTTCCATATTTACGTAAGAGATCGCAATTGCGTAGGATTTTTCGGACTTCTAAAAACAGAGATTTTTTAATCTGTCAGTGGCCAACCAGTCATTACCGGTCGGACCGACCAACAGGTGGTCTAGCAAGCACAGAGGGAGGGCAGTAGGGTGGCCGACCGGTCGGACCTCCCTTTTTACTGTTTTTTCTTCCTTTCTTCTTCCTCTTCTCTCCTTGCTTCTTCTCTCTATTTCTTAGCTCTTCTCTAATGTTCTTAAACATGCATAAAGAGGTGTCTTTGGACATCATACTGGTGAAGTATCTCTCTCATTCCTACACACACAAATCATGCATTAGATAGGTCTTTTAAACAATGAGTGATGAATTGAGGCAAGAATATGCATAATTCAGAGCTCAACACACCCCCAACCAACATTTTGCTAGTCCCAAGCAAAACATGCATCAAATAAATCCAACTTTTCAAAACCCAACTCTCTCTTGGAAAGTATGCTTCTATAAACTTAAAGTCCTACAAGTATAAAATTCAGAGAAAATTAGTGATAAGACTTGAAATCTTAAACTCCCTAAACATAATAAGTGTTTCATATAGAATCCCCATTGATTAATTGACAATTAGAAAAATCCAAACAAGTGTGGTCTAGTGTGCATAGTGAAGGTTCATCTCATGAATTTCCAGGATTACCTTCTTCATAGATTGAAAAAACTAAAGATCTAAAAGTGTACAAATCAACCACATTCCTATGACAAAAATTTGCCTTACCATTCCTTTGACGATTTTGACACTACTTCCCAATTCTAGCTTAGGTTACGAGTAGATCTTCCTCTGGTTGGTAATAGGTAGCCATTTTTTGAATATTGCAACATATATTCAATAATAATCACTTTTTCTTTTCGTGAGAAAGGATTTTTAGAAATTCATATCTTCCATTTTTTTTCTTATTTTCTCATGAACAAGGATGGACAAAGTTCCTTGGCTTAGTTCCTTAACACTTTAAATCTTTAGTCTAGCTGATCAACAAGCCTACTTAATCCCTTCAAACCATGAGAATCATGTAATGTAAACTAGACTAAAAAATGTTCCAAACTTTCTATCGATTATAAAATAGGGGCATATAGAAATTTATTATATTATAAGTAATTTAAGGCTTTCAAAATCAATCACTTCATCTCTTTTTTTTCATACTCGTAACATCCCAAGTGCATAGAAATAAAATTTTTCAAAAGGGTTTTGAATTTTCAAAAAAATAAAATTTTCATACAAAAATTGCTTGAAATGTCACAAAACACTAGATTCATCTAGGAATCTCACCCCCCAACCAAAATCTTACATTATCCTCAATGTAAAAAGATATGCAATATGCAATGACAAAAATAAAAGAGAGTGAGAACGAGAGTACCTGAGAGAGTCGAATATGGAAGTCTACAACTTCAAACACTAAACAAATCGAAATAATAGAAACTACTCTATACCTCCATCAGACTCGGAGGTCAATCTGGATACACATGATCATCTAAAGGAATGGAATCTAGCAGGATTATTAGGTGGAATAAAAGATTTTTCAGTAATACCATCCACCATCCCGCTTCATAATGCACATGGATGATGTTCGTCATTCTAATCCATTGAAAATCCTGCTAAAAACTGGCAGCAAGTTTCTCAAAGTTATCACCCCATGTATTAGAAAAGGAGAATTTCTTCGGTTGAAAATCCTCAAATATGAATCTCTTTTCCAACTTGTTTGGAAAAAAATTAATCAAGTAAGGATCATCCTAAAGATGGTACACTTCGGTTTGAACAAACTAAAGAGATGTGGAGACTTGGATTTCCTCTTCACAAGTCGGTATGATCTGCACATAATCAGATTCTACTAGTGCTTCCACAATTGATAATTCGGTGTTATACTCTGTGTAAGGAGTCTTTTTGGGCACCATGAAGTTTTTCTTAAAGCATTGACAATGTCACGGATCATAGGATCATTCCAATCCTCAAAATATGCCAAACACTCTTCTAAAGTGTAGAAAACTTCGACCTTCTCGGTCACTTGTGTAAGTTGGAATAAGTCCTCAACCCTACACTTTAAAAAATTAGCCTCTCCTTAGGAAATTCAAGCACCAATTCTTTAAGTTCCTGCATAACAAAATTGTTCAAATCAGCGATTGGTGTCTTATCAATCAAATTTTCAAAATTTGGCTCTTCCAAGGCCTCATCAATATCTAAAATTATTTCATCCTTGGAATGAGCTAAGTAAACTTCTAAAGTTTTGAAAAATTTAGTCGATGGTGGCTCATCATCATCCATAAGTGTATCAATGAAGTTAATTATGTGGGTCTCATCTTCATCCTCATCCTCATCCTATTGTTGTTTATGTAAATGAAACACATTCAGCTTCATTATAATATTTTCAAAGGATGCATTATAATTACATTCCTACAATTAATTATAACATTGGCGGTTGTTAGGAATGGTCAGCCTAGAATGATAGGAACTTGAGTGCATACATTTTTAATCTCTTATGTATCCAAGACGATAAAGTCTATCGGGTAGTAGAACTTATCGATTTAGACTAACACATCCTCAATCACCCCTCTTAATACTCTAACGGAGCGATCCGCAAGTTGTAAAGTTATCTTGGTGGGTTTTAACTCACCAAGTCCAAGTTGCTCGTAGACCGAGTAGGGAATCAAATTAACACTAGCCCCTAGATCGAGAAGTGCTCTATTGATCCGAAAGTTACCTATTATGCAAGAGATTATAGGGCTTCCGAGATCGTTGAATTTAGGAGAAATATTTTGTTGTATGATAGCACTCACTTATTCCGTAAAAAATGCCCTCTTGTGTACATTTTGCTTACGTTTTACATTACAAAGATCCTTTAGAAATTTGGCGTATGAAGAAATTTGCTTAATTGCATCCAACAAGGGAATGTTGATTTTCACTTGTTAGAAAAATTCTAGGATGTCCTGATTTTCACTTGGCCTTTTGGTTGAGACAAAAAGTTGGGGGAATGGGGCCACAGGTTTATATACATGCTCCGGCTCTTTATCTTGTGGAGCATTGCTTGATTCACCATCACTCTTGGAATCAACTGGATCGTTAGGCTTGGTGGCCTTCAATGGTTCAAAATTTTCAATTGTTTTACCACTTCTAAGAGTGGTGATGGCTTGAACATGTTCCACTTGATTGGTTGAAGAATTAGGATTCAATTAGAATTATTCTTTGGAGTTAGGCTGAGGTTGGGCCGGAAAAGTCCCTTGCTCCCTAACTCCTAGATGTGTCTCAATTCTTTCAACTGAGGTTTTAAGTTCATTCATGGCCTGCATGTTGGACTGATTTATCTGAGTTTGTCCAATCATGAATGCATTCAATGTATCCTCAAGAGTACTTTTTGGGGAGGCCCTTAGGAGGCATTGTTTGTATTTTTCATGGGTCAATTCTTCCAACTAAGATTTGGTTGACATCGTCAATCAAGATTTTGCAAGTTAGAATTTGGTGCACTAAATGAGCGTTGGTAAGCATTTATGGCATTCGATTGAGTTTGCAAAATATCTTGAAACGTAAGGATTGTTGGATAATCCTTTTTTTAGTGAACATCACTCTCACAAATATTACATACACTCTCAACGGCCTCACCGGTAGTTATCATGTTAACACTTTTCAATTCTATGGCCTCAACCTTCTTTGTGAGAACCGCCACCCTTTTATTTAAATCATCCTCCTGTGGACGCTCGCCTTTCTGCGCTCCAGACCCTCCCTTTTGAATAAGGGTTGCGCGAATTGCCATTTTGCCATTGGCTCGCCTCTTTCTCGAGAGCTTTTTCGGTTGTCGTGTTAAACTAGATGTGTTTGGTTGAGTACTTATAAGACCAGAGTCGCCACTAGCCAGTTACTTCAAATCTACAGTCGGCTAAACCCCGTAGAAATGTTAGAGAAGGAAATCTGAAGATTCATTGATCTAAAATGACTCCTTTTGATCTACGGGCAGAGATTCGAGGTAAGGGGATCACGGTTAAAGGGTGGGAAGGTGTTAGGAACCCACTCTGCCCGTACCGAAGTACGATTTTTACTTCACAGAATCGAACTAATATTTGAAAGTCTGATTTAATCCTCGTACATTCTCATGAATGATATGATGCATGAATATGGGTCTGAACAGTAAGAGTTTCTGATGGGCAGGTATCCATTAATAGGTAAGCCCAGAGCATACGCTCAAACTGACAGGTGCTTTATTCGAGATGCATGCTGTGTGTTTGATCGATCAAAGTTTCTAATGAATGAATTTTGGTAAACCGGCAAACTTCAAAGCATACACTAAGATTTGATGAGGTGTTTATAATGCAATGATAAGCAGGGGGGTTGGAAGAATAATAAATGTTACACTTATGCTAGATGCGAATGAGATGATGTTGATATGATGGTAGTTGGATGGACGGAGGTATCACAATGATTTGTTTCGAGCGACTAAGATCGGGACTTAGGTAACTTAAGAGGCTTGAACCAGGGTCAAGCTGGGCTGGACCAGGGCTAGACTCTTCTCACTCGGGCTCTCCTTGGTGGAGGAATGGGCTAAGGGAAGTAGAGACGGACTCGAAATCAACGGGTTTTCTGGGATGTTGAGGGATGTTGTGAATGAGAGGGAACGAGGGTATTTATAGCTGTGGAGGGTGGCAGGTCCTGTAAATTAGTTTGGGCGGCCCCCAGGGGGTCGCCCATACTGACGATCTACTCCAGCTTCGGAGCATACAGCCCCCAAACCTGAAGCAAAAAAGCTACAGGTCCGAGGTTCGGAGTTGCTTCGAAGCTGTGGCTTGGAACTAGGTGAGTTGACTGGTTTTGAAAGATGGACTGACAAGGTGAGTCAACTGGGTGCAGGGGCTGGACTGACCCGGTGAGTTGACTCGATGATTTGACTCAACGGGTTAACTTACGAAGTTTCACTTTTTTAGGATTTTTGGAAACATTTTTCTTATGGGGGGTTTTTTGGGCTGATGTTTAGGGGTGAGTTGACTGGGTTCAGGCTTGAGTTGGGCTATGGATTGGAGCTTGCAAGGGTGAGTTTGGCTAGGTTTGGACATGGGGTTTAGGGGTATGGACCTCCATTCATTCAGCTAGCTCAACTAGCCTAATAACCGAAGGTGGGGTGTCTACAGATGCCCCTCTTTAGCAAAGGTTACGTGCAACCAAATGTCAAAGCGAGTGGACACCCCACTTCTGACCCGATCATTCATAGATTGTGGTCTAGAATCTTTGCTTGCCTTTGTATCTGAGTCAGTTGATTGTCTGGAATAGATAACTCGCATATAGCGCGAGAGTTTGGAGAAAATGTTACGATTGTCCCTGCATGAGCTGCAACTTGGGTACCCAATGGCAACCCTTCTGTTCCCGATTGGTACTAACATCGAAAAGGTACAGTAAAACATCTGCGTCCATGTAGTCTTACGAGGTTATTGACCCTATAATTGATTGGCTCGTTACTTTCCCGGATCACTCCAGCAGTACTTGTTTCACTTGACTGTAAAAGTGGTTAGCTGCCCTGCGTCTGCGCGGCCTTATGGGTAATCCACTATTTCGACTTGGACTCAGTCAGGGTAGTTCAGGCATCCACGCCTAGGTATGTGTGGGTGAACTTTTTCTACTTAATTTGCTAGTTTTGATACTTGGGTTACAGTTCATCGTTCCAGCGTTCAAATGATTTCTTTGACTGAGCCTTTTAGCTTTCATCTTTTCGTATCTTAGCATTTAGTACGACCGTCCTAACATTGGAGTTCAGGCCGACCGTACTTTGAGTGCATTGGATCCGATAGTCTCCGAGGAAACCACGAGAAATCGGATCTTATTTGATTTTCTGTTGGCTCCTACCCAGAGATATGGAAAATCTCTTAATGTCTTGGAGGTCGAACGCTCTACTGAGAAAATATTTTTGGATTTTTTAAAAGATACCCACTCTGGGGAGTGATACTCCGTGTGGTTTTAATTTGCAAATAGGGGTATATATATATATATATATATATATATATATATATATATATATATATATATATATATATATATATATATATATTTGAAAAGGAAATCTGGCTTACACGCGCCTCCACTAGGGATGCCTGTGGGGTCTCTGGCTAAACGACTTTACTTCGAAAGCAGGTAAACATGATGATTGATGCGATGGATGCTGATGCATGTGGATGCATATTTGATGATGGATTCATGGTTTGGCTCATTCTCTTTCAGTTCAATGATTTTTCTTTTGCTAGGGATGTAGAGATCTTGAGCTTATTGCTTGTAGGGTTTTATTTTCCTAGAGATTTTTTTTTCTTTTTTATGCGGTTGTTTGGTCAACAGGTTAGTCAAGATCCCAACCCGTGGTCGATCAGGTCCATCGTCCTAATATGTTGCTGCATTTGCTACTGGAGATGGATGAAGGAGGTACCATTGGGATGCAACCTCAAGATACTCTTCTGGTGAATGGATGTGATTGGGATGGTGTTTGGTCACCATTTTTTGTCAAGATTCCAATTTGTGGGTGATTGGATCCGTCATTCCAAACTGTGAAGTGGGTGAGCGGAGATCAAGATTCCTGAGGTGCTTTGCTAAGGATAGTGATAATTTTTTGTGATTTTTACAAATATTTGATCTGATTCTTTACCTGAATAGTTATGATGGAGATCGGTTATTGAAAACAAAGGAAATGTTTTTGTGATTTTGTAAATATCTGATCCGAGACTCTTCCTAAGTAGGATGAAGATCGGTTTTATTGAAAGCAAGGGGAAATATTTTTATAATTTTGTAAATATCTGATCCGAGTCTCTTCCTTAGTAGTCAAGGTGAAGATCGGTTTTATTGAAAAAAAGAGAAATATTTTATGATTTTTGAAAGATGATTTTGCAATGTTTTTGGTATTTTGTTGGATTTTTTGAAATGTAGGAAAAGGTATGAAATTTTCATCCACTTCCAGCTCTACTGCTGGTAAGGCACTCGATCCATTTTACATCAGCGAGTAAGACAAGTCTCACACAGTTAAGTATTGTAGTTTTACATCTTCAGATGAATGAATTAAGGGTTTTTAGTCAATACACCCACAAAGTTGTTTGTTCCTCATGTGCAATGCACATAGAACACATATCGTCTGACGGACTCCTTCTGCCACAAAATGAGCCACATCCTCACATTTTCCTTTATCAATCTAATTTGGGGTCTTATGCTGCTTACAATTCCATGAGGGTGCGCTTCACCTCCCAACTGCCTTAATCCCCTTCATAAGTTTTAGGAACAGGGAACATCCGTCAGATTCAACAGTGACTTCTAAATTAAGGTCGTCTATCACGGTGCGTTCAACAGGAACAGGATCACGAGGTTTTGCCCGCCTTGGCCCTTACTTGTTTAGAGAACTCCAGACACCCATACGATCAAGTGTCAGCCATGTCCGAAACAGGTTGGGAAAGAAAGCCCCCGAGAAATTAATCCCAGTGTAGTTTTAGGTCTTCGGACCGTTGGGGATAGATTTGTGCAGTTAAAATCATATGATAAATCTTTTTTATTTTGAGAAAGTTCCAGACTTTGACTCGAGTGGTTGAGATTGGTACTGGTTTTATGGAAAGCTAAAATATTTTTGGTATTTTTGAAATGATCCAGGTCATCGAGCCTTAACTCGAAGGGCCGAGATTGATGCCGGTTTTTTGTCGAAAGCAGGAAAGTCCCCCGAGAAGTTAATCACAATGTAGTTTAAGGTCTTCGGACCAGGGTTTATACATACTGAAAAGACATTCTTTTTATGATTTTTTTAAAAGATCCAGACTATCAGACCTCGATCTGAGTGGTCGAGGTTGATGCCAGTTTTTGTTTGAAAGTAGAAAAGTCCCCTGAGAAGTTAATCCCAATGTAGTTTAAGGTCTGCGGACCCTGATTTTGTACAGATGATTGCGAGTCGGTCTTTGGACCATATTTTTCCACAGATCATGATGAAGCATTTTTTTAAAGGTCCGGACTATCGGATCATGACTTCAATGATCGTGATCGAAGCCGGGTTTTATTGAGGAATCACTCAGGACTTAATCCCGATGTAGTTTAAGGTCTTCATACTATATTTATACATGCTAGAAGTGCATCTTTTTTTTTAAAGATCCGAGTCATTAGATCTTGATCTGAGTGGTCGAGATTGATGCCGGTTTTTATTAAAAATCTCTCGGGATCTTGATCCCGACATAGTTTAGGGTCTTCAGACCATTGGGGATGAGAGGTAAATAGAAATCAAGTTTGGAAATTTTTGGTGTTTTCTGAAAATAATTCAAGTCATCAGATCATGACTTTGGATGGTTGAGATCAATGTTTGGCCAAGTCAATTCTTTTTTCTTTCTTTTAAAAATATCATGGAGCTTTTTCCACATCATCTTCTAACATCTCTCCAATTTCTCACAAGATGAGATTTTGGTGAGATTCCTTTCTCTTTTTCTCATTCTTCTCCTCCATCACTTCACTCTTACATGGAGGTACAAGATTCACTTGGAATTACTCTTCCCAATGAGAAATTCTTCCCAATAAGAGAGAGGGAGGAGTCATTTCAACTTGATGGGAGGACGCCTGGCCCCATGGGTGCTGTCCAAGCCTCCTTTGCCCACTGGTTTTTCCAGTGGGCTGGGTAATGGGTTGCCCTCTCCTTTTCTATATAATATGGGGCACCCCTTGTACTTCCAACGTGTATTCTTTCTCTCTTCTTTCCACTATGTTTCTTTCTTCAAGTTTTTCTTTCATTTTGGTGGTACTCTTGTTCCTTCAAGTGGTGAGGCTTTGGTGGAGTTTTGGGACAGCAAGGTGGTCCCCCTTTGGTGAGTGGTGAAGGTATGGGCCTCCTTTCTTTTATTTCATTGCTTTCCTTTTCATTTTCTCTCCTCATGTTCTCTTTCTTTTCTTCATGTAGGTACTTCAAGAGAGTTAAGGTGGGCCCAAGCTTTTAGTCTTTCCCACTTTTTAACCTCTACCCAGGTGGTACATAGAGAGGGACATTTCAAGCTTCATTTCATCTTTCTTTTTCTCTTTCATACTCCCTTCATGTGCATGTAAAGGGTAATTTTTCCATGCCCATCAAGTGTGCATGGTAAAATATCCTATTTTCTTTCATGGAAGTTGGGCTTTATATGTGTATCAAATGGGCTCAAAGTGAAGTTAGGGCCCTTGGTGCATTTGATGGGCCCAATACTTCATTCTGGGCTCCCTCATGCCTTCTTTTCCTTTTCATGCCTTTCTTAAATGCTTTCTCTTCTTTTTCATTTTCTTTTCAAGGTTTGGGCCCATGAGATTGGTAGGGCCCACCTCAAGTTTTGGGCTCACAATGCTCACTTTAGATGGCCCCTTCTTTCTTCATATGTATATGGACAAATGGTGACTAGCCCATTCTTCACTTGGATCTCAAGTGGGCTAGATTTCATAGTTGGGCCTTTATGGACAAGTGGCCTAATTCTTCCACCATCTTTTGATTATGATGTACATCCTTGGTCTCTTTTCCTTGTGCACAAGGTGTGGTGGGCCTTTTTCGGAATTCCTCCACATAGATGGGCTTTTCGGCCCCCATTAAAACTTATGAATTTCTTTAAGTCAAGGGTGCACCACCACACTTTGTGTATGTAGGATTCTGTTCTTCATGCTTTTTCCTTGGATGGATGGAGGACTTGGGTTACTTGATCATTTACAAAGCCCATGAGTGAGTTATTTCAACAATCTCACTAAGTTCAAGTGGTTTTCACATTGTACGAAAATGGTATTCAAGAGTTTCCTTTAATGTCACCACCCCCAAATGGATAATCCTTCTTCAAGTGAGCTATCCATGCAATCATAGCTTGGTGGGTCATCCACCATCTTTCTCAAAGATGAGTGATTTTTCAATTTATGGGAAAGAATGATGCCCATAAGTTACCCAAGTTTGTCCCATGCTTTGGGTGCTTTGGATTTTTGGTTTTCAAGTGGGCTATGTACATCATTCTTAACCATTTTCATGATGGTTGGGTGACTCACCAAGCCATGCCATCTTGTGTTCAAATGGTCTTCTTTTTTGTAAAGAAAGTGGTGAGCATAAGTTGCCCAAACTTGTCCTTGCATGGACATTCCTAGCTTTGATTCTTCATGTGGGCTATGTGTATCATTTTCTACCATTGGTTTCCCTAACTCATATGTTTGTGGGTAGACCACCACATTATATTCTCATAGCTGAAACATTTATCAAGATGATGCACATAAGTTGCCCATGATTGACCCAAGAGTGGGTTCTTATAGTTCTTCAAGTGGGCCATGTGCACCTTTCAATCCACTGAGGCAGGGCATTTCACTTGATCTTGGGGACCAATTTCCTTCCTATTCCCCATTTGTCCATGAACATAAGTAAAAAGATGGAAACATCTTAAATGAGGCTCATTGCTTTGATGTGGAAAGTGAACCAAACCTTGGACACACATGGACTTTGAAAATGGGTTTTTCATATGAAGCTTGATTCTTACCCCACTTTGGTCTCATGGCACTTGAGTGCATTTGTTGTCCAAAATGTGTCCTTGGATAGTGTATTTTCCTCATCTAGGCCATAACATGCAACCCTTGTTAAGGTGAGCCTTGGTTTTTTCAATGGACCCAACACATATCCTAAGTGACAAATGGAGTTGGACATTAGACTTAGTATATTTGCATTTGAATCATGTAAGTCCAAGTCCATGGGTCTCCTAGATAATGATTTGGATTTTAATAGGTAAAGAGTAGGAGCTTACCTTGCCAAAGTTGTAGGATTTGATGGCGGATGACACGAGGGGGCATAGAGCAGTTAATGAGGATGACCCTGCCTTCATTGTTCGCCGTGGGAACCATATGTGTTCCCTAGCCAAGGAACATCAACCTCTCCCCAAAATAAAAGGTTGGGGGACCCAAGAACTTTGGGACATTTGGGTTGAGTAACCTCAGCCGATGCTTAAACATGTTCTCGCCAACACTCCCTTTGCAAGTCTTCTTGCGATGCGCTTTCATAACAATAATGCCAATCGTTTGTTACTCACGGCCCTTTGTGAGAGGTGGAGGGATGAAACCCACACCTTTCAACTTCCTTGTGGGGAATGGAGGATAACTCTTCTGGACATATATATGCAAATAGGTTTTCCATTCCATGGGGCGGTTGTACATGACGCGGGTTCTCTTACTCCAATTGCTCCTAATGACTTGATGCAGCTTGTGGAAGCCATCCCACCTGAGAGAGAATTCCAAAGTAGCCAAGTGAAACTACGATGGTTTCGTACTACTTTCGTTGTTGTCGTCCCTACCACTGAACTGGAAGACCTCCATAAAGCACAGGCAATGATCACCTATGCCTTCGGTTCATTCCTTTTTTTTAATGCAAATGAAAGGATCGACCCTAAATTTCTTCGCTTGACTGAGGACCTTCATCATTCATACAATTGGAATGGGGTCATTCTGACTCGCATTTACCAAGGCTTGGATAAGACTTCTCGGAGTAGTAAGTCTTTTACAGGTTTTTGGCCTGTCATGGAGGTATTCTCCTTAACCTTTCTTGGCAATTTTTGTCTCTTTGTTTGATCATTGTGTTTGCCCTTGCCCAGACCTACTTTTATGATCATTTCTCTCACCTGTCCCCAAGAATACAGGATGACGTCGAACCATCTTTGTATCGTTTCATGCACTGGCAACAGCAAAACCGTCGACCAAATCCCCGAGTGTCTGGGGACAACTGACGTACTAGTATAGATGGATTGACTGTAGAGGATGTAAGTATCTTGTTTTCCTTATCCGTCGTGCTGCTCTGTAACTGACTATGAGATGATTTTCTTTCTTTAGTTTTCTCGAATGCCATACGCCTGCTTTCCCCTCTATTATACTCTTCAGCGTGTGGAGGCATACGAGGCCTCGTGTCTCCGGATCATGCTTTCCGATGCTGAGTCATTTCAATGGTACTTGGGAGAGTGGTTGTTCCGACAGATCACCAGCATTGCCAGGGTTCCTTGTTCTGCACCACCCCAGGCTGCTCAGATTCCAGTTGATGCTATGGCCGATGATCTCTAGGGTCAGTCGGGATTTCGCTTCACAATCCCAGATCGTGATTATGATGAGTGGTATCTGTTGTATGGACAGGGACCACTTCTTCCTTCGTTGTATGTTCCTGGGGGTCGACGCAGATATGCTAGAGGATTGGTGACAGCTCCCCTGATAGACCGTCATCGTTGGGAGCAGGAGGAGAGGAGAGGTAACAACGATTATGTTGTGATCTGTAGCTTGCTTCTTTTGAGACATGTATTCAGTTTGTTGATGTATGGCCTATTGACTTCTAAGGCCTTCTTGCTTTACTTTTTTATATCAGAACTTTCTGAATGAAATGCAAACCTTGTTTCTTCTTCAGGGATTCTTCTTTGATGATGCTTGTATGCTTTGATGGTTCTTGTCGCTTGATTTTTTATCCATTCTCTGCTGCTTTGTGAACTTAAAAAGGGTTTTCAACGGTGCAAATGATGATTTGAATGGTTCAGATTGCTTGATTTGGCCACGTGGGCCCACTTGATGAGCAGATCTTGGACTTGGTCTTCTTTCTTGATGATTAAACCCTTGATCTTGTTATTAGATGACTCATATAAGCTCTTTCATGATTTAGATCATGTCAATCTAGCCTTTGGATGGCTTAGATTGCTTGTAGACCCCTCTTGATCGATTTTTCTTCTCTTTGCCTTGGCCAGACCCAGTTTGGTTGTAGTTCTTCATGAATGAACAGGTGGGGCACCTTCCAAACAATTCAGATTAGATTCAGTCAAAATCCATAGTCGATCGGAGTTTTGGGCAGCCCCCAAGGGGCCAGTTGCTGACATGGACTGATAGTCTCACCTATCAGAGGCTGCGGGGCCAATCCCATTGAGAGAGAGGGAGATCGTCCGTATAGGCGGCCCCCTGGGGCCCGCCCAGACCTCACCTCTTGTGCGGTCTGTACTAGCTCTGGTTCGGACATTCTTCCTTGCTTCCTGTCCCTGTCCCCATATTCCTTGTACTCAAAGGTTCGATTCCAGCCATGAATCTCCCCTTTGTCTCATCTTTCCTATTCTTCTTGTCTTATTCTCTTCTTGTCCTCTCTTGGGCAGCCATTGATGATGGCTTGGGTGTGATAATGGTTTATCCTAGTGGACTCCATACTTCAGAAAGTGGTGAGGGCTTTAATGATGGTGTGATGCCTTTGATTAATGGTGTAGATGGAGATTTAAATGGGGTCATTGATGGTGGATTAAGGGTGGTTGTTAGGGAAGCTTTGAATGCCCCCATTAATGGTGGGATTGTTGAAAATTCTGACTTGAATGGGGCATTGACTATGGTAGGATTGGACGGTATGGATGAGATGGGGAGAGTGGCCATAGGTGAGGCTATGCATCCTTTGAATGTGTGTCGCATGGATGATGTGATCGATGGTGAGGATGATGCCATGATGGACATTGATGGGCTGATCTCATACCTAGACGGTATGGATGGTTCAATTATACCTTTGACCGCTTGGATGCACTTAATGATGGCCGAGATGTGCGGTATACTGCTTAGGTGGACTTGATGTGATCATTAATGATGTCCCCTTGATGATGGACAGTGTGGATGTTCCGATGATCCCTTTGACTGCATAGAGTAATGGTTGGATTCTTGACTTTAAGTTGGAGAGAATTGCAGGTCTAGATTTGACCGACGATTCCTCGATCAGGGCCTTTCTTGACGGTTCAGATGCACTTTTTAGTGATCAGATTGTTCAGGACACTACGATGTGTGGTTTGATCTTTGCCGATAGCTTTCTTGACAGAGATTACCAGCCTTCCCCTAATCATTGGCCCTTTGTGCACTCTGTTCATGAGGTGGGTGAGTCTTCTCATGCTGCTGAGGTCGTGACAATTTCGGATAGCGACGCGACTATATCAGACATAGTCGCTACTGGAGATATTTCAGAGACTGTTGAGTTCGCAGGGGTTCCAGCTTTTCCTTTTCCTTCGCCCGTTGACCTTCCGATCCTTGAGGAACAGTCAGTGATTCCTGGGCCTTTTGTTCTGGAGGGGATTCCTGTGAGAACTTGCCAGTTGCTTCCTCGTTCTTCTTGTTCGCCACGACTGCTTGCTTGGCTTGACAGATTATCAGCTTATGAGATTCAGGAGCTAGAGTCTTATAGCTTTGGTGGTCTGATTCATACATGTTCGCTCGCCTCAAGTGCAAGGCTACAATGTAGTAATAAATCTCGGTAAGACCGAGGTTGATCCACAGGGAAAGAGGTAAACAATTCCAACTAATCTAATAACTAGAATCTAAGAAGTTTAGGAAAATAGTTTTTCACATGAAATAGGAAAATTTGAAAATAAGAAGAACTAGAGCATCAAGGATCCACTTGTAGTAGTCCAATGCCAATCCATTCATCCAAGCACAACACAATTAGAATCAAAGTCCTATCTCTCATCTAATTGGAGGATATAACATCCAAGTACAAACAGTCTTAATTAAATCTGGAAATCAGATTTCTAGTTCTAATGAAGCACATAGAACTTGAACTTGTAGCCTTCGGAGTAACAGTCATGCCAAGAGACTATGGCATGCTCAAGGGTTACTACAATTCGAATTCAAACAACCCAATCATGGTAATCTCAGAGAATTGCAAGGAACTCATGTCCGGAGTACACAAACTCTCACAAAACTTCTAAAAAACCAAACTTTATTCAAACTAGAACTTGAAAATCCATAAATAAGTAAAGGGTACTTAAAGAACGAATTAAAGCATTGAAACAAACTACAAACTTCACCTCTTAGCTCTAGCTAAGAGGTTAGCTAAAAGAAAACATTAAAAACTAGAAACTAGAACTAGAAGAAGAAGAAAACTAGTTGTAAGAGGCTAGTAAGCCTCCTAAGTCTTGATCTCTTTGCTCTCCACATTGCTAGATGGGTTAGGAAGAGGCTGTAGATGTCCTTTTATAGCTTAGAGGCGTCACCGACTTGGAAGAAACGCGAAACTACGGAATCCTCCCTCACTTAGGAAACCCAAAAATTAGAATTTAGAGGGTTGCACTCGCTGTCTATATGTGGCCGACTGGTCTTGACCAGTCGGACTGGGCTGGCCGACCAGTCTTTACTTGTCTTTTGTCAGTCCAGGGAGCTGACTACCTGTTGGCCAACTAGTCTTGACCAGTCGGGCCTTCTATTTTCTTCATTTTCCTTCGTTCTTTCTTCCTCTTCCTCCTCTCTTTCTTCACCATTCTTTGGTCCACCTTTGATCCTCATCAAAAGGCTCCTAAATGTGCTCCTTTTGGTCTCCAATTGGGCGAAGTCGCTCTCATTCCTACAATCACAAAACAAGCATTAGATAAGCTTTTTAAACATGAAAACCATGCATATAATGTGATGTAATGGGTTGGCAAATGTATAAATTGGAGGTTCAACACACCCCTCAACCAGCTTTTTACTAGTCCCGAGCAAAACATGCGTGAAACAAGTTCAACCTCCAAAAACCAACTCTCCTTCAGAAACTATGTTTCTATCTATTCCAAGACATACAAGTGTAAAATTCAGAAAAATTTAGTGATAGAAGTTGAAACGTTAAACTCTCAAAACACAATAAGTGTCCATATGAAATTTCCGCTGATTGATTAATAAATAGAAGAACTCGAACAAATTCAACCTAGTGTGCACAGTGAAAGTTCATCTCATGAGTTTCTGGGATTATCTTCTCCATAGATCAACTAAACTACGGATTTCAAGGTGTACAGAGCAACAACAAGCCTATGACAGGAATTTGCCTTACCGTCCTTCCGACGGCTTTCACACTACGTCCCATTTTCGGCTTTGGTTACGGGTAGACCATCCCCCGGTTGGTAATAGGTAACCCTTTCGGAGTTTTCCACCATTTTTTCCATCATTCCCAATTTTCATCCTTCATTTTCCTTTTTCTTTTATATTAGATAGGATTTTTAGAAATCCATATCTTTCGTTATTTTCCCATGGACAAGGATGGACAAAGTACCCCGTCTTGGTTCCTCAACACCTTAAATCTAAGTCTAGCCAATCCACAAATCACATAATCCTTTCAAACCAAGAAAATCGCGTAATGTGAACTAGGTGTAAAAGTGTTCAAATTTTCTATCAATCATATAAATAGGAGAATTCACATATAAAATCATTATATTAAAAGTAGTTCAAGACTTGCAACATCACTCACTTCATATCTCCTTTTTTCTATACTCGTATAATCCCGAATGCATAGAAACAACGTTTTCTAAAAAGAGTTTTGAATTTTAGAAAAATCAAAAAATTTCTACATAATTGCTCGAAATGTCACAAAAGCTAGTAGATTCATCTAAGGAATCTCACCCCCCAACCAAATCTTACATTGTCCTCAATGTAATAAGATATGCAATAAGCATGACATGAGAGCAATGAAATAAAACAAAGGAGAGTGAGAACGAGAGTACCTGAGGTAGCAAGTTGATCAATTATAGCATCTTCCATTGTCTCGATGAGACCTATTCAATCATAATTGTAAAAAAATAAATCCTAACCTACCTACCTACCTACCTTTGATTAGTCTGATCGACTACATGATCAAATTTGAGCAGGATCTTCATGAATTTCAATAAATTTCTCATGAGGACCATCCAAAGTCCTGCTCGACAGTAGACATGGGTGCTTGTCTTCATTGAAGTCTAATATTTATATGCACCACATGCATGATAGGAGGAGATAAGAGCAGCAAAAAGATATCTCCTTAAATCTTAATTTGGGTTATGATTGATTAAAAATGGGTCCTCCTAATCAGAATTTTCAATGGGCTGAAGGACCCGTGATGGTGGAGAGACATTCATCAAGTTTTCATTGGTTAAAGATGTCTCCTCAACAAATTCAGAATTGTACGGTGCTTCCACAAACAATGGTAAAGAGTGTAAATCAATGGAATGGTGTTCTTCAGACACCGACACCGTGTCTAAGAAAATATCCCACTCCTTAATCATCTCATCATCAAGATCATAGGAGTGGGCCAAGCATTCCTCTAGGAAATCGAGATAGTCGGATGAAGGATCATGATCTTGATTGAGTGAGTGCAAAAATTCAGTTTCGATGGTGAGGGACTCCCCCTCCATCTGGAATTCTTCCAAACTAGGTTCTTCATAACTAGTATGAGGCACTAAGTTGGAAGTATGTAAGGCTTTGACAATTTCTTGAATAATGGGGTTGTTTGAATTTTCAAAGTGAGCCAAGCATTAGTCCAAAGAATCTGAATTTTCACTCATGGGAGTTTCATTCTCCACATTAAAATTAAGCATGTCAAGTTGGTGGAGTGACTCAAAAATATCATCTTCAGCCATCTCTCTAGCATGCATATCCTCTAGAGACTCATAATCAATATGCCCTTAGGAAAAAGAAATCATAGGTTCATAAGCATCCACCGAACCCTCATTGTAAGTAACCCCACTACCGCTTTCAGGTTTAATGGATTCCTCGGGTTCGTTAACCGTCATTGAAATCTCTTCATCATTAAGTTCAAAGCGTCCAAAAGAAATTATGGACTCACCATAATTGATGATGACATTGGGATCATCGAGATCAATCTCCTCTAAAAGTCTATTCAATAAATCCGAAGAAGGTGGGACTTGGGTAGCCCCATCCTCCTCATAAAAGGGAATTGATTCGATGCCCCCAATTTCGGGCTCAACGTCTTCACAAGATAGCGAGTAAGATTGATTTGATTGTTCATCTACATACTCTTTCCATATTTCCTCAAGTATTTGTGTATACATGTCATCACAAGAGGAAGACGTTTTAGGGTGATTGTGAATAACCACAGTAGGTTCTTCCCTTGAACAAGGAGAATGGTGGCTTTCCCAATTAAGACCGTACGTATTGTAGGATGAAGAGTTATATGATGGTTGATAAGCATATCCATACAAGTGATCACCAATTGTCTTAACCGGTTGGCTACTATTCACCCGTTCCTTTTGTTGTTGCACACCTCCTACCATAACAAGTGGAACGCTCATGTTATTTTCAATCCGGTAATCACGTAATGTTTTCCCCAGATGATCATTATTCAATTTTTCTTTGTTTCGGTATTCCCCCATCGTCTTACGTCATGTCTCAACATGTGTATTATTTTCATTAATGTAATCATGCATCATCTTACGTGGGGGGATAGTGGAGGTTTTTTGAATCTCAGAAAAATACTCATGCTTAGAGGGATCCCGATCACAATGAGTTAGGGTCCCCCAATCCGATGTCTCATCCTCCAAAAGGTACTTGAACGCACCATTCGTCCAATCATACATGATGAAATTTTAAGGAAATGAAAACTACTCTAATCTAGAAAAAGAACAAAAAGAAGGGAGATGGGGAGATGTTACCCATGAAGGTGAGAACTATGTCAGCAACAATGTCCTACACAAACAAAAATTATTAGTAATCTAGAAAAAATCAGAAAATCTACTTATATAAAATTGAAAATCCTACCTAACTAAAACTACCCTATAGCTACTAAAACAATTAGAACCGTTCAACCTTTTCCCCGGCAACGACGCCAAAAACTTGTTCGCTCGCCTCAAGTACAAGGCTACGATGTAGTAATAAATCTCGATAAGACTGAGGTTAATCCACAGGGAAAGAGGTAAACAATTCCAACTAATCTAATAACTAGAATCTAAGAAGTTTAGGAAAATAGTTTTTCACATGAAATAGGAAAATCAGAAAATAAGAAGAACTAGAGCATCAAGGATCCACTTGTAGTAGTCCAATGCCAATCCATTCATCCAAGCACAACACAATTAGAATCAAAGTCCTATCTCTCATCTAATTGGAGGATATAACATCCAAGCACAAACAGTCCTACTTAAATCTAGAAATCAGATTTCTAGTTCTAATGAAGCACATAGAACTTGAACTTGTAGCCTTTGGAGTAACAGCCATGCCAAGAGACTATGGCATGCTCACGGGTTACTACAATTCGAATTCAAACAACCCAATCATGATAATCTCAGAGAATTGTAAGGAACTCATGTCCGGAGTACACAAACTCTCACAAAACTTCTAAAAAACCAAACTTTATGCAAACTAGAACTTGAAAATTCATAAATAAGTAAAGGGTACTTGAAGAACGAATTAAAGCATTGAAACAAACTACAAACTTCACCTCTTAGCTCTAGCCAAGTGGTTAGCTAAAAGAAAACATTAAAAACTAGAAACTAGAACTAGAAGAAGAAGAAAACTAGTTGTAGGAGGCTAGGAAGCCTCCTAGGTCTTGATCTCTTTACTTCCCACGTTGTTAGATGGGTTAGGAAGAGGCTGTAGATGTCCTTTTATAGCTTAGAGGCGTCACCGACTTGGAAGAAACGTAGAACTACAGAGTCCTCCCGCACTTAGGAAACCCAAAAATCAGAATTTAGAAGGTTGCACTCACTGTCTATATGTGGCCGACTGGTCTTGACCAGTCGGACTGGGTTGGCAGATCGGTCTTGACCTGTCTTTTGTCAGTCCAGGGAGCTGACTACCTGTTGGCCGATCGGTTAGGCCTTCTTGGCCGACCGGTCTTAACCAGTCGGGCCTTCTGTTTTCTTCATTTTCCTTCTTTCTTTCTTCCTCTTCCTCCTCTCTTTCTTCACCATTCTTTGGCCCACCTTTGATCATCATCAAAAGGCTCCTAAATGTGCTCCTTTTGGTCTCCAATTGGGCGAAGTCGCTCTCATTCCTACAATCACAAAATAAGCATTAGATGGGCTTTTTAAACATGAAAATCATGCGTATAACGTGATGTAATGGGTTGGCAAACGTATAAATTGGAGGTTCAACAATATGGCTAGGGTTGACATTGATTGGAGGATGCTTGGGGCTGCACTGATTGACTGGGTCCCTTCATTGAACTTGTTTGCGCTCAACAATATGGAGATGGGACCTTTTTGGTGGAGCTCACGCGCTTGACAGGTCTCCCTTGGGATTATGCACAATATTTTTCGTCGAAGACTTTGCCGAAGACTGCCACTCCGCAGAACTAGTTTGGGATTTCTTACCTTATTTAGCCTGCAGCTGACAGTCAGGATGCTATACTCTTTTCTTTGATTCATTATATGATCTTTTTTTGGGTCCTTGGAGTGTGGTAGGGTCCCTACTTTCTCGAAATGCACTGATGTTCTGTCTGATAATTGAGGTGTTATTCTTGAGATGGCACCGATCTCAGACTCCTTTACTCTTCGAGGTGATGAGCCGAGTTATTCGTCGGTAAGGGATCATTTCTCTTGTCCTAGGTAAGTTATTCAATGGGCTGACTGACTGTGCCCTAGGCTGTACCCGTGTTCTTCGCGGCTGTTGTGCATTTCTTCAGGTAATCCTTTCGTTCTTTCTTTTTCTTTCTTCTCTTTTGGAACTGTTTTGCTTTAGCTGAGTCTCTTTACTTTCTCAAGATCAGATTTGGCTATGGGAGCGTCTTTTGTCGACCGTTCCTGTATCGTTTCCCAGCACTCGTCATCCTGATCTTATGCGCCATATCATGGAGTTTCTTCCGCATACAGCCAGGATGACCGAGCCCTTGTACCGCAGGATGTTCGCTGAGCTATGTGACTAAAATGTTCGTTGGGAGTCATCTTGGCTTTCACTTCCTCCAGTGCTTTGTGATGCTCATCGCCTTCCTCTGATGCTGGTAGGCTTTCGCTCCTATTTCTCTTATCATCTTATCCGATTCTTGTGGCAGATCAGATATGAGCAGGATGTTCCACATTTTACTTTCTCGGGTATTGGGCATCGATCACTTCCGGCCAGATCATCCGATTTTAGGACTCAAGTTGATGGGTCCTGGGCAGGTCACTTGACTGCTGATTTGGTTGGGTTTGAGTTGCGGTGCTTTCCGATGGTGACCGCCCCATACCAGCACTGGGATGCCAGGCACTCTTTGTATCAACGTATCGCTTGTTAGCATCTGACGGCTAATGAGGATGAGTTGGATGTCCTTGGGGATGTGGGTTCTTCATCTGGTTCATACGAACCCTTTGAGGAGCACCCATTTATCGACCCCTGCTTCCTCTTGGCCACTCATGGCCACTTGTTGTCTGAGATTTCTACACTTCGGTATCATTACGAGGTGATATCGAGGAGATTAACCGTCGATCAGAGGTTGTTTGATGAGGAGATGGCGATCCGTAGCCTTGAGCGAGATGAGGTGCATTACCTGCGCATGGAGGTGAGCAGGTTGAGAGCAATGCTATTTTATTATGAGTAAGAGGACTTACCTAACATGGATAAGGAGGAGGGCAGATATTGATTTTTTTACTTTTGAGGACTGTGTCGGCTGTCTGTACGTCCCTTTTTGCATAGTACATGACTGGCGATGATGTATTTTTCTTTTTGGTATTTTGAAAGAAATGATATGATATATGTAAAAGAAATACGATGCATTTAATGGAAAGAGAAAAAAATTTGAGAACTTATTGTGCCATGAGTTGTCTTGTGAATGTGTCTCTGGATTTAATGCTGGGATGTAGGAATAAGAACTGAGGCTCGGCCAATGCTTTGACCGATGTTTCGAGATTGACTTCTGTGGGATCCCTTTGGTTCCCTAAAGGTGTAGGCAATTGAAACCGTTACTTTCAGAGAGTTTTGTCAGAGTTTGTAGAGTTCATGTCCTTGACTGTACTTCTTCTTGTTCTTAATCTGGGATTTGTCTGAGTTGATCTGGACTGTCTTGCCTCCTGGTACTTGTACTTTTTATTTTTCCTTTTCTTTTTTAGCCATTTTTGCATGTAGTGCTCTTTCGAGTTTTCACCACAGCCGACGTTTTTCCGTCATTTTTGCCTGTGGCACCCTTTCGAGTTTTCACAATGTCTCGGGTATTTGATCTTGCCTGCCCCTTGGCAGCTATGCTGTTTTTAGCCTCGGCGCCCTTTCAGGTTTTCACCAAGTCCGTTGTGTGCCCACTTTTTTTACTTGGGGCGCCCTTTCGGGTTTTCACTCTGCCCTCTTTGTTAGGCACACACTTTCTTTTTTCTTTTTTGGATTTTTCTGGATAACTGCGGCGGCTAGAGATCGGAAATTCGTCGTTACCGGCCGATGGCAGCCTTTTAGCCCTTATCCTGAGTTACAATGGTAGAGTTGTCAGTTTTATCTATAGACCCTTCTGAGATGAATGGATGAATGGTTGTGTTTCCTTTCAGGTTGATTTTTTTTTCCAGGTGCCTTATTTTGGCTTTCCATTTTCTTTCTCTTTTTGTTCTTTTCTTTGTATTCTTTTTTGTGTCTTTTTCTTCTCTCTTTTTTTCTTTTGAATCCCTTTATTTGGAACACTTGTTGGTGGATGGAAAGGATTTCTCAGAGGTCTTAGCTTCAACCTTTTGACTTCAGCTCTACTAATGTAACTCTTAATAAGGTTAGAATGACTTACCCGTGGAAGATTTTCACTTTGTCGGCGTTGATTGGCTAAGGAAGATCCACTCCTCTCATGCTAGTGAGTCTAAGGGCACCTCTGGGAAGTACTTCTCTGATGATCAGCGATCCGTCCCATGATGCTTTGAACTTTCCTCTGGGATCCGGAAGGTGTGACGGTAGGATCTTCTTCATGACCATGTCGCCCGTTCATGTGTGGGCCACAAATTTATTCGTGTATTTCTTTCATGATTTTAGCAGCTTTTGTTTCATCGACGCATCGAAGGAGGACTTGAATATAGGTTCGCTTGTAAAGAATTTCGCCACTGATGGTGAACTGGCTAGCCAAACGTTGGATGGTTTGGCGATCTATTGTTGTTACTACCTCCAGATATTCTTGGGTTTCGAGATATTGCTTGATGTCAGCATACCAGGGTTTGTCATGGGCCGTGTCGGCCTCTTCTATCTGCAGGCAGAAGGTAGGTTCATCTTGACTATGAGCTCCCATTCTAAAGCTCCTTTCAGGATTTCAAGCATTGATATAAGCGTAGAGAGAGCATCCGCAAATTGATTCTTGGCCCTGAGCATGTATGAGAAGGTGATTTCTCTGAATTCTTCGACCAGATTTTCAAAGTACACATGATATGGTATCAGCTTCTAGTCCTTAGTCTTCCATTCGCCATTGGTCTGATTGATGATGAGCTGCGAGTCTCCAAATACTCGTAGCTTCTTTACGCCCAAGATTATGGCTTCCCTTAAACTAGCAATGCATGCTTCATCCTCTGCCATGTTGTTGATGCATTCGAATGATATGCGCCTTGAGATTGGAATAGGGACGTCGTCTAGAGAATAGAGCATTGCTCCAATTCCGCTTCCTTTAGAATTGGCTGCGCCGTTGAAGAATAAAGTCCACTCATCTTTTTTCTTCTTCTCTTCACCTTCGATGAGTAAGAGATCTTCATCAGGGAAGAACGTTTTGAGCGATTGATAATTCAGGAGAGAATGAGCGGTGAGATGATTGGCGAGGGCCTGCCCCTTGATTGCTTTTTGAGTGACATAGGTGATGTCGAATTCAGACAAAAGTAATTGCCACTTAGCTATCCTTCCAGTGAGTGCTGGCTTCTCGAACAGGTATTTGAGCGGATCCATGAGAGCAAGGAGGAGAATAGGGAACACAATCATGTATTGTCGGAGACGCTGAGTTGCCCAGACTAAGGCGAGGCAAGTCTTCTCGATTGGGGAATACCTGATCTTGTAGTCGGTGAACTTTTGGCTCAAATAGTATATTGCTTGTTCCTTCTTCCCGGTCTCATCGTGTTGGCCGAGGACACAACCAATGGCTGCTGTTGCTACAGAGATGTATAACAATAGGAGTCGTCCGGGAGTGGGAGGCACTAAAACTGGAGGATTCATGAGATACTTCTTGATGCTGTTGAAGGCGAGTTGGCAATCGTCATTCCATTCTTTTGGTACGTTCTTCCGAAGGAGCTTGAATATGGCTCACAGATAGGTGTAAGATGTGCGATAAAGTGACTGATGTATTGGATTTTACCGAGGAAGCCATGGATTTCTTTCTCAGTTCTTGGAGGGGCATCTTGATGATTGCTCAAGTCTTAGTCTCGTCGACCCTGTTGCCATCCTCGCTCACCATAAAGTCAAGGAGTTTGCCTTTAGTTGCATCGAAGACACATTTTTTAGGGTTGAGACGAAGCTTGTACTTTTCTAACCTGTTGAATAACTTCTTCAGATCTTCAAAGTGTCCTTCAATCATGCGAGATTTGACGATCATATCGTCCACATATACTTCGAGCTCTTTGTTCATCATATCGTGGAATAATGCTGTCATTGCTCGCTGATATGTTACTCCTACGTTCTTCAGACCGAACGGCATTACCCTGTAGCAGAAGGTTCCCCATGGAGTGATAAACGACGTCTTTTCACGATCTTTGAAAGCCATTTTGATCTGATTGTAACCTGAGAATCTGTCCATGAATGATAAGATCTTGTACCCTGCGGTGTTGTCAACTAGAGTGTCGATATGCGGTAGAGGGAAATCATCGTTAGGACTGGCTTTGTTGCGATTTCAGAAGTCGATGCACATTCGAACCTTACCATCCTTCTTCGGTACTAGTACGATGTTGGCGAGCCATTCAGGGTAGTTGGAGACTGCTAAGAATCTCGCGTTGTACTGCTTGATAACTTCATCTCGAACTTTCAAGGCCCATTTTGGCTTCACTCTTCGCAGTTTCTGTTTAACTCGCTTCATATCTGGCTTTGTTGGCAGATGATGTATAACAAGCTCTTCATCGAGCCCCGGCATGTCTTCATATGAGAACACGAAGTTGGACAGTCTTGGAGCTAGAAAATCTATCATCCCTTGTTTCATCTCTGGTGGTAATGATTTCCCAATGTGTACCCTAGGGATCTCTAGTGTCCCCAAGTTTACCACCTCAAAATCATCGACTACAACATTGGCTTTGGATTCGAACTTTTTAAGAAGGTCCTCTAGTTCGGGAGCCGGGTCATCATCTTCCACATCTCGAGCTTCATCCAGACCCATGAGTTCGAAGTCTAATTTGATGTCAAAATCATATGATTCGACTTCAAACTCATGAGACTCTTCGGACGAACTTGGCACATTATTGAATGCAGGAAATGAAATGATTTTTGGTTTTTGAGAATTTTCTGGAATTAAAATGCTAAATGTTTTTGGCTTTTGAAAGTTTTTTATTTTTTTAGATTTTTGAGTTTCAAGGGACCCTGAATAAGCGGGCATTGCAAACCATGATTGATCCCAGCTTGCCCCAGGGTACCGATCGTTGCTTAAACCGGCATTTTTTTAGAAGCCAGAGCCCTCAGATGACTCTCTAGCTGATTCAAAAGTTAAGAGAATAGATGACCATTCAGGACCCCATACTCCTTCCCCTAGAGAGTGTTAGTGCACTTTTCAGTGGCATACTAGTGCACCTTGTTTGTCAATCACTTACGTCAGTGAGTCTAGTGTTGGTTGAGCCTAATGAAGATAAAGACCGAAGACTCAAGTGGCTCCACTGCATCAAGGAAGAAGATATAGGTAAAAGTGATGCCATGATGTGCCTTAACCTTAACCAAAACCCAACCCCTTAACCTCCTTGATGACCTTGACCATCTTAGGAATACCCTTAGTCATCATAGATTGGCCCTAGGTGTCCCAAAAGATCACCCAAACCTTAGCCATTTGGAGTGGGGTGTGAATGAGTTGGGTCAGCAAACTACTGTGCTGAACCCAAGCCTGTCCGACCGGTCAAGACCGATCGGCTGGACTAGTCCGACCGGTCAAGACCGGTCGTATGTGTGTCCAGACCAAATAGCAACCATCTGTTGTGTGCAGGCCCTTGGGCTGACCGGTCGTGACCGGTCGGCTGGGCTAGTTCGACCGGTCTTGACCGGTCGAGCAGCCTTCCCCTTCAGACAGTAAACTCTCTGTCTATTTCTGGCTGGTGGCCGACCAGTCGGGACAGGTCGGCAGAGCCATTTTTTGCCCATTTTTTTACCGTTTGAACACCTTTTATAAAGGGGGCTTGGCTCATTTTGAGGGGCAAGGAGAGGGATTTCGAGAGGAGTGAAGCCACCATTGTTGGAGACCACTTGAGGCTCATTCCCAACCTATGTGAGGCATCTTCCTTCTGCTTTAACACAAGATTGGAGCATTCCAAGCTCATGAAGAAGATGGCCTTCATCCCCTCTTGATCTCTAGAGTTTGGAACCTTCTTGATTGGCATATCCTTGTCCAAAACTCTAAGATGAGATCGTTGTAGGAGAGAACCTCTAGGCAACCCATTCCCATTAGTCGTAGAGTTCTCAAACCTACCCTCCTATCACCTTGGGCATCTCAAAAGCATCACATGCAAGGTGTTTGATCAAGTGTAGCTGAGGCATTGGCGACGCAACGGCAACACGATCGTGGGAGCAAGGGAAGCTAATTGAAGCACGGGAGAGCGGAGATCAAGCAACCCAAACCGGTGCTAAACAAGGGGCTCATCCGACAAATAAGGTTGTCCTTTTTTAGAGTCCATTTAGAGTTTGTTTATCAAACTCGATCTAGGGATGTTAGCTGTTCCTTGGCCCATTAGCCGGGCCTAAATTAAGTCTCCAAGGGGGAGCTCCGACACGGGAGTGAACGTGCGTCGAGTTGAGAGTTAGCCTATGTCCAAAACTCTATTCGTGTTGAGAGTTAGCCCTTTGTCCAAAACTCCGGGTTTGGTTGAGAGGTGAACCGGTAAAACCTCCGTGTAAAGGTTGAGAGGCGAACCTCATTTAAAACCTCCGATAGTGAATGCCGGTGTGCTCAAATGAGTTGAGTACTTGAACCAGGAGTGGAGTAGACCCAAAGTCGAACCACTATACATGCTTGTGTTTGTGATTGATTTGAGCACATTGATATCTTAGCATTGTTAATTTAATTGTCTAATTATGAATGCTTGATAGGAATGTATGCTAGGCACTAATTAGGCACATCCACACACAAGATGTACTTTCACTAGTTGTGTAGACTTGAGCTCATTGATCCATTCTCATAAGTCTACATAGGTTGCATGGGTTAGAAGCTTGATTAGTTATATCATTTATTCACCTATGCATGCTTAGACTAGGATTGTTTATTGCTTAACCATATGCTAGTCTTGTGATTGGACCCACTTAGGCTTGGAAGCCGAAGTGTTCTTGCTTACTTAACTTAATTTGTTGAATTGTGTTAGTAGGCAAAAAGAATTTTAAAAAGGTCCTAATCACCCCCCTCCTATAAGTTTAGCCATAATTCTAGTTGCTCTTTAAGCTTCTGCACATACGTAGGTGTCGTGTTAGACTACCGACGTACTTTCAGAGAGGTGGGGGTTGATGATTTGGGCGAAGAATCATAGTCTGGCCTAATGACCATGATTTCTCGCTGTTCAAGTTCGAAATTTGAGTCATACTCAGTCCGTCCCGGATCACTTACCTCGCATTGCAGTTCGTCTGGTTCCATCGCAAGACACAGGTTCGGAATTTGGACATCAGACCAATCTAGGGTTGACCATTTCCCTTTCTTAGTACAATGGATAGGCTGCTTTTACCCCTAGTTGATGGTTGATGGTGTTGATTCCACAGAGATGGGCAGGTTATGCCCCTTGCTGATTGATGCTGAGATGGGCAAGTTATGCCCCTGGTTGGCTGGAATTGAAGTGGGCAGGTTGTGCCCCTGGTCCTGAAGCTACTGTATTTGATCTTCTTCTTCATCTACATCATATTCTTCTTCTTCTGAAGGCTTAGATGATTCAAGAATCCAATCCCGTCGAATAGGAGGCCACATGGCCCAAGCCAGGCTCATCGAGAGACCTTTATGTAATGCAGTCGATTGACTTATTCTTGGATCTCTACAAGGCTCTCCTGACCTGATGAATTGGATGGGTGAGTACCGAAATTTCTTTTTCCTTTTGTCCATGATGACTGACCTGTACCCGAGTCCCCATTTACGTTGATTATATACCAGCAGCATCTTTCTAAACTTGAAATGATTCTTCATATGATACTTGAGACTCAAACGTTCTGCTGGTGAAAAGACACAATCCACACTTATCGGTTCTGGATTGGCAATAGCATTTACAGTCTCAAACTCAAAACTGTGAAATGGGACGTCTTCTTCAGAGTGTTGGATGTCGATGATGGGGATATCTGGTTCAGTGGCAGCAACATTGGAAGGAATGATGAGCTCTTTCTCTATATGGACAGAGATCACTTGGTTCTCACAAATATACTTCACTTGTTGATGCAAAGTTGATGGCATCACCCCGAACTTATGCAACTAAGGTCGTCCGAGCAACATGTTGAAAGAAGCTGATATATCCAGTATTTGAAATGTGATAGTGGAGACTTCTGGACCTATTTGTACTTCTATGTCGACTTCTCCTTCCACTGATCGACGGGTGTTATCGAATGCTCTGACGTACATGGTGTTGGGTCGAAATAAAGAGGGACTGATTCCTAAGCGTTTCGCAGTCTTGAGTTGGTAAACATTTAAGCTTGAGCCATTATCGATAAGGACAAGCGGGACACAGAGGTCTTTATATCTGTTCGCTTCCCCAAGTGTAGGGTTACGATGTAGTAATAAACTCGGTAAGACCGAGGTCGATCCACAGGGACTTATGTAGGATTTCACAAACACATCCAAAAGTGTCTATTGAAAGCTAACAATCAAATTTTGAATAAGGTTGATGTGAGTAACAATTTTAAACTAATTTGAATGTAAACAATTATAAAAAGGTACTAGGGGTTCAAGGATCCACTTGTAGCAATCCTTGATGTTCAATCCACTGTGGTTTCTCACTCTCTCAACTAGAATCGATATTAAGATCTATCTAGTCGGATGATAGAGCTGTTAAACCAAACAATCTGTTATATGTAAGTTCAATGTATAGGATTCACTCAATGTAGGCTGAGCTGAGCATGCTCAATTGCATAGGTCATTCCCCATTCCAAAAGGTTCAGTTCACAATCATAACCATCCTCAAGTCCTGTCACAAGACAAGGCTAGATCATGATTTGAACTTGATTCAAATCACATGCACAATCCATACATATTACAGAAATTCAGAAAAGTAGAACTTTGGTAGGAAGTCCCCACATGAAGATCATAGTACTAGAGCGCACTCCAATTCCTCGGATCATACAGGTCTAGACTGATGCAAACCAATTAAGAATTTAAGTAATTCTCCCAAACATCCATGAGTCATCATAAGAATAAGAAAAACTACTTAAAGCTTGTATAAACTTCAAACCATAGTTCATAATCATGAATTCCAAACTTAAAACCAACTGAATACGAATTGAAACATCTTGAATCCACTACAAGCTTCACCTCTTAGCCCTAGCTAAGAGATTTAGCTGCCCATGATCCAAGGAAACATGAAACAATAAAAAAAAACTCATAAAAACAGCAAAACAAACTAGAAGGAGTTGTGGAACTCCGAAATCCAGTTCCACCGCCTCCAATCTTGCTTAAACCCTTCTAAGATACCCTAGGAACGATCCCTAGGTGTCCTTTTATAGTATGGAGGCTCCGCAACTTCAGAAGAATCGAAAATCTGTGTAAGAGTTACGCAATGCGCAGAGAAATTCGGCGCCAGGATTAGAAATTTTCGTTTCTTCACGTGGTCGACTAGTCTGGACCGGTCGGATTGAGCTGGCCGACCGGTCACTACCGGTCGTGCCTCAATGGGAAATCAGTCCAGCGGCTTCTGGAGTTTCAAATACTTTCTGGCCGACCGGTCAAGACCGGTCGGCCTGACTATTGGAATCAGTCCAGCGAGCTCAACATCCCTTGGCCGACAGGTCAAGACCGGTCGGACTTGGCTAGCTGCTAGTCCAGTGTACGCAAATGGTTTGGCCGACCGGTCGGACGACCGGTCTGGCTCTCTTCTTCTTCAGATTCTTCTTTTTTCTTCTTTTCTTCTTTCCTTGCTTCTCTCTTTGCTTCCTTCTTCCTTCGGCCCACCTTGGGTCTTCATCCAAGGTTCTTAAAGAGGTCTCTTTGTCATCAATTAGGCTGAGTCCACTCTCAATCCTGCAATCACCAAACATGCATTCAATTAATCTTTAAATCATGAAAATCTTGCACAATGAGTGATAAATTGGGGTTAGAATATGCACAATTAAGAGCTCAACAATATCGTAAGGATATATTGAGGGACCACTGTTCGCTCGCCTCAAGTGTAAGGCTGCGATGTAGTAATAAAACTCGGTAAGACCGAGGTCGATCCACAGGGAAATAGAAACAACTTCCAAAGCACTCCAGCAACTCAATTTTTGGAAGAAAATCATATTCAATTAAGTGTTTAACTAAAATAGCAACTTAATGAAAAATCAGGGATATAAAGTACTAAGGCATTCAAGGATCCACTTGTAGCAATCCTATGTCAATTCAGTCAATCCAAGTAGAGAACACAACTAGATTTGAAGTCCTATCTCTTATCTAGTTGGGAAATAAAGCATTCACACACATTCAATCCAAATCAAGTTGAACTTCCAAGTTCTAGCCCATACAATCAATGTAGAATTCAAATCCATAGCCTGCGGAGTAACAGCCATGCCTATGGACTATGGCCTGCTCAAGGATTACTATAATTCGAATCTAAACAAGTATTATATGATAATCTCAAAGAATTGCAAGTAATTCATGTCCGGAGCACATGAACTCTCATAAAACATCTCAAACTATCACTTTAAGAAACTAGAACATGAGAAAGATCCAAACTTGAATTAAAAGGTACTTGAATTAAACTGAAATCAACATAGAATTAGCTACAAGCTTCACCTCTCAGCCTTAGCTGAGAGGTTCTAGCCGAGCATAGTCATGCTACAACTAAAAACTCTGAATAAAAGCATAGAAAATAGAAAACCAGAAGTTGGAGAGTTGCAGACGCTCCACACTCGCATCCTCCCTCCAAAACCACGTTCCTTTCCTTCTAAGATGACCTAGGAAGAGCCCCTAGGTGTCCTTTTATAGCAAGAAACCTCCCTTGCGTCGGAATCTGCGAAAGGTTACGCAGTGCGCAGTGTTTTTCGGAGTCCTGATTTAGAAAGGACTCTTCCTACGCAACGCCGACCGGTCATGACCGGTCGGACTGATCTTTTAAGCAATCCAGGGAGCACAGCCGACCGGTCATGACCGGTCAGACTGGACTGTCCATTCATCCAGCTAGTGTAGCCGACCGGTCATGACCGGTCGGCCCAATTTGAACTTGTTCCAGCGTCTATAGCCGACCGGTCATGACCGGTCGGGCTCCTCTGCAATGTGGTAAGCTTCCATGGCCGACCGGTCAAGACCGGTCAGCCTTCTTCCATTTGACTCTTTCTACTTTCTTTTTCTTCTTTTTCTTCTTCTCTCTCTTCTCCTTGCTTTCTTCTTTCTTTGGTCTACTTTCTTCCTTCATCCAAAAGCTCTAAGAGAGTTCTTTTTGGTCCCCAATTGGATGAAGTCCGCTCTCATTCCTATAATCACAAAACATGAGTTAGGTGGGCCTTTAAGTCATGAAAATCATGCAAACCATGTCATGTAATGGGCAATGCAATGTATAAATTGGAGGTTCAACAACCACCCATGGTTGCGTCCTTTTAGTGGCAACTCATTATCAGTGAAGGTGATGGTGCACAGAGCCAGGAGTTGTCTGATCATCAATGCTATCATTTCAAGTGCTATATCTGAGGAGACTTGGGCATTGCTCAGGGTTTTTACGAACATTTCTCCGTATATGCGAGATGTGCAGAGTAGCTACCATACCGAGATTTGGGCAGGGATTAACTTGAGCTGAGTCGCAACATCATATGCAGCTTCATTTTTGTTGCCGAGGCCTGCGAGAGCACTCTTGGGATCTCCTTTGTTCTGATTATCTCTTCGGATGCAACACCCATTGGGATTCATGTTCCCTACCTCTACACATTCTGGGTAGTGCCACGGGACTTCTTTGTAATTCTCCTCGCCTTTGCTTTTCAAGACCACTGGTTCTTGCGGATGTGCTGGTGCGGGTACCTGATCTTCCTCATATGGAGCTTTTGCCTTGAGGACTACATTATTGCCTGTGCCGAAGGGATAATATTGAGGCTTGTCTTCATAGATTATATAAGGTCGTGGCCTTGGCTTAACTATTCCTGGAGCTGGAGGTTCCCATGGAATGAACACTAGTCCTCTTGATATGGCGAGGGGTCTCTTTATTCGACCCAGCTGTTGTAGCGTAATTAACACACCTCCAGGACGTCTTTGTGGCTCAGGGGCAGGGATTGCCCCTTACAATATGACTGGCTCGACTGGGGGAGCCCCTTCTAAGACAATGGGTTCTTGCTGTTGATAAGTATAATCCCTCCATTGTGGATTAGATTGTTCCTGAGCTGAAGTTGCCCCTTGCAAAATGACAGGTTCGTATTCGGGCTTGATATATGACTATGCTCCTTCCAGAATGACCGGCTCCCAACATGAATGATTGTAAGATGCCTCTTGCAAAGGGACAGGCCCTTGGAGGTGCATCATATGGAGGTGCTCCTTCGAGTACTAGCAGCTCGAAGACTGGAGGAAGGAAGGGGTTTGCCCCTTGCAGAATTGGAGGAGAGTTTGTTGGCCCATAAGTATAGGCATGAATGGACAGGATAGGGGAGAAGAAGTGATCGAGGCACTCTCCTTCTTCTATATTTTTTACGGCAAGGCCACGAGATGAACTGGGGTCCGTTGGATGCTGAGGTAGAGGATTCTGAAGGATGTTTGTAGGAGCAGCTGGAGGAGTTTCCAGGGACCAAGATGATGATCTTACGGTCGCCAATCAGATTTTGAATGGAATTCTTAAGAGTCATGCATCGATCAGTAGCGTGGCCACGTCCTTGATGGTAGGCACAGTACTCATTTTCTTGGTAGTTCAGAGGCAAATGATTTGAAGGAGGCCTGGGTGCCATTAGAGTGAGTAATTGCTTTTGTACCAGCATAGTCATGACTTGACTAAGTGGCTGAGTGAGAGGAGTGAATTTTCTGAACTCCCTGTAATTCTGCCTGTTCTGATATGAGTGCTGGCCATTCCCCTTGAATTGTTGCTACTGTCAAGGTGGTTGCAACTGTGGTTGAGGATTTGGTTGTGGTGGGGATGGCTGCAATTGGTACCTCTGAGTTGATGTTGAACCTGATTCTACTAATATGGTTGGCGTTGTTCGCTCGCCTCAAGTGTAAGGCTGCGATGTAGTAATAAATCTCGGTAAGACCGAGGTCGATCCACAGGGAAAAAAATAACAGCTTCCTAATTACTTCAGCAACTCAGTTTAATAGAGTAAATTTCAAATTCAATGGGATGTTTAATTAAAACAGTAACTTAATGAAAAATCAGAGATATAATGTACTAAGGCTTTCAAGGATCCACTTGTAGCAATCCTATGTCAATTCAGTCAATCCAAGTAGAGAACACAACTAGATTTGAAGTCCTATCTCTCATCTAGTTGGAAAATAAAGCATTCACACACATTCATCCAATTCAAGTTGAACTTCCAAGTTCTAGTCCATTCAATCAATGTAGAATTCAAATTCATAGCCTGCGGAGTAACAGCCATGCCTATGGACTATGGCCTGCTCAAGGATTACTATAATTCGAATCTAAACAAGCAACCTGTGATAATCTCAGAGAATTAAAAGGAATTCATGTCCGGAGCACATGAACTCAGATAAGACATCTCAAACTACCACCTATTGGACTGAAACATAAGAAAAAATCCAACTTTGAATTAAAAATACTTGAATCAAACTGAAATTAACATGGAACTAGCTACAAGCTTCACCTCTCAGCCTTAGCTGAGAGGTTTTAGCCGAGCATAGTCATGCTACAACTAAAAACTCAAAAATAAAGTATAAAACTAGAAAAACCCGAAAATAGATGTTGCAGACGCTCCACAGTCGCCTTCAGCCTCCAAACTCACGTTCCTTCTCTTCTCTGATACCTTAGGGAGAGCCCCTAGGTGGCCTTTTATAGCAACAATCCTCCCTTGCGTCGAATTCTGCGAAATCCTACGCATTGCGCAGCGATTTTCGGAGTCCCAAATTAGAAAGGACTTTCCTATTACGCAGAGCCGACCGGTCGTGACCGGTCGGACCAGCTTTTTGAAACGTCCAGTGAGTGCGGCCGACCGGTCAAGACCGGTCGGACTGACCTCCCACTCATCCAGCGTGCATGCCCGACCGGTCATGACCGGTCGGGCTGATCTATTGCCTTGATCCAGTGTGCATGGCCGACCGGTCATGACCGGTCGGCCTCTCTCCTTCTTGTTCCTGTGATGTGGCTGACCGGTCGGACGACCGGTCAGCCTTGTATTCCTTCATCTTTTTCTTCTTTTCTTCATTCTCTTTTCTCTCTCTTTCTTCTTCTTTCCTTGGTCCATCTTAGGACTTCATCCAATGTCTTCAAATGTAATCTTTTGACTCCAATTTGATGAAATCCCCTCTTATCTCTACAATCACAAAACACATGTTAGGTGGGCCTTTTAACCATGAAAATCATGCAAATTATGTAGTGTAATGGGTAATGCAATGTATAAATTGGAGGTTCAACAGGCGTCCCTATGGAGGAGCATATTAGTTGCCCTAGATAGTACGATGATGTTGTTTACCTCTATCGGGTGAGGAGGAGAACTGCTACGATTTTCATTCCCATATCCGATAAGTCTTTCTTCCACTTTGTTCCATTTGACTGGAGTGGCCTGGTGAGGCCATGGGGAGATTGTCCCTGCGCGGATTCCTGCTTCGCCTTACTCTCCAGCACGGATCAACTGAGAGAAATTTGCATATGGATGTGAGATGAGATACCCAGATATGCCAGGATATGTCGAGTGGACAATCATGAAGACTTGCTCCTCGTCATCGATGGTGTCCACATTCTAACTGCCATAGCTTGCCAATGTCCCACATAAACTGACAATGTTTCATCACTCCTTTGCCTGAGAGCTGCGAGATCTGCTCTCTTGGGTGTCATGTTAAGATTGTATGTGAATCTGTCGATGACAGCCTGGGAGAGCTACTCCCAAGTCCTGATGCGATGGCAGGCCAATGATGTATACCAGTCTAGGGCATCGTATTTCAGAGATTTTTGGAATAACCAAATGAGGGCTCCTTCATTTCCTGCGGTTGCACTCAGCTCTCCACAAAAAGCCTTGGAGACAGCCGCTACCGTCGTATCTTTTGAATTTTGGGACCTCAAAGTTTTGAGGTATCTGAGCATCTGGAAATGGACACAAGTCTCTGAACTTGGTCGATGGTAGATTGATTCCCTGTTGTCGCTATAGTTGATTTTGCAAGGTCTGGAACTGCTCCCGCAACTCGTCCAGTCCTGCATGATCTACTCGAGCGATTGGTGCCTCTCGCAGTAAGGCACATTCTTCTTCGGCATAGTGGTCGTCTTCGACCCTATGGGTGTTCGCTTCCCCAAGTGTAGGGTTGCGAAGTAGTAATAAACTCGGTAAGACCGAGGTCGATCCACAGGGAAGGAAGTAAACAATTCCAACTATCCTAATAACTAGAATCAAAGAGGTTTGTGAAATTGATTTTTAACATAAAATAGAAAATCTAATAATGAAAAGATAACTAGAGCATCAAGGATCCACTTATAGCTCTTCTTAGATGCATAATTCGCTATGGTTTCTTACTTTCTCAACTAGAATCGATATTAAGATCTATCTAGTCGGATGATAGAGCTGTTAAACCAAACAATCTGTCATATGTAAGTTCTATGCATAGGATTCACTCAATGTAGGCTGAGCTGAGCATGCTCAATTGCATAGGTCATTCCCCTTTTCAAAAGGTCTAGTTCACAATCATAACCATCCTCAAGTCCTGTCACAAGACAAGGCTAGATCAGGATTTGAACTGGATTCAAATCACATGCACAGTCCATACATATTCCGAAAAAACAGAAAAATAGAACTTTGGTAGGAAGTTCCTTTATGAAGATCATAGTACTAGAGCGCACTCCGATTCCTCGGATCATACAGGTCTAGACCGTCACAAACCAATTAAGCAATTAAGTAATTCTCCCAAACATCCATGAGTCATCATAAGACTACGAAAAACTACTCAAAAACTTGTATAAACTTCAAACCATAGTTCATAAGCATGAATTACAACTTTAAAACCAATAAAACGAATTAAACAATCTAAGAAAACTATAAGGTTCACCTCTTAGCTCTAGCTAAGAGATTAGCTAATGAAAAGCATATTAAAAATAAAACTAGAACTAAGAAAAGGAAGAAAAACTAGCTGGAGGAGGCTAGGAAGCCTCCTATGACTTGAACTCCTTGCTCCCCACGTCCTTGGTTGCCCTGGAATAGAAGAGAGCACCCCCTTTTATAGTGCAGCAATAGTACAGCAACATAGCAGAATTTGTTTCGCTTGGTACGGCTTAACCAATGGTCGGATTGCCTTCAAAATTGATTTGTAGCTTCCTTGTAATGTGATCTTCCTCATAGATGATTTAGATTTCCAAGATTGTCCTCTGAATGGGCCCACCAATCACATCACCGACCGCCTCTCAAAATCGCGCACTTCGGGTACCTTCAGAACCAGTCATCTTGCTTCCAACGCTCCGGAGTGTACAAACGTCGGATTGATCCCAAATTTGAAACATTAGTAGAAAACTTACTCCTCTACATGATAGATGGATTAGATTGTCCAAAAACATCCCAGAATGTGGTCCGAAAATTAGAACAATTAGGGCTTTTATAAACTCTGTGCAGTTGGATCTTTTTGGATGGTCCATCTTTCTTCAACCGGTACGATCAAACCACACATCCTTTTGATCTGAAACTTTTGTGGTTATTCATATATGGATGTGGTCTAAAAGATGGTCAAAGTAGATTCTTCATATCATCAATGATGGGCCACCTGGACCGGCCCAGAGTGGAACAGCGAAATCTGGAACTTTCTGGACAGTTCGTATTGTTTTGGCCACCACGATCAATCCGTAGCTCCGATCGACACGAAACCACTTGGGTTAGTTCGGCGTCGAGCTCTTCTTCGACATGGATGTGTTGGATTTTTAAATATAATTAAGATGGCTTCAGAAAAGTGATCCGAAAAGTCAGAAACGGGAATGGCCTGCTGTATGCAATTTGGAGTCTGAAACTTGCATGGCCGACCGGTCACGACCGGTCGGACAGGGCTGGCCGACTGGTCATGACCGGTCGGACAAGGCTGGCCTTGCTCCAGGGAGTGCATCCGACCGGTCATGACCGGTCGGGCCTTCTTGGCCGACCGGTCTTGACTGGTCGGATCCAGTTTTGCTTGTTTTTCTTCTTTCTTTTCTTCTCTCCTTCCTCTCTCTTTACTTTCTTCTTTCTTTGGTCCACCTTGGGCCTTCATCAAAGGCTCCAAATGGCCCCTTTTTGGTCTCTAATTGAGTGAAGTCCGCTCTCATCCCTACAATCACAAAACATGTATTTGATTAGTCTTTAAATCATGAAAATCTTGTATAATGAGTGATGAATTGGGGTTAGAATATGCACAATTAAGAGCTCAACAATGGGCTTGCTGGAAAGCAACTGTGGGTTACTGAATTTGATTTGATTATTGAATTGGCAAACTTGTGCTTGAAATGATTGTAATTGAGCTGAAGGTTGAACTAAAATTTGCTGGAAATTAACTAGAGACTGCTGAATTGAAGATTACTGAAAATTAACTAGAGTTTGTTGAATTGAAGATTGCTGAAAATTAGCTGAAATCCCATCGGTGGAGATGTGCTGGAACTGAAAAGTGCTCCTATTTGTAGGAGGCTGAGATGTTGGAAAGTGACCTCCTTGTTAGGTATTCACCATTATCCACTGATTAATGTGGGCTTAACACTGACCCCCATTGTGGGCATTCGCCAGTGTTGTCCCTGTTGCTGGAAATTGAACTGAAATCTCGTTGGTAGGGATGTGTTGAAATTGAGTAAAGGTCCCATCGGCGGGGACATCCTATGAAAGGAGAGGGGTCCCATTGGCAGGGACAGGTTGGAATCTACTAAGATCATTACTTGCGAGATTGACTAGAAGTCCCTGTGGCAGGAATATTCTGAGAAGGTCTTGTCGTCACAGGAAGGTATGGAGAAGGATGCCCTATAATAGAGGGCTAAGATGACTGTTGTCGGTAGTCTTGAGCAGACTCCGATGGTTGTGCTTGATTTGAACTGGAGGTCGAAAGGGCCCGCCATGCCTGTTGAGATTGCTGAATTGGGCCAACTTGATTGTTGGTTGCTGCGGTAGCTTGTGTTTGCATGAATTGCAATAACATTTCTCGCATTTCTCTAATTCCTTGTGTCAATTCTTGCATGATTGACGTATTCTCAATTGGTTGTTGTGCTGGAGATTGCGCTTCGGCCATGTCGAGGGCAAGGAAGAGGTGAGTTTTTTCTTCATGGTCGGACATGGCTTGCTGAGCTCTGGTGCGGATTATGCTGCGAAAGGAAAATTGTTTTCGAGGACGTTGAGCCCAAAAAGGCGCAATGGTGAGGAATATGCTCTACTGATTTTTTTGAGTTTTGGGATTTTCTATTTTTTCTGTTTATGGATAAAATGCTATGCAAATGAGATTGTATGAGGACTAGTGACTTTCAAATATAGGAGGGATTTCATTTTTCAAGTTGGATCACGACTAATGGGACTAGCATATTCCCCAGCGGAGTCACCATTTTGTGGATGCTCGCCTTTCCGCCCTCCCGACCCTCCCTTTTGAAAAGGGGTTGCATGAATTGTCATTGTACCACTGGCTCACCTCTTTCTCGAGGGCTTTTTTGGTTATCATGTTAAACTGGATGTGTTTGGATGAGTTCGTATAAGACTAGAGTCGCCACTAGTCAGTTACTTCGAATCTACAGTCAGCTAGACCCCGTAGAAATGTTAAAGAAGGGAATCTGAAGATTATTTCCTCTAAAATGACTCTTTTTTATCTGCGGTCAGAGATTCAAGGTAAGGGATCACTGTTACAGGGTGGGAAGGTGTTAGGCACCCACTCTGCACATACCGAAGTACGATCTTTACTTCACAGAATCAAACTAATACTTGAAAGTCTTGAAAGTACGTCGGTATTCTAACACGACATCTTCGTATGTGCGGAAGCTTAAAGAGCAACTAAAATTATGGCTAAACCTATAGGAGGGGTGATTAGGACCTTTTTCAAATTCTTTTCGCCTACTTACATAATTTGACAAATTAAACTAAGCAAGCAAGAACACTTCGGCTTCCAAGCCTAAGTGGGTCCAATCACAAGACTGACATATGGTAAGCAATAAACAACCTAGTCTAATGCTACAATCCGAAGATTGCACACCCAAGTGCAGGTGGCGAAGTAGTAAAATACTCGGTAAGACAGAGGTCGATCCACAAGGATTGGGGTTAAGAACACTTAGAGGAATTAGTTTAGGTGTGAAAGATGAAATCTGGATTATCCACGAGAGTGGAGCAAGTTGTGTGTGGTGAAAGACAAAAGTAGAAAATGAGGCTAAGGCATCAGGGATCCACCTTTGATTCATTCACAAGATTCAATTCATTGGTCCAACTATAACTCGACTGGAATCGAATAAAGATTCATTCCAATCGGAAGATGAAACAGTTAAACCACTGCATATTTCATAAAAGATAGTGATTTGAACCGATTGATTTGACCATGAAGCACTCGTTAGTTGATCGCAGGGAATTCCAAGCATCCACTGTGCTCAGAGTCAACAATGGATCAAGGAATTGTACGGATCAACAACTTTGCCAACAAGTCAACCGATAAGATCACAATTCATACGATCAAATGCATACTTACAAGAAAGGGGGCTTTGATTGACCGATCCAACTGTTAAGATCTCGTCTATCGATCGCAGGGAATCCAAAGCATCCAATGTGCCCGGAGTTTACAATGGATCAAGGGATTTTACAGATCGATGACTTTACCTGCACTAGCTCGATGACCGTAGGGAATCCAAAGCATCCAACGTGCTCGGAGTCGACGATAGATCAAGAGACTTTATCGATCATGAACTAGCTAATTTATGTGTAAGGGATCCCAAGCATCCAACGTGCCCGGAGTTGACGATGGATCAAGGGGCTTGCACACCAATAGCGTCCGCCGAGGTGGATAACCAAACCAATCAACCAAAGAAAACTCCAACATTCACACACCATTGTTGAACCAAAAGAACCAAAGCTTGCAAATTTCTTCAAAGGCTTCACCCCTAGCGTTAGCTAGAGGTTTAACCAACCATGCTACAATGGAAGACTAAATTCTCTGCAAAAGAGAAAACTACTCTACACTACAAAAGAAAGAAAGAAAACTAAAGAAGAGAAGAGAGGAGTTGTAGAGAATTGGATGGGATTTGAGGAGTGGGATGATTAAAATGAGGAGGAGAGGCCTCCTTTTATAGACTTTTGAGAGGCTCCCAAGCCTAGGTGGCACTCCAAACCCAAAGCAGATTTTTTTTTTTAGGTTCGAGAATGGAGTTAGGCTTGGAGTGCCCAAAGAAAAATTTTCCTTTAGGTTTGGGCTTGGAGTTAAGCATGGAATGACATGTGGCAAAAAAAAGTACTCCAAGCCTAGGTGGCACTCTAAACCCGAAGCAGATTTTTTTTTGGTTTAGGAATGGAGTGAGGCTTAGATGATGAGGTGGCATTCCAAGCCTTACACATGTGTTGGGAAGAGAGCTAGAGAGAGAGAGAGAGAGAGAGCTTCTCTCTTGCAGCCATGTGATGGTGAGAAGGGTCAAGGCCAACTCTAGTTGCGGGATCTGAATAGACAGCTAATGGATTTGCTGGCTATTGGAGATCAGATGGAAGGACGTCCTCTGCTAGATGCTGATGAACGGCCTCATCTGCTGCACGTGCAAGGTGGACGGTGTGATGTTCAACTCTATACGTGCTAGAGATGGGCGCTGGATCATCATCAGGTGTGGGGTCCCTCCTTGGACGTCTATCCCTGTTGCAGGTGGGGTCCATTGGCTGAACTGAAGGATGGCTGGAATGGAGTTGGTTTTGGACGTCCAGCCCTGGTGGACGATTGCAGATGAAGGTGGGTCCACATGCTTGATGGACGGCGTTGATGTGCAGCAGCTGAACACCACTGGATTGGGGTTGCTGCACGTGCAACAGGTTGGGAGGTGATGGAGTTGATGACGTCCACCAGCTGGACTTGGATGGACGGCTGATGATTGTTGGACGGTCCACTTGATGATGGTGAGGATGGACGCTGCTGGATGCTTGATGATGGACGTTGATGAAGAAGAGTCCATAGCTGGCTGCAGCTTGGACGAACGAACGTGGATGGTGGAGGATGGGGTCCATCTCCTGCAGCTGGAATGGATGGTGAGATGCAGCACTACTGCTGCACGTGTGAAGATGGTGAACGTCCACTGCTACACGTGCAAGGGTAGATGGTGAGCACGTGTGGGCCCATCTTTGGACGGCTACTGCTGGAGATTTCTGGGCGGACTCTTCATTTTGATGGGCCTTAGCTTTGAACGGCTGGATGGATAGATGGCTTCCATCTGCTGCACGTGTGATGATGGGGTCCACTGAACTGGACAGATGGACGGTGATGAAGGTTTCTGTAGTTTGACACGTGTGCAGCTGGAAGGATGGACGCTGATGGAAGTGCTGGACGGTGGAGATTGCTTCCACACGTGCTGTGGCTTGGAGGCGTGATCCATCTGATGCGTTGATGGGCTGGATGTGTGGTCCACCTGCTTGATGAATATGGAAAGATGGATGGATGGACCTGATGCCTGCTGACCGTTGATGAATGGGTCCACCTAGCTGGATGGAGGGCCCATTTGATGGATGACGTGCTTGGAGTGGCACACATGCTGGACGGCCAACCTTGAAGATGGGTCCACTTGTTGGACGATCTAGAGATGATGGCTGGGATTTAATGGTCTGCTGCACGTTTGAGATGGAGATGGTTCCACAGTGCCGGACCATCAAGACCATTGATCTGATGCTTATGAAAGTGTGGCCCGCATTAATGCACAGTTGGTCCAATCTTCGATCTTTACAGCCCGATTTCTTGCAGGACCACTTCACACTTGATCTTGATCACTTTGAGGCTCTAAGACGTGCTGATTGGCTCAGATCTTGTCCAACTTCTCCTGATCACCTGAACATTGAAAAATCGCCTAATGAGGGATAATTAACCGGAAAAACAATGATAATGCTCTTAACAACCAAGTTAATTATACAATATTAGGTACTTATCATCTAACATGCATAGGAAAATAAATGATTTAACTAATCAAGCTCCTAACCTATGCAACCTACGTAGACTTATGAGAATGGATCAATGAGCTCAAGTCTACACACCTAGTGAAAGTACATCTTGTGTGTGGATGTGCCAAACTAGTGCCTAGCATACATTCCTATCAAGCATTCATAATAAACAATTAAACATCTAATGCTAAGATATCAATGTGCTCAATACAATCACAAACATAAGCATGTATAGTGGTTCAACTTTGGGTCTACTCCACTCCCGGTTCAAGTACTCAACTCCTTTGAGCACACTGGCATTCACTATCTGAGGTTTTAAATGAGGTTCACCTCTCAACCTTTACACAGAGGTTTTATCGGTTCACCTCTCAAACCAGAGTTTTGAACAAAGGGCTAACTCTCAACCCGAACGGAGTTTTGGACATAGGTTAACTCTCAACCCGACGCACGTTCACTCCCGTGTCGGAGGCTCCCCCTTGAAGACTTAGTTTAGGCCCGGCTAACGGGCCAAGGAACGGCTAACGTCCCTAATTTGAGTTTGACAAACAAACTCTAAATAGACTCTCAATAAAGACAACCTTACTTGTCGGATGAGCCCCTTATTCAGCGTCGGTTTGGGTTGCTTGATCTCCACTCTCCCGTGCTTCAATCAGCTTCCCTTGCTCCCACGATCGTGTTACCGTTGCGTCGCTAATGCCTTAGCCACACTTAATCAAACACCTTGCATGTGATGCCTTTGAGATGTCTAAGGTGATAGGAGGGTAGGTTTGAGAACTCTACAGCTAATGGGAATGGGTTGCCTAGAGGTTCCTACAACGATCTCATCTTAGAGTTTTGGACAAGGATATGCCAATCAAGAAGGTTCCAAAGTCTAGAGATCAAGAGGGGATGAAGGCCATCTTCTTCATGAGCTTGAAATGCTCCAATCTTGTGTTAAAGCACAAGGAAGATGCCTTGCATAGATTGGGAATGAGCCTCAAATGGTCTCCAACAATGGTGGCTTCACTCCTCTCGAAATTCCTCTTTTTACCCCTCAATATGAGCCAAGCCCTTTTATAGAAAAGTGTGCAACAGATTCAAAATGGGCAAAAAATAGCTAGTGCTGACCGGTCGTGACCGATTGGCCAGGGGTCCATAACCGGTCTTGACCGGTCGACCATAGTAAAAAAGAGGACAGAAGCTTGCTGTCACTACTGAGGAGTCTGCCTGACCAGTCGGCCCAATGGCCTGTTGACACAGCAGGATGCTGTCCAGTTGGGGACCCAATCCGACCGGTCTTAACCGGTCTGTCCAGTCCATCCGACCGGTCTTGACCGGTCGGTCAGACCTGGGTTCAGCCTGATGATGCTGACCCACTCCTTTCTCAACCCTCTCACTTTGGCCAAGGTTTGGGTGCACTTTTGGGACACCTAGGGCCAATCTATGATGACTAAGAGTATTCCTAAGATGGTCAAGGTCATCAAAGAGGTAAAGGGTTAGGTTTTGGACAAGGTTAAGGCACATTAAGGCATCACTTTTACCTGTTTCTTCTTCCTTGATGGAGCAGGGCCACTTGAGTCTTCGGTCTTCGTCTTCATCAAGCTCAACCGACACTAGACTCACTGACCTAAGTGATTGATAAACAAGGTGCACTAGTATGCCACGAAAAAGTGCACTAACAAGTCTAATTTAATCCTCGTACATTCTCATGAATGGTATGATGATGAATATGGGTCTGAATAGTAAGAGTTTCTGATGGGCAGGTTTTCATTAATAGGCAAGCCTAGAGCATACGCTCAAACTGACAGGTGCTTTATGCGAGATGCATGCTGTGTGTTTGATCGATTAAAGTTTTTGATGAATGAATTTCGGGCAAACCAGCAAACGTCAGAGCATACACTAAGATCTGATTAAGTATTTGTAGTGCAACGATGAGCAGGGGGGTTGGAAGAATAAGAAATGTTGCACTTATGCTATATGTGAATGAGATGATGCTGATATAATGGTAGTTGGATGGACAAAGGTATCACAAGAATTTGCTTCGAGCAGCTAAAATCGGGACTTAGGTAGCTTGAGAGGCTTGAACCAGGGTCAGGCTGGGCTAGACCAGATCTAGGCTCTTCTCACTTGGGCTCTCCTTGGTGGAGGAATAGGCTAAGGGAAGTAGAGATGGACTCGAAATCAACGGGTTTTCTGAGATGTTGAGGGATGTTGTGAATGAGAGGGAACGGGGGTATTTATAGCTGTCGAGGGTGGCAGTTCCCGTAAATACTCTACTCCAGCTTCGAAGCGTACGGCCCCCGAACTTGAAGCAAAAAGCTACAAGTCCGAGGTTCGGAGTTGCTCCGAAGCTGCGGCTCGGAACTAGGTGAGTTGACTGGTTTTGAAAGATGGACTAACAAGGTGAATCAACTAGGTGTAGGGGCTGGACTAACTCGGTGAGTTGACTCGGTGATTTAACTCAGCGGGTTAACTCACCAAGTTTAACTTTTTTGGGATTTTTTTACTAGTTTTTCTTATGGGGGGTTTTTCAAGCTAATGTTTAGAAGTGAGTTGATTAGGTTCAGGCTTGAGTTGGGCTATGGATTGGGGCTTACAAAGGTGAGTTTGGCTAGGTTTGGACATGGGGTTTAGGGGTATGGACCTCCACTTATTCAACTATCTCAACCAGGCTTGTAGCCGAAGGTGGGGTGTCTACACTCCCAATTTAATACAAGTACTCCTTTCTCTCTTGGGGCTGACTTGGGATTAATAGTCGGGGTAGAGATGTCCCAAGATTGGGCATTCTCAGCTAACAATCAAAGTAATCCAAAGCATCATTAGGTTCTTTGTTAAAAAATTCACCATTACACATCATTTGGACAAATTGGCGCATATTTAAACTCAATCCATCATGGAAGAAGTCAATCAAGCGCCACTTTTCATAACCATGTGTGGGCATTCTAATAAAAGATCTTTTAACCTCTCCCAACATTGAGAAAGTGTCTCATCTCCTTTTTAGGAGAAGTTCATAATGGTCCGCCTTAGTGCATTGGCTTTATGAACCGGGAAGTATTTTTTAAGGAACTCGTGTGTCATCTTAGCCCATGTCCCAATGCTTTTACGTTTAAAAGATTGAAGCCATGATTTCGCTTTGTCCTTTAAAGAGAAAGAAAACAATTTCAGTTTGATTATATTTTGGGAGACATCATTAAATTGAAAGGTGTTGTCAATCTCCTCAAATCCACTCAGATGTGCATATGGACTTTCAGAATCAAGTCCATGAAATTTTGGAAGTAATTTGATAATTCCCAGTTTAAGGTCCACGTTTCCTGCATTGAGTGGAAAGATAATACAGGAAGACGTGGTTGTTCTCTCCGGTTGTAAATAATCTCGCATTGTTTTAACAGGAGGAACATAGCATTCCTCATCTCATTATATTCCATCCTAGTTGGTGGTGCATCATGCTCAATATTTTCAACATTGTGTGGTTCATTCGCAGTCATGATTTCAGATGATTTAGGATTTCTTAGATGTTTTCTCACTTGTCTATGATTAATTAAACATCCAACTAAACCTCCCTCACTTAGAAGTCACGATGTATGATCATGCTTCCAATGGGGCATAAACCACACAAAAGCTAAAACTAAACCTAAAATCTAAATCCTAAAAATCTGAAAACAAAAATAAGAACTAAGAAATAAAGAGGTCTAAGTTAAAACAGTGTTAACGGATGGAAGAACTAAGTTAGTGAAGAAAATCCAACAAAACGAACAAACAAAATCTGTTAGTAATAGAAAAATTCTGAGAAACCCATACTAGAACAATAAATCATATCCTAACCTATCTAACCTGACTAACCCTAACTACAAAATTTAGAACCATTAACCTAATCCCCTGCAACGGCGCCAAAAACTTGTTCGCTCACCTCAAGTGTAAGGCTGCGATGTAGTAATAATTCGATCGTGAGATCGAGATCGTCCTCAAATATTATCGTAACAATTCTAAACTATGTAACTAAGATGGCCTAAATTCAGAATTATATTAAATGATGGACTTAAGAACATAAAACTATCTACTTTTTAAACTAAATCAGGAAATTAAACACAAGAGCGCCAAAGATCCACTTATAATCATTCACAATATCAATTCAATCATTCAAGCTAATAAGTTAATTGGAATCGGAGTTCTATCCTTATCCAATCGGAATATGAAGCACTTAAATTGTCATAATTTATCTAATATGGATGGATCATCTACTGATATGGTTTTCTCATAAAAACTAAGGCATTAGGCGTATCCAATCACACAGCCCAATTCTTCACAAAATAAGTAAGATCACATTCATATTTCTTCCTCAAGTCTTGTCACTAGACTTGATTTACAATCATGAATTGAACTTCAATTAAACCAATATCAACATATAAAACATCCACCTCAGATAAAATAAAAGGATAAGAACCTCTTCTAGTTTAGTTTTAGATAAGAACTTAGGAAACTTGGTTTGTAAGATCGCCTAACATCCAACATATCATGATGGATCTAAGATCTGTACAACCCAAAATCCTATCAATAACACCCCATTGATCAATATCAGTAAATCAAAACATCTCACGTAAGCATAATCACAAGAGATAGAAGATTTGACTAAATTTATCAACTTTATTTCAAACTAGAACTAGAAGTGTTCTTCATTAAATCCAAAAGCACTTGTATTAAATCAAATAAAGCATTGTAAATAACTATAAGATTCACCTCTAAGAGGTTTAGCCAACCATTATGAAGTTGAACTAAAACTCAAAAGAAAAACTACTAAAAACTAAAAAAACTGCATTCGGAGGAGTTGTAGACGCTCCACAACGATCCCCTCCACCTCCCATGAACTTAGATCTCTTCTAAGATGTTTTTAAATGAACCCCTAGGTGTCCTTTTATAGCTTTGAAGTTCCACCACCTTAGAAAGTTCCAGATTTTAGTAAGAGATCGCAATTGCGCGGGATTTTTCGGACTTCTAAAAATAGAGATTTTTTAATCTATAAGTGGCCAACCGGTCGGACCGACCAGAAGGTGGTCCAGCAAGCACAGATGAAGGGCAGTAGGGTGGCCGACTGGTCTGGCCCATTTGGCCAACCGGTCATGAACAGTCGGACCTCCTTTTTACTGTTTTTTCTTTCTTTCTTCTTCCTCTTCTCTCCTTGCTTTTTCTCTCCCTTTCTTAGCTCTTCTTTAATGGTCTTAAACATGTATAAAGAGGTGTCTTTGGACATCATATTGGTGAAGTATCTCTCTCATTCCTACAGATACAAATCATGTATCAAATAGGTCTTTTAAACATAGAAAAGCATGCATAATGACTGATGAATTGGGGTTCGAATATGCATAATTCAGAGCTCAATAGTGGTTAACCGATTTAGACTCCTTAAGTTCTTTTTCAAGACTTTCACTTTTACCATAAGCTTTCTTAAGTTCTTTTTCTAGTTAGTCATTTTCATCATGACCTTCCTTGAGTTTAGCTCGCAAGTTAGTATCATTTACTCCTCATTTATCCATATAATTGTTAAGCTCATCTTGATGTTCTTGCAACTTGATTTTTTCTTATTTTAAATTTTGATTTTCAATTTTTAGGTCTCCAATGCTTTTTGTCATATCAACATTTTTAGCCTTCATTTGACCAAGCTTCTTTGTAAGTTTCATGCTTTTTGTATAAAGCTAGTCATATGCTTCTTGGAGGCCTTCATTATTTCATCATTCTCCTCACTTTCACTATAGGAGGTTTCATCTTCATTATCGAATGAATCATGGTCCTCATTGTCTCCCTTATCTTCATTTTCTAGGGAAATAGGAGTGATGGAGGCCATAAGAATTTTTAGTGATTATTTATCTCCATCACTATGGGATTCATTAAAGTTGGAGTCTGAATCCTCAGTGTCATCCCATGTGGTCACCATTACTTTCTTTTTTTGTTTTATCTTTCATCGGGGCTTGACATTCAGAGGCAATGTGATCATATCGCCGACAATTGTAACACTGGGGCTCTTTCGATTTGTTTGAGGATTTTCTTATGTGGCACTTTATATCAAAATATTTGTCATTCTTAAAGGGTTTCCTTCCCTTTCTTTTGAAGAATTTTCTAAACTTCTTAGCCATAAGAGTCATTTCATCCATATCAATTTCTTCATCACTGTCTGCTTCATATTCTTGCTTTTTATGTGAGGTTTTCAGAATTGTTTGTTTTTTATTTAAGGGATTCTTAAAGTGAAGTTCGTGGGCCTGTAGAGATCCTAAGAGTTCTTCAACTTTCATAGTATATATGTCTCTACATTCCTCAATTGTTGTAACTTTTGACGAGAAACGTTTCGGTAGGGATTTTAAGATTTTCCTACAAATACATGGGTCAGGAACTCTCTCACCCAACCCCCACATAGAGTTGGTGATATCACTTAGCTTTGTATAAAACTCCATATATGTCTCATGCTCTTCCATCTTAATGTTTTCAAATTATGTAGTCAAGAGATGGAGTTTTGATCCTTTGACTTGAAAGTGCGGTTTTACCGCTTGTAGAGACACTTGGAGATATGTCTATGGACCTAGAGGGGGGGTGAATAGGACCTTTGAAATTCTTTTCGCCTATTTTCACAATGCAACAAAATAAGCTATGTAAGCAAGAACACCTCGGCTTCCAAGCCTAGGTGGGTCCAATCACAAGACTAGCAAAAGATAAACACTAAACAATCCTAGTCTAAGCATGCATAGGTAAATAAATGATTGAACGAATTAAGCTTCTAACCTATGCATCTTGTATAGACTTATGAGAGTGGATCAATGAGCTCAAGTCTACACAAGTAGTGAAGGTACATCTTGTGTGGGGATGTCTAAAAAGTGCCTAGCATACATTCCTATCAAACATGCATAATTAAGCAATTAAACTAACAATGTGAAGATATGAATGTGCTCAAGAACAATCACAAATACAAGGATGTATAGTGGTTCGACTACGTGTCTACTCCACTCCCGGTTTAAGTACTCAACCCCTTTGAGCACACCGGCATTCACTATCGGAGGTTTTAAATGAGGTTCACCTCTCAACCTTTACACGGAGGTTTTGACGGTTCACCTCTCAACCGTATCCGGAGTTTTAGACATAGGCTAACTCTCAACCTAATCGCACGTTTACTCCCGTGTCGGAGGCTCCCCCTTGGAGACTAGTTTAGGTCCGGCTGACGGGCCAAGGAACGACTAACATACCTAGGTCGAGTTCGAAAAACAAACTCTAAAATGGACTCTCAAATAAGATAACCTACTTGTCGGATGAGCCCCTTGTTTAGCGCCGAATTGGGTTGCTTGATCTCCGCTCTCCCGTGCTTCAATCAGCCTCCCTTGCTCCCACGATCATGTTGCCGTTGCGTCGCCAATGCCTCAGCCACATTCGATCAAACACCTTGCATGCGATGCCTTGAAATGCCCAAGGTGCTAGGAGGATAGGTTTAAGAGCTCTACAACTTAGTGGGAATGGGTTGCCTAGAGTCTCTTACCTACAACGATCTCATCTTCGAGTTTAGGACAAGGATTTGCCAATCAAGAAGCTTCCTAACTCTAGAGATCAAGAGGGGATGAAGGTCATCTTCTTCATGAGCTTGGAATGCTCTAATCTTGTGTTAAAGCACAAGGAAGATGCCTTGCATAGGTCAAGGAATGAGCCTCAAAAGTTCTCCTTCAATGGTGGCTTTTCTCCCTCAAAAATCCCTCTTTCAATGCCCAAATACGGAGCTCTATATGTAGGAAAAGAGAGCCCCAACGGTCAGAAAACGGGCATAAAACGGCTACAAGCCGACCTGTCCCGACCGGTCATGACCGGTCGGACCCCTTTGCTGAATGAACAGGCCAAACATACTGGCCGACCGGTCATGACCGGTCGGACCCCCTTGCTGGACAGGCCTAATGCATCAGGCCGACCGGTTATGACCGGTCGAACCTCTTTGCTGGATGGCTGAAGATTTCCCAGGCCGACCGGTCATGACCGGTCGGCAATGCCTGCTGATCCTCTTCATTTGTGAAGGCCGACCGGTCATGACCGGTTGGTCCACTAGTCTGCACACACAACACTTGCTGTTTGGTCTGGCCGACCGGTCTAAACCGGTCGGACAGGCCTGGGTTCAGCCCTGCACTTTGCAATCCCATGCATTCTTCAGCACAGCCATATTGGCCAAGGTGTGGGTGTTCTTTTGGGACACCTAGGGCCACACTATGATGACAAAATGGTTCTAAATATGGTCAAGGTCATCAAGAGTACACAGGGGATGGGTTTTGGTCAAGGTTAAGGCACCAAGGCATCACTTTTATCTGAGTCTTCTTTCCTTGATGCAGCCGGTCCGTCTTGAGTCTTCGGTCTTCGTCTTCATTTGGCTCAACTGACACTAGACTCACTAACGTAAGTGATTGAAAAATAAGGTGCACTAGTATGCCACGGAAAAGTGCACTAACAATCTCCCCCTTTGTCAATTACTTACAAAAAACTTAACCTACCAAAACAAATTACATGATCAAGATATTACAATGATAATGAATTAAATACAGGACTCTTGACATGACAAACTAAGCAGCTCCTCTTCAGTTTGCTCCCCCACAACCTGGCAATCCCTGCATCACAAAACAAAGCAAACTAGTTTTGGTGGGATTTGATCTTTCTCCCCCTTTTTGTTAGCAATTGACAAACTATTCTCTCCCCCTTAATGATATATCAATAAGGCTAAGGGAAGAGAAGATAGAATGTCGCAATTATGACTATAAGCACATGCTAGCAAGGAGAGTATAGGGTGCATGAATCATAAATACATGGAGCATGCTAACAAACATGATTAACAGGAAGATATAGCTAACTAAGCAAGGTTAATCATGCAACATTGGTCAAGGATATACGTTTGCAATAAAAGCACAAAGGGCTTATAGCCCAATCAACCATCCTCCCCTATTGGTATATCAAGACCAATATAAAGCAAAGATTAGCATATAATGAAGCATAAAATTCAAGATGATTTGCTAATCTAAGCAGGATGACAATCTAGCAAACAAATGTATTAATTAAAGGCAAGGCTAAATCATCAAAATCTGGGCGAATGAGGCTGGAATCCTCTGATTTGCCCATACACAAAGAAATGAGGCTGAAATCCTCAGATTTTCCAATAAAAGCAAAACTAGCTACCCTCACTAACCATGTTGAGATTAAAAAGCCAAAGGGTAGCAAAATTCCACAACACCCTCATAGAATGTAGCATGAGGTGAGGGGTTGGGAACTCCTCCTTCTCCTAGAAGGGATAGCGGTTGGGATCCCCTCTTAGATAATCTGGTAGAGGGTGCTGAGCTCTTAATTGTGCATATTCTAACCCCAATTCATCACTCATTATACAAGATTTTCATGATTTAAAGACTAATCAAATACATGTTTTGTGATTGTAGGGATGAGAGCGGACTTCACTCAATTAGAGACCAAAAAGGGGCCATTTGGAGCCTTTGATGAAGGCCCAAGGTGGACCAAAGAAAGAAGAAAGTAAAGAGAGAGGAAGGAGAGAAGAAAAGAAAGAAGAAAAACAAGCAAAACTGGGTCCGACCGGTCAAGACCGGTCTGCCAAGAAGGCCCGACCGGTCATGACCGGTCGGATGCACTCCCTGGAGCAAGGTCAGCCTTGTCCGACCGGTCATGACCGGTCGGCCAGCCCTGTCCGACCGGTCGTGACCGGTCGGCCATGCAAGTTTCAGACTCCAGATTGCATACAGCAGGCCATTCCCGTTTCTGACTTTTTGGACCACTTTTCTGAAGCCATCTTAATGATATTTGGAAATCCAATACATTCACGTCGAAGAGAAGCTCGACGCCGAACTAACCCAAGTGGTTTCGTGTCGATCGGAGCTACGGATTGATCATGGTGGCCAAAACAATACAAACTGTCCAGAAAGTTCCAGATTTCGCTGTTCCACTCTGGGCCGGTCCAGGTGGCCCATCATTGATGATATAAAGAATCTACTTTGACCATATTTTAGACCACATCCATATATGAATAACCACAAAAGTTTCAGATCAAAAGGATGTGTGGTTTGATCGTACCGGTTGAAGAAAGATGGACCATCCAGAAAGATCCAACTACGCAGAGTTTATAAAAGCCCTAATTGTTCTAACTTTCGGACCACATTCTGAGATTGTTTTAGACAATCTAATCCGTCTATCATGTAGAGGAGAAAGTTTTCTACTAATGTTCCAAATTTGGGATCAATCCGACGTCTGTACACTCCGGAGCGTTGGAAGCAAGATGACTGGTTCTGAAGGTACCCGAAGTGCGCGATTTTGAGAGGCGGTCGGTGATGTGATTGGTGGGCCCATTCAGAGGACAATCTTGGAAATCTAAATCATCTATGAGGTAGATCACATTACAATGAAGCTACAAATCAATTTTGAAGGCAATCCGACCATTGGTTAAGCCGTACCAAGCGAAACAAATTCTGCTATGTTGCTGTACTATTGCTGCACTATAAAAGGGGGTGCTCTCTTCTATTCCAGGGCAACCAAGGACGTGGGGAGCAAGGAGTTCAAGTCATAGGAGGCTTCCTAGCCTCCTCCAGCTAGTTTTTCTTCCTTTTCTTAGTTCTAGTTTTATTTTTAATATGCTTTTCATTAGCTAATCTCTTAGCTAGAGCTAAGAGGTGAACCTTATAGTTTTCTTAGATTGTTTAATTCGTTTTGTTGGTTTTAAGTATGGAATTCATGATTATGAACTATGGTTTGAAGTTTATACAAGTTTTTGAGTAATTTTTCTTAGTCTTGTGATGACTCATGGATGTTTGGGATAATTACTTAACTTCTTAATTCGTTTGTAACAGTTTAGACCTGTATGATCCGAGGAATCGGAGTGCGCTCTAGTACTATGATCTTCATAAAGGAACTTCCTACCAAAGTTCTATTTTTCTGTTTTTCTGGAATATGTATGGACTGCGCATGTGATTTGAATCCAGTTCAAATCCTGATCTAGCCTTGTCTTGTGACAGGACTTGAGGATGGTTATGATTGTGAACTAGACCTTTTGAAAAGGGGAATGACCTATGCAATTGAGCATGCTCATCTCAGCCTACATTGAGTGAATCCTATACATAGAACTTACATATGACAGATTGTTTGGTGTTAATGTCAGATTTTCTAACGAGATCCTCCGGTTTTTCTCCTTCACTCCAGCAGGGATTTCCACCACTAGACCTGAAAGAAGACAGATAGCAACTAAGGGTGGCTGGGGTCCAGCCGTTAGCCCTCCGATGCTTAAGTCAGGCCAAAGAAGGAAAGAAGAGGCACCAGGCAAAACAAGGCTGGGATTGAATATATTGTGTGCGTACCTTTCTCTTAATGGAGTCACCCCCTTTATATAGATCTGAAGCAACCCAATTTGTTACGTAAGATATCAAAATCCCGATGATGTCGCGTACGATACCGAAATCTCGTTGATTTTGTGGGACAAGATCCTTATTCTTAGAGGCAAGATCTAACCCGATGACTTCTTCCGATAATCACGTTTCTTGATAGCAATCCCTTGAGATTCGGAACCACCAGAGAAGATAAGCCCAAAAACCGACCTATGTGGGCTACCGATCGGCGTAGTAATAGTGCTGATTGCTCGTAGTTGGAGTCATAGCTACCGAAAAGGAAGGAGACGCCGAAAGGGTGAAGACCGCCGCGCTGGGTGTAACTCTGCTTGGTGTCGCAGAGGGATTGACCAAGCCGCTCGACGGGAACCGGGTGCTGGAAGTATGAAGACCATCCAAACCAAAAACGAAGACTCAGGACTATTCTGATGTCAGGAACTGCTTGTGTCAGGGATGCTCACATTCGTGAGGTGCGACCCCTTCTGACGAGCCCGAGCAGAGCTGCTCGCATACGGGAGATGCGACCTCTTCTAGAGAGCACGAGCCGTGCTGCTCGCATACGGGATATGCGACCCCTCTTCGCGAGCACGAGCTTGACTGCTCGCATACGGGATATGCGACCCCTCTTCGCGAGCACGAGCTTGACTGCTCGCATACGGGAGATGCGACCACTTTGACGAGCACGAGCTTGACTGCTCGCATTCATTATGGCCGCGATCCTGCACTTCTCGATAGACTATATTTGCCTACAACAGATGCCCCCAAACCCTTGGTATTTGAGGAACTATGCCAAGGGTTTGCTAGTGCTGACAGCTGGGAGACAGTCGCGCATGATTCACTTAACGTGCTTCCGCATTTATGATGGCCAGCTTTCGCGCAGTTTTTTCCGCCGCCAGAGATGAAGCGTCGGGCGCCACGTGTTTCCGTATTTAATGCTAGCGTCCGTTCGTCTGGTGCACCGGATGAGAAGCTGCCGCGTGTCTAGCAAATCAAACGGAATGATTGCGTATAAATACCGGACTTAGAGAAATTCCTTCATTTCCGAATTCCATTGCTGCGAGGTTTTCTTCTTCTTCTTCCTTCTTTATTCCGGAGTAAAAAACCTCTTTACAGAGGTGGCCTTCTTTCTTTTTCCTCATTCATTTCTTCCTCCCATCTCCCTTTTATAATGGCGGAACTCTCTAACGAAGAGATTGTTCCTCTGGGAGATGAAACCCCTGACTCCTCCGAATCCAATAACGCCAGGGTACCGGCTGGGAGATATTCCGCCTCCGGTTACTCTTCCATCTTGACGGAGGAAAGACTCTCTAACCTTAGAGAGGTTTATAGGGTCCCAGACTCTGTTTTATTCAGATTGCCTGGGAGAGGGGAGACAGCCGATGCACCACCACCTGGGTGTGTGGCTGTTTACGAATACTTCTTCAAAGTGGGCGTACGTCTTCCCCTCCACCCCTTTATTCGAAACTTCCTCCGTCTCTACAAGATTGCCCCGGGCCAACTTATAGTTAACGGCTGGCGGGTTCTTCTGAGTGCTTTCATCCTTTGGAAGCAGGCGGGTAACGAGGAGTTAACCGCTCAGGAATTTTTGAGGTTATTCCAGCTGAAGAAGGCGCCAGCTAGCGAGGGTTGGTACTACCTCTGCTTCTGGCACCGGAATAACTTCATTTTGGGGAACCCTTCTTCCAACTGCCCGGGATGGAGAAAGAAGTGGTTCTATGTCTCCGAAAACTGAGAGTCCGAAATGGGCTCTACCCCAAAGGCCATAACGTTAGTCGCCATTTTGGCGAAGGTGGGTCAAGTGCTCGTTTATTTGTCCGACAGAAACAATAACTTTACTACTTTGACGATTTAACGAACCTTCTATTTTGCTCGTAGGAATCCTAATTGGTGTGAAGCCCAATCTGCGAGGAGGGCTCAACGAGAAACTTGTCAAGGTCTACAAGCTCCCTGCGGCTGCACGCCACATCAACGCTGCTCTAGAGCCTCACTGTCTCAGTGCAGCGGGTTTAATCTCTCAAGACGAAATGGCGAACGTGGGAGACAAAAGAGGTGCACTGGGGGCACTTCCCCGTCTGAAGGGCGCAGCCTCGAAGAGGCAAAAGAAGACTGCGGGGGGTCCTTCTAATGCGTCCACTCCCGCAGAGGGGTCTGCTCGCGGTCCTCAATCGCGAGGGATCGGTTCGGGTGGGGTCGCTACGACTTCTCGTACGACCACGACCCCTCCGGTTATCGCGACCCCTCTATCTGCCGTGCCCCCTCCGGCTACTGCGACTCCACCGCCAGGTGCTCGCGGCCAGCCGGTGATCAAAGTCACCGATAATTCGCCGAAAGGCGATCGGAGGGAGGGGGGCCTCCCTCCTAAGGATACGAGATGCGAGCCTATTGGTGCCCGCGAGTCTGCGACGCCCTCTACGGGTGCCGTGAGTGCTCGCGAGACGGGCTCTGGCGAGATGGTGGTGGCCCAACCTTCCGGGTCGGGGGTTTTTGTTATCCCCCCGCACTTGCATCCTGTATGCAAGTTTATGTTTGATAACATTCCCCCCAACTCCTTTGGGAGTTTGCTGAGCCAAGCCCAGAGGCTCTCTCTACTGATATTGGAGTGAGACTGGTTCAGGTAACAGCCTTTTCCCTTTCTACCAATCTCTTCAGGATTTTATTAGATGACTAGCAATCTAATCCTTTTTCTTTATTTGTTTCAGAGCCTGGATCTCACACTCCGCGTTAGGCGGGATGTCGAAGCAGCCCGCCGCAGCGTGGAGGATGTGGAGAAGAAGAAGAAGACTATGGAAGCCGAGGTCCAAGGGAGGGACCGTTTGGTGAAGGCCTTGGAGGTTCAGATCTCCAAGCTGGACGAAGAGAAGAAAATTCTCCTTGTCAAGATCCAATCCCTGACTGAGCGCTTTCAGTCAGTGGACCTCCAACTCGCAAAGCTTCAAGAAATCCATACCAAGAGCGAGAAGGAGAAGGAGATCCTCCGTCAGGACAAGATCCAGCTTGAGGGATGGCTCAAGGATGCGCGGACCAAGCTCGAGGAGACCCAGAAGGAGCTCAAGGAAGCCCAGCAGCAACTTCACCAGTTGAAGGATGATTCCATCCACTGGGAAGAGGAGCGAGTGGCCCTCGTTCAAATGATATCTGATGAGGGTCCTCGCGCAGTTCAGGAGTTCCGGACTTCTCCACTTTACGATGAGGAGCGGTACGATGCGTATATCGCTGGTCGCGATTTCGCGGTCAGAGTTATGCAGATGATCGCTCCAACTTTTAACGTTGAGGAGTTCGACAGGGTGGCATTCGAGGTTGCAGCTAAGGAACGGGCTGCCGCTGAGAACGAAGCCACTGAGGCAACAGATGCCGCTCCTGCTCCTGAGGCTGGTCCTGAAGCTGAGAGCCGCGAGCCTGCACAAGATGAGGATGACCAACCTTGACCTCGGCAGCTTCCTATATCATGTATATTTTTCCCTTTTTCTTTTGAAGAAATCTGTAATTGTCTCGACCTTTTGGCCTTTTTGAATTAATATCCATTTCTGTAATGTATTCTCCTTTCCTTTCATTTTTTGCTTTATGTTGATCTCAAATGGATTCATCAGAGATGCGACCCTTTAATTCGAGCACGAGCTGCGCTGCTCGAATTAGGGTGTATGACCACAATTCGAGCGCGAGCTGTGGTGCTCGCAATTAAGGTGTACGACTGCGATTCGAGCCCGAGCTACGGTGCTCGCGATTAGGGATTTGACTACGACCCCCTAATTCGAGCACGAGCTGCGGTGCTCGCATTCCGGAGTGCGATCCCTCCTCTCACCAGTCACGAGCAACTAACTCATGAAAAAAAAATGAATTAGACTCAATCCGGGGGTCGTGTGACCGTGTCCGCGTTGAGATAGACTGATCTATCGATTGAGATTTTTATTCTACCAAGGGCAGAAGGTTGGTCAAGAGATGGTATACATTCTCTTCGGGGCTATTCAGGTCCATGTAAATGGAGAAGCAACCAACTAGTAACGATTTCAGTCCTACCAAAGGTAGGCAATTGGCCAAGAGGATGTGTAAGCACTCACTTCAGGGCTATTCAGGTCCATATAAATGGAGTAGCGGCCAAAAGATATCTTTCACTTTATTCATAAAACGTTGTAATAAACTACATCGAATCTAGGGTTAGTATCGTAGCAAATGCTCCACGTGTCAAGGGCGACGTACAGGCTTCCCTTGCATGTCTTCAAGATAATAAGTACCGGGTCACACAACCCTAATAACCCGATACGGGCCTTCCCAATTCGGATCCAATGAACGAGCAGGAACTCCAAGATTTTGCCTTAGGACCAAATCTCCGAGCTGGAAGGATCTAGGCCGAACCTTCGCATTCCGATAACGAGCAATACGTTGTTGATATGCTGCCACTCGTACTTGGGAAGCATTTCTTCACTCTTCCAAGAGATCGAGATGAAGTCGGAGGTTTTCCTGATTACTCGCAGGGTCATACTGCTCGATCCGATATGAGGGCACTTGAATTTCCACTGGTACCACTGCGTCGACACCAAATGCTAAGGAGAAAAGGGTTTCGCCTGTTGATGTACAAGTCGTGGTTCTATAGGCCCATAATACCTCTGGCAGAAGTTCTGGCCACACCCCTTTACATTCACCTAGCTTGGTCTTCAAATGATGCTTTATGATCTTATTCACTGCCTCGACCTGCCCATTCGCCTGAGGATGATACGGAGAAGTGCGGAGATTACGTATCTTCCATTTTTCACAAAATTCATCAAAGGCTACGTTGTCGAGCTGCGTTCCGTTATCGGTAATTATAGTGTGAGGGAGTCCGAAACGGCATATGATATTTCTCCATATAAACTTAGTAGTTTGTTTCTCAGTAATCTTGGCTAATGGTTCTGCCTCGACCCATTTGGTGAAATAATCAACCGCCACGATCGCGAACCTATTCTGTCCCTTTCCCATGGGTAGGGGCCCGATGATATCGATCCCCCACTGAGCAAAAGGCCAAGGGCTATCAACTGGGGTCATCCGCTCGGACGGTACATGAGGTATAGGTAGATATCGTTGACACTTGTCACATTTTTTAAAAAATTCGATGGCGTCTGCTTTCATAGTGGGCCAATAATATCCTTGCCTCATCGCTTTATATGCTAGGGATCGCCCCCTGGGATGGTTACCACATGCCCCCTGGTGTACTTCATCTAGAACACGAAGTGCTTCTTCTGGATGAAGACACCTTAAATAAGGCAAGGAGAAGCTTTTTCGCAACAATATTCCATCTTGCAAGGTGTACCTGGCAGCTCGAAGCCGAATTTGTCTTGCAGCTTTCTTGTCTTCTGGTAGGTATCTGTCTCTGAGATAAAGGATGATAGGATCCATCCAACATGGAGACGATTGTACCGATATTACTTGCTCGAGAGTCACTTGGTCGATACTCAAGTTCTGACGGTGCTCGATGGGGATCGAACGTGATAACTCCGATTCTGGTGTAGAAGCGAGCTTTGCCAAGGAATCAGCAAGTTGGTTCTGCTCGCGAGGAATATGAATTATTTTATAAGTCTTTAGTTTGGCGAGCAGGATGAGGACACGAGACTTGTATAAGGCCATTCTTTCTTCTTTGGCTTCGAATTCACCAAGAACTTGGTTGACAATGAGCTGGGAGTCGCTATGAATTATCAAATTCTGGACTGCGAGGACAATGGCCAGTTCGAGGCCAACAATCAGGGCCTCATATTCTGCTTCATTATTGGAGACGCGTGATTCAAAACGCAGAGCATATTGAAAATGCGACCCGTCAGGAGCCACTAAAATCAGGCCCGCTCCGCTGCCAGTGGCCCGCGACGACCCGTCCACGAAGAGTGACCAAGGAGGCTGGTCGCTGGTCGTGATATTATCTTCAGAAGAATATGTAAATTCGGCGATGAAGTCAGCCACGGCCTGACCCTTGACTGCGGTCTTAGGACAGAATGAGATATCATGCTCACTGATCTCGACCGCCCATTTAGTTAAGCGCCCGGAAGCCTCAGGATTTTGAAGGACTTGTCGTAGTGGATGATTTGTTGGTACTAAAATAGCATGGGCTTGAAAGTATGGTCGCAGTTTTCGAGCTGCCGTGACTAAGGCTAGGGCCAGTTTCTCCATATCAGAGTACCTAGTTTCTGCATCGACCATTGCTCGACTGATATAATAAACGGGCCTTTGCACCCCGGAATCTTCTCTTATTAAAGCGGCGCTAACAGCCGTGGAAGACACAGATAAATAAAGAATGAGTTGCTCATGTGCTACAGGTTTAGATAAAATGGGGGGAGCGCTCATGTATTGCTTCAGTTGTTGAAAAGCTTCTTCACACTGAGGTGTCCACTTCCAATCAGACTTGGCCGTTGCACGAAGGAGTTTGAAGAAGGGCAAGCACTTGTCAGATGCTCGCGAGATGAACCTGTTCAATGATGCGATGCGACCAGCCAGACGCTGGACGTCCTTCAGGGTAACGGGGGATTTCATCTCTATCAATGCTTTAATCTTTTCGGGATTCGCCTCAATTCCACGCTGGCCAACCATGAACCCAAGAAATTTTCCAGCAAACACTCCAAACGCGCATTTTTCTGGGTTCAATTTCATTTGATACTTCCTCATCAGATTAAAGGCTTCTTGAAGATCAGAAATGTGGTCATCTTCAACGATGCTTTTCATGAGCATATCGTCAACATAAACTTCCATATTCCTACCGATTTGAGCAGCGAATATTTTGTTGACAAGACGTTGATAAGTGGCCCCTGCATTTTTAAGACCGAACGGCATTACCTGGTAGCAATATAGTCCTCGATCTGTGATGAAGGCAGTATGCTGGCTAACAGGTAGATGCATTATAATCTGGTTGTAACCAGAATAAGCATCCATAAAGCTGAGGAGAGCATGTCCAGCTGTTGAGTCAACCAATTGGTCGATCCGCGGTGTCGGAAAGCTATCTTTGGGACATGCTTTGTTCAAGTCTGAATAGTCGACGCACATCCTCCATTTGCCATTAGCTTTCCGGACGAGAACTACGTTTGCGACCCACTCTGGGTAGTCAACTTCTTTTATGAAATTAGCCGCGAGCAGCTTCTCAACTTCAGTTTTGATTGCCATTTGTCTTTCTGCAGTAAAGGCACGTCGACGCTGATGTACGGGTTTATGCTTCGGGTCAATGTTGAGACGATGTGCGATGACATTGGGATCGATGCCTGGCATATCTTTATGAGACCAAGCAAACACGTCCTGGTATTCAGTGAGGAAACGGATCAAATCTTCACAGTGGACACTGGTTAAGGAGGACCTGATGTACACGATCTTAGACGAGTCGTCTTCGGTCAGGTGGATCGCCACTGTTTCCTCCCCCGGAGTTCCTGACTTCAGAGCATTTTCTCTCGGATCCAACGAGGTGGTGGAGGGAACGTTGGGTGAACCTTGAGCTATTTCCATGACGGGTGTCGCTTGAGCCTTCTTTCAATCTTGGAGGGCTATCTGGTAGCAGGACCGTGCCTCCTGTTGACTTCCTCGCACGACCCCGATGCCATTTGGGGTAGGAAATTTAACACACAGATATGAAGGGTGCAAGGCCGCTCCAACCTTAGCTAGAGACAGCCGCCCCAAAATGGCGTTATATGCTGATTGTCGATCCACGACGAGGAAGTTTACGAAGACGGTGGTCTTCGCTGGACTCTCTCCAAAAGTAACTGGGAGATCGATGCTTCCTTCAGGTGTTACTACCTCTCCTCCAAAGCCGACGAGGGGGGTCGATACTGGCTTGAGGAGGCTTCTGGCTAGTGTCATTTTATTGAAAGCCTCCAAGTACAGAATATCGGCTGAGCTACCTGTATCCACCATAATTCGATGAGTCAGATAATTTGATACCTTCAATGTGACTACGATGGAATCTTCATGAGGGAAGTGAAATCCCGCTGCATCTTCGAGGGTGAAAGAAATTAGAGGATGGCTCGCTTTTGATGAGCTGGACGTCTGTTCCAGCCAATAGATTTGCTGGGGTTCTTTGGACGCCTTTCGAGCGTATGCTTTTCTTAAAGCTTGAGAGTCACCCCCACAAGCTAGTCCCCCGACAATAGTGCGAATTTCTCCCGTGGGCTCAGCGTCCTCTTGGTCGGTTTGATGATGAGGCAGTTCCTTTTGGCGAGATGAGGTCTTCGCCCTTTCTGGTGATCGATTTTTACGAGCAACATAATCCTGGAGATGGCCTTTTCGAATAAGGGCTTCGATATGGTCTCGTAGAAAGATGCAGTCCTGGGTCCTATGCCCGTGATCTTTGTGGAAGTAACAGAACTTGCTCTGGTCCCTCTTCTCGGGATCGGATTTGATCTTTGCAGGCCACTTCACATATGGCTTGTGTTTAATCTCCATTAGAACCTTTTCAGGAGACCGATTAAGAGGAGTGTAGTTATGATATTTACCAGAGTTAGGCTTCCTGGGAGAACGATCGCGCTGATCACGACGGTATTTCTTATCTGTAGAAGAGGTTCCTTCTGGCTTGCGTTTCTTACTTTGTACTCCATGGCGTGTCAATGCGACTTCTTCTGCATTGATATATTTCTGAGCTTTGGCTTGGAATTCTGCCATAATTTTCGGCGGGCTTTTATCTAAGGCAAACCTGAATTTCTCGCTCGTTATTCCGGCAATGAGGGCTGTAAGACCCTTTTCTTCAGTGTAACCCTCAGTTTGAACGGCTTCGACAGTGAACCGTACTGTGAACTCCTTTATTGTCTCCCCATGCTGCTGTTTCAGATTCATCAGATGGGAGGCTGGCTTCTTAATGCGAATACTTCCCATGAATTGAGAAAGGAATATCTCCGATAATTGGGAAAAGGAACTGATGGAACGGGGCTTTAACCCCCGAAACCACGTACGAGCTGCTTCCTTCAATGTTAGGGGAAAAGCCCTACACATGATTTCTGAACCATGTCCCTCCAACTCCATGAGGGACCTGTATGTTTCCAGATATTCAAGAGGGTCGCCAATGCCTGTGTACGGAGCGATAACAGGCGCTCGATACTTTCTGGGTAACGGGGCTTCCATGAACTCGCTGGTGAAGGGAGATTCAGATTGATGTATCGCCGCCATGACGGCAGATGGCCGATTTTCCTGGTATTGCTGTTCCATGACATCAAAACGATCATGGATTCTTTTGAGATCTCCTTCCCATGGTAGGGTATAACTAGATGTTTCAGTGGTGGAGCCCTGTGGTTGAGGTTGTCGAGACGAACTGGAATGTATAGAATGTGGAGACGGTACAGGGGGATGGCTGCCAAGTGGTGGGACCTGTGGTTCGTCCATAGAATGTCTGGAAGCTACCGGTATGGGTTGCGGTGGTAACCCTTCGGAGGGTTGTCTCTGCGGTTCAGGGAAGTGCTGATCAAGCCGATTTGACAGCGCCTGAACTCCGGCGTTTAGAGTTAGGAGAGTGTTTCCGAGGAAACGTAGGACATCATCTTGATTTCCAGAGGCCTCCAATAATGGGTTTGTTGATGGCATATTCGGGGCTCCTTGAGGGATATTCGTCGGAGCAGGTGGGAGGGCAGGTACGGATTCCGTCTCATCAGGCGGAGGTGGTTCCTGCCTTGAAGTTGAAGGATGAACAGCCTTTTTAGGGGGCATCGTCGAAGGATTTTGATCGATGGTTAGAACGATTGATTTTGACGATCAAGTCGTTCCCACAGACGGCGTCAAACTGTTAATGTCAGATTTTGTAACGAGATCCTCCGGTTTTTCTCCTTCACTCCAGCAGGGATTTCCACCACCAGAACTGAAAGAAGACAGATAGCAACTAAGGGTGGCTGGGGTCCAGCCGTTAGCCCTCCGATGCTTAAGTCAGGCCAAAGAAGGAAAGAAGAGGCACCAGGCAAAACAAGGCTGGGATTGAATATATTGTGTGCGTACCTTTCTCTTAATGGAGTCACCCCCTTTATATAGATCTGAAGCAACCCAATTTGTTACGTAAGATATCAAAATCCCGATGATGTCGCGTACGATACCGAAATCTCGCTGATTTCGTGGGACAAGATCATTATTCTTAGAGGCAAGATCTAACCCGATGACTTCTTCCGGTAATCACGTTTCTTGATAGCAATCCCCTGAGATTCGGAACCACCAGAGAAGATAAGCCCAAAAACCGACCTATGCGGGCTACCGATCGGCGTAGTAATAGTGCTGATTGCTCGTAGTTGGAGTCATAGCTACCGAAAAGGAAGGAGACGCCGAAAGGGTGAAGACCGCCGCGCTGGGTGTAACTCTGCTTGGTGTCGCAGAGGGATTGACCAAGCCGCTCGACGGGAACCGGGTGCTGGAAGTATGAAGACCATCCAAACCAAAAATGAAGACTCAGGACTATTCTGATGTCGGGAGCTGCTTGTGTCAGGGATGCTCACATTCGTGAGGTGCGACCCCTTCTGACGAGCCCGAGCAGAGCTGCTCGCATACGGGAGATGCAACCTCTTCTAGAGAGCACGAGCCCTGCTGCTCGCATACGGGATATGCAACCCCTCTTCGCGAGCACGAGCTTGACTGCTCGCATACGGGATATGCGACCCCTCTTCGCGAGCACGAGCTTGACTGCTCGCATACGGGAGATGCGACCACTTTGACGAGCACGAGCTTGACTGCTCGCATTCATTATGGCCGCGATCCTGCACTTCTCGATAGACTATATTTGCCTACAACATTTGGTTTAACAGCTCTATCATCCGACTAGATAGATCTTAATATCGATTCTAGTTGAGAAAGTAAGAAACCATAGCGAATTATGCATCTAAGAAGAGCTATAAGTGGATCCTTGATGTTCTAGTTATCTTTTCATTATTAGATTTTCTATTTTATGTTAAAAATCAATTTCACAAACCTCTTTGATTCTAGTTATTAGGATAGTTGGAATTGTTTACTTCCTTCCCTGTGGATCGACCTCGGTCTTACCGAGTTTATTACTACTTCGCAACCCTACACTTGGGGAGGCGAACAAGTTTTTGGCGCCGTTGCCGGGGAAGAGGTTAAACGGTTCTAATTGTTCTAGTAACTATAGAGTAGTCTTAGTTAGGTAGGATTTTCAGTTTTTATAGAAGAAGATTTTCTGATTTTTTTTTTCTAGATTACTAACAATTTTTTGTTGGATTTTGTAGGACATTGTTGCTGACATATATCTCACTCTATTGGGTAACATCTCTCAATCTCCCTTCTTTTTGTTCTTTTTTCTAGATTAGGGTAGTTCCAACTCTTTAAAATCTCATTATGGCTTATTGGAAGTATGGTGCTTATGCATACCTTTTGGAAGATGAGATGACAGACCATGAAATCAAAACTCTTTATGATTGGAACCAATTTAAGTATAAGTATTATTCTGAGGGTCAATCAACCTCCACTACCCCCCAACATAAGACGCTACGTGATTACTGGGTTGAAAATAACAAGAGTATTCCACCAAGTTTAACAGGAGGTAGGAATAAGAAAAAGGACCGGGGGAGTAATGACCAACCGGTAAAGACATTGCGTGATCACTTGTATGGTTATGCCTATCAACCATCTTATCAGTCTTCGTCATATAACATGTATGGTCTTCATCGAGAGAGTCCTCACACCTCTAGTCCAATGAAGGATGAGCCAACCATGGAAGCCAACAATTATCCTCAAGAGTTTCTTTCTCATGATCCTCAACCGACACGAACTCTTGAGGATACACTGCGAGAGTTTATGGAAATAACTGAGCAATGCATACAAAATCTCTCGCCATCTCAAAATATTGAACCCAACATTGGGAACACCGAATCAATCCCCAACAATGAGGAGGATGAGGCTATCCAAACCCAATCTTCTCTAGATTTAATGACTAAACTTCTAGAGGATATTGATCTCAATGATCCCACCATTACCATCGATTATGGTAAATCAACTATCTCTTTTAGCTATTTCGATTTGAATGATGAAGAGATTTCAAGGACGGTTGATGAACCCGAGGAATCTACAAAATCTGAAAGTGATAGTTTGATTGCCTACAATGAGGGTTTGAAGGATGATTGTGAGCCATGATTTGTTCTTCCAAAGGGCCAAATGTTTTTGAATCACCGAAAGATATTCTTGCTAGAGAGACGGCCAAAGTCGATATTTTTGAGTCTTTCCACCAACAACACATGTCGGATTCTATTGTGGAAGAACTCCCTTGGGTTGAAAATTCTGTTTCTTTGGATGATGGGGTGGCACAATCTGAAATTTCAAAAGATCAACCAATGCTAGATGATGTGCTTACCACTAAATCTGAAAATTTTTCTTTGGAAGACCTCCCCTCTATAGAGGAGGAATTCCTTACCCTTAAAACAGAATTTCCTCAATCACTTAGGGAGAACGAGAACCCTTCATTCGACTCTCTTGATTTCCTAGAGGAATGCATGACCCACCCCTATGATCTGGATGATGAGATGATTAAGGAGTTGGATAGTCTGTTAGACACGGTGTCGGTGCCTGAAGAACATCATTCCACTGATCTACACTCTTTACCATTATTTGTGGAAACACCGTGCAATTCTGAATTTGTGGAGGAGACAACCCAAACTGAAAAATACTTAATGAATGTCTCTCCACCATCATGGGTTCTTCAACCCATTGAAAATTCTAATTGGGAGGACCCATTTTTAATCAATTACAACCCAATTCAGAACTTGAGGAGATATCTTTTTACTGCTCTTATCTCCTCCTTACATGCGTGTGGTGCACACTATGATTGAACCTTCATGAAGAAACGCACCCATGTATACATTCGAGCAGGACTTTGGATGGTCCTCACGAGAAACCTATTGCAATTCATGAAGATCCTGCTCAAATTTGATCATGTAGTCGATTGGACTAATCAAAGTTAGGTAGGTAGGTTAGGATTTCTTTCTGCATTTAGGATTGAATAAGTCTCATTGAGACAATGGAAGATGCTAGAATTGATCAACTTGCTACCTCAGGCACTCTCGTTCTCACTCTCCTTTGTTTTATGTCATTGCTCTCATGTCATGCATATTGCATATCTTATTACATTGAGGACAATGTAAGATTTTGGTTGGGGGGTGAGATTCCTTAGATGATTCTACTAGCTTTTGTAACATTTCGAGCAATTATGTAGAAATTTTTTGATTTTTCTAAAATTCAAAACTCTTTTAGACAACGTTGTTTCTATGCATTCAAGATGATATGAGTATAAGAGGAGGAGATACGAAGTGAGTGATGTTGCAAGCTTTGAACTTCTCTTAATATAATGGTTTTATATGTGAATTCCCCTATTTATATGATTGATAGAAAATTTGAACACTTTTACACCTAGTTCACATTACACGAATTTCATGATTTGAAAGTGTTAATGTCAGATTTTGTAACGAGATCCTCCGGCTTTTCTCCTTCACTCCAGCAGGGACTTCCACCACCAGACCTGAAGCAAGACAGATAGCAACTAAGGGTGGCTGGGGACCAGCCGTTAGCCCTCCGATGCTTAAGTCAGGCCAAAGTAAGAAGAGAAGCCAAGCAAAACGGGACCAAGATTGAATGTTGTGTACGTACCTTTCTCTTAATGGAGTCCCCCCCTTATATAGATCTGAAGCAACCCAATTTGTTACGTAAGATATCGAAATCCCGATGATGTCGCGTATGATACTGAAATCTCGCTGATTTCGTGGGACAAGATCCTTATCCTTAGAGGCAATATCTAACCCAATAACTCCTTCCGGCAATCACGTTTCTTGATAGCAATCCCCTGAGATTCGGAACCACCATAGAAGATAAGTCCAAAAACCGACCTATACAGGCTGCTGATCGGCGTGGTAATAGTGCTGATTGCTCGTAGTTGGAGTCATAGCTACCGAAAAGGAAGGAGACGCCGAAAGGGTGAAGACCGCCGCGTTGGATGTAACTCTGCTTGGTGTCGCAGAGGGATTGAACAAGCCGCTCGACGGGACCCGGGTGCTGGAAGTATGAAGACCATCCGAACCAAAAGACTCAGGACTATTCTGATGTCGGGAGCTGCTTGTGTCAGGGATGCTCGCATTCGTGATGTGCGACCCCTTCTGACGAGCCCGAGTAGAACTGCTCGCATCCGGGAGATGCGACCCCTTCTGATGAGCCCGAGTAGAGCTGCTCGCATCCGGAAGATGCGACCTCTTCTAGTGAGCACGAGCCGAGCTGCTCGCATCCGGGGAATGTGACCCCTTACCGCGAACACGACCTGGACTCCTTGCATTCACATTGCCGCGATCCTTCACTTCTGTCAGACTATATTCGCCTACAACAGATGCCCCCCAAACCCTTGACATTGAGGAACTATGCCAAGGGTTTGCTAGTGTTGACAGCTGGGTGCTGGGAGACAATCGCGCATGATTCACTTAACGTGCTTCCGCATTTATGATGGCCAGCTTTCACGCAGCTTTTTCTGCCGCCAGAGATGAAGCGTTGGGCGCCACGTGTTTCCGTATTTAATGCTAGCGTCCGTTCGTCTGGTGCGCCGGATGAGAAACTGCCGCGTGTCCAGCAAATCAAACAGAATGATTGCGTATAAATACCAGACTTAGAAGAAATTCTTTCATTTTCGAATTCTCTGCTGCGGCGCTCCCTGCTTTCTTCTTCTTCCTTTGCTTCTGGTGCGGAAAAAACCTCTTCACAGAGGTAGTTTTTCTCCAACTTTCTCCCTTCATCTCTGCTTCCTTCATCTTTCTTTCTTGCTTTCCTTCTTGCGATGGCGGGGTCCTCAGATGAAGAGATTGTTCCCTTGGGAGATCACACCCCTGATTCTTCTGAATCAAATAATGCCAGAGTACCGGCTGGTAGATATTCTGCCTCCGGGTATTCTTCTATCTTGACGGAGGAGAGGCTCTCTAGCCTTAGAGAGGCATACAGAGTGCCGGACTCTGTTATATTCAGATTGCCTGGGAGAGGGGAGACAGCCTATGCACCACCGCCTGGGTGTGTGGCAGTTTATGAATACTTTTTCAAAGTAGGCGTACGTCTCCCCCTCCACCTCTTCATTCGAAATTTCCTCCGTCTCTATAAGATTGCCCCGGGCCAACTTATAGTTAACGGCTGGCGGGTTCTTATGAGTTCTTTCACCCTTTGGAAGCAGGAGGGTAACGAGGAGTTAACCGCTCAGGAATTTTTGAGGTTATTCCAGCTGAAGAAGGCGCCAGCTAGCGAGGGTTAGTACTACCTCTGCTTCTGGCACCGGAATAACTTCATTTTGGGGAACCCTTCTTCCAACTGCCCGGGATGGAGAAAGAAGTGGTTCTATGTCTCCGGAAACTGGGAGTCCGAAATGGGTTCTGACCCCAAAGGCCATAACGTTAATCGCCATTTTGGCGAAGGTGGGTCAAGTGCTCGTTTATTTGTCCGACAGAAACAATAACTTTACTACTTTGACGATTTGACGAACCTTCTTTTTTGCTCGCAGGAATCCCAATTGGTGTGAAGCCTAATCTGCGAGGAGGGCTCAACGAGAAACTTGTCAAGGTCTACAAGCTCCCTGCGGCCGCACGCCACGTCAACGCTGCTCTAGAGCCTCACTGTCTTCGTGCAGCGGGTTTAATCTCTCAAGACGAAATGGCGAACGTGGGAGATAAAAGAGGTGCACTGGGGGCACTTCCCCGTCTGAAGGGTGCAGCCTCGAAGAGGCAAAAGAAGACCGCGGGGGGTCCTTCTAATGCGCCCACTCTCGCAGAGGGGTCTGCTCGCGGTCCTCAATCGCGAGGGATCGGTTCGGGTGGGGTCGCTACAACTTCTCGTACGACTGCGACCCCTCCGGTTATCGCGACCCCTCTATCTGCCATGCCCCCTCTGGCTACTGCGACTCCACCGCCAGGTGCTCGCTGCCATCCGGTGATCGAAGTCGCTGATAATTCACCGAAAGGCGATCGGAGGGAGGGGGGCCTCCCTCCTAAGGATATAAGATGCGAGCTTACTGGTGCTCGCGAGTCTGCGACGCCCTCTATGGGTGCCGTGAGTGCTCGTGAGACGGGCTCTGGTGAGATGGTGGTGGCCCAACCTTCCGGGTCGGGGGTTTTTGTTATCCCCCCACACTTGCATCCTGTATGCAAGTTTATGTTTGATAACATTCCCCCCAACTCCTTCGGGAGTTTGCCTGAGCCAAGCCCAGAGGCTCTCTCTACAGATATTGGAGTGAGACTGGTTCAGGTAACACCCTTTTCTCTTTCTACCAATCTTTTCAGGATTTTATTAGATGACTAGCAATCTAATCCTTCTTTCTTTATTTGTTTCAGAGCCTGGATCTCACACTCCGCGTTAGACGGGATGTCGAAGCAACCCGCCGCAGCGTGGAGGATGTGGAGAAGAAGAAGAAGACCATGGAAGCCGAGGTCCAAGGGAGGGACCGTTTGGTGAAGGCTTTGGAGGTTCAGATCTCCAAGCTGGACGAAGAGAAGAAAATTCTCCTTGTCAAGATCCAATCCCTGACTGAGCGCTTTCAGTCAGTGGACCTCCAACTCGCAAAGCTTCAAGAAATCCATACCAAGAGCGAGAAGGAGAAGGAGATCTTCCGCCAGGACAAGATCCAGCTTGAGGGATGGCTCAAAGATGCGCGGACCAAACTCGAGGAGACCCAAAAGAAGCTCGAGGAGGCCCAGAAGGAGCTCAAGGAAGCCCAGCAGCAACTTCACCAGTTGAAGGATGACTCCATCCACTGGGAAGAGGAGCGAGTGGCCCTCGTTCAAATGATATCTGATGAGGGTCCTCGCACAGTTCAGGAGTTCCGAACTTCTCCACTTTACGATGAGGAGCGGTACGATGCGTATATCGCTGGTCGCGATTTCGCGGTCAGAGTTATGCAGATGATCGCTCCAACTTTTAACGTTGAGGAGTTCGACAGGGTGGCATTCGAGGTTGCAGCTAAGGAACGGGCTACCGCTGAGAACGAAGCCACTGAGGCAACAGATGTCGCTCCTGCTCCTAAGGCTGGTCCTGAAGCTGAGAACCACGAGCCTGCGCAAGATGAGGATGACCAACCTTGACCTCGGCAGCTTCCTACATCATGTATTTTTTTTTTTTTTGAAGAAATTTGTAATTGTCTCGACCTTTTGGTCTTTATGAATGAATATCCGCTTCTGTAATGTATTCTCCTTTTCTATCATTTTTTGCTTTATGTTGATCTCAAATGGATTCATCAGAGATGCGACCCTTTAATTCGAGCACGAGCTGCGCTGCTCACATTAGGGGGTATGACCACAATTCGAGCGCGAGCTGTGGTGCTCGCAATTAAGGTGTACGACTACGATTCGAGCCCGAGCTGCGGTGCTCGCGATTAGAGCACGAGCTGCGGTGCTCGCATTCCGGAGTGCGATCCCTCCTCTCACCAGTCGTGAGCAACTAACTCATGAAAAAATGAATTAGACTCAATCCGGGGGTCGTATGACCGTGTCCGCGTTGAGATAGACTGATCTATCGATTGAGATTTTGAGTCTACCAAGGGCAAAAGGTTGGTCAAGAGATGGTATACATTCTCTTCGGGGCTGTTCAGGTCCACGTAAATGGAGAAGCAACCAACTAGTAACGATTTCAGTCCTACCGAAGGTAGGCAATTGGCCAAGAGGATGTGTAAGCACTCACTTCAGGGCTATTCAGGTCCATATAAATGGAGTAGCGGCCAAAAGATATCTTTCACTTTATTCATAAAACATTGTAGTAAACTACATCGAATCTAGGGGTAGTATCGTAGCAAATGCTCCACGTGCCAAGGGCGACGTACAGGCTTCCCTTGCATGTCTTCAAGATAATAAGTACCGGGTCGCACAACCCTAATAACCCGATACGGGCCTTCCCAATTCGGATCCAATGAATGAGCAGGAACTCCAAGATTTTGCCTTAGGACCAAATCTCCGAACTGGAAGGATCTAGGCCGAACCTTCGCATTTCGATAACGAGCAATACGTTGTTGATATGCTGCCACTCGTACTTGGGAAGCATTTCTTCGCTCTTCCAAGAGATCGAGATGAAGTCGGAGGTTTTCCTGATTGCTCGCGGGATCATACTGCCCGATCCGATATGAGGGCACTTGAATTTCCACTGGTACTACTGCGTCAACACCAAATGCTAAGGAGAAAGGAGTTTCACCTGTTGATGTGCAAGCCGTGGTTCTATAGGCCCATAATACCTCTGGCAAAAGTTCTGGCCACACCCCTTTACATTCACCTAGCTTGGTCTTTAAATGATGCTTTATGATCTTATTCACTGCCTCGACCTGCCCATTCGCCTGAGGATGATATGGAGAAGTGCGGAGATTTCGTATCTTCCATTTGTCGTAAAATTCATCAAAGGCTGCGTTGTCGAACTGCGTTCCGTTATCGGTAATTATAGTGTGAGGAAGTCGGAAACGACATATGATATTTCTCCATATAAACTTAGTAGTTTGTTTTTCAGTAATCTTGGCTAATGGTTCTGCCTCGGCCCATTTGGTGAAATAATCAACCGCCACGATCGCGAACCTATTCTGTCCCTTTCCCATAGGTAAGGGCCCAATGATATCGATCCCCCACTGAGCAAAAGGCCAAGGGCTATCAACTGGGGTCATCCGCTCAGATGGTACACGAGGTATAGGTAGATATCGTTGACACTTGTCGCATTTTTTAGAAAATTCGATGGCGTCTGCTTTCATAGTAGGCCAATAATATCCTTGCCTCATCGCTTTATATGCTAAGGATCGCCCCCTGGGATGGTTACCACATGCCTCCTGGTGTATTCATCTAGAACACGAAGTGCTTCTTCTGGATGAAGACACCTAAAATAAGGCAAGGAGAAGCTTTTTCGCAACAATATTCTATCTCGTAAGGTGTACCTAGCAGCTCGAAGCTGAATTTATCTGGCAGCTTTCTTGTCTTCTGGTAGGTATCCATCTCTGAGATAAAGGATGATAGGATCCATCCAGCATGGAGATGATTGTACCGATATAACTTGCTCGAGAGTCACTTGGTCGATACTCAAGTTCTGACGGTGCTCGATGGGGATCGAATGTGATAACTCCGATTCCGGTGCAGAAGCGAGTTTTGCCAAGGAATCGGCAAGTTGGTTCTGCTCGCGAGGGATATGAATTATTTTATAAGTATTTAGTTTGGCGAGCAGGATGAGGACACGAGACTTGTATAAGGCCATTCTTTCTTCTTTGGCTTCCAATTCACCAAGAACTTGATTGACAATGAGCTGGGAGTCGCTATGAATTATCAAATTCTGGACTGCGAGGACAATGACCAGTTCGAGGCCAACAATCAGGGCCTCATATTCTGCTTCATTATTGGAGACGCGTGATTCGAAACGCAGAGCATATTGAAAATGCGACCCGTCGGGAGCCACTAAAATGAGGCCCGCTCCACTACCAGTGGCCCGCAACGACCCGTCCACGAAGAGCGACCAAGGAGGCTGGTCGCTGGTCATGACATTATCTTCAGAAGAATATGTAAATTCGGCGATGAAGTCAGCCACGGCTTGGCCCTTGACTGCGGTCCTAGGACAGAATGAGATATCATGCTCACTGATCTCGACCGCCTCAGGATTTTGAAGGACTTGTCGTAGTGGATGATTTGTTGGTACTAAAATAGCATGGGCTTGAAAGTATGGTCGCAGTTTTCGAGCCGCCGTGACTAAGGCTAGGGCCAGTTTCTCCATATCAGAGTACCTAGTTTCTGCATCGACCATTGCTCGACTGATATAATAAACGGGCCTTTGCACCCCGGAATCTTCTCTTATTAAAGCGGCGCTAACAGCCGTGGAAGACACAGATAAATAAAGAATGAGTTGCTCATGTGCTACAGGTTTAGATAAAATGGGGGGAGCGCTCATGTATTGCTTCAGTTGTGAAAAAGCTTCTTCACACTGAGGTGTCCACTTCCAATCAGACTTGGCCGTTGCACGAAGGAGTTTGAAGAAGGGCAAGCACTTGTCAGATGCTCGCGAGATGAACCTGTTCAATGATGCGATGCGACCAGCCAGACGCTGGACGTCCTTCAGAGTAACGGGGGATTTCATCTCTATCAATGCTTTAATCTTTTCGGGATTCACCTCAATTCCACGCTGGCCAACCATGAACCCAAGAAATTTCCCTGCAGACACTCCAAACGCGCATTTTTCTGGGTTTAATTTCATTTGATACTTCCTCATCAGATCAAAGGCTTCTTGAAGATCAGAAATGTGATTATCTTCAACGATCCTTTTCACGAGCATATCGTCAACATACACTTCCATATTCCTACCGATTTGAGCAGCGAATATTTTGTTGACAAGACGTTAATAAGTGGCCCCTGCATTTTTAAGACCGAACGGCATTACCTGGTAGCAATATAGTCCTCGATCTGTGATGAAGGCAGTATGCTGGCTATCAGGTGGATGCATCATAATCTGGTTGTAACCAGAATAAGCATCCATAAAGCTGAGGAGAGCATGTCCAGCTGTTGAGTCGACCAACTGGTCGATCCGCGGTGTCGGAAAGCTATCTTTGGGACATGCTTTGTTCAAGTCTGAATAGTCGACGCACATCCTCCATTTGCCATTAGCTTTCCGGACGAGAACTACGTTTGCGACCCACTCTGGGTAGTCAACTTCCTTTATGAAATTAGCCGCGAGCAGCTTCTCAACTTCAGTTTTGATTGCCATTTGTCTTTCTACAGTAAAGGCACGTCGACGCTGATGTACGGGTTTATACTTCGGGTCAATGTTGAGACGATGTGCGATGACATTGGGATCGATGCCTGGCATATCTTTATGAGACCAAGCAAACACATCCTTGTATTCAGTGAGGAAACGGGTCAAATCTTCACGATGGACACTGGTCAAAGAGGACCCGATGTACACGATCTTAGATGGGTCGTCTTCGGTCAGGTGGATCGCCACTGTTTCCTCCCCCGGAGTTCCCGACTTCAGAGCATTTTCTCTCGGATCCAACGAGGTGGTTGAGGGAACGTCGGGTGATCCTTGAGCTATTTCCATGACGAGCGTCGCTTGAGCCTTCTTTCGATCTTGGAGGGCTATCTGGTAACAGGACCATGCCTCCTGCTGACTTCCTCGCACGACCCCGATGCCATTTGGGGTAGGAAATTTAACACATAGATATGAAGGGTGCAAGGCCGCTCCAACCTTAGTTAGGGACGGCCGCCCCAAAATGGCGTTATATGCTGATTTTCGATCCACGACGAGGAAGTTTACGAAGACGATGGTCTTCGCTGGACTCTCTCCAAAAGTGACTGGGAGATCGATACTTCCTTCAGGTGTTACTACCTCTCCTCCAAAGCCGACAAGGGGGGTCGATACTGGCTTGAGGAGGCTTCTGGCAAGTGCCATCTTGTCGAAAGCCTCCAAATACAGAATATCGGCTGAGCTACCTGTATCCACCATAATTCGATGAGTTAGATAATTTGATACCTTCAATGTGACTACGATGGAATCTTCATGAGGGAAGTGAATTCCCGCTGCATCTTCAAGGGTCAAAGAAATTGGAGGATGGCTCGCTTTCGATGAGTTAGATGTTTGTTCCAGCCAATAGATCTGCTGGGGTTCTTTGGACGCCTTTCGAGCGTATGCTTTTCTTGAAGCTTGAGAGTCACCCCGCAAGCTGGTCCTACGACGATAGTGCGAATTTCTCCCGTGGGCTCAGCGTCCTCTTGGTCGGTTTGATGATGAGGCGGTTCCTTTTAGCGAGATGAGATCTTCGCCCTTTCTGGTGATCGATTTTTACGAGCAACATAATCTTGGAGATGGCCTTTTCGAATAAGGGCTTCGATATGGTCTCGTAGAGAGATGCAGTCCTGGGTCCTATGCCCGTGATCTTTGTGAAAGTAACAGAACTTGCTCTTGTCCCTCTTCTTGGGATCGGATTTGATCTTTGCAGGCCACTTCACATATGGCTTGTGTTTAATCTCCATTAGAACCTTTTCAGGAGACTGATTAAGAGGAGTGTAGTTATGATATTTACCAGAGTAAGGCTTCCTGGGAGAATGATCGCGCTGGTCACGACGGTATTTCTTATCTGTAGAAGAGGTTCCTTCTGGCTTGCGTTTCTTACTCTGTACTCCATGGCGTGTCAATGCGACTTCTTCTGCATTGATATATTTCTGAGCTTTGGCTTGGAACTCTGCCATAGTTTTCGGCGGGCTTTTATCTAAGGCAAACCTGAATTTCTCGCTCGTTATTCCGGCAATGAGGGCTGTAAGACCCTTTTCTTCAGTGTAACCCTCAGTTTGAACGGCTTCGGCAGTGAACCGTACTGTGAACTCCTTTATTGTCTCCCCATGCTGCTGTTTCAGATTCATCAGATGGGAGGCTGGCTTCTTAATGCGAATACTTACCATGAATTGAGAAAGGAATATCTCCGATAATTGGGAAAAGGAACTGATGGAACGAGGCTTTAACCCCCGGAACCACGTACGAGCTGCATCCTTCAATGTTAGGGGAAAAGCCCTACACATGATTTCTGAACCATGTCCCCCCAACTCCATGAGGGACCTGTATGTTTCCAGATGTTCCAGAGGGTCGCCAATGCCTGTGTACGGAGCGATAACAGGCGCTCGATACTTTCTGGGTAACGGGGCTTCCATGACCTCGCTGGTGAAGGGAGATTCAGATTGATGTATCGCCGCCATGACGGCAGATGGCCGATTTTCCTGGTATTGCTGTTCCATGACATCAAAACGATCATGGATTCTTTTGAGATCTCCTTCCCATGGTAGGGTATAACTAGATGTTTCAGCGGTGGAGCCCTGCGGTTGAGGTTGTCGAGACGAACTGGAATGTATAGAATGTGGAGACGGTACAGGGGGATGGCTGCCAAGTGGTAGGACCTGTGGTTCGTCCATAGAATGTCTGGAAGCTACCGGTATGGGTTGCGGTGGTAACCCTTCGGAGGGTTGTCTCTGCGGTTCAGGAAAGTGCTGATCAAGCCGATTTGACAGCGCCTGAACTCCGGCGTTTAAAGTTAGGAGAGTGTTTCCGAGGAAACGTAGGACATCATCTTGATTTCCAGAGGCCTCCAATAATGGGTTCGTTGATGGCATATTCGGGGCTCCTTGAGGGATATTCGTCGGAGCAGGTGGGAGGGCAGGTACGGATTCCGTCTCATCAGGCGGAGGTGGTGCCTGCCTTGAAGTTGAAGGATGAACAGCCTTTTTAGGAGGCATCGCCGAAGGATTTTGATCGGTGGTTAGCACGATTGATTTTGACGATCAAGTCGTTCCCACAGACGGCGCCAAACTGTTAATGTCAGATTTTGTAACGAGATCCTCCGGCTTTTCTCCTTCACTCCAGCAGGGACTTCCACCACCAGACCTGAAGCAAGACAGATAGTAACTAAGGGTGGCTGGGGACCAGCCGTTAGCCCTCCGATGCTTAAGTCAGGCCAAAGTAAGAAGAGAAGCCAAGCAAAACGGGACCAAGATTGAATGTTGTGTACGTACCTTTCTCTTAATGGAGTCCCCCCCTTATATAGATCTGAAGCAACCCAATTTGTTACGTAAGATATCGAAATCCCGATAATGTCGCGTATGATACTGAAATCTCGCTGATTTCGTGGGACAAGATCCTTATCCTTAGAGGCAATATCTAACCCAATAACTCCTTCCGGCAATCACGTTTCTTGATAGCAATCCCCTGAGATTCGGAACCACCATAGAAGATAAGTCCAAAAACCGACCTATACAGGCTGCTGATCGGCGTGGTAATAGTGCTGATTGCTCGTAGTTGGAGTCATAGCTACCGAAAAGGAAGGAGACGCCGAAAGGGTGAAGACCGCCGCGCTGGATGTAACTCTGCTTGGTGTCGCAAAGGGATTGAACAAGCCGCTCGACGGGAACCAAGTGCTGGAAGTATGAAGACCATCCGAACCAAAAGACTCAGGACTATTCTGATGTCGGGAGCTGCTTGTGTCAGGGATGCTCGCATTCGTGATGTGCGACCCCTTCTGACGAGCTCGAGTAGAACTGCTCGCATCCGGGTGATGCGACCCCTTCTGATGAGCCCGAGTAGAGCTGCTCGCATCCGGAAGATGCGACCTCTTCTAGTGAGCACGAACCGAGCTGCTCGCATCCGGGGAATGCGACCCCTTACCGCGAACACGACCTGGACTCCTTGCATTCACATTGCCGCGATCCTTCACTTCTGTCAGACTATATTCGCCTGCAACAGAAAGGATTATGTGATTTTTGGATTGGCTAGACTTAGATTTGAGGTGTTGGGAAACCAAGCCGGGGTACTTTGTCCATCCTTGTCCATGGGAAAATAACGAAAGATATGGATTTCTAAAAATCCTATCTAATGTAAAAGAAAAAGGAAAAGGAAGGATGAAATTGGGAATGATGGAAAAATGGTGGAAAATTCTGATTAGGGCTACCTACTACCAACCGGGGGATGGTCTACCCGTACCAAAGCCGGAAATGGGATGTAGTGTGAAAGTCGTCGGAAGGACGGTAAGACAAATTCCTGTCATAGGCTTGTTGTTGCTCTGTGCACCTTGAAATTCATAGTTTAGTTGATCTATGAAGAAGATAATCCTGAAAAACCATGAGATGAACATTCACTATGCACACTAGGTTGAATTTATTCAAGTTCTTCTATTTATCAATCAATCAGCGGGGATTTCATATGAACACTTATTATGTTTTCAGAGTTTAAGGTTTCAACCTCTATCACCTAATTTTTCTGACTTTTACACTTGTGTGTCTTGGGATGTGTAGAAGAATAGTTTCTGAATTAGAGTTGTTTTTTTGGAGAATTGAACTTGCTTCACGCATGTTTTGCTCGGGACTAGCAAAATGCTGGTTGGGGGGTGTGTTGAGCTCTTAATTGTACATATTCTAACCCCAATTCATCACTCATTATACAAGATTTTCATGATTTAAAGACTAATCAAATACATGTTTTGTGATTGTAGGGATGAGAGCAGACTTCACTCAATTAGAGACCAAAAAGGGGCCATTTGGAGCCTTTGATGAAGGCCCAAGGTGGACCAAAGAAAGAAGAAAGTAAAGAGAGACGAAGGAGAGAAGAAAAGAAAGAAGAAAAACAAGCAAAACTGGGTCCGACCGGTCAAGACCGGTCGGCCAAGAAGGCCCGACCGGTCATGACCGGTCGGATGCACTCCCTGGAGCAAGGCCAGCCTTGTCCGACCGGTCATGACGGGTCGGCCAACCCTGTCTGACCGGTCGTGACCGGTCGGCCATGCAAGTTTCAGACTCCAGATTGCATACAGCAGGCCATTCCCGTTTCTGACTTTTCGGACCACGTTTTTGAAGCCATCTTAATGATATTTGGAAATATAACACATCCATATCGAAGAGGAGCTCGACGCCGAACTAACCCAAGTGGTTTCGTGTCGATCGGAGCTACGGATTGATCGTGGTGGCCAAAACAATACGAACTGTCCAGAAAGTTTCAGATTTCGCTGTTCCACTCTGGGCCGGTCCAGGTGGCCCATCATTGATGATATAAAGAATCTACTTTGACCACCTTTTAGACCACATCCATATATGAATAACCACAAAAGTTTCAGATCAAAAGGATGTGTGGTTTGATCGTACCGGTTGAAGAAAGATGGACCATCCAGAAAGATCCAACTACGCAGAGTTTATAAAAGCCCTAATTGTTCTAATTTTCGGACCACATTCTGAGATTGTTTTAGACAATATAATCCATCTATCATGTATAGGAGGAAGTTTTCTACTAATGTTCCAAATTTGGGATCAATCCGACGTCTGTACACTCCGGAGCGTTGGAAGCAAGATGACTGGTTCTGAAGGTACCCGAAGTGCGCGATTTTGAGAGGCGGTCGGTGATGTGATTGGTGGGCCCATTCAGAGGACAATATTGGAAATCTAAATCATCTATGAGGAAGATCACATTACAAGGAAGCTATGAATCAATTTTGAAGGTAATCCGACCATTGGTTAAGCTGTACCAAGCGAAACAAATTCTGCTATGTTGCTGTACTATTGCTGCACTATAAAAGGGGGTGCTCTCTTCTATTCCAGGGCAACCAAGGACGTGGGGAGCAAGGAGTTCAAGTCATAGGAGGCTTCCTAGCCTCCTCCAGCTAGTTTTTCTTCCTTTTCTTAGTTCTAGTTTTATTTTTAATATGCTTTTCATTAGCTAATCTCTTAGCTAGAGCTAAGAGGTGAACCATATAGTTTTCTTAGATTGTTTAATTCGTTTTGTTGGTTTTAAGTATGAAATTCATGATTATGAACTATGGTTTGAAGTTTATACAAGTTTTTGAGTAATTTTTCTTAGTCTTGTGATGACTCATGGATGTTTGGGATAATTACTTAACTTCTTAATTCGTTTGTAACAGTTTAGACCTGTATGATCCGAGGAATCGGAGTGCGCTCTAGTACTATGATCTTCATAAAGGAACTTCCTACCAAAGTTCTATTTTTCTGTTTTTCTGGAATATGTATGGACTGTGCATGTGATTTGAATCCAGTTCAAATCCTGATCTAGCCTTGTCTTGTGACAGGACTTGAGGATGGTTATGATTGTGAACTAGACCTTTTGAAAAGGGGAATGACCTATGCAATTGAGCATGCTCAGCTCAGCCTACATTGAGTGAATCCTATACATAGAACTTACATATGACAGATTGTTTGGTTTAACAGCTCTATCATCCGACTAAATAGATCTTAATATCTATTCTAGTTGAGAAAGTAAGAAACCATAGCGAATTATGCATCTAAGAAGAACTATAAGTGGATCCTTGATGCTCTAGTTATCTTTTCATTATTAGATTTTCTATTTTATGTTAAAAATCAATTTCACAAACCTCTTTGATTCTAGTTATTAGGATAGTTGAAATTGTTTACTTCCTTCCCTGTGGATCGACCTCGGTCTTACCGAGTTTATTACTACTTCGCAACCCTACACTTGGGGAAGCGAACAGAGGGGTCGTGATGGAGGCCGAGAGAGTAAGATCTTTATGTTGGCTCTCATCACAAGCAGAGTCACCAGATTCGGACTCCTCTGTATCATCTCAAGTAGCAGCCATAGCCTTTTTACCTTTCGGTTTAGGCCCTTCCGGACATTCCGGGGCAATATGGCCACGACGACCGCAATCGTAACAACGGACGGATGAGGATATGGATGATTTTCCTTTACGTTTATCACCCTTCTTGTCCTTCTTGTCACGGCTATTCCCTCTATCAAATTTGAGGAATCTCTTGAATTTTTTGTTTAATTTCTCTTCCTCATCATCCTCATCATCGCTATCTTCCTCTGACTCACTTTTGATTTTCTTGTGTTTGTGAGAGGACTTAAAAGCGATGTTTTTCTTTCTAGAGGGGGCTTTAAAGCCAAGCTCAAAGGTTTGTAGGGAACCTATGAGTTCTTCAACTTTCATTGTGTTTAGATCCCTACACTCTTCAATGGTGGTGACTTTAGAAGAGAACCGTTCCGGAAGAGATCTCAGAATTTTCCTACAAAGCCTATGTTCCGGAACCGAATCCCCTAAGCCCCACATATCATTTGTGATTTTGTTCAGTTTGGTATAAAATTCAGTAAACGTTTCATCCTCCTCCATAGTAATATTTTTAAATAGAGTGGAGAGGCGCTGGAGTTTAGAATTTTTAACAACATTTGTACCTTCATGGGTAACTTCAAGAATATCCCATGCTTGTTTACTGGTAGTGCAGTTTTGAATCCGACCAAATTCTTCTCTAGATACTGAACAAAAAATAGCATTCAGGCCTTTGGCATTATTAATACGTTGAGCTTTTTCATGATCAGTCCACAATGCCTTGTCTTTTGGCCTGAGAACATCCGGCTCACCTTCCTTAGAAATAGTGACCATTGGGGGTTCATATCCAAAATCAACCATGTCCCTCACATCCAAATCAATGGATTCCAAGAAGATGCGCATTCGGGCTTTCCAGTATGGATAATTCAACCCATCAAAGAAAGGAGGCTTAGTGACGGATGAAGAGTCCTCTCTAGACATATTTTCAAGTTTCTCTTTAGGATCTACCTCTAGGCAATTAAGCCCTTAAAGAGGAACCCGCTCTGATACCAAATGAAAGTGCGGTTTTACCGCTTGTAGAGACACTTGGAGATATGTCTATGGACCTAGAGGGGGGGTGAATAGGACCTTTGAAATTCTTTTCGCCTATTTTCACAATGCAACAAATAAGCTATGTAAGCAAGAACACCTCGGCTTCCAAGCCTAGGTGGGTCCAATCACAAGACTAGCAAAAGATAAACACTAAACAATCCTAGTCTAAGCATGCATAGGTAAATAAATGATTGAACGAATTAAGCTTCTAACCTATGCATCTTGTGTAGACTTATGAGAGTGGATCAATGAGCTCAAGTCTACACAAGTAGTGAAGGTACATCTTGTGTGGGGATGTCTAAAAAGTACCTAGCATATATTCCTATCAAACATGCATAATTAAGCAATTAAACTAACAATGTGAAGATATGAATGTGCTCAAGAACAATCACAAACACAAGGATGTATAGTGGTTCGACTACGTGTCTACTCCACTCCCGGTTTAAGTACTCAACCCCTTTGAGCACACCGGCATTCACTATCGGAGGTTTTAAATGAGGTTCACCTCTCAACCTTTACATGGAGGTTTTGACGGTTCACCTCTCAACCGTATCCGGAGTTTTAGACATAGGCTAACTCTCAACCTAATCGCACGTTTACTCCCATGTCGGAGGCTCCCCCTTGGAGACTAGTTTAGGTCCGGCTGACGGGCCAAGGAACGACTAACATCCCTAGGTCGAGTTTGAAAAACAAACTCTAAAATGGACTCTCAAATAAGACAACCTACTTGTCAGATAAGCCCCTTGTTTAGCGTCGAATTGGGTTGCTTGATCTCCGCTCTCCCGTGCTTCAATCAGCTTCCCTTGCTCCCACGATCATGTTGCCGTTGCGTCGCCAATGCCTCAGCCACATTCGATCAAACACCTTGCATACGATGCCTTGAAATGCCCAAGGTGCTAGGAGGATAGGTTTAAGAGCTCTACAACTTAGTGGGAATGGGTTGCCTAGAGTCTCTTACCTACAACGATCTCATCTTCGAGTTTAGGACAAGGATTTACCAATCAAGAAGCTTCCTAACTCTAGAGATCAAGAGGGGATGAAGGTCATCTTCTTCATGAGCTTGGAATGCTCTAATCTTGTGTTAAAGCACAAGGAAGATGCCTTGCATAGGTCAAGGAATGAGCCTCAAAAGTTCTCCTTCAATGGTGGCTTTTCTCCCTCAAAAATCCCTCTATCAATGCCCAAATACGGAGCTCTATATGTAGGAAAAGAGAGCCCCAACGGTCAGAAAACGGGCATAAAACGGCTACAAGCCGACCTGTCCCGACCGGTCATGACCGGTCGGACCCCTTTGCTGAATGAACAGGCCAAACATACTGGCCGACCGGTCATGACCGGTCGGACCCCCTTGCTGGACAGGCCTAATGCATCAGGCCGACCGGTCATGACCGGTCGGACCTCTTTGCTGGATGGCTGAAGATTTCCCAGGCCGACCGGTCATGACCGGTTGGCAGTGCCTGCTGATCTTCTTCATTTGTGAAGGCCGACCGGTCATGACCGGTCGGTCCACTAGTCTGCACACACAACACTTGCTGTTTGGTCTGGCCGACCGGTCTAAACCGGTCGGACAGGCCTGGGTTCAGCCCTGCACTTTGCAATCCCATGCATTCTTCAGCACAGCCATATTGGCCAAGGTGTGGGTGTTCTTTTGGGACACCTAGGGCCACACTATGATGACAAAATGGTTCTAAATATGGTCAAGGTCATCAAGAGTACATAGGGGATGGGTTTTGGTCAAGGTTAAGGCACCAAGGCATCACTTTTACCTGAGTCTTCTTTCCTTGATGCAGCCAGTCCGTCTTGAATCTTCGGTCTTCATCTTCATTTGGCTCAACCGACACTAGACTCACTAACGTAAGTGATTGACAAACAAGGTGCACTAGTATGCCAAGGAAAAGTGCACTAACATGACTATGCTCGTCCCCTCATGGGTTGTTTTGCAATAGATCCCATGTTTCCTTAGTGGTTTTACAAGTACAATGCGTTTGAAGTCATTCGGAGATACATCACAGTAAATGGCATTAAGTTCCTTAGCATTGTGTACATATTTAAGCTTCTCAACATTAGTCCATAGGTCATCTGGTTTAGTTGAACTGATTGTAACTCCTTCAGTCACAGTTTGCAAAAGGGGTTGCTCATTTTTTATTTCAACTACTTTCCATATTGCGTGATCTAGAGACTGTAAAAAGATTCTCATTCTAACCTTCCAATACGCATAGTTAGATCTATAAAAGTATGGAGGCTAAGAAATATAACTTGAATCTCCTTTGGACATATTTTCAAGCTTCTTGTTTAAGGATGTCTCTCCGGGCTGTTAAGTTTTTTAGGAGGAACTCGCTCTGATACCAATTGAAATTACGGTATAAGTTTGATTGCCACACAAATAGAAGAAAGAAACTATGTTTATGTCCTAGAGGGGGGTGAATAGGACTCCTTTTAAATTTTCAATTTAAACAAACAATCAAGCATATAGGTGTAAACATGAGTACTCATATGATAAACATGATAAACTGAATAGCCTCATTAGGTTAATTGCACAAACACTTGATATGCAGATTATTTATCTATTTAAGAGATTCATCGAATATGATTATGAATAAAGAGATCATTTAGACCATGTATTGAGCATATAAGGAACAATTCATCTAATAATTCATATTGATTAATCACATGTAAGCTTATAGATAAATTGCATTCATCACATAACACATAATGTATAGTGGTTTGGCTATGTGCCTACTCTACTCCCGGCTGACCCACTCACTCCTTGAGTGGTTGGATTTCACTATCACAATGGTTTAAAATGAGATTCACCATAAACCTTTCCAACCTAACTACACAAGGTCTATACGTTTGGCACCCGTCGATGGCCTACACAAGGACGACTCACGTATGCTCCCATCGGAGGCCTACACAAGGACTTACACAAGTTTAGGTCTTCAAACTCTGAAACCCAAATCTCTACACAAGAGATGGTTTTGACTTTGTGTTGAGCTCTTAATTGTGCATATTCTAACACCAATTCATCACTCACTGTGCGAGATTTTTATGATTTAAAGACTAATTGAATGCATGTTTTGTGATTGCAGGATTGAGAGTGGACTCCACCTAATTGATGATAAAAGGGCCTCTTTGAGAACCTTGGATGAAGATTGAAGGAGGACCAATGAAAGAAGGAAGCAAGGAAAGAAGAAAAGAAGAAAGAATGAAGAAAACAGGCCAAGACCAGTTGTGACCGGTCGGCCAAGAGGGCCACGACCGGTCCAGACTGGTCGGCCATCTCCCTTTGATCCTCCAAAGCTTGCTGGACATGTGGATGAGGCACACCGACCGGTCGTGACCGGTCGGCCAGGCCAGTCGGACCGGTCCAGATCGGTCGACCAGAAGAACTTCTAAATCCAGAAGCTTGCTAGACTATTCTCCCAGTGAGGCACGATCGGTCGTGACCGGTCGGCCAGGCCAGTCCGACCGGTCCAGACCAGTCGGCCGTGCATAAAAACTGCATACTTTCTATTTTGGCACCAATTTTCTCTGCGCACTGCGTAAGTGTTACACAAATTCTCGATTCTTCTGAAGTTGCGGAGCCTCCCCACTATAAAAGGACACCTAGGGATCGTTCCTAGGGTATCTTAAAAGGGTTTAAGCAAGCTTGGAGGCGGCGGAAGTCGATTTTGGAGTTCCACAACTCCTTCTAGTTTGTTTTACTGTTTTTATGAGTTTTTTGGTTGTTTCATGTTTCCTTGGATCATGAGCAGCTAAACCTCTTAGCTAGGGCTAAGAGGTGAAGCTTGTAGTGGATCCAAAATGTTTCAATTCGTTCTAAGTTGGTTTTAAGTTTGGAATTCATGTTTATGAACTATGGTTTGAAGTTTATACAAGTTTTAAGTAGTTTTTCTCAGTCTTATGATGACTCATGGATGTTTGGGAGAATTACTTAAATTCTTAATTGGTTTGTATTAGTCTAGACCTGTATGATCCAAGGAATTGGAGTACACTCTAGTACTATGATCTTCATGTGGAGACTTCCTATCAAAGTTCTACTTTTCTAAATTTCTATAATGTGTATGGACTGTGCATGTGATTTGAATCAAGTTCAAATCATGATCTAGCCTTGTCTTGTGACAGGACTTGAGGATGGTTATGATTGTGAACTGAGCCTTTTGGAATTAGGACTGACCTATGCAATTGAGCATGCTCAGCCTAGCTTACATTGAGTGAATCTTATGCATTGGACTTACATATAGCAGATTGTTTGGTTTAACAGCTCTATCATCCGGCTAGATTCGATTTTAGTTGAGAAAGTGAGAAACCACAGCGGATTGAACATCAAGGATTACTACAAGTTGATCCTTGAACCCCTAGTGCTTTTTTATTATTATTTACCTTCAATTTAATTCAATTTTGTTACTCACATCAAATCCATACAAAATCTGGTTGTTAGTTTTTAATAGACACTATTGGATGTGTTTGTGAATTCCTACACAAGTCCCTGTCGATTGACCTCGGTCTTACCGAGATTATTACTACATCGCAACCCTACACTTGGGGAAGCAAAAACTTTGGACTCTACTACTAAGAAATACTTAGCTGGATGAGCCCCTTGAAAGCGCATTGGTTGAAGAAGCTTCGGCTTGCACGAACGGCTCCTTCTTCAACTCCCTCGATCAGCAACCATGCATTGAATGCTCATTCATAGTTCCAAGGTAAGGATTAAGGTTTGGTTTAAACCTTCTTTAAGATAGGGTGTAATACCCTGAAAATTTAGGCGCACGAGTAAGTACACGAGTGCATGTCCACACGTGAGAATTTAAATTCTAGGCCACGTTGTTCACACACATACACTTTTGTAGGTATTGCGACAACTTTTAAGGCTTCTAAAAACTTAGCATACTTAGTTAAGTTAGTAAACTGACCATTAGAATGAGTTATCGTTGCTAGATTGGAATATCTAACCGTCCACTTCGATTTCAAATTACGCGACTAACATAAACTTGCTGTACAATCTCTACATTGTCCTATACATATGTCTATCACCAAATTTGATCCGTACACCTTGTCCATCACTAGTCATATGCTTAGATCATCTATTCCCCAGCCCTACGAGCCTGCTCAGGTGTGTTTACAACAACTTAGGGTTTAGAATCATTTAAATTAGAATTGAGTTAATTATTTAATAATTTAAATGACTTTTCATATTGATAAATTAATAATAAATCATCCGTATGGAATTAATGTATGATCCATTTATTAAAGTTGCTCAGAATAAGCCCTAAAACAGTGTAGAAGTGTTAGATTTCACAAAACTTGTAAAGTTATAATAATAACGAAAATGTCATTAATTAAACTTAAATTAAAACACCATTTTTAAGTATTAGGAATTTTGAAGATCACCTTCACACAAAACTTTATATACGAATTCTAGGACACCATCTAACCGTACACGTTGAATTTTAGCCCTCCAATCATCCCACAAATGCCCTAATCAGGAATTGGGTCATAAGTGGGTCACCTTAACTCGGATCTGCCTCATTTTTCTCGTCGACGGCCAACTTTATGTTGCCCACCTGTTGGATGGAGGAGATGCACTCAACCCACTACATGTGGACCCCGCTTGTAAGTGGAACACCAATTTTCCTTTTACGTGCGGCGCACGAAAAGTCAAAGATTTAGAAACTCCTTCCACATCTGTTGTAGCGGACGTTGTTACAGTGTCTGCTCGCTGCCGTATGTGGGTCTCCACTTGACCATTAGGGTGGGCCCCACTGAGAAATCCAATTCGTCCATCAGAACCGAACCCCACCCAAGCTGAGTCTATCCAAATCCTGTGACCGCTTGTCACCTGTGTAGCCCACATTAACCCACCATTCAAACCCAAGATCGTCAAGATCCAAGTTCTTGTTTTGCATGGATGCCCAGGATCGACTATACCACAGTCATGTGAACCCCACCTATCTTTTCAATGGATTCCCTGGGGTGTGAGTTGCAAGAAAATAGGAACCAAATCTAACTTGGATTCGGAACCTCAAACCGTCCACGTTGATCACAAGTGCTTCTTGTTTGGCTATAAAAGCCAACCGTTGTCTCCTCATTCTTCCAGAGGCTCCTCATTCTTCCAAAGAAATGCTATAGAGAAAGAGAGAAAGAGAAAGAGAGAGAGAGGAGAGGTGACGTGAGAGAGAGAATGAGAGCAGCTCCCACGCTGCTGTTGCTGGGGCAGCATCCCAGGCAAAGAAAAAAAAAAGAAAGAGAAGAAAAAGAAGAAGAAAAGAGGATGAGAAGAAAGAAAGAAAGAAGAAAGAAGAAGGAAAGAAAGAAAGAAGAAAGAAGGAGAGAGAAAGAAGGAAGAAGAAAGAGGAAGACCGAGTCGACTCGCTGAGTCAACTTAGATCTCAGTTTGGCCTTATTTGGAGCTTAGAGGTTGTCAAGTGAGTGATTCTTCATATAATTTCCATTGATTTTTCCCAACCCTTTCCTTCTAGTTGTGTGTGCATTAGAATTTAGATTTTTCTTCATTCTCAATTCTATAATTCTTTCTAGTTTTTAGTGTTAAGACCCTAGGAAAGAGATCCGACTTGGAATCCATTTTCTTTCCTTACTTATCTCTCTTTAGGATTCTAGATAAGGTATTCATCTCTTAGTTACACTTTAATTGATGTTAGGATAACGTTAATATTGTCTTTACCTGGTTTTGTTTCCTCTCACATTAACATTGTACAATTCCTCTTTTAGTTTACAGTTAGGATATGAACCAGACATTATAATTGAACAAACATGTCGAAATACATGCATGGTGTATTTGGGTTTAAACTATTGAATGCATTGTGTGTTTGAGAAGTGCTTTTATCATCCATGACATTCATATGCACTATTTTATATATGCTTTATTTGTTTTAGACGACGGAACGGGGCATGGTTGATTTGACTCCTGGCATGCATGGTTGATTTGCCGCCCCGCTGTACTCTAGGTTAGGTGAGCATGGTTGAATACTTACAATAGGTACCCTAACATCCAGGGGCAGAGGGATTTGTTTGTCGGGCATGGCTGATTTACCCAAGGCATGGTTGATTTACCTGGTTGGAGATGTTGAGCATGGTTGATTTGCTCGGTTAAAGATGGGAGGGGGCATGGTTGATTTGCCTATATATATATATATATATATATATATATATATATATATATATATATATATATATATATATATATATATATATATATATATATATATATATATATATATATATATATATTGCATCATGCATTGAACATGCACATCCATGACATCATGATACTCACAAGCGTCATTCAAGAACACAACTTATAAAACTATTTAAATGTAACATGAAAATAACTCTCCATATTTAGCATTGTATAGGATCTTATCTTGAATCAATTGAAATTTTCTTATGTTGAAAATGATCTCACTGGGCTTTTAACTCACCAAAATCACCACAGTTCTTACAGGTTTTCAGGAAGAACAAGACATAGGCAAAGGAGAGTATTCAGAGGGTCTCATCCTACTCGAGCGTCAATCGTGACAGATTTATTTTAGTTTTGTAAAAATTCATTGTAATAAGACATTAGTGAAAAAAATTTATATTTGGGATTTATTTTAGATATGCAATGTGTAGAATGGAATCTCAAGGAATCTATGCTCGAATTTTATATTCACACCCTGGAACTCGAGCTTTAGGTCATTGTATTCGAATTTCAATTTTTGGGGCATGACATAGGGCTTTAATGAAGAGAGAGAATTTCACAAGGCCATCATCAATGGCTTTAATGACAATGATTTTAGCTATTTTGGATTAGGTTAAGGGCATTAATGAAAGCTTGAGTTCATGTTTCAATCTAAACTTTGAATGCTCATTAATGTTCATGACCAATAAGGATTGAACAATGAACTCAAGACATTAGAGCTTTGACAAGAAGGGATTTGAGTGTGGTGGAACTCTAGCAAAGGCTCTAAAGGATTCTCACCAAGGAGACCAAAGATTTAGCAAAGGGGCTAAATAGAGTAGTTAGCAACAGCTAGATAGTTTAAAGGTCCTGATAAAATGGATTATTATTAGAATTACTACAAGTGGATCCTTGGCTCTCTAATTGTTTTAAATTCTGAAGTTTTCCTTTTTCAAAATTTGTTTATTCTTTCAATAATCATACTGTTAATCCTAGTTAACTTATTTAAAACCAATCGGAACTGATTCTAGTCTACATAATCCCTGAGGACAATCTCGGTCTCACCAAGTTATTACTACATCGCAGCCCTACACTTGGGGTTGTGCAAGTTTTTGGTTCCATTGCCGGGGACTTTTGTAGGTTAAAATGGTTCCAATAGTTTCTAGATTAGTTTTTGATATAGTTAGGTAGGAATTCCAGTTTTTCTAGAATTGGGTTTTCTTATTTTACTAGAACTAACATTGTTTGTTTTATTTATTTTATAGGAATTTCATTAACACTAATTCCACAAATCAAGTAACATCCTTCCAACTTAGTCTTCTTAATTTCAGCTTCTCAGTTTTTTTTTTAGGATTTAGGATTTAGATTAGATTTAGAGTTTGTGTGGTTTATGTTCCATTAGGAACGTGATCACACAAAGCGTCTCTAAAGCAAAGGAGGTCTATTTAAAGGACTCGAAATTTAGAGACGAATTAGGAAATATATAGAGAAGGTTGAGAGTTTGAGAGTCATGCTTGCCAATTAATAAACACCTTTGAGGAATCCTCTCACTCCTAACCCAAATCCAAATCAACAGGAAGAAGGAGAAAACGAGGTTCATAATGCTCCTCCGGTTAGGACATTACGTGATTACTTACAACCCATTAGAGCTAGTACACAATCCTGCATAGTTTTTCCAAACAATGCTGGAAATATTGATATTAAACCTGGTGTGATCAAGCTTTTACCAAAGTTTCATGGGCTAGACTCAAAGAGCCCATATTTACATCTTAAGGAATTTGAGGAGGTCATAGCTACTTTACAATATAATAATATCTTTGAGGATGTGATTAAACTCAAATTATTTATGTTTTCCCTTAAAGAGAGCTAAATCATGGCTCTAGTCTCTCCGACCTAAATTCATAGCCACATGGAATGAGATTACCCGAGAATTCTTGATTCCGATGCATAAGACAAACACCCTAAGATGAACTATAATGAACTTTTCAGTGAAAGAGGGTGAAATATTCTTCCAAGGCTGGGAGAGATTCAAGGATCTATTACTCGCTTGCCCACATCATGGCTATGAAACATGATGAATTATAAGTTTCTTTTATGATGGATTAAGTTTCAACATGCGTCAATTTGTAAAGATGATGTGTAATGGCGAGATCATGAGCAAAGACCCTAAGGATGCATGGAGTTATCTTAACATATTGGCCGAGAATGCTCAATCTTGGGACACCTCGAACAAATCAAGTAACCTCAAGCAATCTCAAGGATGGGAGAAGAGAGGAATGTACATCCTCAGGGAAGAGGATGATGTGAATGCAAAGATACCTAGCCTCACAAATAAATTCAAGGCCATGGAACTTAAGAAAGTTGAGGTAGTCAAATCCAGCGAGACCGTTGAGAACACATGTGGTATATGCACTGTTAATGTACACTTTACACCGGATTGCCCCGCAATTTCGACATTTCAAGAGATATTACAGGAGCAAGCTAATGCCACATATGGTTATCAATGGCATATCAATGGACTGATGGGTAACACATATAATTCAAGCTAGAAGAACCATCCGAATTTCAGTTGGAGGAATGGCCCTTCAGCCAATCCTAACAACAATTAAAGAGGGCCACCGATGCAAAACAATATGGCCCAACCTCGACAACAGAGGACACCTTAAAGGCGTTCATGAATGGGGCAAGCTCAGATTAACCAGAAAAATTATGAGATGTTCCAAGAATTAAAGGTCTCGGTTGATGAGATCAAGGGATGCTTAAATGCTAGGGAAATGACTTTTCCGACCCAACCTAAGCCGAACCCTAAACCAATATGTGAAGTAAGCATCCCCAATCTCTCCAACCAACATGTGGAGCAAGCCAAATCTATTACCACACTTAGAAGTGGTAAACAAAGTGATAAATCTATTCCGGTGAAGGCCGACAAGGCTAATGATCCGAAAAATTCTAAGGATGAGAACGGATCTAGCTCAGTCCCATAAGAAAAGGAACATAAATATAAGCCCGTTATGCCTTTCCCATCAAGGTTGATAACACCCAAACCTCTTGCCAACTCTCATGACATTCTAGAGGTTTTCAAGCAAGTTAAAATCAACATCACATTGTTTGATGCAATCAAACAAATTCCCTCGTATGCCAAGTTCCTAAAAGACTTATGCACAGTCAAACGTAAGTACAATGTGCAACAAAAGGCCTTCCTTAATGAGCAATCGAGTGATATCCTCACTCAAAAGACCCCTCCAAAACACAAAGATCCTGGTAGTCCCACAATTTCTTGCATTATCGGGGACTACTGGATTGAGCGTGCATTATTAGATTTGGGGACAAGCATAAATCTGATCTCATTCTTGGTCTACAAGCAATTGGGTCTTGGTGAATTAAAACCCACCAAAACTATATTGCAACTTGCTAATAGATCCATCTAAGTGCCGAGAGGGATGGTTGAGGATGTCTTGGTCCAAGTCGACAAATTCTACTACCTAGTAAACTTCATCATCTTGGACACAACCGGTTATGAATGTTAGCACTTAAATACCGATAATTTTAGGACGCCCATTCTTGGCTACTTCAAACGCACTTATAAATTGCCGGAATGGGGTAATGAAATTGTCGTTTGTGAACATGACATTAGAGGTGAACGTGTTCCACATGTGCACAAGGCAAGGGGATGATGATGATGAGCTCTAGGAAACAAACATGATCGAATTAATAGAGGAAGTGGAGTTCCTTTAATTAGACATGCCTAAAACTTTGGAGACATGCTTAGCACATTTCAAGAACTCAGAAGATCCCACTATCTCTAAAACTGTACAAGCATTGGAAGCCAATAGTTAATACTAATCGGTGGAGGCCTCATTTTGAAGAATTGTCACCAACCACATCAAAGCCTATATTGTCTAGTATCCAGCCACTAAAACTTAACCTAAAGCCTCTACCATCCAAGCTTAAATATATTTACTTAGGTCAAGAAGAAACATACTCAGTGGTCATTGCCTCTCACTTGAGAAAAGACCAAGAATGCAAACTGATAAAGATGCTTAAAAAATATAAGGGAACCATTGGATTGACTATAGCGAACCTTAAAGGGATTGACCCTTTGGTTTGCACTCACCGCATCCACATCAAGGACAATGCTAAAACGACTAGACAACCTCAGAGACGTTAAACCCAAGAATAATGGAGGTTGTCAAAGCCGAGGTGCTTAAGCTTCTAGATGTGGGTATCATCTACCCCATCTCGGATAGCCAATGGGTGAGTCCAACCTAAGTTGTCCCTAAAAAGTTTGGTATTACCATCATTGAAAACGCCAACAACGAGCTTATACCAACTAGAGTTAATATCAGTTTGCATATGTATATTAATTATAGGAAACTCAACACTTTCACAAGGAAAGACCACTTCCCTCCGTTAGTGCACTAGTATGCCACAGAAAAGTGCTACATCAAGGAAGAAGAAACAGGTAAAAGAGATGCCTTGGTGAAGCCTTAAACCTTGAACCAAACCAAAACTCAAACCTCTAAATGAACCTGACCAAATAATTATACTTGTAGTCATCTTAGATTGGCCTTAGGTGTCCAAAAATATCACCCAAAGAATGGACAAAAAGGTTGCATGAGCTGCTGAAAATCAAACAAACCAAATAGCCATAACTCATGTGTCTGTCGACTGGTCGCAACCCCTGGCCGACCGGTCGTCAGATGTCCAGAGAGGTTAGCATCAAAAGCCTAACCCAGGCCATAAATTGACCGGTCTGGGATTGGTCGTCTAGACCGTCCGACCGATCTGAGGCATATGCTCGACCGGTCGCGACTGGCTCAAATTGGGACAGCAAGCACCATCCTTATCCCAGGTCTAATTCAACCAGTCTGTGGCCAACGGCCGACCAGTCGGAGACCCTGCTCAACCGGTCATCAGCTAGCTGTTTCTAGCCATTTTCTATCCATTGGAGATTTCTTTATAAAATGATTGGGCACAGTTTCAAGTCTCAATAGAGAGAGATTTTAGTGCATTAGAAGACACCCTTATTACCCATACCATTAGGCTCTAATCTTAAGCATTCCAGGTCATCTTCTTTATATTTGATCACAAGATGGAGCATTCAAAGCTCATATGAAGATGGACTTGCTCTCTATTGATCTTTAAATGTTTTAAGCACCTTGACCATGGGTAAATCTTTCGTCTAAACCTCTCTAAAGATCATTTTAGGTGGAATTCCTCTAGGTGTTCGCTTCCCCAAGTGTAGGGCTGCGATGTAGTAATAATCTCGGTAAGACCGAGGTCGATCCACAGGGACTTATGTGGGATGTCACAAACTCATCCACAAGTTTCTATTGAAGCTAACAATCAAAGTTTGAATAGAATGTGTGTGATTAACAGTTTTAGCTAAATTGAATGTAAACAATTATAAGAAGGCACTAGGGGTTCGAGGATTCACTTGTAGCAATCCTCGATGTTCAATCCGCTGTGGTTTCCCATTCTCTCAACTAGAATCACCAGTCAGGTCTATCTAGTCGGATGATAGAACTGTTAAACCAGAAGTCTGTAACATGTAAGTTCTGTGCATAAAGTTCACTCAACTCTAGGCTGATCTGAGCATGCTCATTGCATAGGTCATTCACCTTTTCTATAGGTCCAATTCCCAATCATAACCATCCTCAAGTCTTCTCACAAGACAAGGCTAGATCATGATTTGAACTGGATTCAAATTATATGCACAGTCCATACATATTTCAGATAATCAACCAAAACTAGAACTTTGGCATGAAGTCCCTTTATGAAGAGCTTGGTACTAGAGCGCACTCCAATTCCTCGGATCATACAGGTCTAGACCGTTGCAAACAAATTAAGAAGATAAGTAATTCATCCAAACATCCATGAGTCATCACAAGACTAAGAGAAATTACTTAAAAACTTGTATAAAATTCAAACCTTAGTTCATAATCATAAATTCCAAAGTGAAAACCACTTAACTACGAATTAAAACATCTTGGATACACTACAAGCTTCACCTCTTAGCCCTAGCTAAGAGGTTTAGCTGCTCATGATCCAAGGAAACATGAAACAACTCTTAAAAAAACATGAAAACAGCAAAGCAAACCAAAAGGAGTTGTGAAACTCCAATCTTCACTTCCACAGCCTCCAACCTCGCTTGAACCCTTCTCGGATGCCCTAGGAACGATCCCTAGGTGTCCTTTTATAGACTGGAAGCTCCACAACTTCGGAAGAATCGAGAACTTGCGTAACACTTACGCAGCGCAGAGAAAATCGGACTGAATTTGGAAGTTTCTAAGTCCACACGCACAGCCGACCGGTCATGACCGGTCGGCCTCAATGGACAGCCATTCCAGCAAGCATGGCCGACCGGTCATGACCGGTCGGGCTTGTCCAACCTTGGTCCAGCAACCATGTCCGACCGGTCAAGACCGGTCGGACGTCTTCAGCGCAGCTCCAGCAGGTATGGCCGACCGGTCAAGACCGGTCGGCCTAGTTTAGTATGGTTCCAGTGCACCTGGCTAACCGGTCCAGACCGGTCAGGCTCTCTTGGCCGACCGGTCACGACCGGTCAGCCCTCTTTCTTCTTGTATTTTTCCTTTCTCTCTTCCTTCTTCTTTCTTTTCTTCTTTAGTTCTTTCTTTCTTTATTAGAATAGTTCCAAATGAGCTCATTATATCTTCAATTGAGTAGAGTCCACCCTCAATCCTGTAGTCACACAACATGCATTGAATTAGCTTCCAAACCATACAAACCTTGCACAATGAGTGATGAATTGGGGTTAGAATATGCATAATTAAGAGCTCAACATACCCCCCAACCAGCATTTTGCTAGTCCCGAGCAAAACATGCGTGAAGCTAATCTCATTCTTCGAAACTCAACTCTCTTTCAGAAACCATCCTTTTATACATTCCAAGGTTCATAAGCGTAAGATTCAGAAACATTAGGCAACAGAGGTTGAAACCGTAAACTCTCAAAACATAATACGCATTCATATGAAATTCCCGCTGATTGGTTGATAAATAGAAAGATTTGAACAAATTTAACCTAGTGTGGGTAGTGAAAATTCATCTCACGAGTTTCTAGGATTATCTTCTTCATAGATCAAGTAGACTATAGAACTCAAGGTCCATAGAGCCACATCAAGCCAATGACAGGGATTTGCCTTACCGTCCTTCCGACGACTTTCACACTACGTCCCATTTCCGGCTTTGGTTACGGGTAGACCATCCCCCGGTTGGTAGTAGGTAGCCCTAATCGGAATTCTCCACCGTTTTTCCACATTCCCAATTTCATCCTTCCTTTTCCTTTTTCTTTTTAAATTAGATAGGATTTTTAGAAATCCATATCTTTCATTATTTTCCCATGGACAAGGATGGACAAAGTACCCCGGCCTGATTTCTCAATACCTTAATTCAAAGTCTAACTCATCCCTAAATCTCATAATCCCTTCAACTCATGAAAATCGTGTAATGTGAACTAGGTGTAAAAGTGTTCAGATTTTCTATCAATCACAAAAATAGGGGAGTTCTCATATAAAACCATTATGCAATGAGAGATTCCAGACATCCAGCCTTATACACTTCATATCTCCTCCTCTTATGCTCATATCAACTCGAATGCATAGAACCAATGTTTTCCAAAAGAGTTTCGAATTTTTGAAAAAAATCGAAAAATTTCCACATAATTGCTTGAGATGTTGCAAAATGCTGGATTCATCCAAGCGGTCCTACACCCCCCAACCAAATCGTGCCTTGTCCTCAATGTAAAAGATGCGCAATGAGCAAAACATGAGAGCAATTTGAAAATAAAAGGGAGTGAGGAATGATATTACCTGAGAGAGTGAACATTGGAAATCTTCCTCCTTCTAACAAACCTATGAAAACGAAAACAAAAGCAGCAAAGTCCTAATCCTAACTACTCTATACCTCCATCAGACTAGGAGATCAATCATCCTGATACACAGGATCATTCAGGGGTAAGGACATACCTTCTGAAGGAAAATTCTCAAAGAACGGCTTTAATCGCTGCCCATTTGCTTTGAAAATGTTGCCGTTCCTCGGATTCAACAGCTCGACAGTCCCATACGGATAGACAGTTTGCACAATGTAGGGACCGGTCCATCGAGATTTTAGTTTTCCCGGAAATAGATGTAAGCGAGAATTATACATAAGGACTTTTTGGTTGATTGTGAATGTCTTGCGAAGAATATTCTTATCATGGAATATCTTTGTCTTGTCCTTGTAAATTCTCGCATTCTCATAAGCGTCATTCCGGATTTCTGCAAGTTCATTCAATTGTAGTTTGCGTAACGAGCTTGCCTTGTCAGAATTGAAATTCATCTTCTTAATAGCCCAATATGCCTTATGTTCCAATTCCACAGGTAGGTGACAAGCCTTCCCATAGACAAGTCTATAGGGAGACATTCCAATAGGGGTTTTAAAGGCAGTACGGTAAGCCCAAAGCGCATCGGTAAGTCGAAGTGACCAATCCTTGCGATCGGGATTCACCGTTTTCTCCAAAATGTGTTTAATCTCCCTATTGGATATCTCAGCTTGTCCACTAGTTTGTGGGTGATAGGGAGTGCTCACTTTGTGTGTAACGCCATATTTCTTCATTAAGGCTGCAAAAGGGCGATTGCAAAAGTGAGACCCTCCATCACTTATGATGACTCGAGGTGTTCCAAACCGGGAAAGAATATTTTCTTTTAAAAATCGAATGACCGTTTTATGGTCATTATTCCGGCAAGGAATGGCCTCGACCCATTTGGAGACATAATCAACAGCAAGTAAGATGTATAAATTTCCAAAAGAAGATGGGAATGGGCCCATGAAATCGATGCCCCAACAATAAAAAATTTCGATAATTAAAATGGGATTAAGTGGCATCATATTTCTACGGGAGATTCCTCCTAGTTTCTGACAAGGTTCACATGCTTTGCAAAACTCATGTGTGTCTTTGAACATGGTGGGCCAATAAAACCCACATTGCAGAATTTTCGCTGTGGTCTTTTTGGCTGAAAAATGGCCACCACATGCTTGAGAATGACAGAAGGAGATGATACTTTGTTGCTCATTATCTGGGACACATCTCCTTATGATTTGGTCGGGACAATACTTGAACAAGTATGGGTCGTCCCATAGAAATTTCCGTACCTCTGAGAAGAATCTATCCTTATCTTGCTTTTTCCAATATGTAGGAATTGTACCTGTAGCAAGATAATTAGCAATGTCCGCATACCATGGCAATTGGGAAACAGCAAAAAGTTGTTCATCAGGAAACATGTCATTGATTGCAGTCGTTTCAGGGGAATCAGTGAGGACAAGTCGAGAGAGGTGGTCAGCTACTACATTCTCTACTCCTTTCTTATCACGTATTTCTAAGTCGAATTCTTGGAGTAGGAGGATCCATCTTAATAACCGTGGTTTAGCATCCTTCTTAGAGAGAAGATACTTAAGCGCAGCATGGTCGGTGAATACGATGATCTTGGATCCAATCAAGTAGGATCTAAACTTTTCCAAGGCAAAAACTACTGCTAAAAGTTCCTTTTCAGTAGTGGTGTAGTTTGCCTGGGCTGAGTTTAGGGTTCTACTTGCATAGTAGATAACACATGGCTTTTTATCTTTTCTTTGGCCTAACACGGCCCCAATAGCATAGTCGCTAGCATCGCACATAATCTCAAAAGGAAGGCTCCAATCAGGTGGTTGCATTATTGGGGCGCATGTCAACATGCCTTTAAGGGTGGTAAAGGCCTTTTGACATTCTTCACTCCACTCAAATGAATTTTCCTTTTGAAGTAGGTTGCATAAAGGACGAGAGAGTGAACTGAAATCCTTTATGAACCGTCTATAAAATCCTGCGTGTCCTAAAAAGGACCGTATATCTCGTATGCTTTTGGGTGGTGGGAGGTTAGAGATAAGATCAATTTTCGCCTTGTCCACCTCAATTCCATTTTGTGAAACGATGTGACCAAGTACAATTCCCTTTTGAACCATGAAGTGACACTTTTCCCAATTGAGTACAAGGTTCTTTTCTTCACATCTTTTTAGCACAGATTTCAAGTGTTTGAGACACTCATCAAAGTTACAACCAAATACAGAAAAATCATCCATGAAGACTTCAAGAATGGTCCCCACCATGTCAGAAAAGATGCTCATCATGCAACGCTGAAAGGTGGCAGGGGCATTACATAGTCCAAACGGCATTCGTCGATAGGCGAAAGTACCGAATGGACATGTGAATGTAGTCTTTTCTTGATCTTCACGGGCAATTTCTATTTGGTTGTACCCTGAATAGCCATCAAGAAAGCAAAAGTGGGAATGACCCGCCAACCGTTCTAAAATCTGATCAACAAACGGTAGGGGGAAGTGGTCTTTCCTCGTGACAGTGTTTAGCTTCCTGTAGTCAATGCACATTCTCCAACCGGTAGTGACTCTAGTTGGTACGAGTTCATTATTGGCATTGGCTATGATGGTTATTCCGGATTTCTTTGGCACCACTTGAGTTGGGCTCACCCATTGGCTATCAGATATTGGGTAAATGATACCTACATCCAATAGTTTCACCACTTCGGCCTTAACCACATCCTTCATATTTGGATTTAGTCGTCTTTGTGGTTGCCGGGATGTCTTTGCATTTTCCTCAAGATGTATGCGGTGAGTGCAAATCAGTGGGTCTATGCCTTTGAGATCCGCAATTGTCCATCCGATGGCACTCTTGTGCTCTAATAGAGTGGCTATTAGCCTACTCTCTTGTTCCTCATCCAAGTGGGAAGAAATCACCACTGGATATGTCTCATCTCGACCTAAATAGACATATTTTAGCTCACTTGGCAATGGTTTTAGGTCGAGTTTTGGTGCCTTAATGTTGGATGGGAGGGCCTTGTTCTCATTTATAGGCAAAGGTTCAATTGGGGCCCTCCATCTTTTATTTTCACGCACCAGCATCATATCTAGAATGGCATCCATCTCTTGTGTTGTATTATCATTCATATCATGGAGATGGGCCACACATGCCTCTAAAGGGTCGGAAAATAGTGACAAGGGGATTGTATCTTCCACGAATGATTCGATCATGTTTAGTTCGTGGATATCATCATCAACTTCCCGCGGTTGTTTGCATAACTCAAATATATTAAGCTCAAGAGTCATATTTCCAAAGGACATTTGTACCAGTCCGTTTCTACAATTGATAATGGCGTTTGAGGTAGCTAGAAACGGCCTTCCAAGTATGACAGGAATTTGAGTACCGGTGCCTATCACGGGATGTGTGTCCAAGACAATAAAATCTACTGGATAGTAGAATTTATCAACTTGAACTAGAACATCCTCTACCATTCCTCTCGGTATCCGGATGGATCTATCAGCAAGTTGGAGTGTGGTTTTGGTGGGTTTCAATTCACCTAACCCAAGTTGTTCGTAGACCGAGTATGGAATGAGATTCACACTTGCCCCCAAGTCGAGTAGGGCTTGTTTAATCTGGTAGTCTCCTATGGTGCATGATATGGTTGGACTACCCGGATCTTTGTATTTTTGGGGCACCTCTTGTTTGATGATGGCACTCAAATTCTCAGCCAAAAGCACTTTGTTGTGAACATTATGTTTCCTTTTGATTGTACACAATTCCTTTAAAAATTTGGCATAAGATGGTATTTGTTTTATTGCATCCAACAGCGGAATGTTGATCTTCACCTGCTTGAAAACTTCCAGAATCTCCAGATTTTTATCTAAAGGTTTAGGTGAAATCAACCTTTGTGGAAATGGGGCAACCGGCTTGTATTGTCTTTCCGATTCTTTCTCTTGTGGAATATTGTTTGGGCTATCATCCTCTTTGGGAATTTCCGGATCCTTAGGCTTGGGGGCCTTCACCGGATTGGATTTATCAATTTCTTTCCCACTTCTCAAAGTGGTGATAGCTTGGACATGTTCCGTATGGTGGGAGGATGAGCTTGCATCTTGTATCTCATATTGGGTCCTTGGATTAGGAAGAGGTTGGGCAGGGAGTGTGCCCTTCTCTCTAACACTAAGGTGAGCTTCAACTCTAGCCAAAGATGTTTTCAATTCATTGATGGCTTGGTTTGAGTTTTGATTGAATTTCAATTGCTCTTGCATGAACCCATCTATTTTTAGAGAGTTTGTCTTGTTTTGCTCATTCTGGACTGATACAAATGCACCCAACATCTCTTCTAGTGATACTTTTGGAGTGTTGTTTGCATTTGCATTGGGCCCATTCTTCCAACTGAAGTTGGGATGGTTCTTCCAATTAGGATTATACGTGTTTGAGTTTGGAGCACCATATTGCTGCTGATAACTGTTTATGGCATTTGTTTGTTCCTGTAAAATGCCTTGGACTGCTGAAATTGTGGGACAATCGGGTGTAGCATGTTGATTTCCAGCACAAATTCCACAAACAGTTTCAACCTCAGTGGATTTGATTGTTTCCCCTTTTCTTAATTCCATGGCTTCGACCTTTCTTGTAAGGCTAGCCAACCGTGCACTTATGCTATCTTCTTCTGATAGGACATACATTCCTCCCTTTTCCTTTTGTTGGCCAATCTTGGAATTTGTTGGTTTAGGTGTGTCCCAAGATTGTGCACTTTCAGCCAATTCTTCCAGATAATCCCATGCTTCATCAGCTTCCTTATTCATGAACTCCCCATTACACATCATCTCTATAAATTGGCGCATGGATGGAATCAGTCCTTCATAGAAAAAACTTATAATCCGCCAATTTTCATAGCCATGATGTGGGCATGCATTTAATAGGTCCTTGAATCTCTCCCAACATTGGGAAAAGGTTTCATCCTCCTTTTGGGCAAAGTTCATGATAAGGCGCTTAAGCATGTTCGTTTTGTGAGTAGGGAAGAATTTTTTTATAAATTCTCTGTGCATATCGTTCCATGACCCAATTGATCTTGGCCTTAATGCATACAGCCAACCCTTGGCTTTATCCTTAAGAGTGAAAGGGAAGAATTTAAGTCTTACTACATCTTCAGTCACATTTGCAAAGTGCATGGTGGTGATTACCTCATCAAACTCCCTAAAGTGTTGATAGGCACTTTCACTGTCTAAACCATGGAATTTAGGGAGAAGATTGATCACTCCCGGTTTCAAATCCACATTCCCTGCATTTGGTGGAAATACTATGCATGAGGGAGTGCTTGTTCTTGCAGGTTGCAAGAAATCACGTAAAGTCCTAGGTCGGGGAACATTCTCAACCACATTCTCCCCTGTTTCGGTTTGATTTTGAACCGGGTTAGGTTGATTTGTAGCCATACTTTCAGATAAAATTGGAGAATTTAGATGTCTCCTAGCACGTGGCTCTCTATCAATCCCTTCTACTATCCCCCCTTCACTTATGAGTCGGTTATTGGAATCCCGAGCCCAATGTGGCATGCAAAATCAAAAATAAGAAACAAAAGAAAGTAAAAAGAATTCTTCCTTCTTTTTCTTTACTCTTCTCTAGGACCGAAGCACAAGGTGTCTTGCAATGGCTAGGCCAAAAACAAAGATAGAGACCGATTTCTCCTGGTCAATAGGGGTTCAGAGAACACCCCACCCACTCTTTGAATCTTTTGAGAAAAGGCACAGAAAAAGGAGAAAGAGGAGTAGAGATGAGAAAAGAAATCCCTGAGCACAAGGTGATCCAAGACGGCAGAGCCGACCAATAGGAATCCAGGTGGCAAAAAGGCCGACCTTTCAGAGATCCAAAAGGAGTCTCCACCCACTCTACAAGAGATGAATAAAATAAGAATGACTATGAGAAGGAGAAGAGTAAGGTTTTAGAAGGATAGAACCTGATTCGCACTTGAAATCCTTGAATCTTCTCCAGCTTCCTAGAAATCCTTGAAAAAAATCAAATAAACAAACTAAGTTAGTTCTAATAATCTAAAAGAGTCCTAAATAGATACTAATTTCAGAAATTTGTGAAAACCGTCAAGGTCCCCGGCAACGGCGCCAAAAACTTGTTCGCTTCCCCAAGTGTAGGGCTGCGATGTAGTAATAATCTCGGTAAGACCGAGGTCGATCCACAGGGACTTATGTGGGATGTCACAAACTCATCCACAAGTTTCTATTGAAGCTAACAATCAAAGTTTGAATAGAATGTGTGTGATTAACAGTTTTAGCTAAATTGAATGTAAACAATTATAAGAAGGCACTAGGGGTTCGAGGATTCACTTGTAGCAATCCTCGATGTTCAATCCGCTGTGGTTTCCCATTCTCTCAACTAGAATCACCAGTCAGGTCTATCTAGTCGGATGATAGAACTGTTAAACCAGAAGTCTGTAACATGTAAGTTCTATGCATAAAGTTCACTCAACTCTAGGCTGATCTGAGCATGCTCATTGCATAGGTCATTCACCTTTTCTATAGGTCCAATTCCCAATCATAACCATCCTCAAGTCTTCTCACAAGACAAGGCTAGATCATGATTTGAACTGGATTCAAATTATATGCACAGTCCATACATATTTCAGATAATCAACCAAAACTAGAACTTTGGCATGAAGTCCCTTTATGAAGAGCTTGGTACTAGAGCGCACTCCAATTCCTCGGATCATACAGGTCTAGACCGTTGCAAACAAATTAAGAAGATAAGTAATTCATCCAAACATCCATGAGTCATCACAAGACTAAGAGAAATTACTTAAAAACTTGTATAAAATTCAAACCTTAGTTCATAATCATAAATTCCAAAGTGAAAACCACTTAACTACGAATTAAAACATCTTGGATACACTACAAGCTTCACCTCTTAGCCCTAGCTAAGAGGTTTAGCTGCTCATGATCCAAGGAAACATGAAACAACTCTTAAAAAAACATGAAAACAGCAAAGCAAACCAAAAGGAGTTGTGAAACTCCAATCTTCACTTCCACAGCCTCCAACCTCGCTTGAACCCTTCTCGGATGCCCTAGGAACGATCCCTAGGTGTCCTTTTATAGACTGGAAGCTCCACAACTTCGGAAGAATCGAGAACTTGCGTAACACTTACACAGCGCAGAGAAAATCGGACTGAATTTGGAAGTTTCTAAGTCCACACGCACAGCCGACCGGTCATGACCGGTCGGCCTCAATGGACAGCCATTCCAGCAAGCATGGCCGACCGGTCATGACCGGTCGGGCTTGTCCAACCTTGGTCCAGCAACCATGTCCGACCGGTCAAGACCGGTCGGACGTCTTCAGCGCAGCTCCAGCAGGTATGGCCGACCGGTCAAGACCGGTCGGCCTAGTTTAGTATGGTTCCAGTGCACCTGGCTAACCGGTCCAGACCGGTCAGGCTCTCTTGGCCGACCGGTCACGACCGGTCAGCCCTCTTTCTTCTTGTATTTTTCCTTTCTCTCTTCCTTCTGCTTTCTTTTCTTCTTTAGTTCTTTCTTTCTTTATTAGAATAGTTCCAAATGAGCTCATTATATCTTCAATTGAGTAGAGTCCACCCTCAATCCTGTAGTCACACAACATGCATTGAATTAGCTTCCAAACCATACAAACCTTGCACAATGAGTGATGAATTGGGGTTAGAATATGCATAATTAAGAGCTCAACACTAGGCAAACAACTCCTACTAGTTATAGAGAATTCACATCATCTCCTATCACCTTGGGCATCTCAAGAGCATCACATGCAAGGTGATTGATCAGTGGAGCTTAGGCATTGGCAACGCAGCGGTAACATGATCGAGAGGAGCATCGAAGAGCTAATTGAAGCACGGGAGAGCGGAGATCAAGCAAACCCAATAAGGCGCTGAATATAAGACTCAATCCGACAAGTAAGTTATCATTTTAGGAGTTATAGCACTCATTCCTTTTGAAAAGATTAAGTGTGAGGTTAAGGTTTATGGTTATCCTACTTAAAACCACGTAGGATCATTTGACGATCCTTGACACATTTTTCGAGCGTAAACAAGTCTCCAAGAGGAGCCACCAACACGGGTGCATACATGTAGGTTGGGAGGAACCTGTAAACTCCTAGATTGGGTGGAACCTGTCAAACACCTAAATTGAGAGATGAACCTTCAAAACCTTCATTTAGGTTGAAAAGTGAACCTGTGCCAAAAACCTCCAGATAAAGGTTAAGAGGTAAACCTTATTTAAAACCTTCATTATAGTGTAATTCAATGTGCTCAAGGGTTGAGTACATGAACCGGGAGTGGAGTAAACAAGTAGTTGGACTACTATACATGCTTGTGTTTGAGATTATCATTTGAGCCATTTCTATCCATGCATTGTCTTTAATTGTTAATTACATGAATGCTTGAATGGAACATATACTATGCATTGATAGGTAGATTCTCATACACATCTTATAGTTCCACTTCTAGACTAGGTGCTTGCTTTCGTATATCATTTGCAGTCTAGTCATGCATATGGATTAGTTGCTTGAGTGTTCTATTTTCATAATTTATATGCTTAGGCTAGGTTGTTTAATTGCTTATCTTTGCTAGCCTTTGTGATTAAACCCACTTAAGCTTGGAAGCTAAATGTTTTTGCTTTAATTAAGTTACTAATTGCTAATTAGTTTAATTAGGCGAGAAGTTTTAAAAATAATTTTTAAACGGTCCTAATCACCCCCCCCCCCCCCCCCCCCCCCCCCCCCGGGACTTAGCCATAGTTCTCCAAGCTCCGCTCTAAGCTTCCTCATATAAGTGCAAGGTGTCATGTTAGACTACCGACGCAATTTCAGACCAAAATTTGAAGAGGTTGGCCTATCATTCCTACTATTGCTTCTTGGATGGATACTCCAGGTGCAACCAATTTGAGGTCGCCCCAAAGGACCAAGAGAAAACAACTTTTACATGCTCGTTCGGCACTTTTGCCTATTGAAGAATGCTATCCAGACTATATAATATACCCGCCACATTTCAACGATGCATGTTGAGTATATTCTCAGACATGGTGGGCCAATTCCTCGAGGTCTTTATCGATGATTTTTCTGTATTTGGTAGTACGTTTGATGAGTATCTAGACCATTTAAATTTGGTTCTAAACTAGAAAAGTGTCATTTTATGGTACAAAAAGGGATAGTCCTTGGGCATATCATATCGTCCAATGAAATTAAGGTGGATAGGGAGAAAATAGAAATCATTACCAATCTACCACCTCCCAAGAGTATACATAATGTGTGGTCTTTTTTAGGACACGTAGGATTTTATAGGCAATTCATAAGAGATTTTAACCACATCTCTTATCCCTTATATAATCTCCTTCAAAAGGAAACACAATTTGAGTGATCGGTAGAATGAAAAGAGGCTTTTGCAAAGCTAAAATATATGTTGGCAACCACACCTATCATGCAACCACCGAATTAGTCGCTTCCTTTCGAGTTGATATGTGATGCGAGTGATTATGCTGTTGGGGCGGTATTAGGACAAAAGAAGGATAAGAAGCCCCATGTAATCTACTATGCAAGTAGAACCTTGAATCCAGCCCAAGTAAACTATTCGACTACAGATAAAGAGCTTCTAGCCATTATGTTTACTTTGGACAAATTCAGGTCCTACTTCATAGGATACAAGGTAATTGTTTATACAAATCATTCGGCGCAAAAGTACCTTCTCTCCAAGAAGGATACTAAGCCCCAATTACTGAGATGGATCCTACTCCTTCAAGAATTCGACTTGAAAATTAAAGATAGGAAGTGAGTCGAGAACGTGGTGACGGATCATCTTTCCCGCCTTGTTTTACCTAATTCAATTGACATGACACCGATTGAGGACTCATTCCCTGATGAGCAACTTTTTGTTGTCTCGTGTCCACCGTGGTATGCTGACAAATCGAATTATCTTTCGACAGGTGTGAAACCTTCGCAATGGACCATGCAAGCTAAAAAGAAATTTCTAAGGAAGTACGTAGATTTTTTTAAGATGAGTCGTTGTTTAAATATTGCCCAGATCAAATCATAAGGAAATGTGTTCCTGATGATGAGCAACAAAGTGTCATCTCCTTTTATCATACTCAAGCATGTGGTGGTAATTTTTCTGCTAAGAAAACCACGAAAAAAATTATGCAGTGTGGTTTTTATTGGCTTACTATGTTTCAAGACACCCATGAGTTTTGTAAAGCATGTGAGCGATACTAAGCGCTATGAGAATTGTCCCATGGGAATATGATGCCACTTAACCTAATTCAACACATATAAGTATTTGATTGTTGGGGCATATCAATTTCATGGGACCATTCCCCTCTTCATTTGATCATGTCTATATATTTCTCATCGTAGACTGTGTCCAAGTGAGTCAAGGCGATCCCCTATAGAACTAATGATCATTGTTCTTGTGCATTGCATAGCATACATAAGACTACCTATAGCACTAGCATACTCTAGTTGAATGACTACTCTCTCATCATTTTCTTTTAATTTAATACTTGAATCAAATGGGGTTTTTGCCTCTTTGATTTTCAAGTGGTTAAACTTGTTTAATATCTTCTCAATGTAATGAGATTGACACAACGCATAACTACCCCACTATATTTTTTTAACTTTGATACCTAAAATGGTATCCACTTATTCAAGATCCTTTATTTTAAAAACGGAGGAGAGAAACCACTTCATTTTTGTTACACTTTTCATTGTGTTACTGATAATCAACACATCATCTACATAAAGATAGATAATCACTATGTATTCACTACACACCTTTAAATATATGCATTTATCAACTATATTATGCATGAACCCATAAGATAATACTTCTGAATCAAACTTTTCATGCCACTTTTTATGCGCTTGTTTTAATTCATACAACGACTTAATAAGTCTACATACTTTATTTTCATTCCCTGGCAGAACAAACCCTTCTGGTTGTTCCATGTATGCCTCCTCATTGAGGTCACCATCCAAGAAAGTTGTCATCACATCCATTTGATGGATATGAAGATGATGTATGGATGTTAAAGTGAACAATACTCTAATTGATGTTGTTGTAGCAATTGGTGAATATGTGTCAAAATAATTGATTCATTCTTTCTAAAATCTCTTGGCCACTAACCTAGCCTTAAAGCTTTGTATTGTACCATCAGTGTGGTATTTTCTCTTGAATACCCACTTACACCCTCTAAATTTTGAACCTGGAGTTAAGTTCACCAATTTTCAAGTTTGGTTTGACATTATTGAGTCCATCTCATCATCGATGGCTTCCCTCCAAAAAATTAAGTCTCTAGAAGATATTGCTTCACAAGGGTTTTAGGATCTTATTCTATAGACATTGTTGAGGCATAAAAAAATGTAAAGGAAAAGAAGAGTGAGGAGGTTCAGAAGAAAAGGAACAGAAATGAGGAGGTTTGCAGAAGAAAGTGAGGGGGTTGCTGAAGAAACAGACCTGTGTAAAGGGGGTGTGCTTTACGCAACCCGCGTAAAGAGGTGCCAGAATAGCAGTGCTTTACGCGAGATCTGCCCCATAGCCTATAATACCCCCTCGGGGTCCTCATTTGCGCATGGACGAAGTGCTAAAGTTCTTTTCTGAAGACCGAAGGTACGAGAGAAGACTTGTGCATCTCCTTCTTCCTAGGTTAAACACACAAGGTGTGGATCCCGGGAATCGAAGAAGAATGACAAGGAAATGCTGTCAAAATGAAAATCAAAAGATTAAAGAAGGAAGATTGAAGATAAGGAGCTGAAGAGGTGTTTACACGAGGTCACATAAAGGAACTATGACTTAGAATAATCCATGTTTTTTAGCAGGAAGACAATCAAAGAGGCGAAGCTCTGTCAAAATTTTTGCACTGCATGCTGCATGTCTGCCTATACTGCATACTGCATTGGACACCTTATTTACATAAAAACATTTAAGTAAATGTCCATTTACTTTAAGTTATTTATGTAAATAAGGAAGTACCCCTCATTTGGATTCAATAAAAAATACTAAAAAATTATATTTAGTAAAGATTTTAAATTTTCATTCCAAGTGTAAATCGTGGATTTTTTACATCCCACGAAAAGTTCATCTTTTAAATGGAGGGATTTTCTTCAAATCTAAATTGTTCATAAATTTTAATATATTAAAAATAGGCAAAAATACAGTAGATAAAATATTCATGATAAGTATGTCGATCTATGAGTAGATTAAGAATTAAGGTTTATTACTTAGACTCTACAGTCATATCGACATGATCATATCATCCTTTTAATATGTGTCCATCCTTCTAATATATGTTTTACATCATGTATAAAAGTGAAGGCCATTGACGAATCAAGCAAGATCAAATCTGGAATATAAAAGAAGGAGAACAACCTTGGCTCAGAAGTCTATTCAACATTTTCCCTATCATTTGGGCAGGATGAAAGAAAGACAGGGCGAAACTCTGTCAAAATTTCTTTATACAATACATTGTATTTATACTTATGTACAATCTATTATAGAATCAAGGGATAATGTATCAATGGAATGTATGAAGAACTCAATGAACCCAATGAATAAAGTGATGAATATTTCTCTCCTTGTCTTATCACATATTAGAACGTTACTCTTGTTTCCTGCTACAATCCGAAGATTGCACACCTAAGCGCAGGTAGCGAAGTAGTAAAAAATTCGGTGAGACCAAGGTCGAACCATAGGGATTGAGGTTAAGAACACTTGAAACTAGTTTAAGTGAGAGAGATGAAATATGGTTTAATCCACAAGAGTAGAGTAAGTTGTGTGTGTATTGATAAATAAGAAAGAAAGGGCCTAAGGCATTAGGGATTCACCTTTGGTTTATCTCTTCTCCATAGCTGGACAATGATGAAGAAGCCCCACCAGATGGTGCAGTCCACCTTATGAACGATAGAGATGTATGTTGAGAAGGAGCTTTCAACTTGGTATGCAATCTCAGGTGGGTCCATACTTGCAGCACGTGTGAGGATGAAGTTCCATGGCTGGTGGATGAATGAAGTGGACGTTGATGGGATCTGGCGTGTGGTCCATCTAATGTCTTGATGATCGGCTGGGGCAGGGACGTTGTTGGATGCAGCATCAGCTAGAATGGATAGATGGACGATGGTGGGAAGCCCTGATGAGAGAGTTGTTGATGGTCGGTCGAAGTGCTTCACATGTTTAACTGGCTGTCCACTTGTTGGATGAGCTTGCTGGAGCTGGCCATGGCTATTGAAATGGTGGAGATCAACCATCCATCTGTGTACGGTGATGGTTGCTGGTGCGAGAGCTGCACACGGGCAATTGATTGTGATGAATCTCCATGGACGGCTGGAGATATCTGATGGTGGGGCACACAGTAGTTGGACGGTGATGGTGGCCTTGCTGGATGCAGATGTGGATGGAAGGATGGATGGTGGTGGAATCTTGCTGGACCATTCATGCTATAGAATGAAGATCCGCTGCAAGTGCCACACCATCTGAACGGCTGACCTGAGATAGGGTCCAGTGACTGGAGACGTCCATTGCTGGATTGATTGGAAAATGAATGACGATGTAGACCTTTTGTTGGACGGTTGGGATGAACGGCTGTTGTGTTGCACTGGCCACATAAGATGGATGGCTGCAATTGAATGGTGCAGGCCGCTAATCACGAGTGGAGATAGGAGTGGGGTCCATTTCCTCCAACTGTTGGATAGATGGATGATGGTGAGCCTGATCTGCATATGTGGCTAAAATGGTCGGTGGAAGATGATCTCCCTTGATCAGTTGGACTGTGATGATGGAGTGGACAAAAGTGGATGGAAAGATGGATGGACTGTGAATCATGTCCACCAGTTGCTAGATGATCAAGACCATTGATTTGATGCTCATGAAAGTGTGGCCCGCCTTGCTGAATGTGATGGCGTGGATTGAAATTTGGGCGGCTGGTGGAGTTGGATCTCCATCATGCTGACCAGCTGATCGGATGGTTGAGATGTCCTCCACTTGTCACTTGATGCATGGCTGGTTCCACGTGTGGACATCCAATCTTGATCTTCAAAGCTTGCGTGCTTGCTTGATCACGATCATACAAACAAGAAGAACCTAGATTTCCAATGAGCGGTTGTGATGCGATCTACCGTAGCATATGATCTATCCTTTGACCTTTTTGGTTCGGTTTCCTTCAAGATTGCCACACACTTGATCTTGATCACTTCTGGGTCTTAAAACGTTCTGATTGGCTCGGATCTTGTCCAACCTCTCTTAATCACCTGAATATTGAAAATTCGCCTAATGAGGGATAATTAATCGGAAAAACAATGATAATGCCCTTAACAACCAGGGTAAATTATACAATATTAGGTACTTATCATTTCCCCCCAATCTACATAAAGGCAATTTTGTTGTGTAAACAAACATTACTATAGGTATCTTCCTAATAACCTTCTCTCTATCACCCTCAACCAGATGAAACGAAATATGTTGAAAGTCTATCTAATCATGATCAAGACTTTTTTCTATTCTTGCTCTTTAGCTCCTACGAGGTTCACTGGGAGTTTTAATTTCTTATTGAGCTTTCTTTACATTATGATTACTAAGAGTTGGGATCTTTATATCCTTTGACTCCATGGATCACGAGTTCTCAAAAAACTCTACATCTCCAAACTCTATGATTACATTAGATTTTAGATCCAAAAGTTTATAAGCTTTACTGTTTAGTGCGTACCCTACAAAGGCGCACTTTACAACTCTGGGTCTTAACTTAGTTCTTCTACGATCAGGCGTTCTGCAATATGCTAGACACCCCCACACTCTAAGATACCCTAAGCTAGGTTTCCTTCCTTTCCATATCTCATATGGAGAGGTTTTGATTTTCTTAGATGGAATTCTATTTAGGACAAGACACACTGCTAGTAGTGCTTCTACCCATAGGTTTAATGACAACTTTGCTTGTATCAGCATTGAGTTAACCGTTTGACTAATGTCCTATTTTTTTCTGCTAAATCATTTTGTTATGGTGTGTAAAGTATTGTGCATTGCTGTATTATGCAATGTTCTTCAAAATAGTCAAAAAATTCATTAGAGAAATATTCTCCTCCTCGATCACTATAGAGAATCTTTATTTTCTTGTCCAGTTAATTTTATACTTCAGATCTATAGATCTTAAATACACTAAATGCCTCATCTTTGGATCTTAATAGGTACACATATACATTTCTAGAGCAGTTATCTGTGAAAGTTATCAAGTACATTTTGCCTCCTCTATTAAGAACGTCACTTAGCTCACATATATCAGTGTGTATTAGGTCCAACATTTGAAATAATCTCTCAACACCTGGAAATGGTTTCTTAGTCATTTTGGATCATATACACACTTCACATTTATCTTTTTCACTATTATTGTATGAGATTAGTCCATTCTTAGCCATGGATTTTATGGTACTATAGCTTACATGTGTTAATCTACCATGCCACAAAGATATAGACTCAATCATATAAACAAAAGAATTATTTTCATTCAGAGAAAATTTGATCATCCCGTTACAAGCATAATCATTTCTGGACAAGATCAGCTTTCCAAACTCATACACAACCCTTATTCCTGGCTTTCCCAGAAGATCCCCTGAAACTAGGTTTCTGCTCATGTCTGGGACGTGCAACACATTAATGAGAACTACCTTCTTTCCAGAGGTAAACACAAGTTTCACAATTTCATTGCCAACAACCTTCATTCTCCATTTGGACCTCTTAACCCTTGATCACATCTTCAAAGGTTATGAAAGCAGATATGTCATAGCATACATAAACTGTGGCAGCTGTATCGTACCACCAACCAGGGACTTTCCCTTGAACCATGTGCACTTCAATAATCATTGCTACAATATCATCTTCCGCTGCACTAGCCTCTTTCTTAGGCTTTTTACGATCCCTACAAACTCGAGCGAAGTACCCGATTTTACCGCAGAAATAGTAAGATCCTTTGGGTTTCCTGTTTTTTTCCTTTTGAATTTTTTTTCATTTCCCTTTATCTTTATTTGGTTTCAATGAGTCATTTTTTTTCAGGATTCCATTTTGTAATGTCTTTTAGATTGCATTCACCATTGATGAGGGCGCAACATTATTGTTATCATTTTTGTCTCTGTTACAAGATGCTTCCTCAATTTGGAGGTATTTCTGAATTTGTTCTAAAGTGAACTCTTTATACTTGTGCAGTAGCTTCTTCTTGTAATCATTTCAATTTGGTGGCAATTTTGCTATTATAACCCCAACCTAGAAAGATTCAGGTAGATTTATTTTCAAGGTTGTCATTTTATTTACAATCAGTTGTATTTCATGAATTTGTGCCAAAAGAGGCTTATCATCCACCATTGAATATTCGAAGTACCTAGGAATTAGAAATTTCTGTGTTCCCTCTTCTTCAGCCTTGTACTTGTATTCTAGTATGTTTTAGATTTCTTTGGTTGAGGTAGTTTTTGTGTACAAGTTATATAGACGATTAGACATGGCATTTTGAATATGATTGCGGCACAGTAATTCATCTTCTTGACATTTGACTCTGGAAAAGATCTATTCTTGTGTGTCTTGGCCAGTCACTTTAGGTAGTGGTTGTAAGTTCGGGTCTAGAATGTAGAAAATCTTCAGAGCGGTCAAAAGAAATTTCAGCTTGTCTTGCCACCTTGTGTAGTTTGTGTCGTCGAATTGATCAAGCCAATCAAGTCTTGGTTCATCAGCTTGACTGATGCAACAAATTCGAAATCCATTTCACAGAATTACGCTTTAAGATTGTTGAAAAAAATTAGCAATATATAATTTAAATACCAAAAATAATAATAAGTTGATCAATCAGGCTGAAGCACGTAATCAAATACAATGTCCTTACAGTGTAATTCACCCCCTCTCCTCTAGATCAGAGATCGTTAATGGGTTACCGACAAATTACTTCCAGGATACGACAAGCATGTCAAGTCCTGCATGCAGCAATCATGAATGGACCTCAATAAGAGCTCGATTAATGCAGCTTCTCTGGTAGACTCGAAAATTTTGACCTTGTAGGTCTATTGCTAACTTGAAGAAAAGGAGAACGTCTTTTTAGGTTTTCTGTAGCTCAAATTGAATAGTTGTTGCTTTTGTTGCTAATGATTTGTGAACCTAGCATACCTTTGTTTATATAAGCACCAGGGACTGAGAGTTATGGCTGGGCTCATAAACCAACTAGCCATTTTCTAGCTATTGGAAACTAGCCGTTAGTGGCCATTTCTAGGTGTTGGAAAGTAGCCGTTTATGACCGTTTCTGGCCATTGCAGCTGCATAGTTATAACCATTGTTGTTCATTACAACAGTTTCTACATGGTTGATGGACCATTTTCATGCACAACGGTCATATTTCCAACAGTCAGAAACATAGCCTATATAAGGCTCTCAGCCAGAATAGGTGGTCTCCCTTCTACCTTCGCATCATGACTTGCATCGTCAATGCACACATGTGAAGTGCAAAGTGCGCCAACTAGCGCCACTACAGCCACACTAACCATGACCAAGCCCATGCCTATGCCCGTGCACGTGATTTCCAGTGCTACACATTAGAACATGCAACCCAAGGATCTCTCTCTCCATTTCTCCCAGTAAGAATACTCAAAACACCCAACTTATATACCGAAACTTTTCCCATCTCTATCCGATGTGGGACTAAAGAAAAACACCAATTTTTCTTGGTTTTTTTGAATTTGTTTAAGAGGGAAATGAAAATTTTAACTTTTATTTTATTTTTTAAACCAAAAAATTCTCAACAAGAGAGAGATCTTATGAGGGTTAGGGTTGTGAAGAAGAGCCCAAGGACAAGTCTTTTGGCAGTGAGGGTTCTGACAAAGACATGACGGTCGACAGGGCCAAGGAGTTACCACAAGCCCTAAACACCCATTTCTTACTTCGCATCGCTGCCCACTTCTAATGGTGGGAATGTGGACTCCGCGTTCGATTCGGTTCTTTTACTACCAAGTGAGACTGATTCTATTTTAGGAATCTTACCAAATACTACCTCGTTATCCGGTATTTACATCTCGGTATCTGTTTCTAAGAAATCTTACCAAAAAATCCCTAATTAATGTGGGATTGACGGTCCCTTTTGATTTATCGTTCCACTACCTTTCGTCATGCCCCATTCGAGTAAATGGGTCAGTAGCTCCGGTGGGCCCACTTTGATGTTTATGTAAAATCAACCCCAACCATTATGTGCGTCACTCCATGAGGGCCCAAAAATTCAACAGAGCTTAATGAAATTTCAGAGCCCAATACTTCCGATTTCATCAGGTTCACAACCACAACACAGAAAATTGTATCGCACTTAAGGACGAGATTGAGACGCTCATTAGGAAGGGTCATCTCTGCGATTATGTGGAGCGGCAAGACCACTCCCCCAGAAGAAAACATGATAAATCCCCTCGTCAGCAAGATCGACCATAGCAGGATCAATCGCCTCAGTGACCCGACCAACAATCATCAGAGGATTTTGAACCCATTGATGAGGTCCGTACCATCTTCGGCGGACTAGCAGGGATCAGAATCTAAGGCCAAATCTTCTCTGAGCCCAAGAAGGGTCTCGGAAAAAGACTTAATCATAAGTGTGGATATCTATGGAAACAGTACCAGCTGCCACACAATTAAGATTGTAAAAAAGCACTTTGTGCCAACAAGGACTAATAAAGTTTCATCCATTCTTTTCGAGTATGTGCTCGGATCATATGCTCAGCTGCTCGTATCCCTCGAGAATAAGAGGCCTCAAGGAGGAATGCAAGAAGTTCCCCGACTTATAACGTTGCAAATGAGACACTCGGCCGCCCTTATTCCCTGAGGATATGAGGCCCTAGAGGGGATTGCCAGACGTTCCTATGCTGAGTACTTTGTCCCCATGAAGAACAAAGTTTTGGAAGACTTAGTCGACAAATCAGTTTGCCCAAGGGAAGGGAGATGTCATCTATGACGCCCTCCTACTGAGCGCAGTCTACTAGACAGACTGACTGATAGCTTGATAAACGAGCATGTTCAAAAGCTCAATGAGCCAACAACTAGACTGTAATCCAGAAAAGCTGAGAAGGCTACTCTATGAGTAAAATAGCCAAGTGTCAAGCTAAATAGAAAGCAACTATTACATGCACGAAGGTAAAGGGAAATAGACAAATACAAGAAAAACGTATTTTTCTTCATTGATAAATTTCAAAAACCCAACGGCAGTACATTCAAAAAAGAAAAAAGAAAAAGAAAAGGAAAGAAGAAACATAGTATAAGCTATTCGGAGAGAACAATTGGAGGGTTCTTAATGGCTAGAGGGCCCTCGCCAGCTAAATCAGTCTCAGCGACAGGCGCAGGAGAGGCAGGAGAAGCGGAAGGCTCAGTTGCTGAAGTTACGGCCTCAGTAGTGACCTCTCCCCAATATCGTATTTCGGTAACTGTGGTGGCCTCATCCTTAGCCTGCTCTTCTACTACAACCCCCACCTCGAAATCCTTGAAGGCCTCAAGGCTCGGAAGCTTCAAGCTAGGGTACAACTTTCGGAAGTTCCTCATGCACCGACTCTGAGCAGTGGAGTACACCAGAAGTCGATCATCCTTGAAGACCTCGAAGTCCTTGAAAGCCTCCACGGCCCAAGCCCCTTCACCTTCCAACTTGGCCTCGACGTCGGCTTTTTCTCTCTACAACTCAACCTAAAGTTAAGCAACCTTAGCCTCACTTGAGGCCTTATCAGCCTCGCTCGAGGCCTTCTCCAACTCTAGTTGTTTCTTCACCTTCTGGAGTTGGGAGAACCGCTGCTTCAAAGCCTCATACCAAGCACGGAACTCTTGGGCCTTCTTGGCGTTGTCCTCAGCTTCGAGCTTCAAACCCTTATTGGATGCCTCGAAGGATTTCACAAGCTTGTCCTTCTTGCAGGCGCTAATTTTGACAGTCTTTGCCCTCTCATTGACCGTGACAATGAAGCGGTCCTTCTCATCCAAAAGGTGCCTAACCGCACTAATGTCCCTGAAGGACTTAACTATAGCGTCCAAAGCCTGCATATGCCAAAGAAAAGACCAGTTATCAGAAAAATGCAAGTATGTGAAATAAAAAATACATCTTAGTTGAGAAGGAATTTTACCTGGGCACATTGAATTCCCACCATTACAGTGGTCTGCTCGGGAAACAACTGGCAGGCTAATTCGAGAGTATCTCTCCTGACATTGTCGAATAAAAAATGACATGTTTAAACCAGATGGCTGGGTACCCTATAGCCACTAGACCCAGTGGAAGTCAAGGCCAGAACCAACTCTTGCCATGAGATGGCCGACCTCTCTCCCGCATAGGGCCTCGGGAGGATGAGGGGAGGGGGGGGGGGGGGGGGGGGGGGGGGGGGGGGGGGGGGGGCGGCAATAGTCTGAGCCCACACGGAGGGCTGCGGTGGTGGAGGTGAAATGTGCGAAGATGACGGAGGATTCGATGAATAAGAGGGGCCAGACCCCCTAGACTTCTTTTGAGCCCTTCCTGGCATAAAGGGCAAGATACTAGTCCTCTTTTGGCCAGGATCCCCTGAGGTCATCTTTGCACACAGACAGAAAACACGTCAAACTGATTTAAGACTTAATGTTCAAGTATCAGAAAAGCCGGGGGTTTTCCTTGGATGAGGCCACAAGACAACAAGGAAGGAGGATCGAGGAGTAATTTGATGTTCCGAGAGTTCGCAGGCACTCAAAAAAATTTTACAAGCTTTTTCTGAATCCCACCTCTCATATTGGGCTTTTCAAGATGATTTCCTGCAAAGGATAACAAAAAAGGTTAGTGCTCAACTTGACTCCTCAAAAAGAGTGCTCAGAGAAAACAAAAAAATATATATATATATATATATATATATATATATATATATATATATATATATATATATATATATATTTAAGGGATCAGACAAAGGAGGAAGGCCCTGGGAATGGATCCCAGGCCCGATAACTCCTCGACCTCAGCCGTCTCCCAGGCGCCCGAGGTGAAAAACCACTCATCTTTTCAGTTGTTATTACTGGACGAGTTTCCAATGATAAAATTTGACCCATGCTAGTAAGAGAGATAGTATAATTCATTCAATGCAGGATTCTTCTTTAATTAAAACCTTTTGAGAAACTCGTCAGCCATGATTTTCTCAATTCCAGCCTGATGCCAAAGTATATAAGATCTGAGCAGAACCCTCCAACTGTTCAACAAGAGCTGCCTGGGGAAAATATTAAATCGAATAAGGACTTCCCTCATAAAGTGATGCATGGGAAGACTAAACCCGTCAGGGAACAGATATTTATAAATGACCACCTCCTTGAAAGGTGGCCTGCTTGGATTTTCGTCTGCGCGGGGCAGAAGGGTTATGACAGACTCGGGGATCTGATAGTTGGACTGGATTTCTTCCAAGTCCAATTATGTTAATATGGACGGATGACCATCAAGGTCGTATGCGTCGGTAGGGACATTACGATTCGGGTTATTCAAAGAAGAAGATCCCCCAATGCCTCTATCTCCATTTCCGAATAAGAGCCAACGACGCGTCTGACCATGGTGGTGGAATAGAAGAAAAATGGGAAGAAATCCTAAATTGAAGAAGAAGAACTAGGAGACACTAAAAGTCAACTAAGCAATGATTCACGAAAATCAGACAAGGAAAAGGAGAGTACCTAAGGCGCTGTCAAAAGCCTGAAATCTCTAAGTTTAGCAGGAGGACCCAAGAGATAGAGTTTTTTTAGATGTTTTAGGGTTTTGGTATCCTCGATAAATAAGACGATGGGGTATTTATAGCAATCACGCCTCTGTTTCTTTCCCTTCAAGGACGCGACACTTGGCATCACCCCGTTCGTTACGACATATAAGGCAGCACGCCGCATTTAAAGCGCCACAACTTTTTGTACGAAAAGGAATGATTGTAATGTTTTACCCCACGCCTATTTAATGCGGTGACAATTTGAGTACCGTACCAGAATTGCGACTGTTATATTTGGAGTTGGGTGCAAAAAAGCTCTTAAATCAGATGAACCGAGAATATATTTTCAAAGTTTTGTACTCAGTTTCTTTGACCACGAAACTTGGGGGACTGTTGTTATGGGTAATTTTAAGCATGTCCCTGATTGTGACGTGGAAGATGTGCAACCGTCGATGTCACGCCCCAAATTCAATTTTCGGCGTCCATTTGTCGTAACCGAATTCAGAGGTGGCAGCCTCCGTAGTATCCCCAATCTTGAATCCTAGCTCTACATGCCAGGTTCCAATCCTGGAATCTCACAAGGAGGATTTTAGGTCTAAATTTTTTTTTTTTTTTAAACATGTTTTCATAACATGAGAATCACCGTATGAGTACCATCAGAGACAGGAACAACATTTCCATATCATTTCTTTTACATACAGTGTTAAAGGTAAATACAACATGTGGAAATATAAAAGTTGTGCATAATCCAGCACTTCCTGCTACTACACTCACTACTCTAACTCAATGTTGCTGATACACCCCGGTATAACCTGTAGTGTAACAAACGCACATAAGCTTCCTACGAAGCTTCGTGAGTGCATGTGTGCATGCACAATGTGTATGATAAGCATGATAAATATCAGAGTAAGTAATAAAACATGGTGAGAAATCTAAACTGGAACACAACCTACCACGGCTATGCAAGCATGCAATACAAATAACCAGCCTATCACAGCTATGCAAGTGTACAATACAGGTAACCAACCTGCCAAGGCTATGTACTCGTACTATATGATGGCCTACAAGGCCTATTGTCACATACAATGATCCAATGAATGTATACAAATCACCACCTCTCGATACAGTGGTCTAAATACGAATAATCATATCGCTGATACCAAATCATCTCTGAATATGAAACATCAGTCATATTGCTGATACTAAATTGTCTCTAAATATGAAACATCAGTCATATCGCTAAGACAAAACCATCTTTGAAATGGAACATCACCGGGGTCTTATAGACCTCACTACTCACTAATAGAATGCCAAAGACTATCTAGTGTATGATTAAACCACCCGGTCCTTAAATGGAGCACCCACACTTTGGTACCAACGAGATCAGGGAATTTCACTAAGAGACATCATTGGCATCCAATGTGACAATCACGTATTTTCGGTGTTCAACAAACAACGATGGAGCTGTGGTTACAATGTAGTAACCATGTTATATGCGGCACAAGCAAACGATGCGAAATGCAACCATGCATACAAACACGAGACAACATGCACGTACAAGTCTCCAAAGAGCACCCTAAAACTGTAGGGTATCAAATGCAAAGTCATCATCAACTGGTAATGAACTGCACGACAATCGCGGCATCTATGGCTGGTTAATACAAGAAAATCAGATGAGCCAAGCATTCATGATACATGAGTCAAGTATATAGCATGAGTGCCGACAAGTGGTTAATATACCACGAAGGCAATGAAGCAATCTAGTCCAACCAATTTGAGATATGGTTAAGATGAGGGGACATATATGAATGGTCGAGTCATAATGCAGGATGTCGCTAGCCAGGGAATCTCGCACCAAGGGCTACAATGTATGCTAAGTTATTCCTAGCATAGAGTGTAAGCCAGGGTGATCGACTCATGTCCTCGAATAGTCTCATACCTATTGGAGAGGTTCGTGATGGAGGGCATGTGAATTACATTTTTGTGACTACATCTTAAATGCTTTATGAATGCATTTATGCCCTAGTGATCCCCAACTATCAATGTTGAATCCGGATGCACACTCATTACACATGCAGGATAGTTCTCAAAGCTTACATAAATCGCATAAGACTATTTCAAACAACACTACGTGCGGCAACAGACATACTAAAAACAATATAAAAAGGTAATTCACTTATAACACAAGCAGACATAAGGAGGTGAAACCATAAATGGACGATCTTCAACAACATAGAGGGTCTAAACAATGTGAATCAAGCCTCAATATCAAGATGATCCAAAAGGAAAGGGAATAGTTGAATACATTATTGATACATCAAAGGTAAACCTTACTTGGGTGACAAGAGTAAAATACACAAAATCATATTAGGACCCATGGTCCAGCAATACAGTTGAGGTACACACAATGAATGGTCCATAAAAGGAATGCTATAGGATGGGTTGCAAGATAGACGGGTCATGATAGAGAGTCATCAATGATAGTGTAATATGGGGATAAATGGTCAATACGATGAGGTCCAAAAAGGGACGACAGGTGTAACTTCATACTGCAAGATAGGCTCCATATAATGGATGACATGAATGACCTACTAATGTCAAGGATGGACCCCACACTCGTCCTAAAAGGTAAATGGACGGTGTGGATGGGATATACATGATATGGTGGTCCAAATAGCCAGGTACAAGGCTAGGACACACCTTACTAGGTGAGTCATGAAGGTATACAACAAGGTGAGTTAATAAGGCGAGTAAACAAGGTGAGCCGACGGGGTGAGTTAACAAGGCAAGTTAATAGGCTGAGTTAACAAGGTAGATTAACAATATGAGTTGTCAAGGTGAATCGTCAAGGCAAATTTACCTATAACAAGTGGGTTTCCTTAACCCTTATTCATGTAATAAATTGAGTTTTCCTATGATAGGTCCAACACCTACACAAGGTGGGCCTCAAGACTCAGGCTAATATATAATTGTAATTTCCTAAGCATCCATGTCTATGTGACCTTTCTATAGGGCTTACATAACAAATCGTCAAGGCGAGTCCACGGAATGTACAATATGAATATACAAACATGCACTAAGGTGGTCTCAAGGCCATGATTGGTGATTTTAGATTAAGCCTAATATCAAAGCAATTTTGATGGAAGATCAGACATACACATCACACCAAATCGCCCATCAGATGTTCTGGACAGGTAGTGAACTATTTGGATGTGGCCCTACACAATTTTCTAATTAAAATAGATTTTAATTCAGGATTGATTTGGGGCTAAGTTTGGGTCCAATTCGTCATCGTAAGGGGCTCACTTATGGAGAAATAAAATAGCCGTCTGGTAGCCCTATGCATGAGCTTCAAAACACACAAGGCGGCCCTCCTTGGTTGCATGCATTCAGATTTTAGTAGTAGCCCAAATATGGGTACTTGAAAGAGGTGCGCAGGTAATAATGCAGAAATGGTTTTTTTTCCAACTTTGGGCACATCCCACCATCAAATGAGGTCACCTTTTGACGTTCTGTCAAGTGCACCTGATAGACATATATATGATCTTCAAATCCCATAAGGTGGGGGCACACTGGATGCGCACGTATAATTTTTATCACATGTCCGGATAATGGTACCAGAAATTTCCACACAATTGTGCCTAACCTCATTTTGGGATTCGACTCCCAATCACGTGGGGTCTGCCTTGGCCTAAATAAAAGGTCATTCTTATAGCCACCTATTCAGAGAAAATTTTTCAAGTGGTGCCCCCACATAGCTATTAGTGCACAAATCAGTGCCTCATTTTGTCAATTCCGTAATTATGTAAGTCAGTCGATTCTTGTAAGCCCCGACGAAGATTGAAGACTCAAGACTTAAAGACCAAAGCAGCTTTCCGCACTCAAGTTCAAGCCAAATCAAGCTCGGAAGGTAAGTTGCATATAGACAGCCTATAGGATCCCAAAACACCCGTATTTATGGCATTTTAAACATACTATCCTCGGCCATTTAATCCACGATTTTAAGGTCAAGAAGATCAGTCTTGGACCTCTATTAAGTAGGTGCCCAACTATGAAAAACAATACGAAAATCTCCTTAGTAGGGCACATATATTTCAGCTAAAAAACAGCTTGAGTTTTGAGCTAGATAAGGCTGCCGACCGGCCGGTCACTGGTCCTTGACTAGCAGTTGAAAGAGAAACATCATGCAGCCGACCGGTCCAAAGACCAGTCGGACAGTAGGTCGGATGAGCCATCCGATCGGCCGGCTGATCGGCCGGACATGGCAAATATGGTCCAGAGTTAAATAGTCCAAAATCAATGATTGGGCAGGTCTGTCGATCGGCCGAACAGTAGGTCGGCTGACCCGTCCGACCGGTCGGACAGCAGGTCGGATAAGCTAAAAATGAGTCCAGCGAGTTTGTGGTTTCTAAACCACTTACCCGACCCATCTAAGAACAGGTCGGTTGACAGGTCGGAGCTCAAATCCGACCGACCGGAGGGGGTCCCAGGCAGGTCGGAATATGACCGTTTTATGTCCGTTTTAGCTCGTTTTTGGGCCTCTATAAAAGCATATCTTGAGGTATTTTATGGAGATCTTGCACACCCATTTAGATCATTAAGATAGGCTATTAAGACTTTCATCTAATCTCTTTTGCTCATCCTTGTCCTGAGTTCATCCTTCAAACCTAACCATTAATGGTACTACATTGAGTATTCAAAGCTCGATTTGAACAATGAACTCAAGCCTAGCATTCATGGCTGTCCCTATCATTGAATCTTCATCTTAAAATCATTTATAGCCATTGAATGATCCGATTAATGGTTCCTTCATTAACTATTGCATTGTAATAGGCAAATGGAACATCAATACCTTCTCCCACCTACCTGGCACTAGTCTAAGAACATCATATGCATTGGTAGTTGATCGTGGGAGCTTGGAGAGGAGCTAAAGCATTCGTGGAAGTTGAAGCTACTCATCAACGGCGCTGAATCGGGGCTCATCTCTTATAAGTGTTTAAGCTTATAGAGTCCATTGTTTGATTCCCCCTTCTTGTTGAGATTGGGATCTAGAGATTGTGACCCAATCTCGGAGTTTTCCTTGAGTAGGCCTCCGACACGGGAGAATACGTGCGTGTCCTTGTGTAGGAGTTAAGAAGTCCTTGTGTAGGCATTAATCTTGTGTAGGTTGTAAAGGTTGAGAGGTGAACCTCATTTAAAACCTCTGATGGTGAATTCTGGTGTACTCAAAAGAGTTGGGTACTTGAACCGGGAGTGGAGTAGACTTATCATCGAACCACTATACATCGTGTGTAATGTGGTGAATGCATTTTGTCTATTATTGTTCTTTGTTTATCAATCTTACAAGTGCTTAACTGTATGCCCATCTTGTGTTTGACAAAGTGCTTATATGCCATCTTTGAATGATTAATACAAGCATGCATATGAACTGTTTGACTAAATGCTTCTCTTAGAATAGTTGTCAATCGAGTTAGATATTAGGTGATCAATTGCTATCATTTACATGCACTTAATCGTTAAATTATAATAAATGCAATTGAGCTTTTGAATTTGCAAGAAAAATTAAAAAGTCCTATTCACCTCCCCTCTAGGACATAAGCATACCTTCAAGCTTATCTCACTAGCGGTAAAACCGCATTTTCAGTTGGTATCAGAGCGGGTTCCTCTATAAGGGCTTAACCACCTAGAGGTTGATCGTAGAGTGAGCTCGAATGCGCATATTTTTAGAATCCATCGATTCGGATGTATGGGATATGGTTGAATTTGGTTATAAACTCCCAATGGATACCATAAGAAAGAAAGGTGAACCGGATGTGCTTAGACCAAGAGAGAAGGCCATGTGGACTGATTTTGATAAAGCTCAACGTGTTTTTAATGCTAAAGGCTTTAATGCCATTTTCTGTTCAGTCACTAGAAATGAATTTGCTCTTATCCAAAACTATCAAACTAGTAAGGAAGCATGGGACTTTCTAGAAGTAACTCATGAAGGAGCAAGCATAGTCAAAAGATCTAAACTCCAACTCCTTACAACACAATTTGAGAATATCAAAATGGCGGAGGATGAAACCTTCATGCAATTTTTCACACGTCTAAATAGCATCACCAATGACATGTGTGGACTAGGAGAGAAGGTTTCGAATAGCAAAATTTGTAGGAAAATCTTAAGATCTCTACCAGAACACTTCTCATCTAAAGTTGTTGCTCTAAAAGAGTGTAGGAACCTAGACACTATGAAGGTTGAAGAACTTCTAGGATCCCTTCAAACTCATGAGCTTCATTTTAAACCTCCCACAAAATTCCAATATTCAGTCTTGAAAACCTCTCACAAAGCACACACTTCTAAGGAAAATGATGATGAGGAAATAGACATAGAAGAAATGGCTCTTATGGCTAAGAAATTTCAGAATTCTTCAAAAACAAGAGCCACCACAAGGAAGGAATGCATTTTGATCATAAGAACCATACAGGTAAATCCTTCATAAGATCAAAAGAGTTAAAATGCTATAATTGTGGGAAGTATGATCACATTGCTCCCAATTGCTCAGAAAATGATGAAAAGAAACATAAAGGGAAAAAGGCCATGGTTGTCACTTGGGATGACACTAGCTTGGAATCCGATTCCTATGATTCCTATAGTGATGGTGGATAAAGATCGGTAAAAGCTCTTATGATCTCCACCACCACAATTCTCCCTGAAAATGAGAAAGAGGGAGACAATGTTAACCATACCTCCTCAAGTGATGATGAGAGTGAGGATGATGAACTTCAAGAAGTATATAACCAACTGTATATTGAAAATATGAACACCATAAAAAAGTTGGGACAAATGAAGGCTGAAAATGATAAACTGACCAAAAGTCTTGATGGTCTGAAAATTGAGAATCAAAAGTTAGGTCACGATCTAAAAGAGCTGAAAAAGAAAAATTCATGAATGGTGAGACCCTTGATAAATATGTGAGCCTTGAAAAAGAACTCAAAGAGGTAAAAGCTGAAATTGATCGTCTTAAATGTCAAGTTGTTGACTCTAGAAGACGTTTCGCCCACGGAGAAGAAAATCTTGAAAAACTCTCGGGCATAGGGAGATCACCTATGGACAGAAGAGAAATTGGTTTTAACAGTCATATTTCTAAGACTGCTTCTGTCCCTCTTATGGTAAGAAAGAACTATGGTGCATCGGGAAGTAAAACCAAAGCTTCTCCGGTTTGTCATGTTTGTGGTGATGTGGGTCACCTAAAATTTGAATGTTTGGCCTTTAGACGCCCACAACTCTCTCCCTCCCAGAGCAAGATAGGTAAATTTATTCTAAAAGGAAGAGAAGCGCACCATACTTGGAGTCACCCTAAGAATCAAAAGAATATGGGGAGAAATTTTCCGACTCCACCAAGGAACGATGCTCGAATGGAAGCTTTGTTCAAACAAGTGGCCCTAATCAATGATAAGACAAACAAAATGATTAATGAAATGAGGATGGGCTATGAGCAATCATATAAAAAGAACAGCTCTCTTGGAAAGAGGAGAACTCTTAATAGATCCTCACATGACCCCGGCACAATGAAAGTTGTTGCCAAATGGGTCGTGAAGGAGAAGTGATCTTCAGTCTTATGCCAGCCCCATGAATTTGATCAATCTGTAACATCATGGAAATTCATTGGTGGCTGCACATTGAGGATTGGCTAACAAATTATCTATTTTGCAGGTTGTTAGCCTTTAGATAAATGTGGTTTGACATTTTGTAGTAAATTCTGAGGTTCTTAGCCTCATCATTTCTGAGCACATTACAAAAATCTGGATACAAGATCCTTCATCTCAGTTTGTTTTAAAACTTAATCATCTTAGGCATCAAAATCTCATAAAATCATATGGTTGCCTTAAAAATTTTTGATGTGTAATGCTCATAAACATTTGGCCAACTCAAAATTGCTTGATTAGGTCGTAAACACAACATATTTGAGAACATGAAAGCGACCCATCCTTGCGGATCTGAAAATATGCTCAAGATGAGCATTTTTGTTGAGGACCGGCCGACCGGTGACCACTGTCCGATCAGCCGGCAGCTGTACAGCAGGTGCCTTAGAGAAAACTTTTATAAAGGGGAAGTTAAAAATAGTTGTGGTCTGACCGGCCGGTGCCCACGTCCAACCGGCCGGCGTTCATCCAGCATGTGCTGCTCGACCCTTTTTTAAAACGGTCAGACCACTTCATTTCTGTTATCATTCATTTCTTATCTCTCCCTCTTCTCTCGAAAGGTCTCTCCAGCCCTCCTCAAGGTATCCTAGGTCTCCTTTCAAGGATTGAAGCTCCCAAGGGTGTGCATTCTTCTTCCATATCCGGTTTTCCTTGTCATCTTCTCTGGTAAGGGTTTCTACTTGAGTATACATTGTTGCATCCTTTTCTTTTGAAACCTAGGGAAGGTTTGAGTGAATCATTGGCTACTATCATGTCTTCTCATGGTGGGAGAGATGAGCCCCCTCCTCGGCGTGAACGCCGCTCCAAGAAACATCATGATGAGGGGCCCTACCAACTCAAATCCAAGAAAACCGCTTCCAAGGGAAAAGGAGCAGTTTCAACCTCCAAATCCCCCTCCAAATCCCAAGGTCCTGACACATCTCATCTTGCCAATTGGGCTAAATTCGCTAACCAAGATGTGATTTGTGAGAGATCAGCCTCTCTTGTGGACTTAGAACCCTACAATGTTGTAGGCTTATTGAGAGCAATAGATTAGGAGCTGGTGTTGCATATGGAAGGACCTGTGCAAAGAAATATTGTCCATAAATTTTATGCCTGCTGTCAAGACATCATTGAAGATCCCGTGTCCTTCACTGTCCATGACAACAACACGTATGGACTTTCGGTCTCGAATCCATAGCTCAGGCTCTTCATGTTCCCATTCTTCGTCCATGTGATCTTCCTGATATTGCCGAGGAGGCTCCACCAATGCTTGATATGATTAGTGCTCTTTGTGATGGGGAGATCCCTAGGGAGGTTAGCGGTTGTGCTCTTCGATCTTCTTATATGTCGTGGGACTATCGGATTCTCCACAACTTATTCTTCAAGAACGTCTATGCCCGTAAGAGCAACAAAGTTGACTTAACTGAGACCATGGTGACCATTCTGTATCGAGTCAATCAGGGTGAGAAGATGTGTCTCCCCTCTATGATCATGAGCACCATTCATTCCGTCATTTTGGGGACTGATGGTCAGTCAGCAGGCCTTCCATTTGGGTGCCTTATAAGGAAATTTGCCAGCTCTATAGGTCTTGTAGATCAAACCGAAAAACCTATCAGACCTATCCTCCTCAACAAATCCATTATCGCAAGAATGGAGATCACTCAAGCAGAGCTTCAACAAAGAAGGGATCAGCAGCAGGAGTTCCACAGCATACTGACTATGAGTCTGAGCCTGCTCTACGATCATCTAAGGATCGTCATCAGCATCCAAGGCGTTTTAGCACTCCAGTTCGCGCATTTTCACGTCGCAGCACATCTTCGCCCTCTGATCATCCATCCTCATCTGCAGTTCCACCTACATGGCTCTCTGAGATACGTCAACATCAGGAGCGTCTATTTCAGAGACTTGATCGGATTGAGCAGAGGATGGATCAGACCGAGTCTCAGCTATTTCAGGGACAGGCCACTCTCCTCATGCAGCACGAGGCTATTATGGCTCGCCTTGCCCAGATTGACAGGCTTTTGGATGCTTAGGAGCGAGCTGCTCGTGGCGATACACCGCCACCAGATCTGGGCGATGGGTCTAATTTTTAGCATCGTTATATGTTGCATCATGTGTATTGGTCAGGAGTATCTTTTTGGGTGACCAAGACACGTGTTGCTCGTCATGTTTTGTATTTATACATTTTAGATGACTGTTAGACCATTTGATGTCTGAGCTTTACAGTTATATCTCTTTATAACATCTCATGTTTGGATTTCTTTCTCTTGAGCTATATTGATATATCTTTTTAAGATAGTGATCTTTTATTCGATATATATATATATATATATATATATATATATATATATATATATATTTGCTTTTAGGATTCGCTTTGAGTCTTGCGCCTTATTGACTATTCATTAAGTGAGACTAGCCGATTGGGCTATCCGATTGGGCTATATACACCATTGACTCTGTTAGTGCACTCTTCCGTGGCATACTAGTGCACCTTGTTTGTCAATCACTTACAGCAGTGAGTCTAGAGTCGGTTGAGCCCAAAGAAGACGAAGACCGAAGACTCAAGACGTCCAGCCGCATCTAGGATGAAGATTCAGTTATATGAGATGCCTTGGTGCCTTAACCTCGACCAAATCCCATCCCCTGTGTATCCTTGATGACCTTGACCATATTGGAGTACATTTAGTCATCATAGATAGGCCCTAAGTGTCCCATTTGATCAACCAAACCTTGGCCTTAATCGACATGCTGAAGGAAGTTCGATTCAGCGTATTGCATAGGGGGAACCAGGCTGGTCCGACCGGTCATGACCGGTCGGCCAGCAGCCTTGCTGCTTTATGCAATGGCCAGCCGACCGGTCATGACCGGTCGGCCCCTTTTACACATCTATATGGCCAGCAGGTGTGGCCGACCGGTCATGACCGGTCGACCTGGAGGACTCATGTGTCCAGCAAGGTACGCCGACCGGTCATGACCGGTCGGCCTTATGAGTTTTGGGCTATCCAGTGAGGGGGTCCGACCGGTCATGACCGGTCGGCCCATATTCTTGGCCTATACTCTTGATGTTCTCCAGCAGGGGGGTCCGACCGGTCATGACCGGTCGGGACAGGTCGGCATAGAGCCGTTTTATGACCGTTGGAGCCTCTTTTCTATAAATATGGAGCTCCATTCTTGGGTCATAGAGAGAAGTTTTTGAGAGCCCATTCCACACTTATCTTGTACATCATTTGGGGCCTCAAAGAGGAGGTTTTCAAGTCATATCCCTTGTGTTTCAAACACAAGTATGGGCATTCAAATGCTATCAAGAGATGACTTGATTCCTCTCTCAAATCTAGAGGTGTGACACTATTCCACATAGGTATATCCTTTGTCCAAGACCTCTAGAAGACTCTCTAGGTGAATCTCCTAGTTGGAACAACCTACACATCCCATGTATGAGATTCACCCATCCTCCTAGCACCTTGGGCATTTCAAGGCATCGCATGCAAGGTGTTTGATCGAATGTGGCTGAGGCATTGGCGACGCAACGGCGGCACGATCGAGGGAGCAAAGGGAAGCTGATTGAAGCACGGGAGAGCGGAGATCAAGCAACCCAATCCGGCGCTAAACAAGGGGCTCATCCGACAAGTAGGTTGTCTTATTTGAGAGTCCATTTTAGAGTTTGTTTTCGAACTCGACCTAGGGACGTTAGTCGTTCCTTGGCCCGTCAGCCGGGCCTAAACTAAGTCTCCAAGGGGGAGCCTCCGACACGGGAGTAAACGTGCGATAAGGTTGAGAGTTAGCCTATGTCTAAAACTCCGGATACGGTTGAGAGGTGAACCGATAAAACCTCCGTGTAAAGGTTGAGAGGTGAACCTCATTTAAAACCTCCGATAGTGAATGCCGGTGTGCTCAAAGGGGTTGAGTACTTGAACCGAGAGTGGAGTAGACAAGCAGTCGAACCACTATACATCCTTGTGTTTGTGACTGTTCTTGAGCACATTCTATCTTTGCATTGTTTGTTTAATTGCTTAATTATGAATGATTGATAGGAATGCATGCTAGGCATTTTATAGGCATCCCCACACAAGATGTACCTTCACTACTTGTGTAGACTTGAGCTCATTGATCCACTCTCATAAGTCTACACAAGATGCATAGGTTAGGAGCTTGATTAGTTGTATAATTTACTTCCTATGCATGCTTAGACTAGGTTTGTTTATTGCTTATCCTCTTGCTAGTCTTTTGATTGGACCCACCAAGGCTTGGAAGCCGAGGTGTTCTTGCTTACAAAGCTTATTTTATTGAATTGCTGAAGTAGGCGAAAAGAATTTGAAAAAGGTCCATATCACCCCTTCTAGGTCCTTAGACATATCTCCAAGTGTCTCTACAAGCGGTAAAACCGCAATTTCAGACTCATGTTATAAGTCCATACCGGTTGGACTATCATCTGTGTCCATCACCAAAAATCATGTAAGCATGCACTTTTAAATGAAATCTACTTTTTTTTGGAGGATGGATGACTTGGGCAACTTGCCCAATTCTAGTCTATTAGTACTATATTGATGAGTCTATTGCATTTTCTTGGTATATTGATAGAGGGAGGTTGGATGGTTTGGGCATTAAGCCCTTTTTACTCATTGTTCTCTCTAATATAGCTCATTATGTTTCATTGATCTTGATATGCATACCATGAGGGGTGGTTGGTTGATTGGGCGAAATGCCCTTTGTGCTTATATTATTTCAATGTATATCACAATGTTTTTATGTCGTTTCTTTTCTCCCATGTTGTTCATGAACTATCTCTTCCCATACATTATATGATTGACATATCTTCTGCGCTTTATTGTTAATTGTTCATGGTTTAGCATCACTGCTCTTATAGGCATATTCTTTTGCGGGCTAACCTTTGTCAATCACTAACAAAAAAGGGGAGAACTATATCCCACCAAGAAGCCGATTTATATAGTTTTGCAGGCTTTCTTAGGTGCAGGTGTTGAGGGGGAGAAATCAAAGACATTTCAAGTCTATTCATGTCGCCTCATGTCGCCTTGTAAAGTTTAAATTGTAAATTATGTTCAGACATGTAATTGGGAGTAAAAGTATTTCTTGATTTTGGGATATTCATGATATGAAGATCACGAACGGTCTTAGGTTGTGTTTTGTCACTTAATTGACAAAGGGGGAGATTGTTAGTGCACAAATCAATGCATCGCTTTGTCAATTCTGTGATTATGTAAGTCAGTCGATTCTTGTGAGCCCCAACGAAGATTGAAGACTAAAGACTTGAAGACCAACGCAGCTTTCCATACTCAAGTTCAAGCCAAATCAAGCTCGGAAGGTAAGTTGCATATAGACAGCCTATAGGATCCCAAAACACCCGTATTTATGGCTTTCTAAACATACTATCCTTAGTCATTTAATCCACGGTTTTAAGGTCAAGATGATCAGTCTTGGACCTTCATTAAGTAGGTGCCCAACTATGAAAAACAATAGGAAAATCTCCTTAGTAGGGCACATATATTTCAGCTGAAAAACAGCTTAAGTTTTGGGCTAGATAAGGCTGCCGACCGGCCGGTCACTGGTCCTTGACCAACAGTTGAAAGAGAAACATCATGCAGCCGACCGGTCCAAAGACCAGTCGGATAGTAAGTCGGATGGGCCATCCGACCGGCTGGACATGGAAAATATGGTCCAGAGTTAAATAGTCTAAAATCTATGATTGGGCAGGTCTGCCGATCGGTCGGACAGCAAGTCGGCCGCCCCATCCGACAGGCCGGACAGTAGGTCGGATAAGCTAAAAATGAGTCCAGCGAGTTTGTGGTTTCTGGACCACTTACCTGACCCATCTGAGAACAGGTCGGTTGATAGGTCGGAGGTCAAATTCGACCAGCCGGAGGGGGTCCCAGGCAGGTCAGAATATGACCGTTTTATATCCGTTTGAGCTCATTTTTTGGCCTCTATAAAAGCATATCTTGAGGTCTTTTATAGATATCTTGCACACCCATTTAGAGCATTAAGAGAGGCTATTAAGACTTTCATCTAATCTCTTTTGCTCATCCTTGTCTTAAGTTCATCCTTCAAACTTAGCCATTAATGGCACTACATTGAGTATTCAAAGCTCGGTTTGAACAATGAACTCAAGCATAGTATTCATGGCTGTCCCTATCATTGAATCTTCATCTTGAAGTCATTTATAATCAGTGAATGATCCGATTGATGGTTCTTTCATTAACCATTGCATTGTAATAGGCAAATGGAACATCAATACCTTCTCCCACCTACCCGGCCTACCCGGCACTAGTCTAAGAACATCATATGCATTGGTAGCTGATTGTGGGAGCTTGGAGAGGAGCTAAAGCATTCATGGAAGCTGAAGCTACTCATTAACGGCGCTGAATCGGGGCTCATCTCTTGTAAGTGTTTAAGCTTATAGAGTCCATTGTTTGATTCCCCCTTCTTGTTGAGATTGGGTTTAGAGATTGTGATCCAATCTCGGAGTTGTCCTTGAGTAGGACGTGTAAGTCCTTGAGTAGGCCTCTGACACGGGAGAATACATGCGTGTCCTTGTGTAGGAGTTGAGAAGTCCTTGTGTAGGCATTGTTCGCTCGCCTCAAGTGCAAGGCTGCGATGTAGTAATAAAACTCGGTAAGACCGAGGTCGATCCACAGGGAAATAGTAACAGCTCCACAAATCACTCCAGCAACTTAGTGTTTAAAAGAAATCAGATTTAATTGAGTGTTTACTTAAAACAGGAACTTAATGAAAAATCAGAGATATAAAGTACTAAGGCTTTCAAGGATCCACTTGTAGCAATCCTATGTCAATTCAGTCAATCCAAGTAGAAAACACAACTAGATTTGAAGTCCTATCTCTCATCTAGTTGGAGAATAAAGCATTCACACACATTCCATCACATTCAACTTGAACTTCCAAGTTCTAGTTCCATTCAATCAATACAAACTCGAAACCATAGCCTGCGGAGTAACAGCCATGCCTCTGGACTATGGCCTGCTCAAGGATTACTATAATCCGAATTTAAATAAACAAACATGATAATCTCAGAGAATTAAAAGGAATTCATGTCCGGAGCACATAAACTCAGATAAGACATCTCAAACTACCACTTTTTGGAATTAAATCATGTAAAAATCCAAACTTGAATGTAAATTACTTGAATTAAACTGAAACCAACATAGAATTAGCTACAAGCTTCACCTCTCAGCCTTAGCTGAGAGGTTTTAGCCGAGCATAGTCATGCTACAACTAAAAACTCTGAAATAAAGCATAAAAATAGAAAAACCCGAATATGAGAGTTGCAGTCGCTCCACAATCGCCTTCACTCTCCAAAGCCACGTTCCCTAGCTTCTCTGATCCCCTAGGGAGAGCCCCTAGGTGTCCTTTTATAGCAAGCAACCTCCCTTGCGTCAGATTTTGCGAAAGGTTACGCATTGCGCAGCAATTTTCGGAGTCCTGAATTAGAAAGGAATCCTCTTACGCAGAGCCGACCGGTCGTGACCGGTCAGACTGATTTTCTAAGCATTCTAGGGAGTACAGCCGACCGGTCATGACCGGTCGGACTGGCTGTCCATTGTTCCAGCAACTGTGGCCGACCGGTCATGACCGGTCGGACCAAGTTGTTCATCATCCAGCGTATACAGCCGACCGGTCGTGACCGGTCGGACTGTGCTTTCCAGCTTCCAGTGTATATGGCTGACCGGTCAAGACCGGTCGGCCTGTTCTCCCTTTTGATCAGCAACTGTGGCTGACCGGTCAAGACCGGTCAGCCCTCCTCACATTGTTTTCTTTCCTTCTTTTCTTCTCTTCTTTTTCTTCTTTCTTCGGTTTTCTTTCGTCCTTCATTCTTTGGTCCATCTTAGGACTTCATACAGTAGCTTCAAATGCATTCTTTTGTCTCGTAATTGAATGAAGTCCGCTCTCATCCCTATAATCACAAAACATATGTTAGGTGGGCCTTTAAACCATGAAAATCATGCAAACCATGTAGTGTAATGGGCAATGTAATGTATAAATCGGAGGTTCAACAGGCATTCATCTTGTGTTCGTTGTAAAGGTTGAGAGGTGAACCGCATTTAAAACCTCTGATAGTGAATGCCGGTGTACTCAAAAGACTTGGGTACTTGAACCGGGAGTGGAGTAGACTTATCGTCGAACCACTATACATCGTGTGCAATGTGGTGAATGTATTTTGTCTATTATTGTTCTTTGTTGATCAATCTTATAAGTGCTTAACTGTATGCCCATCTTGTGTTCGTCAAAATGCTCATATACCATCTTTGAATGATTAATACAAGCATGCATATGAACTGTTTGACTAAATGCTTCTCTTAGAATAGTTGTCAATCAAGTTAGACATTGGGTGATCAATTGTTATCATTTACATGCACTTAATCGTTAAATTATCATAAATGCAATTGAACTTTTGGATTTGCAAGAAAAATTAAAAAGTCCTATTCACCCCCCCTCTAGGACATAAGCATATCTTCAAGCTTATCTCACTAGCGGTAAAACTGCAATTTCAATAGCTCCTACATGGGGCCCACCACAATCACCCAAAGATGGCCCAAAGCACCAAAATTCAAACATTACTAGAATGAAAAACTGAACTTAGCACTCATAATAGACAACAAGGAATATCATACATCCATCAAGGTGGGACCCCAAGATGGGCCCTGCTAACCTTTAGTTGGATTGGAAAATAAACACCAGTGGCCCCAAAGGGATTTTCAATGGTGACATCAATGACCACTGGTTCTTGCGGCGTGGTCCACTTGAGATTTGGATTTGCCTCATAATTGGGCCCACGACCTAAAATGACATGGAAAAACAGATGGGCACCGTGGATAAGACAGATACATCATCGTGGGACCCACAGGGTGGGTCACCTGTAGTGTGGAACACCCCTGCCGCACGTTGTATGCTGTGTGGAACCCCAGGGTCACAAGACTGTTGGATAAGTGTAGACACCCCACCTTCGGCTACACTGTTGGTAGAGATAGCTGGATGAATGGAGGACCATACCCCCAAATCCCAAGTCCAAACTCAGCCAAACTCACCCTTGTAAGCCCCAATCCATAGCCCAACTCAAGCCTGAACCCAGTCAACCCAGTCCTAAACATCAGCCTGAAAAACCCCCATAAGAAAAGCCAGTCAAAAAATCCTAAAAAAGTCAAACTCACTGAGTCAACCCACTGAGTCAACCTGCTGAGTCAACCCACTGAGTCAACTCGTCGAGTCAAAACACCGAGTCAACCCGTCGAGTCAACCTGCTAAGTCAAATCACCGAGTCGACCCGCTGAGTCAACTCACTGAGTCAACCCACCGAGCCAAACAACAGCCCCGAGGGAGCGACCGTACCTCGCTGGAAATCGAGGAACGGCCGTACGGGCGGCCCACAGCGGGTCGCCCAAAACTATTTACGAGCTCTGCCACTGCCCGCTGCTATAAATACCCCCCTCCCCTTCTCATTTCAACACAGCAATCCGGCCAGAGAGAGCCCGTCCGTTCGAGTTCCCTTGTCCACCCTTTAGCCCATTTTTCCACCAAGGAGAGCCCGAGTGAGGAGAGCCTAGCCCTAGTTCAGCCCAGCCTGACCACTGCTCCATGTCTCCCAAGCCATCCAAGTCTTGCTCCAGCCACTCGATGCCCACCCTTGCGACACCTCCGTCCATCCAGCTACTCTTTTTCCAGGATCATCTCATTTACATCTAGCATAAGTGCAACATTTACTCCTCTTCCAACCCCCCTGCTTCACTATAAAGCACCTTGATTATTCAAGCACACTGCATATGTCTTAAATTAAGCACCTGTCAGTTCGAGCGTATGCTCTGGGCTTGCCCGTTGTTGGAACCTGCCCATCAAAAACTCTTACTGTTCAGACCTGCATTCATGCTTCACTATAAAGCACCTTAATTATTCGAGCACACTGCATACGTCTTATATTAAGCACCTGTCAGTTCGAGCGTATGCTCTGGGCTTGCCCGTTGTTGGAACCTGCCCATCAGAAACTCTTACTGTTCAGACCCGCATTCATGCATCATGTCATCTATGAGAATGTACGAGGATTAAAACAGACTTTCAAGTATTAGTTCGATTCTGTGAAGTAAAGACCGTTCTTCGGTACGGGCAGTGTGTGGGGTGCTTAACCTCTTCCCACCCTGTAACCGTGATCCCTTACCTTAAATCTCTGGCCGCAGATTAAAAGGAGTCATTTTAGAGGAAGGAATCTTCGGATCCCCTTCTCTAATGTTTCTACGGGGTCTAGCCGACTGTAGATTCGAAGTAACTGGCTAGTGGCGACTCTGGTCATATATAAACTCATTTAAACACATCCAGCTTAAACACGACTACCAAACAAAGCCCTCGAGAACGAGGCAAGCCAGTGGCACAAACGGCGATTCGTACTCACGCATCCTCTCCTTCTTTTCCCGAAAGGAAAGGGACGAGAACATCATGTGAGAGCGCGGAAACGGCGAGGGTCTACAGAATGGTGACTCTGCTGGGGATGAGCTAGTCCCACTAGTCATGATCCGACTTGAAAAACAGAATCCTTCTCGTACTTGAAAGTCACTAATGCTCATACAATCTCATCTACATAGCATTCTACCCAAAACAAACAAAAAAAAATAGAAAATCCCAAAACCCAAAAAAGAGTAAAGTATAGTCCTCACCATTGCGCCTCCTCGGGCTCAACGTGTTCGGAATCAACTTCCCTTCCGCAGCATAATCCGCACTCGAGCTCAGCAAGCCATGTCCGACCACGAAGAAGAAACGCATCTCTTCCCTGCTCTTGAGATGACCGAAGCGCAACCTCCAGCGCAACAGCCTATTGATAATACGCCAATCATACAAGAATTGGCACAAGAAATGAGAGCAATGCAAGAAATGCTCTTGCAATTCATGCAAGTACAAGCCACCGCAGCAGCCAACAATCAGGTTGGCCCAGTTCAGCAGTCTCAGTAACCATGCCGGATCCCTCCGGCCTCCAGTTCAAATCAAGCACAACCATCGGAGTCTGCCCAAGACTACCGACAGCAGCCGTCTCAGCCCTTCGTTACGGGGCATCCTCCTCAATACCTTCCTGCGACGACAGAGCCATCTCAGAGCACTCCCGTCGCAGGGACTTCCAGTCAGCTTCTAATCAATCTTGCAAACAACAGTCTCAGTAGATTTCAGCATGTCCCCACCAATGGGACCCCTTTTCAATTTCAGCACATCCCCGCCGATGTGTTTTCAATTCAATTTCCAGCAATAGGGACAGCACTGGCGAATGCCCACAATGGGGATCAGTGTCAAGCCCACATCAATCAGCGAACAGTGGCGAATACCCAACAAGGGGGTTACTTCCCAGCATCTCAGCCTCCTGCAAACAGGAGCACTTTTCAATTCCAGCACATCCCCGCCGATGGGATTCCAGTTAATTTCCAGCAATCTTCAATTCAGCAAACTCCAGTTAATTTCCAGCAATCTTCAATTCAGCAAACTCCAGTTAATTTCGAGCAAGTCCCAGTTCAACCTTCAGTACAGTCTCTAATTCAATTACAATCCTCTTAAGCACAAGTTCATCCGAATCCAGTTCAGTCATCAAATCAATTTCAGCAACCCGCGGTTGCTTCTCAGCAAGCACATAGGGTCGAAGACATCGACCACTATGCCGAAGAAGAACGTGCCTTACTCCAAGAGGCACCAGTCGCTCGAACGGATCACTCAGGACTGGACGAGTTGCGGGAGCAGTTCCAGATCTTGCAAAATCAGCTTCAGTGACAGCAAGGATTCGACTTACCTTCGACCAAGTTCAGAGACTTGTGTCCTTTCCCAGACGCTTAAGTACCTCAAAACTTTGAGGTACCAAAATTCAAAAGATACGATGGCAGCGGTTGTCCCACAGCACATCTCAAGGCCTTCTGTGGAGAACTGAGCGCAATCTCAGGAAATGAAGGAGCCCTCATTCGCTTGTTCCAAAAATCCCTGAAGGGCGACGCCCTAGATTGGTACACCTCATTGGACTGCCACCGCATCAAGACGTGGGAACAGCTTTCCGAGGCTTTCGTCGACAGATTTGCATACAATCTCAACATGACACCCAGAAGAGCCGACCTCGCGGCTCTCAGGCAAAGGAGTGATGAAACACTATCAACTTACGTGGGACGTTGGCGAGCTATGGCAGCCAGAATGCGGACACCTATCGACGACGAAGAACAAATCTTCATGATTGTTCATTAAACATATCCAGGCATATCCGGATATCTCATCTCGCATCCATATGCAAATTTCACACAATTAATCCGTGCTGAAGAGCAAGTCGAAGCAGGAATTCGTGCCGGGACAATCTCCCCATGGCCTCATCTAGTCGCTCCAGTCAAGAGAAACAGAGTAGAAGGAGGACCTATCGGGTATGGGAACGGAAACCGCAGCGGTTCTCCTCCTCGCCCAACAGAGGTAAACAACATCAACACCAGTGCTCGGGGTAATCAAAATGCTCCCCCACAGGGACATCAACAGCGTCAGCAGAATCAGGTTCAGTACCAACCCCAGAGGTATCAACCACGACCGAATCCTCAACCGCAGCCACAACCACCTCGTCAGCAGCAGCAGTTCAGAGCAAACGGTCAATACTCATACCAGAATAGGCAGAATTACAGGGAGCTCAAGAAGCTTACTCCACTCTGTCAGCCACTTAGTCAAGTCATGACTATGCTGGTACAAAAGCAGTTACTCACTCTGATGACACCCAGGCCTCCTCCTCATCCTCTACCTCCGAACTATCGGGAAAATGAGTATTGTGCCTACCATCAAGGACTTGGCCATACTAATGATTGATGCTTTACTTTAAAGAATGCCATACAAGATCTGATTGATGACCGGAAGATCGTCATCTTGGTCCCTGGAACTCCTGCAGCAGCTTCCACCAACATCCTTCAGAATCCTCCGCCTCAGCATCAGACGGACCCCAGTTCGTCTCGAGGCCCCACCGTCAACAGCATAGAAGAAGAAGAACGCCTCGATCGCTTCTTCTCCCCCATCCAATCCATTCATGCCTACACTTATGGGCCGACAAATCCTCCTCCAGTCTTGCAAGGGGCAAGTCCCTTTCTTCCTTCAGTCTCCGAGCCAGTAATACTCAAAAGAGCACTTCCATACGATGTGTCAGTTGTGCAAGGGCCATCTTACGACCCCTCATGTTGGGAACCAGTCATTCTGGAAAGAGCACAATCGTACATCGAGCCCACATACGAACCTGTCATCTTGCAAGGGGCAACTCCAGTTCAAGAACAATCCAATCCGCAATGGAGGGATTATACTCATCAGCAGCAAGAACCCATTGTTTTGAAGGAGCTCCTCCAGTCGAGCCAGTCATATTGCAAGGGGCAAATCCCGGAGGCGTGTCAATCACACTACGACAGCTGGGGCGAACAGAGAAACCTCCTGCCATATCAAGAGGACCAGTATTCATCCATGGGAGCCTCCTGCTCTAGGAACAATCGAGGCAAGACCACGACCTTATGTGGTCTATGAAGACAAGCCACGATATTACCCCTTCAGCACAGGCAACAATGTAGTCTTCAAGGCAAAAGCTCCATACGAGGAAGATCTGGTACCCACACCAGCACCATTGCAAGAACAGGTGGTCCTAGAAGGCAAAGGGGAGGAAAATTATAAAGAGGTCCCATGGCACTATCCAGAATGTGCGGAAGTAGGGAATATGAATCCCAATGGGCGTTGCATCCGAAGAGATAATCAGAACAGAGGAGATCCCAAAGGCGCTCACTCAGGCCTCGGCAATAAAAATGAAGCCACATACGATGTGGCCACTCATCTCAAGTCAATCCCTGCTCAAATCTCAGTATGGGAGCTACTCTGCACATCTCGCATACACCGAGAAATGTTTGCCAAAACCTTGAGCGATGCTCATGTCTCCTCCGATACGGCACCAGAGATGATAGCATTGATGATTGGACAACTCCTGGCTCCACGCGCCATCACCTTCACCGATAATGAGTTGCCACCAGAAGGACGAGATCATGGGCGATCCCTCAACATAGCCTTATGATACAAAGACCTCTGTGTCCCACTGGTCCTTATCGATAATGGCTCAAGCTTAAACGTCTACCCACTCAAGACTGCGGAACGTCTAGGAATCAGTCCTTCTTCATTCCGCCCCAGCACCATATGTGTCAGAGCATTCGACAACACCCGCCGATCAGTGGAAGGGGAAGTCGACATAGAGGTACAGACAGGTCCAGAAATCTCTACCATCACATTCCAAATCCTACATATATCAGCCTCTTTCAACATGCTGCTCGGACGGCCTTGGCTGCACAAGGTTGGAGCTGTGCCGTCGACCCTGCATCAACGAGTGAAATACATCTGTAGAAATCAAGTGATCTCTATCCATGCAGAGAAGGAGCACATCATTCCTTCCAATGCTGCTGCCACTGAACCAGACATCCCTGTCATCGATATCCAGCACTCTGAAGAAGACATCCCGTTTCATAATTTCGAATTCGAGACTGTGAACTCTATCGCCAATCTAGAACCGATAAGGGTGGACCGTGTCTTTTCATCGGCAGAACGTCTGAGTCTCAAATACCGAATGAAGAATCATTTCAAGTCTAGAAAGGTACCGCTGATATATAACCAACGCAAATGGGAACTCGGATACAGGGCAACCTTCATGAACAAAAGAAGGAAGAGATTTCGATGCTCACCCATCCAATTCGTCAAGCCAGGAGAACCTTGCAAAGATCCAGGAGGGAATCAACCAACTGCGCTACACAAAGGCCTCCCGATGAGCCTAGTTTGGGCCACATGGTCCCCCATTCGATGGGATCAGATTCTCAAACCATCTAAGCCTTCAGAAGAAGAAGGAAATGATGAAGACGAAGAAGGAAGTCAAATACAACAGCTTCAAGACCAGGTTACTCTGATACATGTTCCCAACCAGGGGCACAACCTGCCCACTTCAGCATTAATCAACCAGGGGCACAACTTGCCCACTTCAATTCCAGCCAGTCAGGGGCTCAACTTGCCCATCTCAGCATCAATCAACAAGGGGCACGACTCGCCCATCTCCGCAGAATCAACATCATCAATCATCAGCCAGGGGCAGAAGCAGCCCATCCACTGGACCATGAAAGGGAAATGGCCAGCCCTGGATTGGTCCGATGTTCAGATTCCAAACTTATGTCTAGCTGTAGAACCAAACGAGCTGCCATGCGAGGTAAGTGATCTGGGAGGGACTGAGTACGGCTCAGATCTCGAACCCGACCAGCGAGAAATCATGGTCATTGGGCCAGGCTGTGATTCTTTGCCCGAATCATCAACCCCACCTCTTCAGGGGAGGAAATGTGGGGTCCTGAATGGTCATCCGTTCCCCTAACTTTTGAATCAGCCAAAAAGCCATCTGAGGGCTCTGGCTTCCAAAAAAAAATGCCTGTTTAAGCAGCGACCGAAACTTTGGAACAAGTTGGGCTCAATCATGGTCTGCAATGCCCACTTGTTCGAAGTCCAATGAATTTTGAAAATCCAAAAAAATCAAAATTTTTCAAAAGCCAAAAACATCTAGAATTCCATTTCAGAAAAATCTCAAAAACCAAAAAAAAATTCTTTTCCTGCATTCAATAGTGTGCCAAGTTCGTCTAAAGAGGCGCATGAGTTTGAAGTCGAATCATATGATTTTGACATCGAATTAGACTTCGAGCTCATGGGTCTGGACGAAGCTCGGGATGAGGAAGATGATGATCCGGCTCTCGAACTAGAGGATCTCCTCAAAAAGTTCGAATCTAAAGCCAATGTTGTAGCCGATGATTTCGAGATAGTAAACTTGGGGACACCTGAGATCCCTAGGGAAGTACGCATTGGAAAATCGTTGCCACCTGAGACGAAACAAAAAATGATAGAGTTCCTAGCTCCAAGGTTGTCCAACTTCGCGTTCTCATATGAAGACATGGCGGGGCTCGATGAAGAGCTCGTTGTACACCATCTGCCAACCAAGGCAGATATGAAGCCAGTAAAACAGAAACTTCGAAGAATGAAGCCAGAATGGGCTCTGAAAGTCCGAGATGAAGTCATCAAGCAGTATAATGCGAGATTCTTGGTAGTCTCCAACTACCCTGAATGGCTCGCCAACATCGTACCAGTACCAAAGAAGGATGGCAAGGTTCGAATGTGCATCGACTTCCGAGATCTCAACAAAGCCAGTCCAAAAGATGACTTCCCTTTGCCACATATCGACACTCTGGTCGACAACACTGCTGGATATAAGATCTTCTCATTCATGGACGGGTTCTCAGGTTACAATCAGATCAAGATGGCCGTCGAAGATCGTGAGAAGACATCGTTCATCACTCCCTGGGGAACCTTCTGTTACAGGGTAATGCCGTTAGGTCTGAAGAACGCAGGAGCAACATATCAGCGAGCAATGACAGCATTATTCCATGACATGATAAACAAAGAGCTTGAAGTATATGTGGACGACATAATCGTCAAATCTCGCACAATTGAAGGACACTTTGAAGATCTGAAGAAGTTATTCAACATATTAGAAAAGTACAAGCTCCGCCTCAACCCTCAGAAATGTGTCTTCGGTGCAATGGGAGGTAAGCTCCTCGGCTTTATGGTGAGCGAGGATGGCATCAGGGTCGACGAGACCAAAACCAGAGCAATCATCGAGATGCCCCCTCCTAGAACAGAGAAAGAAATTCGTGGCTTCCTCGGCAGAATTCAATACATCAGTCGCTTCATCGCACTGCTCACACCTATTTATGAGCCCATTTTCAAGCTCCTTCGAAAGAACGTTCCAAAAGAATGGAATGATGATTGCCAAGTCGCCTTCGACCGTATCAAGAAATATCTCATGAATCCTCCAGTCCTAGTGCCGCCCACTCCTGGACGTCCACTATTGTTATACATCTCGGTAGCAGCAGAAGCCATCGGCTGTGTCCTCGGCCAGCACGACGAGACCGGGAAGAAGGAACAAGCAATATACTATTTGAGCTGAAAGTTCACTGACTACGAGACCAGGTATTCCCCGATCAAGAAGACCTGCCTCGCCCTAGTCTGGGCAACTCAGCGACTCCATCAATACATGATTGCATTCCCTATTCTCCTCCTCGCTCACATGGATCCGCTCAAGTACCTGTTCGAGAAACCAGCACTCACTGGAAGGATAGCTAAATGGCAGCTACTCCTGTCTGAGTTCGACATCACCTATGTCACTCAGAAGGCAATCAAGGGACGGGCCCTCGCCGATCATCTTGCGGCCCACTCCCTCCTGGATTATCAACCGCTCAAGACGTTCTTCCCTGATGAAGATCCCTTGCTTATTGAAGGGGATGAAAAGAAGAAGAAAGATGAATGGACGTTATTCTTCGACGGCGCAGCAAATTCTAAAGGGAGTGGTATTGGAGCGATCCTCTACTCTCCAGATGATGTCCCTATTCCCATCTCAAGGCGCATAGCATTCGAGTGCACCAACAACATGGCAGAGTATGAAGCATGCATCGCTGGCCTAAGGGAAGCCATGATCTTGGGCGTCAAGAAGCTACGAGTATTTGGAGACTCACAGCTTATCATCAATCAGACCAATGGCGAATGGAAAACCAAGGACGAGAAGTTGATACCATATCATGTGTATCTTGAAAATCTGATCGAAGAATTCAAAGAAATCACCTTCTCATACATGCCCAGAGCCAAGAACCAGTTTGCAGATGCTCTCGCCACACTTGCATCAATGCTCGAGATCCCGAAAGGAGCTTCAGAATGAGAGCTCAAAGCCGAAGTTCAAGATGAACCTGCTTTTTGCCTGCAAATAGAAGAAGCCGAAGCTGTCCCTGACAAACCCTGGTATGCCGACATCAAGCAATATCTCGAAACCCATGAGTATCCGGAGTCAGCAACAGCAACAGATCGCCGAACCATTCAGCGTTTAGTCGGCCAGTTCACCATCAGTGGCTAGATTCTTTACAAGCAATCCTATAATCACATCCTCCTTCGATGCGTCGATGAAACAGAAGCTGAAAGATCATGGAAGAAATACATGAAGGAATTTGTGGCCCACACATGAACGGGCACATGATGGCAAAGAAGATTCTACGACTTGGTCACTATTGGCTCACCATGGAGACAGACTGTTGCCAGCACGTCAGAAAATGCTTCAAGTGTCAGGAGCATACGAATCAAATCCATGCCCCCTCATCAGAATGATACAACCTGACCACCCCCTGGCCCTTCTCCATGTGGGGACTCGACATCATCGGCAAGATCAGTCCCAAAGCATCAAATGGTCATGAGTACATACTTGTGGCAGTCAACTACTTCACCAAGTGGGTAGAGGCAGCCTCCTACACCACAATTACAGCATCTCAGGTGATCAAATTCATGAAGAACAACATCATATGCTGGTATGGAATCCCCAATGTTATCATCACAGATAATGGGACCCCGTTCGTCAACAAAAAGATGGACGACTTCCTCAGCAAATTCAAGACTCAACGTCATCGATCAAGCCCCTACCGTCCCCAGATGAATGGTGGGGTAGAAGCCGCAAACAAGACAATCGTCAGGATACTCGAGAAGATGGTCGTGACCTATCGAGATTGGTCAGATATGCTCCCATATGCACTTTGGGCCTATCGAACGTCTATACGGTCTGCTACGGGCGTTACTCCTTTCGAACTTACCTACGGAATGCAAGCAGTCCTACCAGTCGAGGTGGAAATACTATCATTACGGGTGTTACTAGAAAGCGGAATTAAAGAAGGAGAATGGCAATGGGCCAGATTCGATCAGTTGCAGCTAGCAGATGAAAAGCGCATGCACGCGCTAAGTCATTCACAGTGCTATTAGAAAAGGATCGCTCGGGCTTACAACAAGAGAGTCCGAAAAAGAAGTTTCAAGGTAGGCGACATGGTCATGAAGAAGATTCTACCACCACACCTTCTGGATCCCAGAGGAAAGTTCAGACCCTCGTGGGACGGGCCACTGATCATCAGAGAAGTACTTCCCAGAGGCGCCCTCAGACTCACCAACATGAGAGGGGTGGATCTTCCTGAGCCAACCAACGCCGACAACGTGAAGATCTTTCACGGGTAAGTTATCCTGACCTTATCAAGAGTCACTTTAATAGAGCTGAAGTCAAGAGGTCAAAGCTAAGACCTCTGAGAAATCATTCCCGTCCACCAATAAGTGTTTCAAGTAAAGGGATTCAAAAGGAACAGACAAAAAAAAAGAGAGAAAAATAATACAAAAGAAAAAGAAAAAAAAAAGAAGAAAAGAGAAAGAAAAAGGGAAGCCAAAGCAAGGCACCCAAGAAAAAAATCAGTCCAAGAAGAAACACAGACATCCATCCATTCATCTCAGAAGGGTCTTTAGCAAAGACCAACAGCTCTATCATCGTAACTTAGGATAAGGGCTGAAAGACTGCCGTCGGCCGGCAACAACGGATTCCCGACCTCTAGTCGCCGCAGTTATCCAAAGATCCAGAAAAAAGAAAAAAAAAAGCAAAAAAAAATGTGTGCCTAAACAAAGAGGGCGGAGTAAAAACCCGGAAGGGCGCTCCAAGTAAAAACAGTGGGCATACAGCGGACTTGGTGAAAACCCAAAAGGGCGCCAAGGGTAAAAACAGCATAGCTGCCAAGGGGCAGGCAAGATCAAATACCCGGGACGTGGTGAAAACCCGAAAGGGCGCCATAGGCAAAAATGACGGGAAAAGGCCGGCTGTGGTGAAAATTCGAAAGAGCACTACAGGCAAAAATGGCTCGAATGAAAAAAGAAAAAAAATGAAAAGTGCAGGTACCAAGAAATCAGACGGTCCAGATCGGTTCAAGCAGTTACAGTTCAAGAACAAGAAGAAGTGCAGTCAGGAACGAAGAGCTCTGCAAATTCTGACAATCTCAAGAGGCAATAGTTTCCATTGCCTACACCTCTAAGGAACCAAAGGATCACGCAAGTTAATCTCGAGACATCGGTCAAAGCATTGGCCGAGCCCCAGTTCTGATTCCTATATCCCGACATAAAAATCCAGACACTCACTCACCAGACAACTCATGGCACAGTAGATTTTCAAACAGTTTTCTTTTTCAATTAAATACATCATATTTCCTTTACACATATCATGTCATCTTTTTCAAAAAAAATACAAAAAAATGCATCATCATCAAACATATATGCAAAAAAGGAATGTGCAGGTGGCCAACACAATCAATCTCCACCCTCCTCCTCGGCCACATTAGGTAAGTCCTCTGACTCATAAAAGGATAGCCTCGCTCTCAACCTGCTCACCTCCATACGCAAGTAATGCGCCTCATCGCGCTCAAGGGTACGGATCGCTGTCTCCTCGTCAGACAACTTCTGATCGGCAGCCAATCTCCTCGACATCATCTCACAATGATACCGAAGTGCAGAGATCTCAGACAGCAAATTGCCATGAGTAGCCAAAAGGCAGCCAGGATCGATAAACGGGCGCTCCTCAAAGGGTTCATATGAACCAGATGAAGAGCCAGCATCTCCAAGGATATGCTGCTCATCCTCATCAGCAGTCTGGTGCCAGCAGGGGATACGTCGATACAAAGACTGCTCAGCAACCCAGTACTGATATGGGGCGGTCGCCATCGGAAAAGTCCGCAGCTCAAAACCCAGCAAATCAGCAGTCAAGTAGCTCGCCCAAGAACAATTAACCCGGGTCCTAAAGTCAGAGGATCTAGGAGGAAGTGCTCGACGTCCGATACCCGTGAAAGCGAAAAGAGGAACATCTTGCTCGTACCCAAACTGCCGCAGGAACCGAATGGGATGGTAAGAAAAGTAAGATCGAAAGCCTACCAACATCAGAGGAAGGCGGTGTGCATCACAAAGCATTGGAGGAAGTGAAAGCCAAGATGACTCCCAACGAACGTTCCAGTCACGCAGATCAGCGAACATCCTGCGATACAAGGGCTCGCTCATCCTAGCTGTATGAGGAGGGAACTCCATGATATAACGCATGATGTCAGAGCTAGGAATGCTAGGAAGGGGTACAGGAACAGTCAAAGAAAGACGCTCACACAGCCAGACCTGATCATAGAAAGGAAAAGAAGTTCAGCTAGAGCAAAGCAATTCCTAACAAAGCAAGAAGAAAAAAGGTGGAAAAGATTCCTGAAGAAAGGCACAACAGCCACGAAGGACACGAGTACGGCCCAGGGCGCAGTCGGTCAGCCCATTAAACAGCTCGGCCAAGATGAGAGAAATGATCCCCTGCCGTCGGATAGCTCGGCTCATCACCTCAAAAAGCAGAGGAGTCTGGGATCAGCGCCATCCCGAGAACAGCACCTCAGCTATCAAGCAGAACATCAATGCGTTCCGAGCAAAGGTAGAATCGGCCACACTCCGAAGACCCGAAAAAAGATCATACAGCAAGTCCAAAGAGAACACTACAGCATCCTGGCCGGCAGCTGCAGGCCAAACAAGATAGGGGATCCCGAACCAGTTCTGCGGTGTAGCAGTCTTCGGCGATGTCTTCGGTGAGAAATACTAAGTATAATCCCAAGGCAGGCCTGTCAAGCATGCAAGCTCCTCCAAAGAGGGTCCCATCTCCATATCGTTGAACGCGAACAAGTTCAACGAAGGGACCTAGTCAATCAAGGCAGCTCCGAGCATCCTCCAATCAATGTCAACTCTAGCCATATGGATCAGACTGCCGAAGCCATAGGACTCCAAATCCCGAATCTCATAAGCTGACAAGCTGTCAAGCCAAGCAAGCAGTCGTGGCGAGCAAGAAGGACGAGGGAGCAGCTGACAAGTCCTCACTGGTACCCCCTCCAGAACAAAAGGCCCAGAAATCAATGATGACTCATCGAGGATCGGAAGGTCAACGGGCGAAGGAGAAGGAAAAGCTGGAACCTCTGCAGACTCGACAGCCCCTGACCTACCCTCAGTAACGACTATGTCTGATATAGTCGCATCACTATCCGAAGCTGTCATAATCTCAGTCGCATGGGAAGACTCGCCCACCTCATGACCAGAGTGCGCAAAAGACTGACGATCAGGAGAAGGACGATACTCCCCATCAAAAGAGCTACCAGCGAAGATCACACCACACATCGTGACATCCTGGCTAATCTGACCGTCGAAAAATGCATCTGAACCATCAAAAAGGGTCCCGGCAACCCCGATCGAAGAATCAACGGTCAGATCTAGACCTGCAGCCCTCTCCAACAGGAAATCATGAATCCAATCATCATCCTGGCCGATCAAAGGGATCATCGAGGCATCCACTCCATCCATCATCAAGGGGACATCATCTATGATCACATCAAGCCCACTCAAACAAGTATGCCGCACATCTCGGCACTCATCAAGAGCATCCAAACCGTCAAAGGTATCATCTGAACCATCCATCCCATCCAAGCATGAGATCAGCCCATCTATGTCCATCATGGTCCAATCACCTCCATCAAACACATCATCCATGTGGCCCACGTTCAAGGGATGCATAGCCTCACCTATGTCACATCCTCCCATCTCATCCATGCCACCCATTTCTCCCACAATCAAAGGCCTATCCAAATCTGGAATTACAGCTATTCCACCATTAATAGAGCCATTCAAAGTTCTCCAACAACCACCCCTAATTCATCATCAATACCCCCATTCAATGCTCCATCTCCACCATCAATCAAAGGCACATCACCATCTTTAAAGCCTTCATCAATTGCTGAAATATGGGACCCACCAATCTCTCCCACAAGGACCCCCAAGCCATCATCAATGGCTGCCCAAGAAAGGACAAAGCAAGATGAGGACAAAATGAAGAGAAAAGACAAGGAGAAAAGAAGATTCATGGCTGGAATATAATGATCCAGTACAGAGAATGTGGGGACAAGAGCAGGGGACAGCAGAGAATGTCCGAACCCTAGCCAGCCCAGGCCGCTCAAGAGGCGAGCCTTGGGCGGCCCGCTCTGGGCCGCCCGTACGGACGCACTCCCTCTCTCTCCGCGAGATTGGCTCCAGGGTTCTTGGTAGGTGAGGCTGATAGTCCACATCAGCAGATGGCACCCTGAGGGCCACCCAAGGTTCCGGCCTACTCCAGATTTCTATTGAGGTTGATCAAGATCATATAGAAGGTACCCCACCGGTCCAATCACGAAGCACAACGGCTAGAATGGGTTTGATCAAGTCAAAGAGAGGTAAAGGTGATCAAGTGGGGGCCACAAGCAATCCAAGTCATTCAAAGACTAGATCATCATGATCTAAACCAGTGAAGAACCTACATGAGCCATCAAACAACAAGATCAAAGGTTTGATCATCAAAAGGAGGGCCAGAATTCAAGATCTAATCGTCAAGTGGGCCCACAAAGCCAAGTCAAGCGATATGAGACGTTCAAGTCATCATCCACACCATGAGAAGCCTTCTTAGCCTCACAAATCATCAAAAGATGTGCCCCAAAGTAAAGCCGAGGTCTCAAGTGGGCCACAGGGCCGAATCTATCAATCTGAGCCATTCAAAGACTAAATCAACATGATCTAAACCATGGGAAAGCTCATACAAGCTACGAAACAGCAAGATCAAAGGCTTGATCATCAAGAAAGAAGGCCAGAATCCAAGTTCTGATCATTAAGTGGACCCACAAGGCCAATCAAGCAATCTGAACTGTTCAAGTCATCATCCATGCAGTTAAGAAGGCTCATCCTCCGCAAATCATTAAAGACTGAGTCAGAAATCAAAGCATCCAAGCATCATCAAGTAATCTGAGAAGAATTAAGATTGTGTATTCATTCAGAAGGTTTTGATACAAAGATGGGTAAAAGCCAAAAGAAAATGGTCATCCCTCAAGAAAGCTGAATACAAAGGGAGGCTACAAGTCGCCAACATAGTCGTCATCGTCCCTCCTCTCGTCCCGCTCCCGACGATAAAGATCCATCAAAGGAGCAGTCACCGAGCCTCCAGCGTATCTGCGACGGCCCCCTGGAACGTAGAGTGAAGGAAGCAGAGGCCCCTAGCCGTACAGCAAATACCACTCATCATAGTCACGATCCGGGATCGTGAAGTGAAATCCGGGCTGGCCCACGAGAGCCTCAGCTCTCTCATCAGCTGGAATCTGAGCAGCTGGAGGAGGTGCAGAACAAGGGACCCGAGCCACCCCAGTGACTTGCCGAAGCAACCTCTCACCTAGATACCACTGAAAAGATTCAGCGTCGGAAAGCATAATACAGAGACATGAAGCGTCATATGCCTCCATACGCTGGGGGGTGTAATAGAGAGGGAAGCTGGCATACGGCATCCGAGCGAGCTGCAGCAAATGAGGTCACCACGATCAGTTACAGTACAGCATGAGGGGTAGGGAAAGCAAGATACTTACGTCATCAACGGTCAACCAGTCTATGTCAGCACGCCAATTGTCCCCAGAAACTCGGGAGTTCCGCTGATGGTTTTGCTGGTGCCAGTACATGTGGCGATACAAAGAGGGCTCAATATTATCCCGCATCCTCGGCGCGAGATGGGGAAAATGGTCATAAAAGCAAGTCTGGGTAAAAAGCACGTCTAGTGATCAGAGAGAGAAAGAAGGCAAATGACCCCAAGGAAGGTGAATGAAGAAATACCTCGACGACAGGCCAAAAACCAGTGTAGGACCGGCTGTTCCGACAAGTCTTATCCAGACCCTGGAAAATATGGGTAAGGATAGCCCCGTTCCAATTATAGGGGTGGTATAGATCCTCAACCAAGCGAAGAAATTTAGGATCGACCCTCTCATTGGCGTGGCAGAGAAGGAAGGACCCGAAGGCGTAAGTGATCATGGCCCGTGCTTTGTGGAGGGCCTCTCGCTCGGTAGTGGGGATGACGGAGGCAAAAGTATTGTAGAACCATCGCATCTTCACTTGATGGCCTTGGAATTCATCCTCTGGTGGGACATCACCGACGAGCCGTAGCCAGTCAGTGGAAGTGATGGGAGCCAGAGAGCTGACTTGGGGAACAACTATCCCATGAAACGGAAAGCCTATTTGCATATAAATGTCCAGGGGAGTTATTCCCCATTCACCACAAGGGAGCTGGAAGGTGTGGGTCTCGTCCCGCCATCTCTCGCAAAGGGCCGCGAGCATCATGCGGTTGGCACTGTTGTTATGAAAACGTAAGGTGAGGAGGCCAGTAAAAGGAGTACCAGCCAATACTCGTTCAAGCAAAGGCTGTGGATCCTTCACCCAGTTGTCCCAGTGATCCCTGGTACCTCGACCCTTGATAGCGGGAAGAGGTTGGTGCTCCATAGCCAAGGAACACATGTGGTCCCCTCGGCGGACGATGAAGGCAGGATCATCCTCATCAATCACTCGGCGACCTTTGGTACCATCCGCCATTGAATCCTACAAGCTTGGCAAGGTAAGTCCCTATCCCTTTACCCGTTAAAATCCAAATTATCATCCAAGAAACCCATGGGATTGGACTCACATTCAAATGCAAAATCTAAAGTCCATCTCCATGTGTCACCTAGGATATGTGTTGGGCCCATTGGAAAAAGCAAGGCCCACCTTAAAGAAGGTTACATGGCATGCCTTAGGCAAGAAAAGTCCATCATCCAAGGACACATTTTGGACAACAAATGCACTCAAGTGTCACGAGATCAACAAGGGATAAGAATCCTACTTCACATGAGAAATCCCTTTTCAAAGTCCATATGTGGCCAAGGATTGGTCCACTTTTATGTCAAGGCCATGATTCTCATTTAAGGTGTTTCCACCTTTTTACACATGTACATGGACAAGTGGAGAATAGGAGGGAAATGGGCTCTCAAGAGCAACCCAAATGCCTCATCTTAATGGATTGGAGGGAGCACATAGCCCACTTAAAAGCATGAGAACCCATTCATGGGTCAACCATGGGCAACCCTATGTGCCTCATCTTGATGAAAGTTTTGACCATGAGAGTACAACATGGCGGTCTACCCACAAACATATGAATCAAAGAAGCTAATGGTAAAAAGTTGATGCACATAGCCCACATGAAGAATCAAAGTTGGAAATGCCCATGTAGGGGCAAGTTTGGGCAACTTATGTGCACCAATTTCTTTACCAAAAAGGGAGACCATTTGAGCACAAGAGGGCATGGCTTGATAAGTCACCCGACCATCATGAAAATGGATAAAAATGGTACACATAGCTTACTTGAAGATCAAAATCCAAAATGTCTCAAAGCATGGGACAAAAATGGGCAACTTATGGGTATCATTCTTTCTCACAAATTAAAAGAAAAAAATCACTCATATTTGAGAATGATGGTGGATGACCCACCAAGCACCCCAAAGAGAAGTTCAAGGAACTATGGTTGCATAGATAGCTCACTTGAAGGAGGATCATCCATTTGAGAGTGATAACATCTTAGGAAACTCTTGAGGGCCACCTTCCTCCCACAAGGAAAAACCATTTGAACTTAGTGAGATTGTTGGAGCAACTCACTCATGGGACTTGTAGATGATCAAGTAACTCAAGTCCTCCATCCATCAAAAGAAAAAGCATGAAAGAAAAAAAAAAAGCCTACATGGACAAAGTGTAGTGGTGCACACATGGTCCAAAGAAATCCAAGCTCCAATGAAGGCCCAAAAGCCCATCCACATGGAAAAACTCCAAGGATCCCACCACACTTTGTACAAGGATGTACATCATAATCAAGAGATGGTGGAAGACTTGGGCTACTTGTCCATAAAGGCCCAACTAAGAAATCTAGCCCACTTGAGATCCAAGTAAAGAATGGGCTAGTCACCTTGGTCCATACATATGTGAAGAAAGATGGGGACACCCAAAGTGAGCCCCATGAGCCCAAAACTTGAGATGGGCCCTACCATGCCCATGGGCCCAAATCTTGGAAAGAAGATAGAAAAGAAAAAGAGAGCTCCAAAGGAAATGACAAGAAAGAGAAAGTAAGAGGGAGCCCAAAATGAAGCATTGAGCCCATCAAATACACCAAGGGCCATGACTTCACTTTGAGCCCATTTGATACATATGAAAAGGGGCCCAACTCCCATGAAAAAGATAGAATATTTTGCCATGCATACTTGATGACATGGCAAAATCACCATTTACATACACATGAAGGGAGTGTGAAAAGAAGAAAAGGAAAAATGAAATGGAATGCTTGCAATGTCCTTCTCCATGCACCACCTTTGAAATAGAGTGGAGATCTAGAAAAAGGTCAAGAACACTTGGGCCCACCTTCACTCCTTTTGGAATAGCTACATGGAAAAAGAAAAAAGTCATGAGAAGAGACGAGGAAGGAAAAGGACAAGAAAGAGAAGGGGAGTGGTCCATACCTTTACCACTCACCAAAGGGGGACCACATTGCTGTCCCAAAATTCCTCTAAGGGCCACCACTTGAAGAGGAGTAAAGAACCACCAAAAGAGAGAGAAGACTTGAAGAAAGAGAGAGTATGAGAGAGAAAAGAGAGAGATTGCACGTTGAGGGGGGCAAAGGTGCCCCATGTTATATAGAAAAAGGGGGTGCACCCTTTTACCCAACTCATCGAAAAAACCAGTGGGCAGGGGCGGTCCGGGCGGCACCCAGGGGGCCGTCCTACCCCCTACCTATGTGAAACGACCTCTCCTCCCCTCTCCTTGGGAAGAACTCCTCCTTGGGAAGGGTGGTTGCAAGTGAATCTTGTACCTCCATGTAAGAGTGAAGTGATGGAAGGGAATGGTGAGAAAAAAGGAAGAAATCTCACCAAAATCTCATCTTGTGAGAAATAGGTGAGAAATTGGGTTGATGATGTGGAAAAGTTCCATAGAATTTTCAAGGAAAAGAAAGAAAAATTTGACTTGGTCAAACAGTGATCTCAACCATCCAAAGGTGTGACCAGATGATCTAAACCATTCCAAGAAGAATCTGAAGAATCTCCTCCCTTGATTACTGTTTACATGTACAAGTTTTATGGTCCGAAGACCTTAAACTACGTCGGGATCGGCATCCCGAGAGATTTTCAATAAAAACCAGCATCGGTCTTGATTGCTCGAAACAAGATTCAATGACACCGGATACTTTCAAAAATCACAAAAAATATATATATGCATTTCCAGCACTCTTTTGTACAGTTTCATGGTCCGAAGACCTTAAACTACGTCGGGATCGGCATCCCGAGAGATTTTCAATAAAACCGGCATCGGTCTTGATTGCTCGAATCAAGATCCGCTGACACCGGACATTTTCCAAAAAATGAAAAAAAGTGTTTGCTCTATTTGTACATAATTTGGGTCCGAAGACCTTAAACTACATCGGGATCAATATCCCGAGGGACTTTCAATAAGAACCGGCATCGGTCTTCATCAAGATCTGATGACTCCGGACATTTTCCAAAAAAAATTTAAAAAAAATGTGTGATTTCCAGCATCGCTTGTACATGTTTTGGGTCCGAAGACCTTAAACTACGTCGGGAACAAAATCCTGAGAGATTTCTAATAAAAACCAGTGTCGATCTTGACCGTTCAAAATTGAGATTTTACGACCTGGATCATTTCGAAAAAATCACAAAAAAGAATGTATTTTCAGCATGTACAGATTTTGGTCCGAAGACCTTAAACTACACTGGGATTAATTTCTCGAGGGACCTTTCTCGCTTTCAACTAAAAACCGGCATCGGCCTCAACCGTAGGGATCAAGGTTTGATAACCCGGATCATTTCCAAAAATACCAAAAAGATTTTTTGAGTTTTCCATAAAAAATAGTATCAATCCCAAACACCTCTGGAACCTTTTCAAAAAAATAAAAAATATAAAAAGATAAAAAATAAAAAATAAAAATTTCACCATCAATTTCAACTACACAAATTCATCTCCAGCTGTCCGAAGACCTAAAACTACACTTTTGGATTAACTTCTTGGGGGCTTTCTTTCCTAACCTGTTCCAGGCATGGCTGACACTTGATCGTATGGGTGTCTGGAATCCTTTAAACAGGTAAGGGCTGAGGCGGGCAGAACTCCGCAATCCTGTTCGTGTTGAACGCACCGTGATAGACAACCTTGATTTGGAAGTCGCTGTTGAATCTGACGGATGTTCCCTGTTCCTAAAACTCATGAAGGGGATTAAGGCTGTTGGGAGGTGGAGCGCACCCTCACGGAATTGTGAGCAACGTAAGGCCCCAAACTGGATTGACTAAGGGAAATGTGAGGATGTGGCTCATTTTGTGGCCGAAGGAGTCCGTCGGATGATACGTGATCTATGTGCATTGCACATGAGGAACAGGCAACTTTGTGGGTGTATTGACTGAAAATCCTCAAAATCTCCTCATCCGAAGATGTAAAACTACGGCACTTAACTGTGTGAGACTCGTCTTGCTCGCTGACATAAAATGGATCGGGTGCCTTAGCAGCAGTAGAAGCTGAAAGTGGATGAAAATTCCATAACTTTTCCCTGCATTTCATAAAAATCACAAAATACAAAAACATTGCAAAATCACCTCTTCAAAAATCACAAAAATATTTCCTTTGTTTTCAATAACCGATCTCTATCCTGACCACTCAGGTAAAGGTTCGGACCAAATATTTGCAAAAATCACAAAAATTGTCACTAACCCCCAGCACTACACTTCAGGAGTCTTGAACTCCACTCTCTTCACAATTTGGGATGACAGATCCGATCGCTCGCAAATTGGAATCTTGACCAAAACTGGCGACCAAGCATAGTCTCAATTGCATTTATGCCCTGAAGAACATCTTGAAGTCAGATAACATCCTCGTACATTCACATTAGCAAAGAAACAGCATCTTAGGACGATGGACCTAATCGATCACGGGTCGGGATCTTGACCAACCCGCTGACCAAACATCCGTATTAAAAAGAAAAACCCCAGGGAAGCACAACCCTGGAAGCAATAAGCGCAAAATTCTCTGCATCTCCAGTAAAAGCAAAATCGTCGAATGGAAAGAGAATGAGCCAAGCCATGCATTCATCATGTATCTCCATGCATCAGCATCCATCGCATCAATCATCATGTTTACCTGCTTTCAAATAAAGTCGGTTAGCCAAAGACCCCACAGGCATCCCTAGTGGAGGCGCATGCAAACCAGATTTTCATTTCAAAAAAGACAAAAATTTTATTTGCAAATAAAAACCCCACAGAGTATCACTCCCCAGAGTGGGTATCTTTTCAAAAACCCAAAAATATTTTTCCAGTAGAGCGTTCTGCCTCCAACACACCAGGAGATCTTCCATATCTCTGGGTAGGAGCCGACGCAAAAATCAAATAAGATCCGATGTCTCGCGGTTTCCCCGGAGACCATCGGATCCAATGCACTCAAAGTACGGTCGAACTAAACTCCAGTGTCAGTGCGGTTGTACTACATACCAAGATACGAAAAGATGAAAGCCAAAAGGCTCGGTCAAAGAAACCATTTGAACAGGTGGAAACGATGAATTGTAACCCAAGTATCAAAATCAGCAGATTGGGTGGAAAGAGTTCACCCGCACATAGCTAGGCATGGATGCCTGAAGTACCTTGACTGAGTCCAAGTCGGCGTAGTAGAATCCCGTAAGACTATCTGACACAGGGCGTCTAACCACTTTGACAGTCAAGCGAAACAGCACTCCTGGAGTGATCTGGGAAAACATCAAACATCACACAATCAGTCTCAGGGTCAGCATCCTCGTAAGACTAGCGACGCAGAGGCTCTGTTGTACCTTTCCGATGTTAGTACCGATCGGGAATGGAAGGGTTGCGATTGGGTACCCAGGTTGCAGCGCATGCAGGGACAATCGCAACGTTTTCTCTAAACTCCCGCGGTATGTGAGAGTGATCGATTTCCAAACGAGGGGCATCTGTAGACACCCCACCTTCGGCTACACTGTTGGTAGAGATAGCTAGATGAATGGAGGACCATACCCCCAAATTCCAAGTCCAAACTCAGCCAAACTCACCCTTGTAAGCCCCAATCCATAGCCCAACTCAAGCCTGAACCCAGTCAACCCAGTCCTAAACATCAGCCTGAAAAACTCCCCATAAGAAAAGCCAGTCAAAAAATCCTAAAAAGGTCAAACTCACTGAGTCAACCCGCTGAGTCAACCCACTGAGTCAACTCGTCGAGTCAAAACACCGAGTCAACCCGCTGAGTCAAATCACCGAGTCGACCCGCTGAGTCAACTCACTGAGTCAACCCACCGAGCCAAACAGCAGCCCCGAGGGAGCGACCGTACCTCGCTGGAAATCGAGGAACGGCCGTACGGGCGGCCCACAGCAGGCCGCCCAAAACTATTTACGGGCTCTGCCACTACCCGCTGCTATAAATACCCCCCTCCCCTTCTCATTTCAACACAGCAATCCGGCCAGAGAGAGCCCGTCCGTTCGAGTTCCCTTGTCCACCCTTTAGCCCATTTTTCCACCAAGGAGAGCCCGAGTGAGGAGAGCCTAGCCCTGGTCCAGCCCAGCCTGACCACTGGTCCAAGTCTCCCAAGCCATCCAAGTCTTGATCCAGCCACTCGAAGCCCACCCTTGCGACACCTCCGTCCATCCAGCTACTCTTTTTCCAGCATCATCTCATTTGCATCTAGCATAAGTGCAACATTTACTCCTCTTCCAACCCCCCTGCTTCACTATAAAGCACCTTGATTATTCAAGCACACTGCATATGTCTTAAATTAAGCACCTGTCAGTTCGAGCGTATGCTCTGGGCTTGCCCGTTGTTGGAACCTGCCCATCAGAAACTCTTACTATTCAGACCTGCATTCATGCTTCACTATAAAGCACCTTGATTATTCAAGCACACTGCATACGTCTTATATTAAGCACCTGTCAGTTCGAGCGTATGCTCTGGGCTTGCCCGTTGTTGGAACCTGCCCATCAGAAACTCTTACTGTTCAGACCCGCATTCATGCATCATGTCATCTATGAGAATGTACGAGGATTAAAACAGACTTTCAAGTATTAGTTCGATTCTGTGAAGTAAAGACCGTTCTTCGGTACGGGCAGTGTGTGGGGTGCTTAACCTCTTCCCACCCTGTAACCGTGATCCCTTACCTTGAATCTCTGGCCGCAGATCAAAAGGAGTCATTTTAGAGGAAGGAATCTTCGGATCCCCTTCTCTAACGTTTCTGCGGGGTCTAGCCGACTGTAGATTCGAAGTAACTGGCTAGTGGCGACTCTGGTCATATATAAACTCATTTAAACACATCCAGCTTAAACACGACTACCAAACAAAGCCCTCGAGAACGAGGCAAGCCAGTGGCACAAACGGCGATTCGTACTCACGCATCCTCTCCTTCTTTTCCCGAAAGGAAAGGGACGAGAACATCGTGTGAGAGCGCGGAAACGGCGAGGGTCCACAATAAGGCTGATATTTTGTGTTTTCTTTTTCATCCGGACCTGTGCCACAGGTCTGGATGGAAAATAAAACATGATGGTGAGCCTTAGGATGGCTTCAACGGTGGACATCATTGACTTCTACTGCTTTCCGTGGTAGGGTCCACCTAAGATTTAAATCTGCCTCATCTTACGGCCCCAACCCTTAATTGAGCTGGAAAAATAGATGGACGGTGTGGATGAAACATATATATCAGGGTGGTCCCACGAGGTGGGCCCTGCTTGGACAGCGTGCGTAGGCACATTGCCATGCAGTGTGGCCCACTCGTGTGGCCTTTACAGTTTTGGATCAAGCTGACAGTTGTGTTTTCCCTTCATCTTGGCCACATATGGCCAGGGTATAGGTCAGGTGTGGCCTTGCCAGGTTGGACGACAAATAAACATCGCAGATGGCCCTGGGAAGTTTCAATGGTGGACGTCATTATTCCCATTGTTCTCTGTGGTATGGCCCACCTGAGACTTGGATATGCATTCTTGGGCCCAGATGGACGGTTTGGATAAAACCAATACATCATGGTGGGGTCCCCGAGTCGGGCCGTCTGGTTAACGCCCAAAAGAGTCGGATTACGTCCTTCCTCCATACCGAGCTGTGTAGGGGCCCACCGTGACATCTCTGTCTATCCACTCCATCCATTCCATTTCTAAGATCTGGACGGCCACATAGCCCAAGAATGAGCAGGTCCAACGGTCAGGTCGACCACACCAAATACTGAGCTTAGGTTACATTAAATGCACCCTAATGCAAGTTGCAATAAATACAAGAGTCACTTATGGTGTGGTCGATCTGACCGTTGGACCTTCTCATTCTTAGTCTAATATGGTCTACCTGATCTTAGAAACTGAATGGACAGAGTGGATAAACAGATCCATCACTGTGGGCCCCTCCACAGCTCGGTATGGACGCTTTGTGTCCATACTGAGGAAGGACACAATCAGACTCCACACCCTAAGGGGGAGGGGATTTTTACTATATTAGCCCCGAGGTGTGGCCATTTTAACTAAACCTTTAATTTCTCATACAAAGTTTCCAAATTGGCCTTTTCACGAGAATTTGAAACTTTTGTGGTCAGTTTTACCCCTCTGACCAACTGCTCACGTACGGAGTTGCTTTTCGCACAAGACATTCGACACCTTCTAAAGTTTAGAAAGTGTGGCCCACGAAATCAACGCTTCTACCCACCGGATGGCCAATCTGAGCCGTTCACAATAAATGGAGCATTTTCAAAACCACGTGACAGGTTTTTACAAATCCAACAGAGGCTGTGTGTGGCCCAGAATAGCGTTAACAATTCTCATTACTACAAATTCTTTGCACCGGCGTGGCCCACCGATATTGACCCTTTCCTTGAAATTTTCGACAATGACTCCTAATTAAAAAAAAATTATATGAATGGATTTGATTTGTCTTCTCACATCCAAATTGCACATAAGATCTTGTACGTTTTTAAATGGTGGGGCCATTGACGCAATGCATGGTGAAATGGGATCCACCACATTATATGGGATCCACCAACTTCCTGTGAAACACGTTGTATGGGATCCACCACATTCTTCCTACGAAGAAAGCAAAAAAGTTGGGTTTGGAGGTCCCACCAAGGCAATGCATGCTATCCGTTCATCAACGACATCAATGGACCGTTCTCCTTCCCTCTTCGTCTGACTTTGGTGGTCATCATCCGATTCTCCATGATGCATGTCCAAGATAATGGTTGGAGTAGATTGTAACGGAGAAAAAAGCTTGGGCCCACAATAATAGTCTGCTAAATGAAAATAGGTAAACCATCTCTTTAACTGATTCTCTATGTAAATGTTAATGTGGATGGTAATGTGCATGGTGAAATGGACAAGTGTAATGGGTGGAGGCTCAAATGGGGGTTGGATTTCCACTAAGTACTCAAAACTCCCTGTGCTAACTAGATTCCCACTGAGTATTGTGGAATCCCCCTGGAACTGGGGATTCCCACTGGGCACAGTGGATTCCCACTGAACACTGTGGATTTTCCCTGGCACTGCGGATTCCCACTGGCCACTATGGATTCCCACTGAGCACTGGTGATTCCCCTGTGCATAGTGGATTTCCACCGAACAACGTGTATTCCCCCCTAGCACTGCGGATTCCTATTGGCCCATGTGAATTCCCACTGAGCAGTGTGGATTCCCCCTGGCACTCTGAAATCCTACTGGGCACTGTGGATTCCCCCTGGGCATTGGGGATTCCCACTGGGCATAGTGGATTCTCTTTAGGTATAGTAGATTCCCATTGAACACTTTGTATTTAACCAGGCACAGTGGATTCCCACTAGCCACTTAGGATTCCCGCTGAGCACCGCAGATTTCCCTGGGCATAGTGGATTTCCACCGAACAACGTGGATTCCCCCTTGGCACTACGGATTCCTACTGGCCACTGTGGATTCCCACTGAGCACTATGGAATCGTACTGGGCATTGTGGATTCCCCCTGGGCATTGGGGATTCCCACTGGGCATAGTGGATTCCCCCTGGGCTCAGTGGATTCCCACCGAGCAATGTGGATTCCCACTGAGAAAGGTAAATCGAAACGCACAAAGTCTACCGCCATTTGACATTTTAATTATGACATACTCTTTTCGAAGCAGTCAAAACAGGCCCTAATGGGTGTTATAACAGGAATGATACTCTACATTGGGCTATCAAAACAAATTATCTCGTGCATCTCGGCAGTGCGAATCCACATTGACATTGGGAATCCTTTGTTTCAATTGTATACTCCCAGACATGCATCTCAACATCTTCATCTCTACAACATTCAATGCATAAATGTATCTTTTAAGGCTTACAACCAAGCTTTCTCGTTTCAGGCACAAGAATCGTTGAATATGACAGTTACGCAGCCCATATGCTGTAATTATGATGGTGAGCTAGTAAACGAACGAGGAAGGTAGGGATACAACGATGGCGATTCTCAGTTTATCATGGTGAGCAATGAAATAAGATATGAGGATCTTGTATCTAAAATTCACAATGTTATGGGCACGACACATTCGGAACATGAGCTTAGAATAAAGTTCGTCTACCCATCGCCTAACTCCATATCACTTCGTCCACAACTGATCAGATATGATGACGATGTGGCGGCATATATATTTATTTCTGCTCAGAACCTGAAAATTCATATACCTATGTTTGTGGAGAAAGTCAAACATAAACGTGTAATTCATGATCCTGTGGCGGTACATTTAAATGAGCCTATACCAACTGTTGATACGTCCGTATATAGAGAAGACTGTACTGACATCCATTTAACAGTCCGTGAAGACGTCATTGGTTCATTAAGTGGGGCACGTTGAGAAGTTCCAAGGATGGGCATTTTCGAGACAACTGAATCAAGTTGTGCAGTTATACGTACTCCATCGAGTGAGGCACATCAGGAAGATCCGAGTTTGGACAGTTTCAATACGCCATCGTTCCGAATCATTCATAACCAAGACAAAGCGCACATTCCTTCACCGGCTAGTACATATATTCGTCATCGACCATTGAGTGATGCGGTTCAAGAAGATCCAAGGCTGGACAGTTTTGAAGCGCCATCGTTCCAACTCATTCATAGCCAAGACTACGCGCACATTCCTTCATCGGCTAGTGCAGATATCCGTAATCCATCGAGTGATGCACATCAAGATGATCCGAGTTTCGACGTTTCGATGAGACATCGTTCCAACAAATTCATAGCCAAGATTACGCGCACATTCCTTCATCGGCTAGTGCAGATATCCCGACTCCATCAAGTGATGCACTTCGAAAAGATCCGAGTTTGAACAATTTTGATGCGCCATCATTCCGACTCATTCATAGCGAAGACTACGCTCATGTTCCTTCAAGGGCTCATGCAGACATCCCATGTCCAACCACCGGTGTCCGTAATCGCCTTTTAGAGGTTGTTGAGACTCCAATGCATGTCATGTTTAAGCGAGATGAAATAACTCCACAGGAGATACTTGACCTCGATGCGGCATCAATGTACATGAATTGTCCAGTATATCATGATTTTGTTGATGACCCAAGTGAGTTAGCCGTTGGATAAATGTACAAAGACAAGGCTCGGCTACAGTTAACGCTTTGTAAGTTTGCGATGCGAAATCATTTCCAATATAAGGTATTGAAATCAAACAAATAGAGGTACACGATTAAGTGTCTAATTGATAGTTGTGGTTGGAGGTTGCATGCATCGTTGTTGGACAATGGTGGTGCTTTTAAAATAAAGACATATCGATCATAACACACATGTAACCAATCCTCCGATGCAATCAGTTATCTCCATGCAAGTTTTGCGGATGGTAGTCGTGGTAAACGTAATGCAACTTATGAAGGTACATGAAGACATCATCGTCAAGCAACAATTAAGATATGTAGCAAGATTGCTGCAGAGCGTATGAGGAAGGGCATAACATGTAGGCCACAAGATGTACAATTTAGAATAGAAAAAGAATTTAATGTTAAGGTCATTTATATGAAGGCGTATAAAGGTATCGTAGCTACAAGTAGTGTGATTATGGGGTCATTTGAAGATTCGTACAAAGTACTCCCTGCCTATCTTCATGAATCGACAAAGGCAAATCAGGGTACGGTAACAGATTTACAAGTAGACAGTGAAACGAATTGCTTCCAGAGATGCTTCATTGCACTAGGACAATGTATTCGAAGCTTCCGATTGTATTTTTGAAAAGTTTTATGCTTAGATGGGGCTCACTTGAAAGGGAGGTATAAAGGTGTACTGTTCACCTCAACAGCGTTGGACGGAAATAATCGCATTCTCACGGTAGCATATGGGGTTGGTGAGTCAGAGAATAACAGTAGTTGGCTTTGGTTCCTTCAAAACTTGAAGCGGGCAATTAAGCCTCTCCCAGAGGAGATAGTTATTATATCGGATCGTCATGCAGGTATAATCAATGGGGTAAAATCAATATTCCCTATTGCAGCCCATGGTTATTGTGCACACCATCTCCTCTCAAATATGATGCATCACCACAAGGATGAGTCGTTGAAGTACTTTTGGGGGGCTGCTAAGATGTGCCAAAAAAGCAGTTTTAATAATCTCATGCACATTATATCGATGGCCAACCTTGCCGCATATGAATGGCTCAATAGTGTAGATAGAGAAAGATGGGCTTCTGTATTTTTCCCGGGTAAGAGATACAACATGATAATGACAAACATCACTGAGAGCAGAAATGCACTATGGAAAAAACCAAGAGAATACTTGATCGTGAAACTTCTCGATAGTGTCAGGAGCAAGATTCAAAAATTCTTCTTGAAAAGGCTAGAAGATGCCAAAGTGTTTCTGGGAAAAGCAATACCCTAGGAAGAAACACATATGAGAGAGTTATCAGACCAGCCAAGGATGATAACCTGCACAGCGATATCTGTGGATAAATATGAAGTTAATGGGGGTGAGTATACCGATGTAGTGAAACTAGGTCAAGCGAAATGTGGTTGTGGCGAGTTCAGCGTGCTAATGTTACCTTGTTTGCATGCAATTGTCGCATGTGACAAGTATGAGCTCGATCGTTATAATTATTGTTCCCCCTTCTACTCAACAGCTGTTTACAAAGTGATGTACCGCGATTCCATATACCCAGTCCCTGATGTGAATCAATGGGACACACCTGAAGATGTAAGGGCGATATGCGATAAAATTCATCACCTGAATGAAAGGAAAATTGTAGGAAGACGAAAAAAATGAGAATTACTAGCCTAGGTGAGGAGAGACCAACCGTCAAGTGTTCCAGGTGTAGACGAACGAGTCACAATCGGATGACATGCACCTACCTTCCGGCCATCAGCTAAAATTTATTACTACGTGCTGCGCTGGTTACTTTTTGCATACGTAAAGCCTTACTTTGTATTTAATTTTGTACGTATCTTTTTGTAAATCCACACTTTGTCATATAAACATTTTGTCTACGAAATTTACTATTTGAATAGAGAAATGCATATGGTTGTGCATGTGTATGTATATACGAAGTTCGAATAATTACGTTTTTCTCTATGCATAAGAATCACACGTGCACGCATTCATCGTTACATAAAAGAATCAATGAATATCCCAAAATGGAAACAATTCATTTAAACATTTAACGCATGTCGCTATCATCGTTCCCCCTGCCAAAACTAAAAATAAACAAATGCGAAAGAAATTCCAAATAAGCCACGGACACAAACATGTTACCATGGAAGAGAGCGTGCGTAGGAATAAATTTTGAACTAGTACATATGTAATTCACTTTGTACAACCCATATGTATTAATGATAAGACATTATTTTTCCATTTTCAGGACAAATGTAACTCACTTTGTACTTTGAATAAATACATACTGAAGAATGGATTACTTGTATGCTGCACATGCATTTTGTGACCGTACATCATCCATTTTGGAATCCCACAGACCAATACGGAATCTCACAGAACTCTATGGAATCCCACTCCCACAAAGCACTATGGAATCTCAAAAGCACTATGGAATCCCACAGACCAATATGGAATCCCACAAAGCACTATGGAATCCCACAGACCAATACGGAATCCCACAGTGTACTATGGAATCCCACAGACCAATATGAAATCCCACAGAACACTATGGAATCCCACAGACCAATATGGAATCCCACAGAGTACTATGGAGTCCCACAGAACAGTATGGAATCCCACAGACCAATATGGAATCCCACAGAGTACTATGGAATCCCACAGAACACTACGGAATCCCACAGAGTACTATGGAATCCCACAGACCAATATGGAATCCCACAGAGTACTATGAAATCCCACAGACCAATATGGAATCCCACAAAGCACTATGGAATCCCATAGGCCAATATGGAATCCCACAGATCAATATAGAATCCCACAGAGTACTATGGAATCTCACAGACCAATATGAAATCCCACAGACCAATATTGAATCCCACAGAATACTATGGAATCCCACAGGTCAGCAAAAATGACAGTGTGCATCGGTAAAATCGAAGACATTCGGCATGAACCGAAGCACTATGGACGCATTCCTTCGGTTGATCGAACCCCTTTGGTTCGACTCTGAAGTACGCTGGACGTTTCGTCGGCGGACCGAAGGTATTATTCGGTTAACCGATGAAGTGATTGTATTCCCTCATCGGCACGATCTTGTGTTGTCGGTTGTAACCGACAGCCACATTCGGTAAGCTGACGAAGAATGTCGGTGGATCGACAACCTCTCCACTGATTACTTACACGATTTGTGGTTTTCAGCCATTTTAACAATGGTTAGTGGGATTTCATTGTGCTCAATGGGATCCCATAGTGTTCAGTGGGATTCCATAGTGTTTAGTGGGATTCCAATTTCATAGTGTTTAGTGGGATTCCATAGTGCTTTGTGGGATTCCATAGTGTTCTGTAGGATTCCATAGTACTATGTAGGATTCCATATTGGTCTGTGGGATTCCTTATTGGTCTGTAGAATTTCATAGTGGTATGTGGGATTACATATTGGTCTGTGGGATTGCATGTTGGTCTGTGGGATTGCATGTTGGTCTGTGGGATTCCATAGTGCTCTGTGGGATTCCACAGTGCTCTGTGGAATTCTGTAGTGTTCTGTGGGATTCCATATTGGTCTGTAGGATTCCATAGTACTCTGTGGGATTCCATATTGGTCTGTGGGATTCCATAGTGTTCTGTGGGATTCCATAGTGCTCTGTGGGATTTCATATTGGTCTATGGGATTTCATAGTGCTTTATGAGATTCCACAGTGCTCTGTGGGATTCCATAATCCTCTATGGGATTCTATAGAAGTTGCTTTCTTACAAAATGAGTTAACGGTGGTGGTCCCCTACGTTGATGGAGGTCGTGCCTGGTGGTGGTCCCCTACGTCGATGGAGGTCGTGCCTGGTGGTGGTCCCTTGCGATGACAACGGTGGAGGTCTCCTGTCTTTTGAAATCCTAAACAAATGGCTAAGAGCCAACGGCCCCACACTTTACAAATCGAAAACCGTTCGTATGTGGGGCCCATTGGATGGTGGCAGAAGAAATCGAATCCGTTCGTAGAAGAAGGCTTTTAAAGTAGTGTATCTTCAGAAAATATTTAGACAAAACTTCGTACGGGTGGACCACTCCATTAGAAAAGAATTTAGAAAGAAGGAGAAACATCAAAACTTTTGTGGACCACACATAGCCAAAAAATGAGTGTAAGAACACTTCCTGTGTTTTTCGAAATTAATCCTCTCATATGAGCAGACCAAATTGTCGAACCGATGGCCACAATCGTTGATTTTGTGGGCCCCACAATCCTCTTGAAAAAACACTTGCGTGAAAAGCAACTCTGTACGTTGAGCAACTGGTCAGATGGGCAAAACCGACCACAAAAGTTTCAATTTCTTGTAAAAATACCAATTTGGAAACCTTGCATGAGAAATTGAAGTTTTAGTTAAAATGGCCACAACTCGGGGCTAATGCAGTAAAAATCCCAAGGGGGAGCGGATTAGGTGAGACCCCGGATCTACCGAGGTGGGTGAGACCCCTGACTGTTGGGCCACTATGATGTATGTGACTAAATCCACGCCGTCCATCCATACTGAAGGTTCATTTTAGCACATGATCCAAAAAATGAAGCAGTTCCAAGTACCAGATGGGCCATAGTACAGGAAACGGTGCTGATTGACCATTAAAGACTTCATGTGGGCCATAAAAGCTTTGGATCAAGATGATATTTTTATGGTATATTCATCTAGGTGTTTGTGACCTTATCAACAGGTTGCATGGAAAATAATGGCAAATGAATATTTCGGTGAAATCCATGAAGTTTTCAAGGGTCGAGATTCAATCACAACTGTTTTTATGGTGTGGTCCATCTAAGATTTGAATCAGCTTCATTTTTTGTATCATACCATAAAATGATATTTCACAATGGTTGGATGGTGTGGATTTAAGACACATACATCAAAGTGGCCCCACAGTCATGGGTCCCACCCACGTCGGTGGATCCGGGGTCTCACCTAATCCGCTCCCCCAAAGGGGCTTCCGCCGGGGAGCGAATTTGGTGTTACCCCGAGAACAGCTTAGTGGGTGTTACCCCTACCATATGGCCCACATGGATGATATTTTGTACATCCACTCCGTCCATTCGTTTATACAGCCCATTTTAGGATAATTTTCCAAACATTATGCAGATCCAAATCTCAAGTGGACCATATCACTGGAAACAGTGTGATTGAGTGCCCCACCATTAAAAATTCCAAAGAGCTCATGGTCAGGTTTTGGTAATGTTTATTTGAAATCAAAGCTCTGGATAATGTCAATAAGGTCTTGACGAAGGGAAAATATAAATATCAGATTGATCCAAAACTTTTGTGGCCCACAAAACGTTTTTAATGGTTATCAATCACTGTTTCTAGTGGTATAGTCCACCTGAGATTTGGATCTTCTTAAGGTTTTGGATCATATCCTAAAATGATATGAGAAAACAGATAGACGGCATAGATATATAAAACATACATCAAGATGGGCCCCACACAGTAGGGGTAACACCCACTAAGGTGTCACCAGGGTAACATCCAATTCCCTCCCCTTCTGCCCTCACGCTACTGCGCAGCAGCGTCCTTTGGATGCTGTCTGTCCAGGAGTTTGTTTTTCTTTCTTTTTTTTATTCTTTCCCATCAAGGTAGGGCCCACATGAGATGGTGTTACCCCATCAAGGAATTTTATCCTTTGGATGCTGTCTGTCCAGGCCTAAGCACATTACGTATTGCTATATGAAGATGGTGGTTGCCACCGAGATACACAAGATCCTTACGTAATAAGCGTAACCTCACCCAATACAAAAACGTATCCTAGATGGAATCTGCGATCTCTACCATGATAAGCATTGTATCTTCATGGGAGATCTATGGATCCACCGCGTTGGATACCTATAAAAGGACACCTTCGTATCACCTCAAGGTATGAAATCTAATACATGCAATAGTACTCCTAGAGTTCTTACACTCCATCATTCTCTTTTACTAAATTAAGCATCGGTGGGTCCCCCGCCAGCACGCTCGACGCCCCCTCAGATCTCTCCCTTTTGTGACCTCAAATTCCAGAATTAGCACTGTTCATCACTGTGTCCATATCAAGTGATGAGATCTACCGTTGATCCTGATTGACATCTATTACACAATTGTTGGCGTTAATAGTTAGTACTCAATCCTCGTTCATTAATTTAACTATCCTTTTTTCTACCACTTACTAAGAGTTCGAGGACAAGATGGATATTTTGGTGCACGGACCACATGAGGGGCCATACGTGCGGGGGCAAGAGAAAGCCTCGACAGTCTTGAAAAATCCTATGGACCAAGATGATTTTCACTTTTCTACAAAAGAGGTTTCATAAATTTACACGTGTGCAATGCCTTGCCTGGCCCATTAACACATCGTCGAATATGCCAATAGTAGCACACGTGTGCAAGGCTTAAGCTGTTTGGTCAGAAACAATACTTAAATCTTATGCATTGATGATCTAGCAATATCATTCAGCAGGTGAACCTTAATTTATAAGGAAACTGACAGGCTCACAAAGACAAAGCAACATTTTTCTGGGAAGAACAAAAAAAAAATTTCCTAACCATCCATTTTTTTTCTATGTTCTACCTCACTTCAACGCATGAAATGGCTTAATTTTAAGGCAGTGTAGCCACCTGATGCAAATTTGTATGTGGATGGACACAGTCTTCCAAGTTGAAAGAACTTCTGGGCATCTCCCATTTGCAGTGGGACCGATCAGCTCAACGAACAGTGATTGACTATGCAGATTGTAGTTCCTGGAAGCGGATTCTCTAGTGGCAGGCACTGTGGAGCCCACCATGATGTATATGTTTTACATCCATGTCGTCCATCCAATTTGCTAGCTCATTTTGGGCCATGATCCAAAAAATGAAGCGGATCCAAGGTTGAGGTGGTCCACATCACAGGAAAATTTGGGTATAATGATAGCCACCATTGAACCTTCTGAGGGCCCACCGTGATGTTTAGTTTCTATCACCATAGATAATGCAGACCTGAATGAAGAGAAAACACAAATATCAACATAATCCATACTTTTGTAGCACTAAGAAGTTTTTAATGTTAGGTATTCAATCCCCACTCAGTGGTCTGCTTGTTATTTGGATGTGATTCATTTTCAAGACCATGCCGTGAAATGAGCTGGAAAAATGGACTGCATTGATATACAACACATATATCAAGGTAGGCCTCTTGTTCTAGCTTATTCAAGGGTATGGTCCCAAAAATGAAGCGGATCTAAATCTCAAGTGGACCACACCACAAAAAACAATAGTTATAGGAACTATTAAAAACTTCCAAACGCCCAAAGTATATATTGTTTGTTTGACATCCAACCTAATGATAAACTATCATATCAACGAAAAACACAAGTATCAGCTTAATTTAAAACTTTTGTGGCCCCTAACAAGTTCGTAATGATGGCCATTCAATCCCTACTGTGGTCCACTTGAGATCTGGATCTACTTCATTTTTGGGACCATTCCCTAAAATGAGCTAGAAAACTGATTTACAACGTGGATGTACAGCATATACATCAAGATGGGCCTCACATTGATATTATATATACATGGCCAAGCTTTATGAACCTCACCATGATGTATGTGTTTTATCCATCCCGTTCATTTATTTTTCAGATTAATTAACATCATGAGCTCAAAACTGAGGTAGGTCCAAAGCTCAAGTGGTCAACATCATAAAGGCAGATCTAAAGCTCAAGTAATCCCCACCTCATGGAGAAGTGGGGATAATGACACAACTGTTGAAACTTTACTAATCATGATGTTTATTTGCTATCTAACCTGCTCCTAAGGTTACATAGACATGGACCAAGGTTTAAAAACAATAATTTGATCTAAAACTTTTGCATCTCCAGGAAGTTTTAAATGGAAGGCGTTTAATCCCACTGTTGCCTATGGCATGGTCTATTTGAGCTTTGGATCTATCTTATTTTTGAGCTCATGGTGTAAAATGATGAAAAAAAGAAAAAGAAAGAAATGGATAAAACACATAAATCATAGTGGGACCACATTTTTTTCTACGCAGAAATTAGAATCCAACCTTGTTGAAGGGGCTACCCGGGCAATGAGTCTGGATCCTCTATTGGTTTCCAAGTAGGAAATCCCTGCTTGGAGCCTTTTCATTGGTCCACATCACATTGCATTACGTCATGTAACCAGGTTGCATTGAGGATGTGACAGAGTTGTAGACCTATGTGATATTGTGGACCGATGAAAAGGCTCCAGGCAGGGATTTCCCACTTGGAAGCCAACGCGGATTGCTTGCAAAAGGCATCTCCTGTGCTCGGAATCTAGGTGGAGCCCACCGTGATGTTTGTGAGAAATCTACGTCGTCCAGCCATTTTGTGAGATCGTTTTAGGCGTTGAGACAAAAAATGAACTAGATACAAGACTCAAGTGGGCCGCACTAAAGAAAAAGGTGGGTATGGGAATTCCTACCGTTGAAACCTCTATGGCGTCCACAATAATGTTTAGATGTCATCCATATCGTTCATAATGTCATTCCTACTAATATGAATTGAAAGCACAAATATTATCCTAATTCGAAACTTTTGTGGCGTCACGAATATTTCAACTATGGAAGTTCAATTGTCACGTTTTTGGCCCACTTGAGTCTTGGATCCCGTTCATTTTTTATTGCAATGCCTAAAATGATCTCACAAAATGGTTGGACGGTGTAGATTTCTCACAAACATCACGGTGGGCCCCACCTAGACTCCGAGCACAGGAGATGCATGCGAAAGGCTTTCACACGCCATCTGCGTTCTTTGGAAGCCACCAGGGAGTGGATTGCCTGTGACACCGGGTGTGGGATCCACAAGGAAGTCCGTGACAAATCCACTACATTCATATGTTTTTAAAGACAAAAATAGGACAATATTCTAAAAATCAGGCACATTCAAAACTCAGGTGGGCTACACCAACAAAACAGTGGGAACACCAACGTCCACTGTTGAAACCTTCCTAGAGTTGACCATGATGTTTATGTGCCATCCAAACCATTTAAAGAATTATTAACACTCAGATAATCTATAAGAAAAAGTATCATCCTAATACAAAACTTTTATCATCAAGTATTCAATACCCACTGTTTCGTGTGGTACGGCCCATTTGAGTTTTGGATTTGCATTATTTTTAAAAGAGTTTTTGCCATACGGTACCTATCTTTTGGCCCATAGACAAAAAAGTATCCACTTTTAAACTTATTCCAAATCAGTACCTAAGGATTGTAACATACAGCCATTTTATGGAAGCAGATTAGCTGGTGCACCACACACCATCGAGCTCCCTAGTGTATTGACGTCAATAATTTCTATGGGCCCCACTATGAGGTTTGTGGTATATCCAAATCGTCCTTCCATTTGGCGACATCATTTTAAGGGTTTAACCCAAAAATAAAACAGATCCAGTGATCAAGTGGACCACACTGCAGAATGCAGTGAGAGATTGAATGTCTACTATTGAAACCTTCTTGATGGTCACAGAAGTTTTGGATCAATCTGATATTTGTTTTTACCTTTCATCTAGGTTCGTGTGACCTTCTGAACAATTTAGATGTCAAATAAACATCATGATGGGCCTTAGGAATTTTTTAACGATGAAAATCATTGTCCCCACTGCCTTTTTTGTGTGTGGTCCACTTGATTTGGATATATCTCATTTTTTTTAATCATGCCCTAAAATGATCTCATAAATTGGATGGACAGTGTAGATATGCTAAATACACCATCTTGGGGCCCACATAATCTTAATTTTGTTTCAACTATTGATATGAGCATAGCTCAAGGACCGATGCAGTGTCTGCAGTCGACACGTACTCAACCAGCAAATTAGCAGGTGTAGGTTACACTAGGCAATCCGCTTCCACATTTTACTACTTTATTAACATTAACCAACGGAGGAGTAACGTAGGCATCCTTTTGTCACAAAAGGACGCATTTACCCCTGCTCACATGCAATGACGATTTTGCCACTATGATTTTCAACCTAAGGCAAACATATTAAATAACTACTTGAGTAAGTGTAGGCCTGCACATGGGTCAGGTTAGGGTCGGGTTGGGCCCAACCCTAGACCGGTTCTAAATATATTTAAAGGTCCGAGTTTCGATCCGAGTCGTGACCGGGTTGGGCTGACCCAACCCTAAGCCTACCCTACTTGTAAAAAGGTCAACCCTAACCCTATCCTATCCTATATGCTAAACCGGGTTGGGTCAAGTCGGGTTGGGTTAGGACTATGTTTCTATAGTGTGGTCCACTTAAGATTTGAGTCAACTTCATTTTTGGTATCATATCCTAAAATGATCTTTCAAACTAGTTGGACGGTGTGGATTTAAGACACATAGTCAAGGGCCACCCACCTTGGTCGATCCCGAATGTCACCTAATCCGCTCCCTGTGAGTGTGAGATGAGCACAGGTTGGGTGAGAGTCGGTGAGACCTGAAACCAACCATGTGGGTGAGACCCTGACTATGAGGCTCACCTCGATGTGTATATTGTAAATCCATGCCGTCTATCTATGTTTCCAGATCATTATAAGACATGGTCCCAAAAAGGAAGCAGATAAAAGCTTTAGGTAGACAACACCACAAAAATCAGTGGTCATTGAACTCCCACCATTAAAAGATTATAAAGTCCACCCTAATGTTTATTGATCATTCAACCTATTGATAATGCCACATAGATATTTCTGAAAGCAATAAACTAGTATAAACAGGGCGGTTCGGGTAGGGTGGAACGGGTTGGGTATACACAGGTCGGGGTACAGGTTGAGTTAGGTGGGTTTGGCATGTACCCTAAACCGTATCTAAATTAAAAATGGTCCAGCTGTATCCACCTGGGACCGGACCGTTTTCTCAACGGGGTCGAGATGGATCGGGTTTCTACCGGGACGGGTCGAGCGGGTTAACCGGGCAGATGTGCAGCCCTGAGTAAGTGAGGTCATTACATTATTGTGGGCCCCACCATGAAGTACCTGTTGTATCCACACCGTTCGTGACTAAACTGATCACGCCAAAGTCTAAATTACATGTGGGCCCCATTGGATTGAAAAAGGAAAAAAAAAAAAGGGAATTGTGCTTGCTGGACAAGAAATTGGATTGCGTCCTGAGTTACCCAGTACACTCTTATCCTACTTTGTTGGGCTCACTATGAATGTATGTTATCTATCCACGCCGTCCATCTGTTTTTCCAGCTCATTTTAGGGTTGAGCCGAAAATTGAAGCATATCCAAAGCTCAAGTGGACTATGCCACAAGAAAAGTGGGAATAATGATTTCCACTATTGAAACCTTCCTAGGGCCTACAGTGATGTTCATTTGTCATCCAAATTGTTCATAAGATCACACAGACATGGATGAGGGGAAGACATAAATATCATCTTGATCTAAAACTTCTGTGGCCCTCAAGAATTTTCAACGGTAAACGTTCAATTCACACTTTTACTATGGTGTAGTCCACTTGAGATTTTTATATACTTCATTTTTTTTTTCTCTCTAAGCTTAAAAGTATCTTTTAAGATGGATGGACGGAGTGGATAAAATACGTAAACAATAATGGGCCCCACAGAGTTTACTCAGTACGCTTAGCATACTGAGTTACTCGGTACGCAATCCGCTTCCGCTGGACAAACAGCTTGTCCAGAGGACACTGCTGTGCAAGTGCGGAAGCCTTCTTGGGCGGTAATGAGGGCCCCATCATGATATATGTGTTTCATCCATGCTGTACATCTTTTTTTTTTTTTTTTCCAGATCATTTTAGGGCCAAGTACCGAAAATCAAACGAAAATGAGTCTCAAGTGGAACACACCACAGGGAACGATGGGGCTAGGTGGCTACCCCCTTTTTTTAAGCTGTCTAGTGGCCACTCGTGGGCCCCACTATGATGTATTTGTTAGATCCAGGCAGTCCATCTGTTTCTCTAGCTTATTTTATGCCATGGTGCTGAAAATGATGAAGATGAAGATCTCAAGTGGGCCACACCAAAGAGAATAATTCCCACTGTTGAAACCTTCTTAGGCCCACTGTGATTTTTTATGCTAGCTATTATGTCCACAGAATATCTCTTTGGGAAGGCCATGAGCTGGGTGATTCGATGGACGGATTGGATTTTCCATGTGGACTCCACCTTGCAGGGAATGCACAAAAAAAAAAGGGGCTGTTGGAACAGGTAGCGCCCGCTGCGCAGTAGCATGAGGGTGTACGCCCTTACTGGGCGTGATCTGGGTACCCAACATAATGTTTATGTTTTATCCTTGTTACCAGATCATTTTAGGCCATGGTACAAAATCTAAACCAGATCCAAATTGTAGGTGGGCCACACCATAGAAAACAGTGGAGATAGTGACGTCCACCATTGAGACTTTCCTATCGCCCACCATGATGTATATTTGCGGTCCAACTTAGGCAAGGTCACACATGACCTCTATGCTATACCCTGGCCATGTGTGGCCATGATAAAGGGAAAATACAATTATCAGCTTCATCGAAGCTTCTTGGGGACCACACGTGTGGACCTATTACATGGCAGCGTGCCTCCGCACGCTGACCAAGGGCCCACCTTGAGGTATGTGGTTAATCCACACCGTTCCTCCAATTTCATATCGTTTTAGGCCATGGGTCCAAGAACAAGGATGATCCAAATTTCAGGTGGACCTCCCCACAGGAAACAGTGATGACTAACTCAATGGAGGTTTAAACGGTGTTGTAGAATAAAGTTGGTCGTCGAAGAAGCTCGAAGACCTCCAAACCTCGAGTATCTTTTCAATCATGCATATACGACCCGCGAGCGCATCTGGACTCCATAAAGTCGTGACCAGATCAACTGACTAGCGAGCCTATGTGGTCGCATCTCATATATTGGACAAACCTGTGACTTCTAGACGGTCCCAATATGCAAGCAGAACTGGTCTCTGGTCGTTGGGTGCGGACACTTCCATCATTCGAGCAACCCTGCTCCTTGGTCATCAAATAAGGATATTCCTAAATCTGAGCAGCCCTGGTCTCTACTCGTTTGCTGGGGATGTCCCTCGTCTCATAGTACCAGTAGCCCATATAGGCTGGTTTTGGCTTGTTTCTATTTGTAGTTTCGAACCACGAGGGATCTCCATCAAGGGACATAATCGACTAGATGTCTAAATTAGTCAGGCCATCTCCTTAACTAAGGATTAACAGGATAAATATTTTATCCCCTGAAATCAGCAGTATTCTTAATGACTTGCGTAACAGATTGGATCACCCCAAATCTGTATAAATAGATGGCCCCACAGATGATAAAGGTACACAATCTCTAAGCCTACGTTTCACATTTCATTTTACTATCAAGTCACCTCTGACTTAAGCTTCGGAGGGCCAACAACCAAGTGCCGGCCACCCATAGTTTTCTTCTTTGGCTTTCAGGTTGGAGGGGAGCTCACTTCGAGAAGGGCGCATACCCAGGAAGAACCTATTATCATAATCTGACGTTAACAAACGGTCCACATTTTAGATTTTATTGTCTATGCAGTGTGGGCCACTTGATTAAGTTTTGAAATGGATAGATGAAGTGGATTTGTCTAGGTCATCTCTGCACGCCTCACATAACCTCCGATTGTAGGTCAAGATTATACACTTACATCTGTCTGATTGCAACTAAAAGGAGGGATAATATTGTCTTTTTAGAAACACCATATTGCTTTGTATCATATATGTAGAGAAGATAGACGGGAGGTACTATCATGTCTAACATTTGCAACCCTCATGTACTAATTTGGAATAAGTTTAAAAGTAGGCAGTGATAGTAAAACTGTTTTAAAAATCCTGTCTAAAGTTGTCTTCCAAAACAGATGTACGTTGTGGATTTGTCACGGACATCCCTGTAGATTCCGCACAGCCCAGGCCAGAGGGATATCCATGTGGCCGGGGTCACAGGCAATACGCTCCCAGCCAACAGAGGATCCGGACTCCTCGGGCAATACCTAATCGGCTCCCCTTGAACGAGCGCGGGGCGCGCCTTTGCATAAGGGTAGTTTGGTAATTTTCATGTCTATAAGGAAGGTGCAAATGATGAAACCAGAATTCTAAACCCTCAAAGCTCCAGTGCAGTGCGTCGCCGGAGAGAGATGGTTACAACCAGAGGTCTAAACCCTCAAAGCTCCGGTGCAATGCCTCGCCGGAGAGAGATGGAAGATGATGCGCAGGATATGGAAACCATGATATCGCGCGCCATGCGCGCACGCATTAGAGATTTCAAGGACCAGGCCGAGTAAGTACACCCACTTCCCTCATCTCATCCTTCTCCCTTCATCTCGCCCTTTTCCTCTCGCATAAAGATCGAAAAACGGCATAATAAGACCATCTCCAAAAGGGTTTCTTCGTAAATTTCTCCTGCAACTAGGGTTAGAGTTTCATATTCTACGGATCACGCCTTCATGTTTTCTGTTGTTGTTGCAGTTTATTGACTCTTGTAAGGGTTAGAAGGTCATTAGAAAAGGACATGGGATTGAAGAAATTTACATTGGATGCCCATAAGAGATTCATCAAGCAATGCTTGCATGAGGTAACCCTAAGAATCCGGCAACTCCTTAGTTTACATTACTCTGCTAGAAACTTCGAATTTTTTTCTCAAGTTTTAGGCCAGGGCTTCTGCAGGGTGGGGCCTGCCTAACAGTGGCTTGGATGTTTTTATGCCCAACATGTGCGCCCGTGTGTAGATGGGTTTTACCGAACATTTCCAAGCATGATTGTAGCCAAGTGTCTGTATAAGCTGGGTTTGAACTACAAGAAAAGAGCTTGATACTCTGGCAGTGTATGAGCGTCCAAACACAAATACACAACACTACAGATCGGCTATGTGTTCCCAATCCAAGCTGTTCAAATTGTGGGTCCTACTGTAGATGGGTCATAACCCAAAATTTACACTAGAGAATATTACAACTGTTTGATGAGGTCTGGCATTCACATTGTTAAAATGAGAGATATAGTTAACTGTCTAAAATCAACAGAAGAATATCCATTTGCAAGAGGTTTTGGGTGTCCAATCAATCTGAATTTAGGGATATGGCCCATCTCCTCGGGGCCCCTTGATTTGGATGGATTGGATTGTGGCACACGCATACCATGTTGACAGTGACAGCGGGCATGTGCATGAGTTGTCCTACTGTGCCAGTTCACCAAGTAACTCCTTTGTGCATTGGACATGTTTACATGAAAAGAGTAGTGGTCGGGGCTTGTAGCTACTTGGTCAGGTGTGGTTATGTCCTTAATTATTTTTTGAAAGATACTGCAATTTATTAAAAGCCACCAGCACAACAAGAAAAGAAAGAAACAACAAGACAACATAAAAGGGAAAAAGGACAAATTATGAAGTCACCCTTTTAGGGTCCCAATCCCCGATATACAGCTGAACTTGATAAACAACCCCATAGATTGAGCCTTAATTATTATGAAAACAACGGCTATTTCTTTCACCCCAAATCGCCCAAAGAATAGCAAGCTTCCAAAGCAGCTTTTTCCTCTTACCAATCCTACTAGCATGCCAAGAACGGAAGAGGCTTTCTATTGAGCCAGGCATCACCCATGACATCAAAACCAGAGAGGATCTCATTCCAGACGCTGGAAGCGAAAGGATAGTGGATAAACCACCGTTTCCTCATTCCCAAGGCACATAATGCAAAACGTTCGGAAGAACCCTTTTGCGCAAATTGTCAACAGTGAGGATGCGATACCTACCTGTGAGCTAGGCGAAAACAACCACTTTTGCAAGATCACCATATGACCAAATCGGTCATGTATGGGAACTGGCAGCTAGGAAGTCAAGTTGTGTCAAAAGGCTGAATAATGATTTCACCGAAAAGATCCTAGACTTATCAAACATCCACATTTGGGAATCAGCTTAACTCGTAGAAGGAGATAGGCCTTGCATACGGGAGAGGAGCAAGAGCAATTCATCAAACTCAGACTCTGATCGATTGTGACGACGAGGAATCTAGTTCCCCCATAATCCTTCGAACTTATTGCATTCAAAATCCAAATATAAGTGCAGATTTCTTTTTTAAAGAAAATCTTAGCAATTGGGGTGCCCCTACCATGCTGAGGTGCTTGGCTTAAAATCACAATCATGTAACATTAAAGTTGGACTTGAAGAGCATCTTGCTTTTTTTAACTGAAAATGATGAGAAAGAGAGGATGAAGCATGGAGAGAAGAAGAGGAGATGCAAACTCAATGCTATCATCCTTAAAGAAACTATTATGAGAAATAGGACCAAATTGTAAAGCTAGGTTTCTAGAACAAAGCTGCTAAATGATTATTCTGAAATTTGGGATTTTCGATCGTTGATTCTGGAATTTCGCCGTCTCTAGGGTTTTCATTTTTTGCTTTTTTTTTTTTATAAAATTTTTGCCAAATTCACTTCGAGGAGCTCTAGATGGGAGATCTGTGTTGAAAGTCGGTGTTTGGAGCTGTTAGGGTTTTAGAATCTTGGTTTTTTTGGTGAAGATCACTTGGAGGAGTTGTAGTTAAGGGATCTACGTTGGAATCCATTTGGTTTTGGTTTTTAATCTCAACTCCTGGTGCCTTGCAGCTTTGATTTTTGATTTCTCCGGTGAAAGGAGATTGAAGCTCTTGCAGGTGGGAGATCTGGGTAGGGCTGTTCAAAAAACCGACCCAACCGATAAAACCGACCGAACTGATCGATTTCGGTCGGTTTTCGAATCTATTTCGAGTCGGGTCGGTTTTTTATATTTAAAAAACCGAGTGTCGGTTCGGTTGTCGGTTTGTAAAAATTATAAACCGTTTTCAACCGAACCGAACCGATATATATGTGTGTGTGTGTGTGTGAGAGAGAGAGAGAGAGAGAGAGAGAGAGAGAGAGAGAGAGAGGTTGGCCCCACTTCAATATCCACTCTAACCAGTAAGGGTGCCACCCCAAGTTAGGCCCAAGACTGAAATATCATCTTTATCTGTAATTCAAGTGGGCAACACCAAGAAAAAGAATTTGGAGGGTAATGTGGCCTGTACACTATTTCCAATTGTGTGGTCCGCCTGTATTAAAGATGACGCTGGTTTTTCATATTTAGGCCTAAAATTGGGTTAGTCACCTGCTAGTTGGAGTGGATTTTTAAAATGCATGATAGTGGGGCCTATTTAAACTACATTACCAATTACCTCATGTCAAGTAAAAGAATTTTACGTAGACACTGACTTTGCAGCACAGTGAGGGTGCGAATTAGGGTAACAGTTCAGTGGGTGTTATCCTAACTATGTGGAACCACCTTGATGTATGTTTTGTATATCCATTCCATTCATCTGTTTTCATCTATCGTTTTAGGACATGGTTCCAAACCTCGAGAAGATCCAAATCTCAAGTAAACAATACCATTGGAAACAATGATGAATAACTATTAGAAGCATTTTATGGGCCACAAAAGTTTTAGATTGAGGCCCAAACCGATAAAACCGACAAAACCGAACCGACCCGAGCTTATCCGGTTCGGTTCGGTTGGTGATGATTCATCGGTTCGGTTCGGTTGTTAAATATTCAAAACCGACTAAGTCGGTTCGGTTGGATATTTTCCCTCAAAACCGAACCGACCGAACCGTGCACAGCCCTAGATCTAGGTTGAAATTATCTTTGTTTGGTTTTTAAATAGCTGATTGTGTTGGTTTTCAGTGTTTTGAGCTTGCTTGGGCTTCAAAACCGCAGAGAGATCTGATTCAGGGTTTTAAAATTCTAGCTCCTAGGAGTTTTGATTTCTGGAATGTCTAGGAGAAGAAGAAGGAAAGCCAGATCCAGGTTCGAGAAAAAATCTACATCCTTCACTTTAGGGAACCTAACTCCTGTCGGAGATTAGGGATGGCAAAACAAATCAGAAATAGAGAGCAAAAAGGCAAACATGAAGGCGAGGAGTCAAGTTACCCCAAAGACGATCTTGAAGAAAAAGGTTGGACTGTTGTGCAAAGAAAGAAAAATAGCAGGAAGAGGGCATCCGACTCTGTCGCTGGTTCATTTCCAACCCTATTTGTAGAAAACTTCCCTTCAGATTGGGGAGTCTCATCTGGCTCGAGTATTTGGCCAATATTGCCCATTAAAGGAGCTTGTAATTCTGGGGGATAAGAAGACGAGAAAAGCAAGGGGTTTCGCTTTTGTAAGAGTGCAATCGGAGGAGGATCTTTGGTGAGCGGTAGACGAGCTTCATGGAAAATCCTTTCAAGGGATCCTGATGGAGGTCCAAAAGACACATTTCGGGCCTAAGAGAGTAGCTGATGCCTTTCAAAAGAGACGAGGAGGAATGGGAGGAAAGGAAGCATCGACGAGGGAAGGGAGGATGCAAAGAGTAAACAAAATAGGCCTTGATGGGAACTTTACAAGGAATATTGAAGGAGATAAAAATAGGGAAGGGGAGCCTAGAAAGGAAAGATGAAAAAGATCTAGATTCCTAAATTGTATGCCGAAGTGGTTAAAAGCCAAAAGAAGACCGCACAGGAAGATTCTCTATCTACGGTTTGAACGGAGAAGAAGATTAGTATTGGGACGAAGATGTGGGCCTGGAAAGAAGTTTAGGGAGGAACTACGGTAGTTAGGGTCAATATGAAAGTCCTCAAAAGGATGTGAGACCAACTGTGGTATTCACTCTTCGTGAGAACCAGAGAAGATTCCTCTTTGTCAAAGATCATTGCCTGGTTCGAAGCCTGTTGCGATCGCATATTTTTTTTTTTGAAAAATAAAAAAATTTAGAAAGGAAAAAAATTCTAAAAATTAGGGAAAACTTGCCAAGTGATTGGATAACTTATTTTACTTATTTCATTGTAGTTTGAGTGTTTTATTACGTTATATATTTAATTACTTATATTATATTTATATAAATTTTTACAAAACAATTAACAAGCTACATTAAGAGAGAATTAATTATTAAAAACTTCATAGAGATTTTAGTGGTAAATGGATAACTCAATAACTTGAAACAGCTTACAAGTTACAATTTCGAACTTAATGTAGTGTTGTAGAGAGATTAGATTAAAAGAGAAAGAGGAGTGAAAGAGAGAGTGAGAGATTGTAAGCTTTAGAGTGGAGATCAATAGTGACATGTTAGGGATTTGAATACCTATTTGTAGGCAAAAGTGGCTGAAGTTGAAAAAAATAAAATAAAAATAAAATAATAAATAAATAAAGTCTCAAAGCTCATATTTCTAACAATTGGGCCATTATGCGGGGTAAGGAGACGATTGACCACCTCTTGATCCATTACCCTTTTGCTGTCAAGGTTTGTGACCACTTCCTATCCTTCTTGCAAGTGGATTGGGTTATGCCGAAGTCTGTGGAAGAATTGTTATGGGCTTGGCATGGTGCTGGCGGCTGCAGGGTCTTAAAGGCATATTGGAGGCTACTTTTAATGGCAGTATTTTGGGTGCTTGGGGAGCTAGGAATGATTGATGCTTTTGAAATGTTTCGGTAGGGGAAAATGTTATTATCGATAAAATTAAAAGGTTTTTGTCAGAATGGGGGGCGAATGTTAAGGCGACCTCGGCTAGCCTAATGTAGTAGCTTTGTCTTGTTGTTGGGTTTGTATTCTTTTTGCTTTGACGTTTTCTAATAAAAGTTCTTATTACCTCTCAAAAAAATAAAAAATAAAAAAATTAGGCCATTATGCTATTGCCTATGCAATATGTGACCACATACTCGTATATGCGATCACATATAAGTCGCATATAAAAGTATGCCATGGCATACTTGCCATGGTTGCATATGCCATCAAGGCACATGCGATCTCTTTCGTAATATGCGAATGTGCGATCGCATATGTGCATATGCGATCTCATTTGGCAACATTGGTTGCAAGCTCAAGGAAGAAGACATAATTATCAAACTCTTGGGAGACAAGGAGCTATGGGTATTAGTTAGGACAGATGCTAACATTGACTATATCATAGCAACTGGATCGTTATTCAATGATGGTCCAATCCTGGAAATCCATAGATGGGCGGAGAAGTCTTTATTCAGAGAGATAGAAGTATGGTTTCTCCTGTGGGGCATTCCACTGAAATTATGGGTCGAAGAGGTCTTCAGGGCGATGGGATCCTACATTGGAGAAGTTGTCGCAATCGATTTGGATACAACGAAAGGAGAAGAGATTAGCGCGGCCCAAATATGTGCGAGGAACAAAGCAATCTGGTCAGACCCGAAATCCATCGATCTATGGGTGGGAGACGAAAAGATCACCGTAGGGGTGATATGCTTGCTCCTCCTCTGTCTTCAAGGTGTTAAGGGCTTGCCTCTACGGCAGTCTCGTAATCTATTTTGGAGCAGATGAAGCACTTAACATCTTACTGATTTTTTCATCTTTCTCGGCTCGCTTGTCTTAGCCTCGGAATGCCCGAAGGGTAACACCAATCCTTGAAACAAAATCATTGACCCCCAGGCATTCTAATCTTCGTGGGTTTAGTTGCGAGAATTAAATTAATGATTCCTGTGTAGATGGGGAGAAGAATGGAGAAGAAGAAAGGGCAGATCCAAGTTAGAGATGATGTTCATGGCGAAGATGGAGGAGCACTAGCCACCATTCCGTGTGGACTACACAACGTGATGTAGGATGTGGACCACACGTGGCAACTAATGCTAGAGCATCTAGACAGAGGGATGATCTTGGTGGTTTCTCCTTCATGCGATCAAAAGGGGAGTGATGCATTTCTTCAAGAACTGTTGATTCATAGTATGGAGCAGAAGACATGTCAATTGGCCTTGATTAAGAGAGAGGCTTGGGACGAGCCTACGGCTTGGTTGAAGGTTTCACACACAGATGATAATCGGGAGGAGGACGCGGCTTCGTCTGAGGCTATGAATGGGCCGAACTTGCTACTTAGAAATTCCACGATCAGTAATCGGGAGGAGGACGCGACTTCGTCTGAGGCTATGAATGGGCCAAACTTATTGCTTAGAAATTCCACGATTCGTATCTCTTTTGAGGAGAGGGAGACGCGACTTCGATTGCTTCTATTTTCGTGCCGTGCCCTTTTCATCTGGCGCACGGTGAAGATCATTTGCACACACTCCTTCCCCCAACATGTGCACCCCCAAATCCGGAGGCTTTGGCAATCGTGCCAACCAAACGGCAGGTGAGACCTGAAGAAATCTTCTCCTACGTGCCTGGTCCACACGTGTTGGAGATAGATCCCGCTTTAGTAGATATGGGGAGACAAATCTTGCACTTGTCAGTGCCAACTAGGTGCCTAACCTGCACTTCCTCTTCTCCCAGAAGGCAATTCCCAGAAGATTTCTTGTAGGAAATAATCCGAAATCAAGATTTGCGATGGGAGAAATCTCTCCAGAGCTGAGATCTTATCATTGATTGCCGTGAGAAATTCTTTGAAGCAGAATAGTCTTTCCCTCATTCAGATGAAGTTGCCATCTCAAGTTGTTTCGACGACGCTATTAATGTCACGCCCTATAGGCAGTGAAGGAAATTCCAGGTACAATCGGTGAATTCTCTCTTCTGGAGAACCTGGAATTGAACCAGGATTCAAGATCGATATTTGCAAAGGAACGAGAATGGTACGGAGACATGCTGGAATGAGTGGGGAAATCGGTGGGAATGCCATTTGGAGCAGAGGACGATGTCCAGGCTTTTATTAAATTTCTCAAGCATCGTAGTTTGTGAAAGTCCAGGGGGACTAGGATGCAAAAGGCCAAACAGAAATTCCTAAGGGGTTGGAGAGAGCTCCTGAGTTTGGAAATTTCTGTGAATTACGATAGGGGAAGCAACCCCAACGAGGACAAGAAGGGAAGGGGAACATGACATGAGGCCTAATGAAGATCCTTTGTTGTAACATTAGAGGGCTGGGCTCTTAAGATAAGAGGGCACATGTAAGACAAGTTTGCAAAAAATACAATATTCAAATTCTTATTCTTCAAGAAACAAAATTGGAGAACTTCGATGATAGTGTTCTTCAATCGATATGGGGAATTAAGAAACAAAGGTTGGGTGGTGTTGAATGCAAAAGGTGTAGCAGGAGGTGTGGTGGTTGCATGGAACAAATTTCTTTGGAGCGTTGAGGACACTCATATAGGGTCCTTCTCAGTATTAGTGACTTCAATGACTTTTAGGGATGCGTCTTCCAATTTTTAATGGCTATTATCTGCAGTTTATGGTCCTTGCATTTTGACGCGAAGGCACCTACTCTGGGCAGAATTAAATTAAGTCGGGAATTTATTCAATCTTCCATGGTGCGTTGGAGGAGACTTCAATGTAATCAGATTTGTACGTGAAAATCTAATGGGGGGAGGATCACAAGGAGTATAAAAAAACTTTGTGGAATGGATGGAGCAGAATAATATGGTAGATATTCCAGTGGGGGGTGCTAAGTTTGCATGGTCCAACGGGAGGGAGAACCCAGTAATGGTAAGATTGGATAGATTCATAGCATCTAGTGATTGGATTGATAAATATCCACTTGTCAAGTTGAGGGGTCTTAGATGTAGTATATTGGATCATGGTCCCATCTTGTTGGAAGTGGAAGAAGACAATTGGGAACCGAAACCTTTTTGGTTCGAGTTAGCGTGGATGGAAGAGGATGATTTTGCGAAGATGGTGAAGTCCTTGTGGCAATCATGCGTCGTATTTGGCTCGGATAAGTATCAGATGACACAAACTCAAATCTCTTAAAGGCAAAACTATCCAGTTGGAAGAAGAAATTCTCATTCGATAGAGCCGAAAAGATGGATAGCATCTTAAATGAGATGAACTCGATTTGCATCAAGGAAGAAATGGTAGAAATTTCCGAAGAAGAGCAGAATAGAAGCTGGTACTATCAGCGGAATCTTCTAAGTACCTCAAATAAGATGAAATAATGTGGCGGCAGAGATCGTGAGCTCTATGGCTTAAAGAAGGTGACAAAAGGACACCTTTCTTTCATGGAATTGCTAGTGCCCGGGCTAGATCTAATCATATTAGTGGCATTATGGTGGATGGTCACAGTTTAAAAAATAAACAAGAAGTATGCTTTGCGACTGTGGAATTTTACTCAAATCTACTAATAACAGATGGAGTTCCACGCCTATCTCTAGACAATTTTCCTTTTAGGCATATATCGGTAGGATAAAGAGTTCCTTGAAAAACCCGTGATGGAGGAAGAAATCAAAGAAGCAATAGACTCGTTAGGAAGCGATAAGGCTTTGGGTCCCGACGGCTTCCCCATAACGTTCTGTCAAATATTCTGGGACACGATAAATAAGGAAGTAGTAGATTTCATTCAGGAAATTTTCGAAAAAGGGAGGATATTTGGTGCAGGACGGATGATTTAACATAGAATGATGTGTTGAAACTAAATAACGAATTAATTAAAGAAATCAACCACAAAATAAAGTACTTTATCACAAAGTAAGAAATCCAAGTAATAAAACATGTTTCAATTCAAAACCATAAATAATCCTGCAATGCAAATATAACAAAACATGAATTGATTAGGATCTACGGAAGGTAGAACTTCCATCTAGCATAGGGATTATTCATAATTCAAAGGGATTCACTTGGTTTAGGGTTTTGGCTAAACTAGGGTTTTGAGGTTTAGGAGTGAAGTAAAGGACAAGGGATGGAGAGGAATGAGAGCGATTAAACAAGAGGGCCACAAAACAAGGGAGCCGTTCGTACGGACAACCGTACACGTGTGTTTGTACGGACAGCCGTACACATGTGTTTGTACGACCATATGGAGTCATGGACACGAGCTTAGGTTGAGGTAGTTTAGTTAGGGTTGGATGGGTTAGGGTTTGATTGGGGTGTGGTTTTGAGGAAGACGAAGGAAAAATAAAAGAAGAGAGAAATAGACAGAGATTGAGGGAAGTCGAGATAAAGAAAAGAAGAGAAAATGAAGATCATACCTTGAAGGAGAAGGGAATAAGATAAGTGGAATCACTCCATGGCTTCACACCATCTCCTTTCGCAGGAGGTTTTCTTGTTGCACAAAGCAAAAGAGAAAATTTTCATTCAATGTATCATAATGCTCCAAGGTTCACACACTCACCCTTTAATAATCTAATTGTGGTGTTTTTTTTTATTTACAAAAACACCTTTATGATTCTAAAGTATCCACAATACCCCCTATTGTTAAAAAAACAGGTCCAAAATACCCCTAAATCAACTAAAACATAAAGCAACTCATGAAATAAGCAAAATAACTAAAAAGACCAACTAAATTAATGTCCCATGATATCTACGGCCAAGATGGCCTAATGATCAATAGTTCGGATGATCCAACACTCGAAATCCAACGGTCTAGATGCATCCAATAAGCTCCTATATGCAGCCCCCATGCATCTTCCCAGTATGGGGTCTTCAAAGATGCATGAACATGCATGTGGGGTCTTCCAACACGGCTACGAACTTGACCCGGGCCTCATATAGCGATCATCCAACCATAGTGATGCTAGAATTGGTTCCAAAGCTCTCCTCCTTTTGTACGCTCTAAATGGTGCTCAGATGTCCTCATCAACTCCTCTTGTTGAGAAGAGTTCGCCTCTAGCAAAATAAAGCTGCGGTAACGCTCTAGGAGATCCAGGTTTAGTCGCTGAAGCTTGGTCTCAGTAGTCCACGTACTATTTGATTCTGACTAGTTCTTTCACTTGACAAGATATTTCTAGTACCCTTCGTGTCTGGTAGAAACCGCTTGCTCATCCAAGATACCTTCTATCTCCTCTCTTAGTAGGTATGTATGGTATAGGACGGAAAGGCTGATCTGGCAAGATCCATGGGTCATGGAATGGATCGGGGTCTGGGTCACTGTGTGGGAGAAAGGCTAATGGGTGAAGATGTTGGACCCTTAAAAGACACAAGATCTTCCACATTGAATGTAGAACGAATTCCCATGTTAGGTGAAAGATCTATAACATATGCATTGGAACCTAATCTTTTTAATATTTCATAAGTTTTTACACTACAGGCTTGTAATTTCTTCACGCCCCCTTGCGGATACCATTCTGGCCTTGTCCAAACCATCACATAATCTCTTACTTGAAATTCTTTAGACCTGTGATGAGAGTCGGCAAATATTTTGTTCTTTTCATTGCTCACATTAATCCGTTCTTAATTTTAGCATGTAAATCATGAATATGTCGTGCAAATGCATTTGCGGACTTTGATGGTCTATGGGAGATTGACATGGGAATAAGATCTATAGGCTTCTTAAATTTGTAACCATGCACTACCGCAAAAGGACTCATGCCTATCGACCTATTGATTGAAGTATTATATGTAAACTTTGCGACTAGTAAAACTAAATCATAAGTCCTAATATGATCACCTACAAGACATCGTAACAGGTTACCTAAGCTTTGATTGACCACTTTTGTTGACCGTCAGTTTGAGGGTGGTATGCCTATTAGAATTGAAGTCTTGTACCCATCATGTGCCAAAGTGTCTTCCAAAAATAACTCATGGATCTTACATCTCTACCAGACACAATGGTAGACATTTTGGAACATGGGAGAAAATGGGTCATTTTCAAGAAGCGGTCCACCAACACAAAGATGGAATTGTGCTTTCTGTCATCTTGGGTAGCCAAGCACGAAGTCCAATATCTTGCAACGGAGCTTGTGGCACTGGCAAGGGTGTATATAATCTAGTGTTCTGCCTGTTCTGCTTTGCCAGTTGACAAGTCCTACATTGCTCGATGATTTTGGCCATGTCTCGCTTGAGGCGGGGCAATAAAACCTATCATCGACAAGGGCAATAGTCTTGTCTCTACCGAAATTACCGGTTACTCCTCTGGTATAAAGCTCTCAAACTAGGAAATCCCGAAGGGAGGTGCAGGGAATGCAAATTCTGTCACCTTTAAATAAAAAATTATCGATTAGGATAAATCCACTATTACTCGACTAATCATCCAAAAGTGACGTGTACACTTTCTTAAAATCTGGGCATGCAAAATATTCTCCCTTAAATTGTTCGAACCCAGTGACTTCCACACTCATGGATTGGAGTAACGCTACTCGATGACTAAGGACATCAGTAGGTTTATTTTCGACCTGGGCCTTGTGTTTTAGAATAAAGGTGTATTCTTGGAGAAGCTCAACCCACTGGGCATGCCTTGGGTTTAATTTCTTTTGGGAGTTGAGGTATCACAAAGCCTCATGGTCAACAAACAAGACGAACTCTTGCGGTATTAGATAATGTCGCCAATATCGTAAAGATTGGACTACTGCGTAGAATTCCTGGACATAGGTAATGTCGCTAATATTGTTGCTTTACCTCATTCAACTTCTCACTAAAATAGGCAACAAGGCACCCTTCTTGGCTGAGTACTCCACCTATGCCTACACCAGACGTGTCACATGCAACTTCGAAGACTTTAGAAAAGTCAACAATGTGCATGATAAGAGCCTCAATCATTTTGCCCTTGATCTTCTTGAACGCCTTGGAGGCAGCATTAGTTCATTTGAACTCCCCATTTTTAATGCAGTCTGTGATGGGAGCCATAATGAAACTAAAGCCTTGAATGAGCTGCCTATAGAAAGAAGCTAACCCATGGAAGCTACACACTTCGTGAATGTTCTGCGGTTTGGGCCAAGGTACTATGGCCTTGACGTTCTCGGGATTTGCAGGCATGCCCTTAGATGAAACAATGAACCCTAAGAAGATGACTTTGTCAGACATGAAAGATCACTTCTTCAGGCTGGCATATAACTTCTCTGTCATAAGGACCCCGCAAACTTGCCTCAAATGGTGGTGTTGTTCCTTGGAGGTACTATAAATGAGGATGTCGTCAAAATATACCACCAAGAACTTACCCATTAAGGGCCTCAACACCTGAATGTACTCGGAGTGTTGGTTAAGCGAAAAGGCATGACTAACCACTTGTATAGCCCGTCCTTCGTCTTGAAAGTTGTCTTCCACTTATCTCTTGGGCGAATACGTATTTGATAATACCCACTTTTGAGGTCAATCTTGTAAAAGGTTGTGGCACCGACCATCATATCTAACATATCATCAAGACACGATATAGGAAATCAATACTTGACCATGATCTTGTTGATGGCCCGACTGTCCATGCACATGTGTCGAGTGCCATCTTTCTTAGGGGTGAGGAGGGCTGGAACGACACATGGACTCAAACTCTCATGCATGAACCCTTGTCTAAGAAGCTCACCCACTTGCCTCTTTAACTCCGCATGCTCCACAAGGTTCATTTAGTAGTGTGGAAGCTCTGGTGGAGTTGACCTGAGGACAAGGTCTATGGCATGCTGAATGTCTCGCATGAGTGGAAGCTCATCCGGTAGGTCCTCTGGAAAAACATATCCAAACTCTTCCAACACCGAAATCACTTCAGGTGACAACTCTACGCTAACCTCGATTGTGACCTCTCTTGCCATAAGGGCATACATCATCGAATCAGCTTTAGGGTCTGTTTGGTTGGCGTCTGGAAACTTGTTTCCAGCTTAAAATCTGGATTCCAGCGGAATTCAATTTTAACTGTTGTGTTTGGCTGAAAATTCCAGCCAAACAGGATTCCGTCTGGAAACCTACATGGGCTGGAATCGGGATTAGTGGAAACGGTGTAGGGGACCGTTTCTATAGAAGGGAAAAGAGGCGGAAGCGAGCGTCACTAGGGTGGTGCCCACCTCGATGTATGCGTTTTATATCCACGTGGTCAATCTGTTTTGAGAGCTCAATTAAGGGTATTAGACAAAAAATGAGGCATATCTAATTCTCAAGTGGACCACACCACAGGAAAACAATGTTGATTGAACGTCCACCATTAAAAACTTCCTAGGGTCCACTATAATGTTTATTTGCCATCCAACCTGACCATATGTCTTGTGGGACTACTATAGACCAGGGGTCAAGTTCTTAGGCGGATCCGAAGCCCAAGTGGGCCATGCCGCAAACAATGCTTGGAACTTGGATTACATAGTTTTCAACCAAACAGCAAGTTCCAGATAGAATCTGAGTTTCCAATCCAGTTTTTGCAATTTTGGATTCCAAAACTGGAATATGGATTTTCTCTTGAATCTAGATTCTGTAACCAAACAGGCCCTTAGTATCCCTTTCAAACTCTTTGGCGTTTATTATGTGGAGAGATTAAGGCTGGGACTTTCTTACATCTTTAGGATCACCCTTCGTGACGTCCTCTTTCTTCTCCGAGGTGCTCTTGGGCGAAAGAGGGTTTAGCTTTATCCTCTTACCTTCATACAAAAATGAAAATGTATTCGAGCGGGCCGAATAGTTTCAATCACAGTCGTGGTTTGACAACTGTTTGCCTAAAATGATGTGGCCCACATCCATAGGCAAAACATCACACCACAACGTGTCTTTGTAGGAAGCAAATTGAATGGGAAGAAGACACCATTGAGAAACTGGTATTGAAGACGCATCAACCCAAGAAACTCGATAGGGTTGAGGGTGAGGGGGACGAGTTTCAAACCCAAACGAGATATAGTGCGAACGGAGATCACGTTGGTGTAACTACCACTATTAATTATCACCTTGCAATATTTGTCACCAGACTTAACGTAAGTGTGGAAAATTGAAATCTTGTGCCAATCATCACTCACTTTAACCTGGGCTAAGGCGCGTTTGACAATTACAAGTGGCACGGTCTCAACTCCTTCAACTTCTTTATCACTAGTACCAATCTCGAGCTGATATTCTTCTTCACAATCACCTTGATCATTCGCATCTTCCTTAAACTCGCCAATTCGATGGCTTTACCACGCTCTTTCGTAGGGCACTGGCTTGCGGAATGACCATTTTCTTGGCAATTGTAACACCGCATATGCTCACCTCCTATCGAACTGGTATTAGCTAGACCTTTGTCCCTCACATCCCTATTGTTGGGTTGAGTACCAGTTGGGGCTTTGGATTGACTCCCAAAACTAGGTTTTGCTCCTTGGAGAGTGGCCTTGACGTTAGTATCACAAGAGTCGAATCGCCTCATGAATTACGGTTTTAGATACCGCTCAAGTTCTTGCACCACTTGATAAGCATGCTTGAGGGTGCTGACATCATGAGGAATGAGCTCGTGTTGAAGCTCAGGTTGTAGGCCCATCCTAAAACGAGAAAGGGTCATTAACGATTCTTCCTCGATATTACAACACATCATCATGTATTCATCAAACTTGGGGATATAATCAGCCATGGGCATTGGTCATTTACGAAAGGATTGCCACTGATCCAAAAGCTTTTGGCGGTAAGGGAGGAATGGCTCACATCACAGTGCAATTCAATCCTGCATCGAGATGCAGCTTTCACCAACGAATGCACTTCTATGTTCCAGTTCTTGATAATTCCTTTGTTCTTGGTATCGCCGATATTATCAATGATATTGGTTGATATTAACCATATCTTACTCTTGAAAAAGAATATTACCCATATCCCAGGTCAACGAAATATATGTTTGGGGATAAAATAAAAATTGCAAGATATCACAATATCAATATCATTGAAATTTTCGCATGTATCAATGATATTGGGGCATATCGACAATATCCCTTTGAACAAATATGTTGTATCTTAGATATCATGCGATATCATCAATATTATTGATGATACTAGCATTAATACCTGTAGTATTCTAGAAAATAAAAAAACCAAAAAAACCTAATTTTTTTGTAAATTCTTTGGAGGGAATCTTTCCTAGGGGTGGTTTACATTAGCTCATCATATCTGTCGAATTAATACAATGTGTTGAATTGCTACATTATTTCTTAAAAATTAGTGCACGATGCTTTATTATCTAAATATTTTGTGCAACAATGCATAATTTGGGCCCTTGTACAACATAAACTTATTATGTTTAATTTATTTTATTTTTTAATATTCTGAGTTTTAAGTGTGTACTCATGTGTGTTTCTTTTAACATCTTCTGAAATTTCACTAAAAATTCCACTCTTTTCTAATGTTTCCCTAATATTGGCCTCTTTGACATTTGGAATCCTTGGTAAATTCCCTGCAAATGAGTAATTATTACTTTTTACCCTGTTTGAAAATTCATCTGAATTCCTGCTTTGAAAATCGGTCCAAAGGGGCTAGTTTAAATTTGTGAGCCCCACCATGATCTATATGATATATCCATTCCATGCATCCATTTCAACAGAATATTTTTAGGCATTAGCTGAAAAATGAGGTAAATCCAACACTCAAGTGGCCCACACGAAACGAAACTGTGGCCCTAAGAAGGTTTTAATGGTAGGTGTTCATTTCCTTTTTTCCTGTGGCGTGGTCCACTTGAGCTTTGGATCTGCCTCATTTATTAGTTCATGCCATAAATTCAGCTGGCCTAGTGGATGGATGGTGTGGATATGTGACATACATTATGGTGGGACCCACAAACATTTTGCAACATCCTCGATTTTAGCGTCTAAAACAAGGTGTGCCGTACCGGCCGATACGTACCGGAAACGTCCGGTACCGTTACGCGATACGGGGTCCAAATCGGGGACCCCAAAAATTTTGACCGTACCGGTCCGTTACGGGGCCGTAACGGCCGGTACGGCCCAAAACGGCCGTTACGGCCCCCGTAACGGTCAAAAAACGGTCATTTTTTTTTTATTTTTTATAAATACTTGCTGTTTTGCATTTTCTTCCCACTTTTCTTCCCCCATTTCTTTTCTAATCTGTTCTTTTGCTAAAAACGACCACAATTAGTCTATTTTGGAGAATTAAAACGACCAATTTCTACGATTTGGATGAATCGAAGCTCCGTGGGCCATTTTTCGAAGAAATCCGAAAATAGGTATTTATACATTTTTCTTCCTCTAATCACTTTTTTTCCACCTTGATATGATGTTGTAGCCATTGTAAAATGTTAAAATGTGTATTTCAAGATTATGCAACTGATTTTTATATTTTTTTTATATTTTTTTTAATTTCGGTCTATTTTCGGATTAATATTAAAAATTAGTAAAAATCATGTTTTTTTTTTTCTTTTTCTGGTTTAATGGTTGGATAACATGTGTTACTTATAGTAGGACACAATCATGTGCATTTTACAGATTATGCACATGATTTGCTATTTTTTTTGTATTTTTTTTAATTTCGGAATAAATTTAAAAATTAGGAAAAATCATTTTTTTCAAAAAAAAATTCTGGTTTAAAGGTTGGATAATATGTGTTACTTATAATAGAACATAATCATGTGCACTTTACAGATTATGCACATGGTTTGCTATTTTTTTTGTATTTTTTTAATTTCGGAATAATTTTAAAAATTAGGGAAAATTAATATTTTCAAAAAAAAATTCTGATGTAAAGGTTGGATGACATGTGTCACTTATAATAGAACATAATCATGTGCATTTTACAGATTATGCACATGGTTTGCTATTTTTTTTGTATTTTTATAATTTCGGAATAATTTTAAAAATTAGGGAAAATTAATATTTTAAAAAAAAAATTCTGATTTAAAGGTTGGATGACATGTGTTACTTATAATAGAACATAATCGTGTGCATTTTACAGATTATGCACATGGTTTGCTATTTTTTTTGTATTTTTTTAATTTCGGAATAATTTTAAAAATTAGAGAAAATTAATATTTTCAAAAAAAAATTCTGATGTAAAGGTTGGATGACATGTGTCACTTATAATAGAACATAATCATGTGCATTTTACAGATTATGCACATGGTTTGCTATTTTTTTGTATTTTTTTAATTTCGGAATAATTTTAAAAATTAGGGAAAATTAATATTTTAAAAAAAAAATTCTGATTTAAAGGTTGGATGACATGTGTTACTTATAATAGAACATAATCGTGTGCATTTTACAGATTATGCACATGGTTTGCTATTTTTTTTGTATTTTTTTAATTTCGGAATAATTTTAAAAATTAGGGAAAATTAATATTTTCAAAAACAAATTCTAGTTTAAAGGTTGGATAACATGTGTTACTTATAATAGAACATAATCATGTGCATTTTACAGATTATGCATATGGTTTGTTATTTTTTTTGTATTTGTTTAAATTTCGGAATAATTTTAAAAATTAGAGAAAATCATTTTTTTTCTAAAACATGGAGAATCATATTTACAGATTAATGAGTAATGACTAATGTATGTTTATATTTTTATTTTTTCGACAGGTTTTGCCGTTTTGGACTTTGGAGCTTCGTAGTTGTACTTTGTAGGCTGTAGCCCATAGGGTTTAGTTACTTTAGTATTTGAATTTAGTAGTTAGTACTTGATTTCATTATCTGTATTTAAGATTTACAATTACATTTATAAATTTTAAAATCTAAGTATTTCACTCTTAGACTCGGTATCTAAGTGACATAGCCACATCACATAAGCCATCTCTAATTAAAAAATGTCTAGGACTGGAACTGGAAGTGGAACTGCAAATGAGGATATTGGATGGGAACATTGTCAGAGGGTAGGTGGTGGAAGGCACCAAATAAAATGCAACTATTGTGATAGAGTAATAAATGGTGGAATTACGCGACTTAAACAACATTTGGCACATCGAAAGGGTCAAGTTGCAGGATGCACCAAAGTTCCCAAAGAGATAATGATACTGATGCAAGCCAATTTAGAAGAGTCAAAGGGGAAACGAGCTGCTGTGCAGAAAAAGAAAGATGATATCCTTGATGCGGCCCGACAAGAGGTGTTTGGTCCAGAATATATGGGCGTTCGTGGCGAAGACATCATTGATTCTGAGGAAGATTCTGATCGAGAAATGACTATAGCTAGGAGAGAAAGCGTGCGCTATGCTCGTGAAGAGGAAGAACGTCGACGCACGTTTGGTTCAAGTGCGAGTGGGAGTGGGAGTGGCCAGGGGAGTACAACTGCAGCCCCAACGGGAAGTACAGCTGGGGTTGGAGGGAGTATGTTTGGTGGATTAAGGCGTATGTTTAGCAGCCGGCGGGGCACATCTTCACATGTAGCTCGTCATCCTATAGATGTAGATGTGGAAGAAGAAGATGTGCCTAGGAGACCCTCTGTTGATCCGATCCTCTTTAGGAAAGAATCTAGTAAACAAAAGAAGATAAAACAAATGTGGAGTAGAACTTCTGTTGAGAAACTGGGTAGGGCAGCAGCAAAGTTATTTATACATGCCAACATACCCCCTAATGCGGCAAACTCTCCATATTGGCAGGTGGTAATTGATGCAGCAGCAGAAGCAGGTGAAGGAATTAAAGCTCCCACAGCCAAGGAGATTAGGGGAAAATGGACAGACGCAGAGTATGCAGATACAAAGGCATACGTAAATACCTTTAAACCCATATGGCAGGCCAGAGGATGCACGATCATGTGTGATGGTTGGACTGGCCCAACAAGACGCAGCATGATCAACTTCATGGTGTATTGCCACTTGGGAACAGTGTACCACAAGTCAATTGATGCCTCGGATGAAATAAAAAATGCTGAATATATTTTTAGCTTGATGGATAAAGTAGTGGATGAGATTGGGGAGGAGAATGTGGTGCAGATTGTGACAGATAATGAAGTAACATATAAGTCTGCAGGAAATTTGTTGATGCTAAAGAGAACACATATATTTTGGTCACCGTGTGCTGCACATTGTATTGATCTTATATTGGAAGATATTGGAAAGAGAAAGAATGTCAAAGAAATGGTTGAAAAAGCAAAAGAAGTGACCACATTTATTTACAACCATAATCACCTAGTTGCAATAATGAGGAAGTTCACGAAGGGACGAGAGTTGCTTAGGCCAGCGGCGACTAGATTTGCAACAAACTTTATAGCTTTAGAGAGTTTGTATCAGCATAGGGGAGAGTTGAGTGAAATGTTTGCTTCCCAACAATGGCTCAACACAAAATATGGGAAGAAGACATCAGGGACGCCGGTTGATGTTGTAAACACCATAAGAGACAACAAATATTGGAAAAGGGTTAAGAAAATTTTAAAGGTGATGGAACCACTGATGAGGGTACTTCGTCTTGTTGAAACCGATGAAGCACCTACGATGGGCTTCCTCTACGACGCCATGGATAAAGCGAAGTTGGCAATTCAACGTGATTGTTCAAGCTGGCGAGCTTACTGGAATTTGATCGACAAAAGATGGACAAAGCAGCTCCACCACGATATTCATGCAGCAGGTTATTACCTAAATCCTAGGTATAGATATGCCCAATCATTTGTTATGGATGATGAGATTCGTATTGGATTAAAGAACGTGATAAAGAGATTAGAGCCTGACTTAGATGTACAAATAAAGGCTTTGAATGAATTGGATATATTTGGAACTCGCCAGGGTAGCTTTGGAGATACTCTTGCACAACATGCAGTACTTAAGTTGCACCCCGCCGACTGGTGGATAAATTTCGGAGAGACTACACCGGCTCTCCAAAAAATTGCAGTAAGGATTTTGAGCCAAACAACGTCTTCCTCTAGTTGCGAAAGAAATTGGAGTTGTTTTGCACTTATTCATACGAAGAATAGAAATAGAATTCAGACTAGGACGTTAGATAGACTTGTCTTTATGCATTACAACATGAGGCTAAGAATGCGCATGCATTCAAGGAGGCATATCAGTAATGCCGGTGATGGGGATTATTGTCCAATAAACTTGGAAAATATTTATGATGAGGATGACCCACTTCTACCTTGGTTGGAAGTAAGGGAAAAAGAAATAGAAGATGATAGTGAAGAAATAGAAGTTGAAGACCCAGAAATACGCAGGGCACAGCAAGAGAGTCGTGCATTTGTGTTGGACCCAGAAAGGGGGGCGGATTTCATGCAAACTCAGCAGAAGAGTGCGAGCTCTAGCGGTACTGAAACAGATGATGATGATGATGATGATGATGATGCACCTAATGCTGGTCCTCCCACTTCTGGCATTGCTCAACCCACCAGGGCTACTGATACCATACAGCCGTCTACGGATCGCGAGGCTGATGAACTTCGACGAAGTAGGCGGGGCCGAGGGGGTCGAACTTATGAGTGTACTGAGTCAGGATACAGCCAGCAAGAGCCTGGCTCCAGTAGTGCACCTGCAGGTCCTGCTCCTGCACCGCAATCTACACCGACAGATCTGGAACATCAGCATGCGTATGGCTATGATTCGAGGAATTATGGGTATTCTTACAACCAATGGGATTATAAGGAACCTGTTCCGCCACTTTCATGTTGGAGTAGTCCTCCTGACGCTGTTCCACATATACCATATGAACCAAATCCAAGTTATTCATCTCAATCTCAACAGCCTGGCCCTGAATACGAGTACCAGTATGGGCACGGCTATTCGACGGGCACTAGTAGATATCCTCACTCAGGGTCAGAATCTTTGCCTAGTCAGGATCAGTCATCATCAGGTTTCGTTGACCTGATCTTTCCCTCTGGCACTGAATATTATGGATATGCAACAACAAGACCGCAACAACCCGATGATGATGACGACGACGACGTGGAGGTTGAGCAACCACAACAAAGCAGGTTTTCATTTTGGTGGTGAGTTCCGATTTGGTGAGTCTTTTCCATTACCCACATGGTCATACATTCACCAAAAAAACACACACTTTACATTGTTGAACTTGTGTTTAAAATAACTCCCCTGACAAGTGACAACCAGTCAAGTAATCTTTAATCAACATGCTTGCAGGGGAGTATATCAGGTATTACTAATTTTTTTTTCTACTTTAGAATGTTCAATTGGCAGGACAAGAGTCGGTCATAGATTCAAGAATCAAGATAAGAGAAGTCTTAATACATTATTTTTTGCAAGTCCTCACTCCTCACTCCTCAGGTATGTAAATAAATTGTAAATAATATAAAGTAAATTATAAAAAAAATAATAGTACATGTGAAAATTGAAATACTTTGATGTTACATTTATTCTAATATACATATTATTGGTATTAGACAGTTAGAAATTTGAATTTATAAGTTCTGCAGTTAATTCCAGGTTATTAGCTTCATAAATTCACCAGACAGCCCGATACAGCTTTTTCACCAAAGAGTAGACCGCTTCACCACCATAAACATGTTCAAAATTATAAATGAATGCATATTTGGGATGTTTGGAATTTTCTGGATTTAATCCATATTTTTTTAAAATTTTTTGGCAAAAAAAAAAAAGTTGACCGTTACGGGGGCCGTATCGGCCGATACGGCCCGTATCCGTATCGGAAACGGTGGGCACCGTTACGCCCACCGAAACCGATACGGGACACCTTGGTCTAAAAAGTAACAGTCATATCATGCTTCTAAGAAAGTGAGGTAAATACCTAAGGAAATAACCATTTACCCATTTGCAGGGTATTTACACCTGAATTGAAAAATCAAATAGGCCCTAAAAAAGTGATGAATTCCTGTTATCTACGATATTATCGATGATATTATTATTATTTTAAAAAGACAACAAAAGCATAAACTTTTCTAAACTTAATGTTCAAAATGAAATAAAAAATAAATAAATAAACTTTTCAAAACTTTTCTTTTATTTAGAATAATGGATCCCCATCTAGATGTAATAAAATCTAAGAGCATAACATAAACCATGTTTATGCAGTGGTGATTGATGCTGCAAAAAACAGATATTGCCACCTAATGCTGATCTTCCAATCAGGAATTCTCTCCCCAATCTATCACATATGAGAAGTGAAGAAAACCTCTCACACACCCCTACAATAAGGCTAGGGGCGCATGATGGGACCCTACATGTTTGGACGTGTAGATGGAAGGGAAGGATTGAGGAGAGGGGTTCTTCTTCTTCGGATGTGTAGATGGAAGGGAAGGAGAGTCACCACTCTATAGACTTTGGTATAGCCTGCAACATCTATAGTCTCCAATCTGGCCTATTCACGTACCCATATTGACCAAATCCCTCTATTGACGTACCGATATTGACCTAATCCCTCTACTCTCATGGTCACCATCCCTGGCCCAATATCCCATGCAAGTCTCAAGGATGGATGAACAAATCTTAACGATTGGATGCCCATCAAGATTGATTTAGAACAAATCAACGGTTAAAAGCGAATTTCAATGGTTGAAGAACCTTAGTTAACACTAAGAAAACATTAGATGTGATGGCCAGCTAAGAAGACATTTGGTGGACGGTCTAAACCACAAGATTGGTCCATAAAAATGACCCGGGAAAAGTGGATCTCATGTAGAATTGTGTAAGCTTTAACTAGACCCTTATGCATTCGCCCCACACCACCTACATGTCAGCCACCAATTTAACATCGTAAGTTGAGCCACAACACATCACTTGGACTTTGAACTCCTCACACGTCCTCGTTTAGATTTGTCAATGCTAGTACATTCACAAGTTAATCTAGTCTAGGCTGTGTGTCCCAGTCTAGAGACTTGAATTGATCCACTATTGCAAGTGCCCAACAGGTCCAATCAAGGTATTCAATAATGACAACGGTGGCCATTATGATACGGGCTATAACGGCCTTATAATGGTCAAAATTTTTAAAAGGAAGAAACTCTATCAGCCTGTTAAGGGCCATTTTTTTTTTCCAGAACAACTGTTACAGTCATATTGTGTAACAGTCCAAATTGTAGCCATTATGTAACAGTCATCACGTAAACGTTTTATAGTACCATAGGTCTAATGCGAGGAGCCTATTCCCATGGCACACTCACACTCCTATGTTGGGTATGTCAATGGCACACCGACTCATCGTTGTGCTTGATGGTGAAGAACTTCCATCCTGACTTGTCATCATTTCCCTCAAAGGATGACCATATCAAGTATGAATAACCACAGGTTTGTTCTACAACTTGCTAGGTGGTGCTGTTAATAATCTTTGGGCGAATCATCAATTCATGGTCAAACAGGGCACTGAGATCATGGCCCACAACTCTCACTTGGCCTGTGGCTGTTGTGTCTAATCTCAAGTTCCCAAGGACAACCAGAAGAATCCCTCTCTTCAAGCCATCTAGATATCATATCAGATCAAGTTCCACACATGGGGCGAATGAATGAATCATAGTAAGATTGAAACGAGGTTCAGAACATAAGTATTGGTTTTGCAGGGCAAAACACTAACAAATATCAATACATGTTTAAGTATCCCAAGTCATCAATACATTTAACAATAACAGTACTTTGAACAATTCTTATTGGTATCAATTTTTATTACGAGTGTCCTATCCAAGACAGCTCATCTAGGGACCTCACACATGACACACCTTATGAAAGCGACAAATGATGGTCATTTGTCAAAGCTGTCAATCCTAAATCCAAGCAGCATGGTGGCAATGAAGGGCATGATGAGTTCTAGCTGTTGTTTGAGTAGCATGTAGAAGGAACCTTTCAAAAGAACATGAGGATTTTGTGAAGCTCTAGGGCTTTAGAGTTGTGGAATGGGGAGAGCAAGATACTGTGTGGAATTGGGAAAAATTGGACTGTTTGTCGGTTATTCTTTCTAGTACATGCTTCGGCCGTTGGAAATAGGAGAGAGTTGTACGTTTGCTTTGTTAGTTGGGAGGAAAAGGGTTCTAACTGTGGACAACCTTTAGAAAAAAGTTATATGATGCTTCCTAATATCTGTGTGATGTGTTATGAAGATGCGGAAACAGTAGATGACCTCTTTCTACACTGCCGTTATGCCCAAAAGATGTGGATTACTTTCGTAAACATTTTTACTATCCTGTGGGTGATGCCGAAATCAACAGGGGGCTTCTTCTTAGCCTGGCATAGGGTTGGGCTTAAGAAACATAGGAAGATCTGCTGGAGATTGGCGTTATTGGCTGGCCTTTGGACATTGTGGGGGGAGAGAAATGGGAGATGTTTCCAGTACTTGCACATGTTCAAAAACGAGGTGTCGGCTAAGGCAAGCTTCTAGTGGTGGAATGCACTTCTTATATTTTAACAACGGAAAATTGTAATTTCGCTTTTATTCTTGGCTTGTACTTTGCTTCTGTGTTTGTAGCTTTTGTGCTTTAATTTGCTTTTGTGTTTGTAGCTTTTGCGCTTTCTTTATTGACATCAAACCTCTAATGATTTACATCAGGCCACTTGATTTTGTTGATTGAGCTTAATATGTTTGAAGAAAAACAAGTTACGCTATTGACATGTTGATGGAATCAGCTCCTACAGGGTTAATTCCTTTCATCTACTGTAGCGTGCTAAAGTGACACTATTCGCGACCTTAATTAGGAAGTTCCTTAATTAGACAAGTGTCCTAGTTGGTTTGGTTTGTTGTGCAAGTTATTGAAGGTGCTATGTTCTTTTATTAGCAGTGGAATGCAATTAGTATTGATTATGTTTGAACAAATAGCAATTAGTTTATGCTCCATAGGGATTTCTATGTCGTCGTCATCATTATTATCATCATCCAAGCCTTACCCCACTTAGTAGGGGTTGGCTACACAAATCCTCTTCCCCCTATTCCACTCTGTCGAGTACCGTATACTTGGTTAGACAATATATTTCAAGTCTTTTCTATATCTATAGTGATTTCTACGTACTTTGGCCTATAAATAGACATGCAAGGCATTCATATGGATATATTTTATGAAAGATATTTCAATAAAAGTTTTCTTAGTTGATAGTGAGTGGCTTCTTCTCTCACGAGCATGTGTTGCTCTTCCCATTGCATTAGTTGCGGGGTTTCTATTGCGTGTCATGTTATCTATGTTATGGGCTCCATTATCAATCTCGAAAGGAGGTTTTTTGTTGATTCGATATTTGCAAAAAGTTAAGTAGCTAAATTCAGATTTCCTCTTTCGATTTGGCTGTGTCACATGGAAAGGCCTTTTGTCTTATGAGCACATGGGATCGCTAAGTGCAGCAAGGTGTCACTTTGTTTGCCAAGAGCTGAATTAAAACTTTGAAGAAATGCTAAAAACTGTTCTTCTACTCAATAGTGCATGTACGATTTTTTAATCAAAGTTTAGTCTGCACCTAATGTGTTAGTGAATAATGCAAAATCTTGTGGTTGTTCATTCTGTCTTAGAAAAGAGTTTCTTTTGTTCTTAGGTTTGATTATGTTAGTGCTTGTTTGCAGCCGGGCCTCATTAGGATGCTTTAGCTTGAGCGGAAGTGTTGAAAGGTTGATAGTTGAATAAGGCCCATTGGGCCCAAGTCCATGTAATGAAGCCCAAAGGCCCCATTCATGGTTTTGTGTTGCTTTGGATAGGGTTTGCTGATTTTTCTATTAGGGCAAAATTTTGGGTATTTTATTTGTGTTTCCCTTTCTAATCCTCGGTGGTTCATTTCTTTTCCTTCATTTTTTCTTCTACTTCTTTTTTTTCTTTCTTCTTCCTCGTAATTCTATGAGTTTTATTCTTCTAATCTTTCTCAACAAGTGATGTTTTCCTTCATTCCCTTCCTAATCTTCGGAAGTTCCTTCCTTCCCTTCTTAATCTTCTTTTCTTTCTTTCTTATTTTCTTTCCCCTTCCCTTCTTTCCTTCGCTACACAACAATAGCTTCTTATTAACACTTTTCCCTTCACCCTTCATTCTTCAACAAGTGGTGGTTCCTTTCCTTCCCACACAGCTTATTAACCCGTTTCTTTTCACCCTTAATTCTTTTTTTCATTCTTTTTCTGATTTGAGAGTGGAGAGGTGGCTTGCAGCTAGATTTTTTATAGGGTTTTGCATCATGTGTTGATGGATTTTTGAAGTCTCTTTGATATGCGATTAAAGCCCTTGCCGATTTTTCTATTTTCCGATTGAAGATTCTTATTCTATTCCTTTTTAAAGAAATTTTCTTAGGGATTTGTTGTTTTTTCCTGAATGGTTGGAGGTATTACTGGACTTCCATGTTGGAGGTATTTGACTAGATTCTCTTGCTGTGTGATGTGTTCTCGCCTCTTCTCCACCACCTTCTTTGACGACTTAACAAATTTGTTTCAGACTCTTCCTTGCCAAGATGTGTGATTTAGTATTTATTCCGGGTAGTTGGTCCGGATCTGTTAATGTATCAGACGATTAAATTGGGCTTGTTTGAATTGGGTGATTGTCCAAACCTTGGCTCAAACTTATGATTGCACTGGGCTCGTTTACTCTGAGCGGTTGGCTCATACTCGTTTATATTGGGTAGTTGGTCCATTCTTATTCGTTCCGAATAGTTGTTTGGACTTATGATTGTGTTAGGCAGTTGGCCTAGCCTTGGTTGAGCTGGATGGTTGATCTAGACTCGTTGTTTATATTGGACAGTTGGTCCATTCTTGTTTGTTTCGGACATGGTGTGCAAAAATGGTTATGTAACAGCCATTACGTAATGGTAACAACCATAAGCGTTACACGTTGTAGGGCCGAAACTGTCGTAATGGCCATAACATAAAAACTGCCCGTAATGGACTATAACGGCCCCGTAACGGTCTCGAAACAGGTTTTTCAAAAAGTAAAAAGGTTCGTAACGGCCCATATCATAATGGTAACGGCAGTGGCCATTATGGCATCATTATTGCAACGGAACACCTAGGTTCCGAATAGTTGTTCGAACCTCGAAGTTATGATTGTGTTGGGTAGTTAACCTAGTCTTGGTTAAGCTGGATGGTTGATCCAGACTTGTTTGTGCTGGATGGTTGTTTCGATTGCTCACACCACCGAAGTTGCAGAAGTGCTTGTTCATCTAAAGGTTTTGGTGGTCTTATCGCCTCCACTTCTCATCCGCACGTTCGTCTCTCATCACAACCGGCGCTACTTATCTCCACAGCTGTGCTACTTTTTGATTTTATGCTTTTACGAAATCTTTTACGCGTTTCTACATTGAGTTTTTTTATTTTTTATTTTTGCCTCATTAGGATGCTCTAGCTTGAGGGGGTGTTTTGAAAGGTTGATAGTTGAATAAGGTCCATTGGGCCCAAGTCCATGTAATAAGGCCCATAGGCCCCATTCACGTTTTTGTTATTATAAATAAGAGTAGAGGGCTGAGGTTTTGTTAGATCCTAAGCATCTCTCTCTCTCTCTCTCTCTCATTGTTTCTCTCTTCCATCTTTCTTCTCCTTCTTCTTCTCATTGTAGCTTCTCATGGGTACTCAAGATTAGCACAATGTAGCCGTTTATCACCATTAAGTTGTTTTACAATTAAAGTGAGTCATTTTATAGCTGGCATGTCATGTATTAAAATTTTGATTTGCTATTGTTGTTGCTTTGTTTTTTTTTCTTTTATTTTTCACGGACACTTTTTACTTGATTGCTTCATTGGAGACATGTATAGTTTTCCTCTTTTTTGGTTTTATTATTCGATGAACTTGAAACTTACTATTTGTTTTCTCATTCAAAGATATTGGTATTATAGCAAATACCTCCTCTTTGTGCAGACAAGAAATGATCTTATTAGGTTATAGAAAGCTGATTATTTTTCACCTGTTTTAATTGAACATCAGTGCTTCAGTGAACTTGATGATGAGAATTTCTCGAAGAACATGGGGAAGAATTCAGAGCAAGTTGTTCATTCAGAGGAAACTGAAGGGGACAACTCTGAAAAAATTCTAAGTGAAGACACAATTAAGAAGGCTATTAAAAAGAGAGCTTCTTATTTCAGAGATAATTCAGAGTATGTTTCATCTTTAGATGCCTTTGAAATTACTGTTTCATGTATCAACCTTGTGTATCATTAACTATTACCACTTGTCTCCTTTTTCAATAGGATATAAACTCCTCTAGAATCATGATAGAGAAAAGAATCAGAAATGCCCTTTTTTCATACATCTTTTGATGCCCCTTTTCGTTTTTCTTTTTTAAAGTATGCTTTTGTGCCCTTTTTAGCAATTTCATACGTTTCAGTGTGTAACTATTTTGTAACATTCCAAAATTTCAGGACGATTACTTTGTCAGGAGCTCGTCGACTTTTGGAGGAAGATCTCAAGCTTGAGAAAAATGCTCTTGATGCCTATAAAATTTTCATAAGCAAGCAGCTTGATGAGGTAAGTGCATTATTTTCCAACACTAATGTGTTCAATTCTTGATCAAGTGCACAGAATCTGGCTTTCTTGACACTCATTTTGCCATTCATCAGGTTTTGCAATCTCCTGAGGTTGTTGAATCCATGAATGGGTATAAGAAAAAAGGTCCGAAGAAAGCCTCTGATAGCAAAGTTAGAGGTGGAAGTAGCAAGGGCTCTAGAAAAGTCAGTAGAGGAGATGGCAGATCAGATTCCTCAGATGCAAGTTCTAGTGGTGAGGAGGGTGTTGAGGACCAGCAGGTCAAACAAAAAAAGCAAGCTGTGAAAAAGGTAGCAGCAAGGAATACTGAATGGCAGAAAAAACGGCAAAAGATCTACAGTGAAAAGAAAGCCATCTAGCAATGAGAAGAACAAACCAGCGAAGTCGGCAGCAGAGAAAGGGAATGGTACTGATGAAGGTGGAAATTCCTCTGAAGATGGTAAATCTCAATCATCTGCCGAAGAGCCCGTCAAGGTCATACCATACCTTTTTCTGTTTATTTTCTCTCAGGAGCCTCACTGTGAACCTGGACTAAATGGAAGTTCATCATGTAAATCATCTTGTTTAATTGCAGAAGAAAAGAGAAACTTCCAGTCAGGTTTATGGAAAACGTGTAGAACATCTAAGGTCAATAATCAAAGCCTGCAGGATGAGGTACTGCATCATCCTTCAACCTCCTATTTATGATATTGACAGTACTTAATTTTAATGGTGATGAAGTTTTAGCTTATTTGTTCCCTATGTATTGAAGTATCCCCCCATCAGTTTACAAGAGGGCCAAGCAGGCTCCTAAGAATAAACGTGAGGCACATTTGATAAAGGAGTTGGAGGAGATTCTTGGGAAGGAGGGTCTGTCTTCAAATCCTTCTGAAAAAGGTGAACATTGAACAATGAACCTCAATTACCATGGTTTAATATTTTAAAGATTGAGAACCTGCTATCTTTTGTATTATATTGATAGTTATTTGTGTGGTCATAAACTCACTGAATATTGGTTTGAGCATATCCAATTTGATTACTTTGATTCCACTTAGAAGTGTCAGTGTTTAGACTTCTAATAAATGTTTTTCCGGATTATCTTTGGGGTCGAAATATCTTCAATGGGATGATTTTATAACCCTATTTTCACGGCATTTATTGTCTTAATGCTTTGGTTAAAAATGCTATAAAATTCATGTCATCGGTTGATAGGACACATTTCCAAACCCTAGAGCTGGGCGAGGGAAACCCCTGTATCATTCAGCTATTTGTCCTTGTCATTGGATGGGGTTGGCCTCACCCCGCATATTCTCTTAATCGATTTTGGCCAGTGGCAACCTTTTTACCTCCTCCGTATGCCAATTGTTGTGCCCATGGTTACCCCCTTTTCTTTCCTTTCAAATGAATGCAGTCTCCACTCCCAAAGGTGAGAGTTGCGAAATGGGTGTGGCACGAAACTTGGAAGTTTCATTGTTTTTATTCTACAAAGGGCTGTGAAAGATACAACACATGAGTTTTTTGGGGACTCATTGATTGGATGCGTCCTGCAGACTATTGTCAGGGGTTGTAGAGGTCTTGTGGACGGGGTTGGTAGCTAGCTTCAGTAAATTAGCACCGAGATTTGTTTCTTTCATTTGTTGGCTTAGAGTACTGTATCCTTATTGGAGACTAGTTGATTGAGAGGAGGTTACCTTCGGATACATGCTCTTGGTTCCCTTGATGATTTTATCAGTGGAAGTACAAACATTTAGTCTTTGTATAATAAAAAAGAAAAGGTGAATCTTTATTATTTATTTATTATTTTCTTTTTACGTCTTTGGCAACTATTGTATTGTTGGGAGATGTTCTGATTCTTGTAGGTGCTCGTAGATTTTTTTCTTCTTCTTTCCAGTTGATCTTAATTGATGAGCACTGCTTGGATGGTCTCCTATATTGTTGTAAGTACCCCAAAAGAAAAAAAGAAGGGTTTCATCTACACGAATTAGGAAAATTCCCCCCCTTCCAGCTTCACAGTTTCCTTTCCTTTTCTCTTGTATGCTTGTCTAGAGAGGCATTTTAACCAATTCAGTTTCTATTTTCCCTTGTTTGGTACAATATGATGTATTTAGATTGTTGATCATTTTGCATATTGGGTTTTCTAAGTCTACAATTTCGAAGAAATTTTCTTATTTATCTGTCCTTCATAGGGTGGAATGATGAAACAAAGTTCATGTAGTCGACCCCAATTAGTTGGGACAAGGCTGAAATGACGATGCTGATATTCTTATTCATCTCCATATATCTTGGTGTATGGAATTTTGTTTTTTAGGTCTGCAATGGCTAATTCTTGTCAACTAAATAATCTAACAAATTTGAAGTTCCAGAGGAATTATACAATATTGTTTCCACAGTTCAACTATAGTATCTTACTCTTGTGTTGTTTCCTAAGGTTTTAAGTAGGAGCTTCTACAAAATCCCTACTGCGGTATATTTTCAGCAGGCAAGGCTAGTAAATGGAAAGTGTCTTGTTCCCTGAATTATTATTATTTCACCACTCATTCCCTCAGCCTCAAATAAAGAATGTAGAGAAAGAACCAACCAGGCAATCTCCCAATTTTTTCTTCCCCCCCCCCCCTCCCCGTTTTATTAGAGGTGGTTGGATTTTTTTTTTTTTGGGAATGTCAATGATTTTATTAAGAAAAGTGCCAAGATAGCACAAACTATTTACAAGCTACAAAGGAAAAGAACAATCTTGAAGCCTTTCAATGCTCGAAGCCCATTCAACAACATTACCCGCTACACACGATTGCTCGTATTTATGAAACATCTCCCATCCCTTTCTTCTCTTATCACCCATAGGATTGCCAATATGCTCAGCCTCCATGTAGCCCTGTTCTACTTCATAATTTGCATGCCATGCTAAGCCAAAGGAAGACTACTGACTGACCTTTGGCATAGCCCAAGAAATGTTAAAGCTCCTTTGAAATCCACTCCATACCTGATGTGCAAGCGGACATCGAACAAAAAGTCGGTTGACTGGTTCAACATTTGCAATAAATGGAAGGCAAATATTTGAAATCATCATAGCTTGTTTTTGAAGATTATCCATGGTCAAGAGCCTTTCCCTCCCAACCAACCACCTGAAAGCAGCGATCTTTGGAGGGTGGTGCAGCCGGCTGATGTGAAGGATCCCCCCAAATGTAGGCACCTTCAATCTTAAGCACAAGAACACAGACAAATAGAAGAGAAGAACTCGAGAGATTTGATTCAATTCAATGGTGACTTTATACTACTCATCTTAGGCCTTTAAATAGGCTTTTGAAACGTACATATAAGGAAAAACATACTGTCATTGACAACCATTGACTTATTACAAATATGAAAAAGAGATAAGAATACATTAAAAACATTAGACTACTGGATTATTCTTAGATAGTTGATTGATTTCGCTAGCTAACTACCTAAATAGGAGGCTTGGGCTTCCTTATTGATGGGCCAACTGTTGGGCTTGGGCTTAATGGCTTTGGGTCTGACCCATGGATCGTGGGCTCAAATCAGCCTGCATCAGTATTTAGTCCTCCCCCGCTTGAAAGAACTCGACTCTGACGAGTTAATGGCTTGATATTTCTCATAGAGGTCAGGATTTAGATGCCGAAAGTCGGTAGTTATGATTCATGTAGCATCGGAGTAACCACCTTGGTGTGTGGAGACGATCTGGTCATCGAGAACATCAACGATCGTGTCTGTAGGTGCTACAATGATCGGAAGTGTGATGGCTTGTTTTTTGATACCATCATCGGTATGGTGCCCGTGATAGATGGAAAGATCTTCCACATTGAAAGTTGGAATGATAGGTAAATCTGGTGGGAGATCTAAAACATAAGCATTGGCACTGATCTTCTTTATGATTTTGAATGGTCCTACATTGCGAGGATGTAGCTTCTTTGAGGTGCTGGGAGGCAACTGTTCAGGACGAATACGGGCCATAAGCATGTCACCTTTTGCAAATTCAACAAAGCGATGTCTTCTGTCTGCATGTTGCTTATAACTTTCATTACTTGCAGCCATATTATGTCGAACTTCATCATGCGCTAGCTGCATATGGCGGATGAAATCATTAGTTTCTGCACTTAGTCTCGACTCTACAGTTAGAGGAACCAAATCAACTGGAAGACGCGATCGTATACCAGTTACTGCTTCAAAAGGCGACATCCTTGTGGACCTGTTAAGCAAATTCAGCCATGGGTATAACTAGGTCCCACGTAGCGACATGATCACGGACATGACAACACAATAACTTGCCCAAGCTACAGTTGACCACTTCCGTTTGGCCATTGGTCTAAGGGTGGTATGCACTAGAGAGCTAAAGCTTGGTTTTCATTGTTGCCCAAAGAGTTTTCCAGAAATAAGTCATGAACTTGGTATCACGATTAGGCACAATTGACTTTGGGAGTCCATGAAGACAAACAACCTCTCAAAAGAATAATCGAGCAATCTTGAGAGTGTCTGTTGTTGTGACACCCCGGATGCCAAGGTCCGTGGTTGCCCTCGGTCCCCGATATCCCGGGCTCCACATTATGCAATGCATGAGTGCATTATAGTTAATTGCAGAATTGTAGATTTAACCAAGCATAAACAACTTAATCATGGGCAAAGCATTTTCAAAAGAAAGAGGAACATGTGTATCATATATGATTAAAAAAAAATGTATATAGACTGTATCCCTCACATTGGGGCCCATTAGGTCCCCCAGAACAAGTTCAGAATATACTGTCCCAAAAAGCTGTACAACAATGCCGTATAGGCGCAAAACCCCAAAAGAATACTCCCGACGCCTCAACTCTAATAGTCCTGTTCGCCTGTGTACTGAAGATACTCGTCGGCGTCCTCTCCGAGTTCTACGTAATCGGTCGACCGCCTCCTGTATACCTGAGTCACATGGGTCATCTCGTTGGTGGTTTAAACCACCGCCCCAGAAAGGGGACTGAGTGGCCAACTCAGTGGTTTCATTTCCTTAGGTTACACATTCACCAATACAAACAATATAGATAATAATTTCATTTTCCAATGACAGAATAAAAGAATAGCACAGCATCATAAGCATGGTTATTAAGTGAGATGAGTGCATGTAATGCAGATGCATGCTCGATCACCGATGCTTGTCACAGCCACCAGTGGGTGGCACCACCACCTCACCCGCACGGACAATGTATGCCATGCTTAACTATACATTATTAGCCGAGTAATTAATTAAATCATTTTATAACACAGCCGGTTGGCGAAGCCCCTGTACCCACGTTCTATCAATTTGGCCGACTGGGACCACCTGACTCCCTGCGGGGCGAACGCAGGTCACAGCCAGTAGCCCCTCGATCCTATCTCGGGTCTACAGCCCCGAGGTACCTGGTTTGACCGCGACTCGTCAGACGTGCCCAACACAGGTGGAATAGGGTTCATCGCCCTATCCCATAGTCGAGTAGTAGGTATGTCACCTCTACAGTGCTCAATGGACACTACGGGGAGGCATCACCCTAGCGTAGGCCTGACAGCACGGGAATAGGGCCCATACCACTATTCCCGGCTCATGAGTTTTGAGGGATCGGTACGCCGTATGGTTTCTAGTGGGCCCATCAAAGGTGCGCAGGTACATGGATTCTACATAAGTGATAGAAATACATACAAACACTTTCTACATATATTGCCACCCGACCTGGTGGTGGGCCAGGGTCCTCGGCTAGGGGAAGTGAAGGGAAGACCGGCCTTGAGCATATACCGCCCGCGTGGTCCTTGACCACAGTTGATCGCCCCGTCTTCCACCATAGTCGACTACCCCGCTCCCGAGGTTGCAGACCTGGTGCGGCCGCCTCACTATGGCACTTGCCGGGTCGGAAGCTACTGCCCATCACCCCAAACACTTCCCGATTCCCTAGCTCATGCATAAATCAAGTTACAAAACATGTAATACTAGAATCTCAACTATCACATATTAGTATAAGTTCTAAGACATCTTAGCATAGAAGATTTGCATAATGAGAATATGTGTAGGATGATATGAGCATGCAAATGGCCCTAGCACACACCTAGTATCCAAATCCCTAGACAAAGAACTTCTATCAATCTCATACAACTTCCCTAGCTACAATCCATCTTCCTAAACTTGGAATTTGAAAGAATCAACCACCATTGTAGGCTTTGGTTGCAAGGCAACACATAGGTAAATGATACACACCTTGGTTTGAAGGAGGATTAGGAAAATCCTGTAAGGAGGTGCTAGAAAATCAGGAAAAAGAGGAAAACCTATGTAAGAAGCTAGAGAAGATGAGGATTTTATGATGGACTTACTTCTGCCGACGTCCGGGAAGATCTCCAATCGCGAGAGAAGCCGGCTAGAGTGATGTAGAGGCGGTTAGGTCTAGGTAGGGTAGCATGCAAGGGCTTCTCTTGAGAACCCTCCTTCCACAACTCCCCCTTTCTCTCCCACACACCCCTCTCTCAGAAATTAGGTTAAGAAATGAGAGAATGGGCTAAGAAAAATAAGTTATAAAGGTTGGGAATTGGGACATATAGTCCCCAATGTTTTTAAGTTGCATAAAAGTGGCTATTTTGTGCCCTGATTTGATTATGTGGGTCCCACCTGACCCCTCTGGGCCAATCCAGCTCATAGGATAGCCTTACCATGTTGAGATCCTTGTTTGGGTACGATTTGGGACCGATCGGACGTGGCGATTGCCGGATATAAGGCGACATCAGTTCAACGGTCACTGGTTGTCGATCGGACCCCATGTTTGGGGGTCATGTGCTGGTTTATGTTTGAAATCCATGGTTCACATTTCATGGCCATGCAAGGGTCCATGGGGCCCACACAAGAAAAGTGAATTGAGTAATGATTACTCACTAAAGGTGTTGTGCAAGTATACTTGCACTCCCATGTGCAACTGCATGACACTACAATTTATGATTTCGGGCGCCGATTTCGACGTAACGCTCGCCTACGAGTGTCAAGTCCAGTACGTGGGTGGTCCCCGACAAGTTTCGGGCCTAACAGACTCGAGACGGGCGGCGGAACGGACTCCTACGCGCGTATCTAAGTTCCCGACACCATGAGACTATAGTTCACTAAGTCATGTGCGGCCAATTTTTCGTCTAGAGGGTGATAGGTGTCTAGCGGGTTCGAGCATGGGTTCGAGTCTTAAGGAAGGCGATTTTACGGGGCGTTACAGTTGTATTTGAGCATGGTATGATATGAGCCATCTTTGAAAATCGATAAACCAACAATACAAATACGGAATCAACTTTCCCAGCGGTCTTTGGCAAACATAGGACGAAGTTCATGCTGAGATCTTCCCACGGAGCATGTGGGATCAGCAGTGGTTGATACAATCCATTGTTTTTCTTTTGACCCTTAGCAAGCTGTCAAACCCTGCATAACTTGCAAATCTTAGCAACATCTAATTTTATACGAGGCCAAAAGTATCTATCTCCAATGAGCGCTAGGGTCTTATCACAACCCAAGTGTCCACTACACCCACCGGCGTGTAATTCCCTCACAACATACTCACTGATGAATGTATTGGGTTGGCAAAGTTGCATTCCTCGGAACAAGTAGCTATCATGAATGCTGAAATGTGGGTGTTTCGCATGCTCTCCACTAAGAATTCTATATAAATATGCCCGAAATCCTTGTTGTCAGCATACTCACGCCGTATATCTTCGAATCCCGGAACGGTTACTGCCATCGATGACAATAGATGCGTAGGTGGCTTAATGCATCAACAACCTGATTGCCCTTGCTAGCCTTGTGTAGGATGACAAAAGAAAACTTCTAAAGGTATGCGCCCCACTTAACACAACGAGCACTCATCTTCTACTGAGAGTTTAAATACTTGAGTGCTTCATGATTAGAATATAAGACAAACTTCTTACCAACCAAATAGTGACGCCAATGTCGTAGAGTCTGCACAACGGCATAAAATTCCAAGTCATAGGTGGAGTACCGTTGCTTCTCATCAAAGAGCTTTTCACTAAAGAAAGCTATTGGATGGCCCTTCTGACTGAGAACTCCACCCATGCCGAGATTAGGGGCATCACAACTCACCTCAAATACCTTCTCAATGTCCAGAAGGCGTAAGACTGGAGCTTCGGTCATCTTACGTTTGATCCTATCAAACGCTTGTGTTGCTGCACTTGTTTATCGAAACTCCCTTTGTTTCATACACTCGCTGATTGGGGCCATGATGCTGCTGAAGTTCCTACAGAAAACGTCTGTAAAATGAGACCATGAAAACCGCGAACTTTTGAGATGATGGTAGGTGTCAGCCAATCAACTATGGCTTTCACCTTGGCAGGGTCCACCTTTACACCTTGCGGCGAGACAATGTACCGTAAGAAAACCACTAATGCGCTCATGAAGGTATACTTTTTAAAGTTAATGTAGAGGCGCTCACGACGAAGGACTCTGAAGATAAGGCTTAGGTAATTGAGGTGCTCCTTTTTTGACGTACTGTAGATAAGAATGTCGTCAAAATAGACGACGACAAACTTACCAATAAAATGGCACAACAATTGCGTCTTGACGCACATGAAAGTGCTAGGAGCGTTTGTGAGATCGAATGGCATAACTAGCCACTCATAGAGACCGTCCTTCGTCTTAAATGCCGTCTTCCATTCATCACCAGGTCGGATGCAAATCTGGTAGTATCCACTGCGAAGATCAATCTTGGAGAAAATGCTAGCACTTGGCATTAACTCTAGCATATCATCAAGCCGAGGAATAGGGAAACAATATTTCACTGTGATTTTATTAATATATCGGCTGTCCACACACGTGCGCCAAATTCCATCCTTTTAGGGAGTAAGAAGGGTTGGCACTGCATATGGGTTTATGCTCTCTCGGATGTAGCCCTTTTTAAGCAACTTGTCAACTTGACGCTTCAACTCGGTGTGCTCGGCAGGACTCATACGTTTTGCCGGTAAGTTGGGTAAGGATGCTCCAGGAACTAAATCTATAGCATGCTGAGTATCCCGTAATGGGGGCAACTCCTCAGGCCGATCATCGGGGACCAAATCTTGGAAGTCATGCAACATAGATTTGACTTCATTAGGAATAGGCTCATCCTGGTCAATAATAGACTTTTGCACTTGTTTTGTAACTAGAGCTAACATTACGCCTTTCTCCTTGCTCTCTTCTTCGAACTTCCGCATGTTGAGAACATGGGAGTTTGAAAGAGCAACCGATGTCGACGATGAAGGCGTAGATGAAGGAGGTGAGGTAGGCTGCAATGGGTGAAGAAGATACGATGACCACACCATAGAAAAGTATGCGTATTAGCTTCACCGTCGCTTTGTACTTTTCAGTCAAAGAGCCAAGGTTGACTGAGAAGGATGTGGGTGACATTCATCGGAATTATGTCACACCAAATATCATTCTCATATATGCCAATTTTAAATGATACCATACACTTTTGAGTCATGGGGATGGCAACGTCGTCGACCCATGCAACCTTATATGGTTTTGGATGCCTTTCAGTTGGCAACTTGAGCTTATTAATCACCTCTTGAGATACAATGTTCATTGCACTGCCACCATCAATGATCATGTTACATAACTTACACTAGCATTTTACCGGCGTATGAAAAACAGTGGTTCGTAGCCAACCTTCCTCTTCCTCCTCGGTGGTGGTAAGGAGGTGGCGTATGATAGAATAGGGCCTTCGTCCTTAGCTTCAATCGTAGTTACAGCAGGAGTGTTCTTTGGCTGTGATGCAGGTTCTACATAGGGCTATTTCATCTCGATATGCTCATTGTAATACTCGTAGCCGTCTGGGCAGTAGGGTTCCTCATTACTGTAGTAATGGTGGTTCTTGGCTTGCGGACACTCATTATAAAAGTGCACTATCTGTCCACAACGATAACAATTGACACCCCGTCGTTCTCTTTTGAAGGAAGAATTAAGATTAACACCTTGCCCTTTGATGTCATGTCCCTGCACCGCTAGTTGCTTTTGGTTTGAATTCTGTGGCGGAGGTGGTTGAAAGGTTGAGGCTGCCTTATAAGAGGAGTGCAACCGTGGGCGCGACAAAAAAGGGACCAAAGCATCGAAGAGTATGCTACTGCAGTTGCTGTTCCACTCGTCGAGTCTTCTGATGAACATCATCAATTGACTCAAAGTCATGGATGACCATCTTGCGCTGGATCTCTTGGAGTAACCCTCCCTTATAACGGCTAGCTCTTATGCGGTCTGTCTCTGCGAGTTTATTACGGATAGAAAGCTCATTGAACTTTTCGGTGTAGTCATCCACCGATAAAGTTCCCTGTTTGAATGCAAGGAGCTCCTAGAGAAGAATATCCATGTAATATGAAGGCAAATACTTATTTTCCAGCTTCTCCCTCACGTCAGCCCACTCGGTGATAGTAGGACGACCCATGATGAGATTGTTGTCATCAATGCCTCGCCAACAAATTCTTGCCGGGCCTATCAACTTGACCTTGACAAAGGCCACTCGCTGGACATCATCCATGTTGTACCATGCAAAATAATCTTCCAGCAATGTAATCCAATCAACAAAAGCCTTTGCATCAAGATGACCCGTGAAGTTCGAAACTTCAACCCGTACTTTCTTTGTAACATCATCTTTCTTCGGTGTCTCTATTGCGATGTCATGGGCTCTCTCTACAAAGAGCCGTTGCATGAAGTCATAAATAGACTCCCAAGGCCCCATGCCATTTTGATTCACCGAAGGTTCTGGTTGGAACCCTTGTGGATTTGGATCACCATTAGGATTGCCAATAGGTTTAGGTTGCTCAACATGTTGCTCTCCATGTAGTTGGTCAACAACGGTTTCCAAGCTAGCTATCCTTGAGAATAACTCAGTGATGAAATTGTGTTGCTATTGATCGGTGTGCCTCCCTCGATAGACATTACCACTACGGGTAGACATTGTGATGTCGGAAAGCAATGGACGGAATACGACTGTTTTTTTTTTTTGGTGGGGGGGGGGGGGGGGGGGGGGGTGGTTGGTCAATGGGATGGAATGGGCTGATTTTGGGGGTGTTAATGGGTGGACTAGGGCTGATTTTAGGGGTTTTTAATGGGCTGAAATACAGCTGATTTTCAGGTTTTTAATGGGTTGGAATATGGCTGATTTTAGGGGGGGTTTTTATGGGCTGAAATATGGCTGATTTTGAGGATTTTAATGGGTTGGAATATAGTTGATTTTTGGGTTTGGGCTGGATTATGGGGGTAGATGGATGAAAAAAATTTAGGCAGTCTCCCCTTATAAATTGGACGTTTGTGTTTTGTAAAAGAAAAGAGAAAAGGTGAATGGGGAAAGGAGGAATGGATGCAATGAAGTAAATAAAGAAAAATAGGCAGAATTTTATGATTAAAAAACCTGGAAGCAATAATATCGAGATTGTTGTTGATCTAGGACTTCAACCAGCCGTTGGATCGTGGGCTTTGATACCAAACTGGTGCAGCTGGCTGATGGGAAGGATCCGCCCAAACGTACGCACCTTCAATTTTAAACATAAGATGTAACACTGTTACACAAGAACACAAACAAATAGAAGAGAAGAACTCAAGAGATTTGATTCAATTCAAAGGTGACTTCATAAATCATACTACTCATCTCAGGCCTTTATATAAGCTTTTGAAACGTACATATAAGGAACTTAACGTCATTGACAATCAATGACTCATTACAAATATGGAAAAGAGATAAGAATGGATTAAAAACATTTGACTACTAGATTATCCTTCTAGCCGATTGATTTCGCTAGCTAACTACCTAAATAGACTAGCTACCTAAATATGAGGCTTGTGCCTTCTTATTGATGGGCCAACTGTTGGGCTTGGGCTTAATGGCTTTGGGCCTGACCCATGGATCGTGGGCCCAGATCAGCTAGCATCAGAGGGGCTCCATGGGAACACACATACCGTGTTTGCTTGGACATGCCACCCCTCCCGTGCTCTGGGAGTGCATTTTAGAAGGACTAGACAGAAAAGAACCCAAATTTCTCCTTATGCCACACCATCCTGTCTTGTACTCCTATCACTTGGTAGTACAAATAGATGTGATCAAGCAGCCGCGCAAACTCCTTACTCTTCTTCACTCATGAAATTGTGCCATGGGGGAGACCACGAAGTTATCTTCTCAAATGGAGAAGCATCGCATCATTGGAATATTACGACCTGTAGATAGACCATTCTTGGAAATGTAGATTGCAATGACGCTTCACCATCCCAAGCATGCACCTAAGAGCGAATCTTCTCCCCATTCCCAAGGGCAAAATCAATCTCTTAAAATTTTTTGACTTCACTGAGGCAATCCATTTCCAAATCACCGAGGTTCTATATACATGGAGGATTCCTTGGTACACCACCCTCCCTTAGAACACCCATAATTGTTACCAATAGTTTCTCTCCACAGTGCACCCTCCTCCATCATGAACCTTTGTAGCTACTTACCTAGCAAAGCACTGTTCATGAAACCCAAATCTCTAATGCCTATTAATCCCTCTTCCTTGGGCTTGCATACCCAAATCTCTAATGCCTATTCCTCACTCTTCATTGGGCTTGCATACCTGCCTTTAACTCAACGAATGGAACATTTTCTTCTCTTCTGAACCCTACCATAAATATTCTCGCTTCAGTCTTTCCAATCTAGCCAGCATCGACTTCGAGCACCCAAAAAGAGACATGAAAAATAATGGCAAATTTGACAAAGCTGCTTTTATGAGAGTCATTTGGCCTCCAAAAGAAATGTATCAACTCTTCCACCTAGGTAACTTTCTTTTAAATCTTTCTATAACAACATCCCATAGATATTTAGCCAGCTTCCTAATACAAAGAGGCAACCTGAGGGGTGTTTCATGGTGGAAGGGAAAGTGCCTGTCTTGCACCCAAAGATGTAGGCCAAATGCTCGGTCTCCTCTCTAGACAAGCAAACCCCTAACATCACACTGTTACAAATGTTTATCTTCAACCTCGACACAACTTTGAAACATATAATCCTCATCGTTAGCTTTCCACCATGGATTCCTCAGCAGGACAAAAAAGTAGCGGATCACTAGCAAACTGAAGGTGCGATATTCAAGGTATCCCAAAACGGTTACGATACGGCCGTATCGGCCGATACGTAAAGGAAACAGTGGTGGCCGTTACGCGTTACGGGGTCGTAACGGCCGTAACGGCCGTTACAGAAAAAACAGGCCGTAACGGCCGTTACAGGACCGTTACGGCCCCGTAACGGACCGTTACAGCCCCGTAACGGTCCTGTAACGGTCATGTAACTGTTTTTTCAGAAAATAAAAAGGGGCCGTATCGGCCGATACGGGGTCCGTAACGGCCGTTACGGCCCGTATCATAACGGTAACGGTGGTGGCCGTTACGGCCACCGTTACCGTTATGGAACACCTTGGCGATATTGGTAAATTCGCCCTATCAACAAAAAAGCCACAAAGCAACCCAACCTATTGCCTACACTCCAACATTCTGCCCAATGCTTCAGCTACCACCACAAAGCAAAGTGGAGAAAGCGGAACACCTTGCTTAATGTCTCTTGAACTCTTTGAGGATCCTGTTGGGGAGCCATCAACCAGAACTGAAAACCAGGCTGAAGTAATGCATTCCTTCACCCACCATCTCCATTTTTTCCCACATCAAATACAACCTAGTATGTCTCCAGAAAGCCCCAATCCACGTGGTCATATGCTTTCTCAATGTCCAACTTACAAACAACACCTTTCATACTGTCCTTAGATCTGGATTCAATACACTCATGAGTTATGAGAGCACCATCCAATATTTGACGACCTTCAACAAAAGCTCATTATAACTTAGAAAACCCCGGAACCTAGATGCCAACACTTTAGTCAGAATCTTATACGGGCTATCAATGAGTTTGATTGGCCTATAGTCTCTCAAACTCTCCATACCAGTCACCTTCCGGATTATTGCTATAAATGATGTGCCAAACTCCTTCGATATCCGCCCCTGCTCAAAGAATTCCTTCATGAAGCACACTACATCCCCTTTCAATACTTCCCAGGACCCTTGGAAAAAAGCCAAGGGGAAACCGTCTGGACCAGGATCTTTATCCCTACCCAAAGCATCCACGACCTTTTTGGCTTCTCCTGAGAACAACTTCTCAAGCAGCTCTGCTTCTTCCCAGGACGGTTAGGTAAGCACTGGAAATTTATGGTGGATGCAATGTTTGCTTCTGCAAATTTTTAAAAAAGAGCCACTGTTAAACGTGGTGTCTCGCAGTTGCAAATGTATAGAATCTGCGATTCTGGGTACCCCTGACTGAAGAAAAAATATCTAGAAGGAAAATGGGTGACCCAGTTTTTATGGTTCTGTTCTTTCATTTGAGTCCCAAAGCTGTTCACTGAAAGTGAAGCTTTGGAGTTATGATTTGTTGCTATTGGAAACCTATGGATGTGGGGAATCTGGGTGCTCCTAACTGAAGGAAAAAGTGAGAAAATGGGGGTCTGACCCTCTCGACTGTTCAAGGTTTTGTAATTTGTGTACCCTTAGGGGGTGTTTTTTTTTCAATTACATATGTAAATTTGGGCAAATAGCTAATAATGACTTTTGAAGGGTTTTTGTTTGAGAGGAAAATAACTACATAATTACGCCTCGAAAATAGCGTCAAATGCATGAAATCAAAGAGGGATTGGGTACCGGTAAAATCTGTGGGTCCCACAGTGATGCATGTGTGTGATCCACACTGTCCATCTGTTTTAACAGCTCATTTTGGAGCATGAGCCCAAAAGTGAGGCAGATTAGAAGCTCAAGCGGACCACACCACAGGAAACGGAGGGGTTAATGACATTCACTATTCAAAAATGGAACCTTCCTAGGGCCCACTGGGATGTGTATCTGATCATCCAACTTGTTCATAAGATCACACTGACATATATGAAGGGTCTACACAAAATCAGCTTGATCCAAAACTTCTGTGGCTGCCAAGAAGTTTTCAATGTTAGGTGTTCAATTCCCACCATTTCCTATGGTGTGGTCTATTTGAGCTTCAGATTTGCCTCTTTTTTGGGCCCATGCCCAAACATGAGCTGGTGGAATGGATGGATGGCATGGATAAGATAGCATACATCATGGTGGGCCCCCCAACTTTTACATGTGGAAATTGTACCAATGTAATCTATGAAGTCGGAAGCTTTGCAAACGAGCTCCTCGTCAACATCAATCTGGAGACTGCTGCTGTAAATACATGGGTAAATAATCATTATTCATTTACCATGAATTATTCTGGGAAATGAAAATCAAACACCCCCTTAGAATTAGATTTGCAATCGTCAACCGACTTTCGTAAAAGTACCTCTGGGCGATTGTTTGATCTCTCTTCCCTCTTTCAGATTGACGGACTTAGTTGAAAGAATTTCATTTCATTTCTATTTTATACGGGATTTGATTGTGGTTTGTGGCGGTGCTCTTTACACAAGCATGCTGTCCCATTACCCTTCTTTTATTGTCTTTCTTTTTCCTTTTTTTTTTCCTACCTAATTTTCCTTGTTTTCAATTTTTTGTAATTTAAAAACATCTTTAATTACGTTGCATTATTTAATCTACCAATCCTATATCATTGAACCACTCGACTTCTTGCTTCAATCTTTTCAACCTTTCCCCCCCAGCTGACTGCTCTTCCTGATTATGCAAACCATGTTTGGGAACATAGAATTGGTTTCTTCCATAGTAGCTTTTGGTTTTATTCATCAAGTTCTGCATTTTGTGCTGGATAGGTTTCTTGCATACAGTGGCACCTGGTACGTGACTAACAATTCTTGACTATGGAAGTCCATTTGCATGATTTTTGCTGTTTCCATGGTAAATACTGCTTGATGGAGACCATATCTGGGAAGCTTCAATTGTTAAATTTATATGTTATGAGCAACACATTTTGTGGCTTGATATTGCAGCATTGATTACCAATAATAGTTTGATGCTACTAGTCCAGGCAAGCAAATTGGGTTTTCAGAACAGATATTTTAACTGTTCTTACTTCTAATTTCTAAATGTTTTAGTTGAAAACTTGTTCATCAAACATCAATGCCGTCTACCTCCAATTTCTTCCATTCTTTTTTGTCCATTTTGTCATATTTTGATGTGGGTTTGGATTCATGATGAAAGTTATGGCATAAGTTTGACGCTGGCTGCTAAGCTAATGCAACCCTCCTTTATGGGCTTGGGATTGGCAATGAGAGCACAAAACTCCCACAAGCGTATGTAGTAGACTATTATATAGGTTGATTACAATCAAGTGCTATCTAATAGTCTAGTACATAGGTTGATTACGATCAAAGAGTGCAATAGAGACCAAGAACTATGGTCTAACTGAAGGTGTGGCCCTTGATAGATTGGAATGGGGGAACAAGATTCATGTAGCTGACCCCAATTAATTGGGATAGGCTTAGATGATGATGATGATGATTTGATGTGGGCCTGGCTCTCAGGCCTCAGCATTAAGCATTAGTAAATGAAGCTAGCTTAGATTTATTTATTTTTTCACATTAATGTGAAACAAGTCCATGCCTTCTGTTTTCCATCTTCAGAAATCAAAGAGGTCAAGAAGCAGAAGAAAAGAGCAAAGCTGGGCATCGACATGAGTAACATTGTCTCAAGTTCTCGCCGAAGGTCCACATCCAATTTCATTTTTCCTCCCCCAAAGCCCAGGTTGGCAGTTGAAGAAAATGGTGGTGGTGGTGGTGATGATGAAGAGAGTGAAAGCGAAGGTGCGAGTGAAGCTAACTTTTTTGGGTTTGTAAGGTTGCTTTATTATTCATTTTAATGAGTTATGGAATATTTGTTGGTCCTTTCCATTATTTTTTCCATCTTAAGCTTGCTTTTGTGTTTACTATGTCAGATCAATCGATTCAATCTGCCTCCTCAAGTATTCCATGGGTACTTGGGAGTCTTAACTTCAAAGAATTCTTAACAAATTGGACTATGATGATCTTTTGTAATCACCCGCATCTATAATGATTGTGGTGATGTCTTCACATGGAAAAGTATTCAATTGCAATATTGTGAAATGTTGGTAATTGCTGTCTTGAGCTCTAGAAAGACCACAATATGATAAAAATGGCGGTCCTTGGTAAAATTTATTTGCAAATAAAAAAAATGTCCCATCTTATGTTTGCTTTGTTGATGGCATACTACCGTTCACATTTTTTCAATCGTTATATGGGTGTTTTAAGTTTACACCACCCGCTGTAGTATGAGCTGGTTTGTTCACCATTTTAAATCAATATCATAGGATTTTGACACCTGTAAATGCATTTGAGGCATTTTATGCACTCAAGGGTATTTTGGTCGCTTGCACAAAAAAGAAACTTTGGCACTTCTCTATATTTGTTGCCTATAATGAGTATCTCTGCTTGCACGAATTCATCTTTAAGTATTACCATTTGGTTTTAGAGTATCTCTATCTCCAGCTTAATGATACTGATAACACTGGTAACTATACCGATAACATCAGTAATATCAGAAATTCTAGGTATCGGTGATGTATTGCTCAATATCGGCAATTTATCACCAATATTTACGACTATGTAAATTCTAGGTGTAGCTTGTATCGCCAATGTATCGATCTCCAATGTATTGCTAATATTTTCAACTGTGTAAATTCTAGGTGCCACTAGTATCACTTGTGTATCGACGATATTTTGATAATATCTCCAATGTATCGATATCTCCAAAAATCTGTTTATTAAAAAAATTCCAGTTCAATTTTTTAATGGGTGCATGGTTGTATGCAGTGATCCAATTGTCCATGATGTTATCATTAACACAACACGGACGATCTCGAGCCCACAGTCTTTCGTTTCCTTTTTAGTTGTCAACGATTTCTGGGCAGAATATCGTGTGTTGTCGATATTCTGAAATACTGATGTCTGGATGGATGGTTGGATAGATGGGATTGATGGGATGGTGGACTGCTTTCTTACAACAAGACATACTTTTAAGCCCCCCATTAAATGGAAACTTATTATGTATGCATTCTTTTTTTAATTTTTTTTATTCCTAAATATGCAAATATGTGTTGTAACTTCCTGCAAATTTCCCTACTAGACCTTAGCACGTACACGAGGGGTATTGTTAGAAAATTGTACGACATCTAATAAACTATCTCTTTGACCTAGAAACCAATAGTTTAGGATAATTAGGACCAAATCGCCATTTTCTCTAATTGCATAAAGGCCAAACGATAGATCTAGCAAGTTTAGACCCTAATTACCATGCAAAAAAAAAAAATCCCACTTCAAATAATCCTAGAAATGTCCTAATTATCCAAACAAGCTCTAGACTGTCCGTTGGAGGACCACTAAACCCGGAACTAAGGAAAACTGTCCGTCTTAGCGGGCTTGATGTCCCTCATGGGACATTGAACCGAGACGGTGTGTCGAATCACTCAACTTAGAGCCAAGAGGGTAGTACATGTGATGTGTGAGGCTACTTAGAAATTATTTAGAACTTAAGTGATTGTGTCCATTCGGACTTAACTGATGTTGTGGCTTTTGAGCCGTTAGTTTGCAACCAAACTTAGGACACTAGTCTTAATTATTATTCTACAAACATCCTTAAAACTGTGGTCCCGATTGATGATCAGTAACCATTAAATGGACTCTTTGTTATATCCATTGATCGTCGCATCCGAGCTGCGGGCGATCATAGCCTTATGTAGATGACCTCTTGTGGCAACTATCCTATGGGTTAGATCAACCCGTGTGGTCCCACTGTGGCCCCCAAATGCTAAAACTAACCTCCCATAAGGTTGTAAGACCAAATACCTAATTACCAGGGCCAAATGTACCTCATCTGGCACTATAAATACTTCACAATTGAGCTCTCCACCCCCAAATCCGAATTTGCTAGGTTTGTGAGCAAGAGAGAGAAAGAGAAAGAAGAAGGGGAGAGAGAGAGAGAGAGAGAGAGAGAGAGAGAGAGAGAGAGAGAGAGCTTGGATTGTTTGATCCCTATTCCCGAAGTGTTGTAATCATTGCAATGAACCCTAGGTGTTGCCATTCCTCCGTCGAATCCATTTTCCCTTGCGATCGGAGGTAAGAAATGTGTCTTACCTTTCGATCTGAACTTTCTTAATGAAAAGTCCAATGAATCTTACATAGTTCCTTTGAATTGGATTTGGGATCGACTTTTCCTCAAAACCCTAATCCTTGGTGATCGGAAATTGAGAAATCTTTCCCAAAGATGTAGACTATGCTTTTAGGTTTCCTTTTATCAACCCTTGACGGTGTTAGATAATGATTTTAGGATGTTGATAGGATTTCATATGCTATTTGTGTTTAAATCACTTTATTATTGCAACCTTAATGTTAAATATTGTTAGTAGTCAACATGTTTGATGAAATACTTGAATGATATGAAATTCTTAAAGTTGAAATTCTTTTATGCCAATTGCTAATGTACCGCTGTGCTTTTGATTCCATTAATATAAATTGAGTTGTACCGTTTCATACATATGTTAATTGATATTACCTTGGTGTGGTATTAAATTGCTCCTTGATTTGATTCTATATTGGTAATTTGAATTATGTTTGTGGTGGATCGAGCTTTGCAAATCGAGTAAGTACGTGGGTGGCCCACTTTGGGTTTGGCTGCCCCAGGTTTGTTCAATCGACAGGGGTTGAATGCAGACGACTGATAGTAGTTGGAACTAGAAGGGATGTTTTGCACCCAATGCCGGTTCGGCCGGGGGTTCTTCCTTGGCAATGGGATCAGTCTAATGCTTGGCTGATTTTATTTATTTTGCTATTGAATAACACTCCATGGAACCTAGAATACCACTATTCCAATTGAAAGTGAGTCCACTAATAACCATTAGTGTGATACGATCTTGCTAAAGACTCATGGACTGGGCATGGTGGTATGGAAATCGTGTTCGAGTTGTTGGCCCATGCTGGGTGATGAACCCCCTGTAGTGACTAGTGAGCATTAGTAAGGGTGACGAGCCCTACTCGTGTTAAATTAATTTTTGGCTTATGAGCCCTTACCATTGAAATATTGTATGAATTGAATATTTTAATGATGAAACCAAAATTTGGATCAAGGGACACTAGTGACGAGCCACTACATGCCGCAAGGAGCCATGTGATCCGGTTATTGACTCGTGATATAATGGTGGTATCCTAGTTTCGCTAATACTGTTGTATGCAAAAGGACTAATAAAGGTCGAACTAAGTATTCATATATAACATGGGCGTTATCGGGTAATTGGCTAACTAGTAAAGGCCAAAATATTGTTCAAACGACCCCCATTCCTGCATAAGTGTTAGAGGGTGGTCGGTTAATTGTTAAAGATCAGCGCATCGTTTGGACTGACTTTTATTTTTGCTTAGGACATGCATTACCTATCCTGACATACATGCATCTAATCAACTAGGCTAGGGAATTGATTGTTTTGCGATGCTGTCATTATATGTGCCCGACTGATTTGATAACATGTATAACTTAGAATAATAGTACCACTGAGTTGATCACTTACTCCCACCTGGGACCATGTTTTAAAACACCAACCAGACGATGCTTTTAACCTAGGTGCCACTGAGTTAAACGCCTTAGATAATCCTACTTGGACCCTGTAGAGGAGATCTCTTATTTCTAGACTTCAGGATGGACAGTTGTAGTCTAGCTCGTTTCATCGCTGGGATCTTGTGGACATTTTGGACAGACAACATTGCACTTGATACTTCAAATTACTTTTGGACTTGTATATTGGAGTTCCCAGTTGTGTGGACTCCATACATGGATGGATGGATGTTTATATATTTTGGAGTTTTTGGTTTGTTTACGCTTATATTTGGCTGGTTACACACTGTTTGATTTATCTAATATGATTGTTTGAATACCAATGTAATCATATAGGGTAAATCATGCTTCTGCAAAGCAAAAGTGACACCTGGAATATCGGGGATCAAGTTCATGCTCGACCCCTGAAAATTGGGGCATTACAAGTTGGTATCAGAGCATGAGTTCAGAGATAAATTGGGTTGTGGGCTTGAGATCTCACCATAAGCCACACACTTAGTTAGGATGTGAACGTTAGTGACAAAGAACTTTAGGATCCAATCTCCCAATTGTGCGGTGATTTCGAATGCGAATGTAGAAGTCATGAACCTTAGGACTAAATTCCCGATTCGGTTGATGATTGTAGATTTAAATCTAGAAATGTAAATCCTAGGATAGCCTTGGGTTGAGGTGTCTAGTGCAGAGGGGAGTGGTGTGCATAGGTTTGGGTTAAGACGATTGAGAACAATAGATTAAAGCCAAAGAGAGGAAAGATTTGGCATGAGGAATTGAAAATCCCAAGGGCGGGGATAGTATTAGAATAGAGGTGCTCGGTTGGACCAAGTATTCCTCGGCTAAACCGAAGGATGTGGCAACATTCTTCCAAAAATGTCTAAAGTTGCTCGGTTGCACTGAGAAATACTCGGCTAAACCGAGTCACTCTAGTAGTTTTTGTCAAAGGAGTCCAGAGGTGCTCTGGTGCACTGAGAAATACTCGAGCGACAGAGCAGCTCTGCCTCATTTTTCTTTAAAAAATGGAACAGCCGGTCTTGGTTGCATTGAGCCCGATGAGTAGTGCGCGGGGAGGCCGTGTTAAAAAGCCTCTCTTTGTTGTTTTTTCCCCCATTTCACTTGACTCTAACCTCTTCCCTCTCTTCCTAAACCTCTCCCAACCCTTCTCATCTTCACAAATACCCTAGGAATCGATTGATTTCTTCTCCTCTTCCGGATTGGGAAATCCGAATCCTCCCCCAAATCTTCGAAACCCTCTGATTTCCCCCTCCATTACAAGACTACAAGCACTCACGGGCAAGAAATGGAGCTCAACCAATGAAGCATGGCTGAACCAAGAGTGACGACCAAGGAAGAAAGGGGGCTTTGGGTGCCTCTACATCCATTACGGCTCCTGTCCAGACCAAGAAGGCAGCCGACCGCGATAGTGGTGGTGCATCGTCCTCGTGTGGACCGTGAGCAACGTACCAAGGGTGGGGGTAGTTTCTTAACCCATAAAATTTGCTTTCAGGCGAAAGTGGACAATGACCTATTCGTCGATAATGCTACGCACAAGTGGCTCACGACACTTGGGGTGGGGCCCTATTCTACATCCCACCAAACATGCTAATAAGGCGATGGTTCGACAGTTTTACGTAGCAATCCGAAACCCCTGCAGTGACCCATAACACGTACATAATGGTGGGGCCCACATAAATTAGTGACATCAACACACTACCAAGGTCGGTGGTGTGGTACGCCACGCAATTCGCGTCCTCCAGTAGTGGGTGGTGCTATGTGGGCCCCTCCATGATGTATATTTTTATCCACGCTGTCCATCCATTTTTCAAGATCAGATTAAAGTTTTTAGTGGAACACACCACAGGAAAACAGTGGTGATTGAGGGAGGGTAGTTTTGTCTTTTTAAAAATTACAGTTCATCAACTGTATATAAACCCTAACGGTATATGACAACAAGTGGCTGGATGTCTATCTATGCAAACCTTAGTCACTTTATTTTAAATATTTTAAAAGCATGCGTTTATTTGGGAATAGCCTAAAAGTTAGGCGGTTAAATGGGAAAATCTCTCTCTCTCTCTCTCTCTCTCTCTCTGTTCCCCAGTCTTTGGCAACTATTGTATCGTTGGGAGATGTTTTGATTCTTAGAGGTGCTTGTAGAATTTTTTTTTTTTTCTTTCCCGTTGATCTTAATTGATGACCACTGCTTGGATGGCCTCCTATAACTGATGGAAGTACCCCAAAAGAAAAAAAGAATGGTTTCTTCCACGAATTAGGAAGTTTATTCCCCTTTCACCTTCACAGTTTACTTTTCTCTTGTATACTTCTCTAGAGAGGCATTTTAACCAATTTAGTTTTTGTTTTCCTTTGTTTGGTACAATGTGATGTATTTAGATTGTTGATCTTTTTGCATATTGGGTTTTGTAAGTCTATAATATCGAAGATATTTTCTTATTTATTTGTCCTTGATAGAGGACAAGGATGAAATGTCAATGATGCTATGCTTATTCATCTCCATGTATCTTGGATTCTGGAATTGTCTTTTAGGTTTGTCAGCCAAATTATCTAACAAATTTGAGCTCCAACCCCCCCAAAAAAAAGAGCAAAAGCTATGGACTATGGGGGTATTTTTCTATGGATAGTAAACTATAGCTTTGCTACTACAGCTTTAAACCGTAGCTAAAAGCGCATAAGCAAAAAAGCCCGCAAGCTTTATTTTAGGCGGGTATTGGGTACTACTCCCACCAGGACTTAGCTAGAGACGGATGGTCCTATCAAGGACTCCGTGTGGCCCACCATGATCTATGTGTTTCATCCACACTGTTCATCCATTTTATAGGTCGTTTTAGGGCACGAGCCGAAAAAGGAGGCAAATCTAAGGCTCAAGTGGACTACAACACAGGAAGCCATGGTGACAGTGATGTGCATGGTCGAAACCTTTCTAGGGCCCACTGTGATGTTTATTTGCCATCCAACCTGTCCATAGGGTCGCATGGACATGGATGAAGGGAAAACATAAATATTAGCTTAATCCAAAACTTCTATGGCCACTAAGACATTTTCAATGGTAGGCGCTCAATTCCCATTACACGTGCCTCTTTTTGGGATCATGCCTTGAAGTGATATGTAAAAATGGATGGATGGCATGGATAAAATGCATAAATCACGGTGGACCTCACAGAGCCCTTGACAAACCATCCATCTCTAGCTAGGTCCTAGTGGTGTAGTACCCAATCCGCGCCCCTTTATTTCATTCTCATGGACCAATATCCCAACCCCTTTTCTTCTCTTGCCAGTCTCTACTTTCTTCCATACAAAGCACAAAAGCTTATTTCTCCATATCAGCCCTAGTTTCTGAAACGCTCTTGAATTCTATCTTCCTCCACAAGGATAACATATCAGCCCTACCCTTCTTTCATCCGAGCCACCAGATGCTTCCCTCAGTTCGGCAATGTCAGCCAGTCGTTACCCGCAAGCGTGAGATCACTGCTTTTCTAACTCAAATCTCCCATGAGACTTCTTCAGTTCGGCAATGTCAGCGCAGTCACTACCCGCAAGCGTGAGATCACCGCTTTTCTAACTCAAATCTCCCATGAGACTACTGGTAAAATTCTCTCTCTCTCTCTCTCTCTCTCTCTCTCTCTCTCTCTCTCTCTCTCTCTCATTGGGTTTTTGATAGTTGGAGGGTGGGACACCCTTTGATTGGGAAGATCGCCCTTTTCATAGAAGGTATGTCCAATGGGAAATGACGCCCTTTGATTGGGAAGATCTCTGCCCCTAACGGATCCCTGCCTGATTATTGAGATCTTTCACATCAATACCAATTCGAAATTGGCTGCCCTGTCCTTCGAATTCAAGGCATTTCCATTTACCTTTGAAAAAAGGTGTTTCCACTTATCCTTTTGAGACATCTATATAAACATAATATGGATATTTTTGTATATTGTTTTGGGAGGATATTTCTAGGCTTGAAATCCAGACTTTCTAGAAACCAATTCTACTTCCCGCTTCTAGAAACGAAGCCTGTCTTATTGATAGGGTTTCCTGCTGGACAGTCAAAAGAGCATTGAAGTCTACTTACACTTTATGAGAAAATGCTTTTCAAAACTGAAATACCATGAAACTTGCAAGAGAAAGGAATGCATTTAGTTACCATATTTAGATATGCTAAGTGTGAGAATGATATGGAGGCTTGTTTAGAGTGAGAATGATATCAAGGTTTGTTCACTTAAGAGGACACGCCTTAGATACAGATGATTGCAAAGCAAACTTAGTAAAGTCATCAACAAATAGTTGGGACAAAGCTATGATAGTGATCATGATTTAAAAACTTTCAGCTCTTAACTTTTATCTGTTACTGTTGCATAGTCCAATGGATAGATATTATTAGTTTGATGTCCCAATGTGATTTCAATTATTTCCCTTATCTATGGATAGTTATTCTTAGTTTGATGTCCCAATGTGATTTCAATTATTTCCCTTATCTATGTCACAAATTGTTCCAGAATCTTGTGTTGGACGTAAAAAATACACTGCTAACACATTATATTCATTTAACTCTGTATAGCAGATGCTGAGATAATTGAGGGGCCATCAAGAATATCGGTTAATTGTCCTATAAGGTATGTTATAGCATCCTGGATAAATCTCTGGCATTGCAGTCTTTCTAAATGTTTTCGTATGTATTTGGTCGCTACTGTGCTGTTGCATCATCATTCTTATCATCTACTGTGCTTTTATGTGGATTTACAACTTGGTTTTCTGCTTCACGCACTCCAGCTTCCTTTAATGCAAGGTATCATAAATAGATGCACATTTGATGGTTACAAAAGTGTGCTTTGTTATTCAGGATGAGTTGACTCTGCTAGGCATGTATTTGATGTGCAATGACAAAGATCATTAAAAAAATGCAATGATAATGTATCATGCTGAGGCTACCAGATAATTGATTTACTACTGATAGTTTTCTTTTTATCTAATGAATTATGTTTTTTTCAATCTTAGTTATGAATATTCTTGTGACCTTCTGAAGTTAATTCGGTAGCTTACCTACTTGGAAAGGCAGAAGTTGGCTAGCCATAGACTCCTTAAGTTGACTATAGGGTATATAAATTTGCATAACAAAGCTCATCGGTTCCAATGAGCATTGTTCGAAGTATCTCCGATATTATCAAAATATCCCCGATATTATCTCTATCTCCCACTCAACGATACCATTAACACTGGTAGCGATACCAATAACACCCGTAGTATCGGAAATCCTATGTATCACTAATGTAATCGATGTCCGCCACGTATCACCAATATTTGCGACCGTTGTAAATTTTAGGTGTCAGCTTATACACCAAGTATCGATATCTCCATGTATCGCCAAAATTTTTTTGTTTGTGTAAATTCCAGATGGTCGTTGTAATCACGAGTGGTACGTGAATTTCATAATACGCCAATGTAAGTCGCCACCAAAAATGAATGTTTATTAAAAAATTCCATTTCAATTTTTTTTAATGGGAGCATGTTGTATGCACGGATCAAATTGTCAAAGAGATTACAAATAACAACATATTGCGGGTCGAGAACCAAATTCGTTTCGTCTCCTTTTTTCAGTTGTTGTGATTGCTTGGCGAAATATTGTGCGTTGTCAATATTTTAAAATAATGATGGATGTTTGGATGGAAGGTCGGATGGTTGGATGGATAGATGGGATTGATTGGTTGGTTGGACTGATTTCTTAGAACAACACATGCTTTTAAGCCCCTCATTAAATGGAAACTAATTATGCATGCGTTCTTTTTGCAATTTGTTTTTATTCCTAAATATGCAAATATATGTATTTTAGCATCTTTTGAAGTTTCAATGAAAATTTCTACTGCTTTTTCCATGTTTCTCCAATGTTTTCCCGCATTTCCGGTTATCGACGATATTATCGGCGACATCGATATCAGTTTCCGTATCCCTGGCCTAGCGAAACTTGTAGGCAATATCGATTCTTCGAACGCTACCAATGACTAAGCAAAAAAATTCATTGGTTCCAATGACAGAGTGAAATAGTCTTCTTTTGTCATTTAAATACACACTTAAAAGTTTTTGCTTTAATCGTACTGGCCATATAACATAGAAAGGAAGTGGGAACTATACAAATTTTTTGCAAGTACTTTCTAAGGGCCTGTTTGGAACATGGGATTAGGTGGTATTGCATTGCATTAGGTGGGATATAAATTCCATCCGGCGTTTGGAATTTGTTTTTCTAGGATTTTCAGGTTGTTGTGCAAATATTTACTTTCTAGGATTTAGTATGTGAATTAGGCGTCCTTTTTTCCCGTTCATTCCAATTTCAGTTAGAAATTGGAATTCTACTCAAGAATTTCATTCCATTTTCTAGAGAAAAGTTGGATTGTTTTAGGATTTTGATATCTCATCGATCCAATTTTAGTTGAAGACAAGTCCTTACATGCACTCATTGGGTCAGGTGTAGGTTCAAAATGGACCTGTTGGTTAATCGGGAACCGACTGTAATGGATAGGGAGTGGATTACACTGAGTTTCCCAGACCCACGTTTTATTTCTGATCTGAGAAGCGTTTTGAAGTTCGTACTGAGTACACCTTCCTGGTAGAGAAACCAGTCTTTGCCCATGCACCACTTGTAGATGTGCACCTTTATCGATTTCTTATGATGATTTGGAAATACATCTAATGAGAAATGGATTTGACCCGACATATAGTTTTTGGAACGTGCACGGTGAGCATGCATCACCTAAGTGTACTGAACGTGCTTCAAGTTCCCAACAGTACCACAGTCTCCCAGACTTAAACGAGGTTCACAACGTGATCGTTCAAGAACTCGGTGGGAACAACCTGGATGAAGTTGTCCAGGATGAGTCGAACGTGACCCCCGAAGCTAAAGGTGTCTCTAGGGATGTTGAAACCAATGATTTTGAGGCAAATCTACGAGACACAATGATTGAGTTGTATCTTGGTTGCTAGGATTTCACCATGTTGACTTTCACTGTACAACTTTTCAAATCAAAGGTGAACCATGGATGGAGTAAAAAAGCTTTACAAAGCTCCTTCACTACTCCAAAAGGTCTTACCTTTGGGTAATATGGCCCCAACTAATACCTATCAAGTAAAGAAGATCATTACAAAATTGGGTCTTGATTATGTGAAGATCTATGCATGTCCAAATGATTACATCATGTATTGGAGAGCACGAAATGAAGACCAGCTGCCCAAATTGCAAAACTTCTAGGTACAACACGGAAATGGATTATGAGAGAACGGTCTCAATTACCTGCCAAGGTGTTAAGGTATTTTCCATTAACAACTAGGCTATAAAGAATGTTCAGTGTGCCATGGTTGGCGAAAGATATGTCTTGTTATGTGATGTAGAGCGGGTCATCAACTATTTCATGGCTCAGATGGACCAGAGGAAGACCAGTCGGGGTCGGAAGTGATCCGGACCATCAAGACCGTAAAACGGCTTGTATCTCGCAATCCGAAATGAGTTTTTGGACGTAGTTTGAGCTACTTAATCCAACCAACCCCACTACGCCGGGTCGCCCAAGCCGGAATTGTGAGATTCGACCCGATTGTCGGTCATTAGCCTAGTTTTATTTCAATATTACTATTTATAGTAAATTTTGTTTTAATTATATCTTTTGATCCATAGGGTTTTACGAGTCGTGCCCAACATGGAAAGGGCTTATAATAATGTGTAAAATCACGTGGTTGAGCCGGTTTGAAAACTTTCTATTTTTGGCAAAAAAAACTTTTGAGTTCTAGTAGGAATGAGAGACTTTATAAATAGTAAGTTTACTATTTATAGTTAGTCAGGTTTTCTAGGAGCTTGAGTTTGAGTTGAAGTTTGATACTTCTCACTAGGGTTTAGTTTATTATTTAAAGCATTATAGAGACGAATTTACTCATTCATTCAATTGTCTTATAATTTCTTCTGTATTAATTTCCTTTTATCTCTTTATTTCTTCTCGTGGATTCGAGAACCACCCAATGAGGAAGACGGCGATCGACCTCCCACGTCCTCCCTGCGTCATTATGTATGTAACGTACAACCTTCCACAAAAGTTTTGTATGAAACCTTAATTTACTATGTTAACTTTGCTCATTGAGGGACCGCGACAACCAGTGAAGGATATTGACGTTTATTTGCTACCATTGATTGATGAACTACAAGACTTGTGGTGGAAAGGGGTCACTGTTGTTTGACGCATACCATGGAAACAAATTTAACGTGCATGCCGTTCTGCTCTGGACAATCCATGACTTTCTGGCATATGGTAATGTTTCTGGTTGTAAGACCAAAGGTAAGTATGGTTGTCCTGTATATGGTCCCAACACAGATTCCTTGTGACTCTAGTATGAAAAGAAACATGTTTATATGGGTCACAGACAGTTGTTGCCAATGTTAGACGAGGGTGGTTGTGTTGCATGACTTAAAAAAAAGTGTTAGACCTAGGCTAAGAAGGACATAAGTGCCGACAAGTTCAATAAGACGACAGAGATGCAACGACAATCGATCCGTTTGAATGGGATTGAGGTTGAAAGACAGACTGCAAACTTGAATGTGTAGTGCGGAAGACTAGGAAGAGGAATATAAAGGGTATAGAGGATAGAGCAAGCAGATGATGTTGAATCACCGTGGTTCTTCAAGTGGTCCATATTATTTGATTTGGAGTATTGGAAGGATATTCCTTTGCGCCACAACCTTGATGTTATGTATGTCGAGAAAAATGTATGTGAAATCTTTGCCGCCTTGATGTTGAACATGCTGGGCAAAACCAAAGATGATGCTAATGCTCGCAGGGACCTGAAATGACTGGGAATTAAGAAGTGTCTAAGACTGAAAAAGACCAATAGTAAGGTGATCCAAAAACGAGGTTCTTTTTGGCTTCGAAAAGAAGAGAAAAAGCTTTTCATCTAGACTTTGCACGAGCTGCATGTTCCGGTTGATTTTAGTGGGAATTGGAAGACCATCGTAATGGAAGATTGCGTGGATTTAAAGCGAATGAAGTCTCATGCTTACCATGTGTTGATGCAACATCCAATTCTCTTCTAACATGCATTCAAGGATAGGAAGGCCATTCGTCCTATAATTACAAGTTTTTGTACCTTCTTTAATGCCCTATGCTCAAGAGACCTTCAAATGCTCCACACTCTCGAGAGGGGCATGGCTATGATGCTATGTTAGCTTGAGATTATATGCCCTCCATTGATATTTGTCGTGATGATGCATCTGCTGCTGATCCTCTTGGCTTGTAAGGCTTGCATATGTGGTCTTGTCTACTAACGATGGATGTATCCATTTGAAAGGACGGCATAAGCTTAATATGAATAAATTGGTGGAACATCTACAATTGCATTTATTTGTAATCTGTCGTTATCTCTGTCAGGTTCATGAAGATGTTCAAGGCTTACGTTCGCAATAAGACGCGACCTGAGGTTTACATTGCAGAATAATACATCTAGGAATAAACAATAATATACAACAACCAATACAGCGGAAAACAGAGAACAAGCCTCTTGGAAAAATTGGAAAAACGGTTTGATGGAGTCATTCCAGGACTACAGAAGTTGCAAGATATTGTTAATAATGATCCTAACGGTGATGATGTTAGTCCAGTAGGTCTGGATCAAAGTGTCATCCTAGCGGGTATTGAATACGAACAGGCTCGCATATGGGTATTAAAGTGTCATCCTAGCTACGATGCGTGCGAAGGGTTTGTACATTACAAACTTACAATGTTTACAATATTAAATGTGTTTTTTTTTTTTTTTTTTACTACAGGAGAGGAGATTCATTTGTTGAGATTGAACTGCTATCTAATTCTTCATATAAGTACTCGTTCACCTCTCTTGAATCAGGTGGAGAGAGTTTTCCATTGTGCTCGTGTAGTTTGAACTTGATTTTTTTAAAGCTTTCTTCGTGAGCAGATTTATATGGAGTTCCCAACACGCTGTAAAATGCACCGAGACTAGAGATAAACTTGGATGGTTTGTTTCTCTTCTTCTTTTTGCTCGCACTCCATCCTACTTCGGCATCATGTTGTCTTGGAGGACATTGTTGATGTCTAAAAGCCTTTTCCATACTACGTTTCAAGTCGAGTTGGAATTGCTCTTCTTTAAATGCTAATAACCCAGCTTTCTCCTTTGCCTTGAAAAGTTTGGATGGGGTGGAAGGTTTCTTATTTGAATTGAGAAGGGCTTAAAAAAGTTAGACCTCCTTTGGGGCATTATTTGAATCTTATTTGGGGCTTTCACCACCCTAACATGCTAGGTGTAACCTAAGCCGATTAGTTTTATAAACAAACTTTGCGTCACACAAACCACACACAATCTTCATTTTTCTAGACCTTGGGGAATGGACTAGGGAACCGTAGTCCCAAACGTCGGTCGATGGGTCAGATGACGACGTAGCAAATACCACGCTAAAATTCTGGTAGCATCTTCCCTTATCTCTCTAGAAATATTAATCTTGCATTTGATCCCACGTCAAGTATCCATACAAAGTGTGGATATTTGACGACGGAAATAACATAAGAAATATATCCAGAGAGAAACGGAGAAATGAGCCGCAATAAGTGTATGCATTTAAATTAGAATGAATGTAAACATTCTAATCTATCCATCCTTGAACTGTAAAAAAATGGGACAATTTGAGGATTTCTATGCCTCTAAAAACACACTGTATCTATGCCTGACAATATAGAAATCCTCAAACAGGCAACTGATTATCTTATACTACAACAATAAAACGACAAAGCCAATCTGACTAATTGTACAATTGATGAAAATTTAATAATTAACATTCAAACTGATAATTTAAAATTCTACCGATTTAACAAAAAAAAAATGATTCGTATTAATTCTAATTCACACGATTAACATTAATTATAGTTCACATTAATTCTAATTCACATGATTAACAATTTAACATTAATTCTAATTCACATTGATTCTAAACATCAAACATGATTCACATTAATTCCAATTTAACAATAAACATCAAACATGATTCGCATTAATTCTAATTTTGTAATTCACATGATTCACATTAATTTTACTTCACATAATTCTAATTAACAATCTAACTAATTAACATTATTTCTAATTCACATGATTCCAATATATATATTTAAATTGATTGATACCGAGCCAACTGCTATGGACAACTGCCGACCGGGCGCCCAAATACATATAGAGAGAGAGCTGCCATGGATACCGACCAACCGGGCTGCCATGGACAGTGGCCAGTCGGGTGCCTAAATACACACACACACACACACACACACACACACACACACACACACACATAGAGAGAGAGAGAGAGAGAGAGAGAGAGAGAGAGAGAGAGTTTCCAGCTTGAGTGGTCGGACAATGAATGCAATGGGCTTGAACAGAGATGGCTGAGTGGTCGGATAGGGAGGACGTCTGGACAGGGACGATTGAGTTGTCGAACAGGGACAACTCGGATTTAGGGGCCGGTCTCGGACAACGCTTGGGTCGGCTAGTGCGAAAAAACTGAATGGCATGGATTTAGGGCCAGGCTCAGACAGGTAGGGACGGGTAGATGGTAGCTTGCGCTCGGGTCGGCTAGGGCGGAAAACCATAAAGGGGGAGGGGAGTCTAGCCGAGTCGAGTCGAGCTCGGGCTAGCTCGGACTCAGCTCGAACCTAGTTTCGAGCAGAGTTGGGTCGTGCTTTTTCGAGTTGAGTCGAGTCGAGTGAGTTAACTGAGCTAACTCGGTTCGTGTCCAGCTCTAGCGATGCTACAGGAGACCAACAGGGTGCGTAGGGAGGATGAGTTCATACCTTGGTTGAAGAGGCAACCAGAGTTCAATGAGCTAAACAAAGACTATAAAGATATAGTGAGAGGACCTTTGGCTTTTGCTTCGCACTACAATAAGTATCATGTTAACGGTTTCCTCTTTATCACTATGGTCTATGAGGAGAATAAAACGAACTAGAACAGTGGGGTTATGACAGAGGGCATGACCACCTTCCTATCTGGTGATAAGGATAGGAATATCGGGGATGAAAATAAATCTAATTTTGGAGTCCTCCACAGAATCATCCAACTGGAGTACCGATCTGGGTACAAGCCCGTCCTATTTAAGTGTGATTGGGTGAAGGTGACGTATTCGTGGTGTTTCTTTTGATGTCCAAAAGAATCTGAGATTGGTAAATCTGTCTAGTCTTTACAGTTAAGACAAAGTGGGTAATGAGCCATTCATTCGTGTGGAGTAGGGCTGTTAATGGCACGGATCTTGATCTGTATCCGATCCGTATCCGATCCGATTTAATCGGATTCGGATCAATAATCGGGTAATCGGGTCGGACACGGATATCCAAAGATGATCCGTTTAATATTCGGGTCGGATTCGGATCAACCTTGATCCGGCCCGTTAACGACCCGACCCGATAAATAAATAAATAAAATAAAATAAAATAAAAACAGAGTTTCTCTCTCTCTCTCTCTCTCTCTCTCTCTCTCTCTCGGATATCCGGTAGGATATCGGGTCGGATCACAATCGGATCGGAAACGGATTCCGAAAAACTTAAACGGGTCGGGTTCGGATCACATACTTGTGATCCGGGTCGGATTCGGGTCGGATATATCCTTAATCGGGTCGGATACGGATCATCACTGATCCAGCCTGTATCCGACCCGTTGACAGCCCTAGTGTGGAGCATGCCGTGCAGGTTTTCTACTCCAAAGATCCATAAAATCCTGACTAGCACGTGGTCTTGGAGGTTCCAAAAAAGATTTTTGTTGAAGCAGAGATGTGCCTTCTATTAGAATGATTCAAGGCTGTAACTGATGCCGATGCAGGACCTGATCTCACCTCATTAGCAATTGCTAATGAGTTGATGTTCAATGAACCTAAAGACTTTGGTGTTGTTGTTGAGGAAACAAAGAAAAGAAAGCGATAAGGGAGAATTTAGTGAATTTTTCGTACTTCTAGGCATGTAACGAAATGATATTTATTGAAGGAAATCCAATTAAGGCACATAAAATATAGTGAATTGTTTGTACTTTACCTGTTATCTAAATTGTTTCTTAACCCCTAATGTTTCTTTTTTTTTTTTTTTCTATCTATTGGCCATGAAATAGGCACTTGGATTCACAACCAGAGGCATTGGGTACGCACTTGCTCGGGGTTACAGATGCAAGCGAAGCCAGAGGTAATAAGATAATTCTCCTTAATTAGCTATGTAGATTTCATTTTTCTTATATATTGGCATTAATCAAAGATGCGTATATATAACTGTTATTCTTTTTATGCAGTTGTGCCAGCTTCTTCTTCATCCAGAAAGAGAGGCCCTACGAGGGGTGCTTCTTTAGATGTGCAGCCAGACAGAAAAAAAGTCCTAAAGACGAACGAATTCGGGCAACCGAATGAGGATTGTCCCAATCATAGAGACTTTGCATCGCATATCGGTGTCCTCACCCGTACTCATATCCCGATCATATACCAGGACTTTCGCCATGTGCCTCGTACACACATTCAGACAGTCACAGACACATTGTCACAGTTTTATGAGTTTGAGGGTCAAAGTTGGGATGCGAGTCTTATATATGTAACACGCCGCATCAATGATACATGGAGGAATTACAAGAAAAGATTGACTGCAAAATATATTAAAGACAACGATCCTGCAGTTGTGAGAGAAGGTCCTGCCCCCCTCGGTGTCTCTATGGAGGACTGGAGGGTCTTCGTGGATCAACACAACACCGAGCAATTCAAGGGTGCAAGTGCAAGGAATAAAGTCAATCGAGCCAAGCTAAAAGGACCTGCATGTCTTGGTCGGCGCAGCATGGCTGTTACTCGTCATCAGATGGTATGTGTCTAAAAATAGGTATCCTAGTTTAAAATTGAATTTAATTTTGAATTATCAGTTATCTAACTCAATTAATGATGTGTATTTGAATGATATGTAATGTGGTAAAGGCGATGGAGAGGAATCTGACCTCTGATGCGGAGGTAGGTAGAAGTGATGTCTACTTAAGAGCCCATACGAGCAAGGACAATGTTGTCCAGTTTCCTGACCTTGCTGTAAGTGCACCCTTGCGACCACTTATCATTACCCTTATGACATGCTAGTGTATAACTTTAAGTTGCTACGTATCATTTGTTTTTTGTCACAGGAAAAACTAAATGAGCTTTATAGGAGCAATCCTGCTTCTAGGATGACCGGCGTTGACGATGCCCTTGCACAGGTACTAATGCAATTAGAAAATGAGTTTCATGGTAATTATGCATTTCCTGATAACTTGATTTGCAATGTTTTACAGTTGCTTGGTCCTGACAGTAGAGGGCAAATGCGGGGTCTAGGTTGCTCCGTAAGCAAGACCGGATTGAAGAAGTCAGCCCCTGCTCGTTCAAAGGTAGAGACTGTGACAAAAGAAAAAGAGTGCCTAGAGCAACAGATATTAGAGATAAAGAAAACATTGGCCGATATAAATGCTTGGATGGGTGTGCAGCAAGAGGCACGATCTGGTCAAAACCCCTCAACACCACCAGCCGCTCGATCTACTCAAGCATCGTCGGTATGCAAGTGTAAATTTTCTACTGTATTGAGCTTACAATTATATTATAAACCCTAAAAATATCAATGCCATTTTATATGTGTACATGTAGCAGGGATATGGTATATATCGGTAAGAGATGCGACTTGCTTGGTTGGGGAAAACGTGGTGTAGTTGCTCGTGGTCAAGTACATGAAGTTGATCCGAATGCAATTGTCCATAGCCAACCGTTGGAGGAGGGAGCGTTTGTTGTTGTCCTGACTGAGATTATACAACCCGATGCTCCTTTGTGGAATGAAGATGGGTTCACATGTACACTTGGAGAGGCCGGTCTAGGATCATTTGTGCAGTGGGGGAAGGACTCTTTGAGAGTTCAGTAATTTTAACTAATTTGGTACTCTATAGTTGAACATATTCATAGTCTGCGTGTTTTTTCTAGTTACTCTATATGTTGTTTGGTTTGTTGTTTTTTTCTAATTTCGAACTAATTTTGTACTCTATAGTTGAAACATATTTATAGTCTGCATGTTTTTTCTAGTTACTCCATATGTTGTTTGGTTTGTCTTTTCTAATTCTGAACTAATTTTGTGCTCTATAGTTGAACATATTTATAGTATGCATGTTTTTTTCTAGTTACTCTATATGTTGTTTGGTTTGTTTTTTCTAATTTTGTACTCTATAGTCGAACATATTTAGTCTTAGGCTCCGTTTGGTCAGAACATCAGTCTTTATGAATATACATTTACTCAAACCAAATGGAGCTTAAGCCCTTTTTTAACTCCGCCAATGCAAATCTCCTTGCATTGCCGGTCCCAAGCCCGGATAAAGGAGGAGGGACAAGGGTGCATGTATGGGTATAGTTTTTATAACAAGAACGAGTTTAATTTGTTTGTGTGCTTTTGGTACAGACACTTACTCCCATACTTGGGGCTGTCACAAGCACCGCCACTCCCATTCATAAGAAATGATTCTGTAAACATCTATTTAACCTTATATTTTCATTTGTTCTATTTCGATGCAGGAGATGATATTCAAGTGATGGATGTTTTCACTATAAATTTCCTTGCCTCCTAGCTTTCGCACTAAACTTAGTGTATCCTTCTCATGCTTTTTCATAAACGATCAGTAACTCCCCACTTTATGCTTTTGCTTATGCTACTGGAGATGGTTCTTTCTCATTTCTCTGTTTATTTATTTCTTGGATTCTGAGTTCTTTTTTCTTGTGTAGATATTCGCAATGGTTGATTGATGACCAAGACTCGAATGACATTCGGTTTCATACGTTATATGCTCTTTCTCTTGCCAAATCAGCAATTGATGCTGTTGAGATGGAATAATTGTCTCATAATCCCGATGCTCTCAAATTAGCTGAGGCAAATATTTCTGATGTTGAAAGCCGAATTATCTCTAGAAATCCAGTCAAGGAGAGATCGCAGTTGTTTTTACAATCTTCAGACTTGTATGGTGTGTTCAGTTATTTCTGAAGTGACAAGATTTTCTGGTTACTGCATTCATGTTATTGGTGTGTGTTCAGTTATTCTGCAGCCATGGTTCCTGTAGCTACCTTTAAAAAAAAAAAAAAAGGATCCTGTAGCTATGAAACCTTTTTCTTAAATTCGATGTGTTGTTACTTATCATCGTTCTTTTCCTTATCTGGAATTTATAATGTCATCGTCTCCTTTGCTTTCTATGACAGGCAATCCCGTACTGGAAGCTGGGACAAGAAATATTGGTGCTCCCGATTTTGGCCTTGTAAGTTTCAATTAAACTATAAAATATTCATAATCATGATTTGCCACACTGTTTGATAAAGAAGGAAGCTGGAGGACTGTGATGCAGCAGAGCAATACTGTGCAGAGATTGGTAGACAAGATGGCTATATGCAGTAAGTTTCTTCTCATTTTCCTGTTTGTGAAGTTCTTTTATGGCTCCCATAGATTTGGCTTACATTTAGTATCATTGTTGATCCAGTTTATACCTCAGGTTGCTTGATATGTATTTGGATCCACAAGATGAGAAGGAACCCATGTATTTGGATCTGCCGGTTAAAGGTATCATTCGCTGTTTTCTGCTACCAGACGAGTAATATGCATGCACACGCATGGAAACACAAGTTTGCCTCCATGAACAAGCACAATCATGCACATGAAATCAGGAATTTGGGCCAAATTCCTTCGTTATAACCTACATAGTTGGACCTGGTTGTAAGAGATTATTTATGTCCAGAAACACAGAGAAAAGCTTGCAACCTATGGTGTCAAACATGTTGCATACAATTACTGCATCTCACCTATAGCTATTATTAAGGGAGAACTTTCTCTTCTTTGTATATTTGGGCACTCAAGCCTGATATTAAGAGATTCTTTTGTCAAAAATAGATAAGAAGTCAATTGTTTGCATCCCACATGTAACAGAAATCAGAAAACTAGTTCCTTCCATATGTAAAAATCTGGACACTTGGGATTTTTTCTAGAGATTTGTAAACAGATAAGAACACAACCAACTTGTGTCCATGTGGTTTGGTGGGGATGTGAGATTGTTTTTGAAAGAGCTGAATCAACATTTAGTTGCGATAGTTATGGTTTCGATTTCAAAATTTATTGCTGATAAATTCAAATTTTGATGTTGCAGATGTTGTCCCCTGGTATGCCTTTACAACTTGCCTCAGATATTTTATTAAGAATGTTAAGAGCTCGTGTGCTTCATCATCGCCAAGGACAGGTAAATTTTGATTATCTATTACCAGTGCAGGGCCCTGTGGAAGTTCTGAATATTATGAAAGCTCCTCTAGTATTCCCAAGCATTTCATCTGCCCTTTAACAGACCAGTTGTTTGAAAGAGCATTCCAATCACTAATTTTGTTGTGAGCAAATTATTGATGGGTGGAAATCTGAACATTGTAGAAATCTCTTGGTCTTTGCCACTCAGATAGCTCAACGAATATAGATCCAAGGACGAAGCTTCTTTGTTCATATTGGAGCAACTTCTCAGTTGGTTTCAACTCAGAAGAAAGAATGGAGAATGCCAAATACCTCATCTCACTTGGAGGCTTGCAGTTCCTCGTCCGGAGGTTTGAATTCAGGGATTTGGAAGATAAAACACGTGTCACTATACTTCTATCATGTTGCATCAAGGCTGGTGGTGGTTGCAGAAATTACTTAGCAAGAAACATTAAAAAAATCATGCTTATTGAGCTCCTCCACAACAAGCAAGTTGGATCGAGAAAAAAATGCTGTGTTGCTGCTGACCGAACTGATTTGCCTCATGGCGACGTACTAGGTCTAATAAAACCTTGCTTAAGTCTTCTAACTGATCCTGCAGTTCCCTCGGTTCAACTGGAGGCATTTTGCATGGCTGTATTTAAATCGGAGCAGTACCCAATAAGAGGTCAATACTGAAGTCGACTTCCCGACTGAGGTGGTAGTCCAAGTATATCCTGAAAAACTTCGGGATACTCTCTCACCATAGGAATTTGATTTAAGGTCTGCTCTTGCGATTCTCCTTCCTTCAAGACCATGATATGTTTAAACTCTTTATCTTTCTCCACTCCTTGAATTTGAAATGATTCTCTCCCCTGAATAGAGAAAGTTATCATCTTCTCGCGACAATCGATCTTGACATGATTAGAGGTAAGCCAGTCTATCCCTAGGATGACATCATACCCTTTCTTATCCATTACTACCAAATCTGCTGGCATAGGCACACCGCTTACTATAAACTCTTTATCTTTCTCCACTCATTGAATTTGAAATGATTCTCTCCCCCGAATAGAGAACTTAACCACCTTATTGTGACAATTGATCTTGGCACGTTTAGAGGTAAGCCAGTCCATCCCTAGGATGACATCATGCCTTTTCATATCCATTACTGCCAAATCTGCTGGCATGGGCACACTGCTTACTATAAGCTCTCAAGATCTACATATTTTGCTCAAGGTAATTGTTTTCCCCACAAGTTATTCTACAGAATCTGCTTTACTAAGATTTTCTGGTTTCAAGCACAATCGTTTCAGTACAGTAGTCAAAACAAAAGATATAGAAATTCCAGAATCGAACAATATAACAATTAGTTTATTAAGAACAATAGTTGTATCTTCTACGATGTTGTTATCGGCTTCAGGTCCTTCAATAGGTGCAATCGCATATACCTTTCCTTGCATAGGTTGCTGTCTGAATTGTTGCCCTCCTTGATTCTGAGATATTGGAGGTCGTGCTGATTGTTGAGACCGGTTCTGTTGATATTGAGGTGTCCTGAGAGGTAAGGATCGTGACACCTAAGGATAGGAAGACACTGGTTGTGATGCTTGAGAAGACTGCCCGGACTGTTGAGTTGGTATAGGGAGCTGCAATCGTGGCGGTATTTGCTGCGATGGTTGCATCTGTCCAATGTCTCTAAGCCGGGTCCTACAGAACTGGGCCTTGTGTCCATACTTCCCACGGTAAGTACAGTTCCTAACAAAATATTGCTCCTGACTACTCGGAACTGAATTTTGAACGATAACACTTTGCTTCTTCTCTGCGGGCTGTTTCTAGATAGGTGCAGACCTGGTTTGACTTCCTATCTCTCTCATATGTGTTTGAGTTTTCAGGAATCGTTCTTTAGTCCCTCTTAGCACAAAGGGCTTTTTTAACGATCTTAGAATACTTCGTAAGGTCATCAAAGCAGAATTTTGTACGGATATTCTGGCGAAGTCCTTCGTCGAATCTGGTAATTTTGTAGTTCTCATTCTCCAATATCTTCGTTACATATCGTGACAGTTCAACAAATTTCACCTCATACTGGGCCACTGTCATTGTACCCTGCTCCAATTTCATAAATTCAACTATTTTCTGATTTTAATAGGCCCTAGGGAAATACTTCTCATGAAACTTGTCTTGAGATTCCTTCCAAGTCCATGTATGGTCAGTCGCCACTATCCTCTTGGCCGATCTCCACCAGACGTCTGCCTCGCCTTGCAGGATAAATGATGCTAGCCTGACTCTTCTGCTGACTTTGCATAAAATTCGCCCCCCTTTCTGAGTCCAACACAAATGGACGACTCTCTTGTTGAGCCTTGTGTATTTCTTGGTCTTCAACTTCTATTTCTTCACTATCCTCTTCTATTTATGCACATTCTTAGCCTCATGTTGTAATGCATAAAGACAAGTCTATCTAACGTCCTAGTCTGCAATCAATTTCTATTCTTCTTATGAATAAGTGCAAGACAACTTTAATTTCTTTCGCAACTAGAGGAAGACATTGTCTGGCTCAAAATCCTCACTGCAATTTTTTGGAGAGCCGGTGCACTCTTTCCGAAATTTATCGACCATTCGGCGGGTTGCAACCTAGATATTGCATGTTATACAAGAACATCTGCAAAGCTATCCTGACGACTTCCAAATATATCAAATTCATTCAAAGCCATTATTTGTGCATATAAGTCAAGGCTCTAATCTCTTTATCACATTCTTCAATCCAATGCGAACCTCGTCATCCGTAACAAATGACTGGGCATATCTATACCTAGGATTTAGGTAATAACCTGCTGCATGAATATCGTGGTGGAGTTGCTTTGTCCATCTTTTATCGATCAATTTCCAGTAAGATTGCCAGCTTGAACAATCACGTTGAATTGTCAACTTTGCCTTATCCATGGCATTGTAGAGGAAGCCCATCGTAGGTGCTTCATCAGTTTCAATAAGACGAAGTACCCTCATTAGTGGTTCCATCACCTTTATAATCTTCTTAACCTTCTTCCAATTTTTTATCTCTTATGGTGTTTACAACATCAACCATCATCCATAATGTCTTCTTCCCATGTTTTATGTTGAGCCATTGTTGGGAAGCAAACATTTCACTCAATTCTCCCCTATGTTGATACAAACTCTCTAAAGCTATAAAGTTAGTTGCAAATTTAATCGCCGCTAGCCTAAGCAACTTTCGTCCCTTCGTGAACTTCTTCATTATTGCGACTACGTGATTATAATTGTAAATAAATGTTGTCACTTCTTTTGCTTTTTCAACCATTTCTTTGACATTCATTCTTTCCAATATCTTCCAATATAAGATCAATACAATGTGCAGTACACGGTGACCAAAATATGTGTGGTCTTTTTAGCATCAACATATTTCCTGCAGACTTATATGTTGCTTCATTATCTGTCATAATCTGCACCACATTAACCTCTCCAATCTCACCCACCATCTTATCCATCAAGTTAAAAATATAGTTAGCATTTTTTATTTCATCTGAGGCATCAATTGACTTTTGGAACACTGTTCTCAAGTGACAATACACCGTGAAGTTGATCATGCTGCGTCTTGTTCGGCTAGTCCAACCATCACTCATGATCGTGCATCCTTTGGTTTGCCATATGAGTTTAAAGGTACTTACGTATGCCTTTGTATCCATATACTTTGCGTCTGTCCATTTTCCCCTAATCTCTTGGCTGTGGGAGCTTTAATTCCTTCGCCTGCTCCTGCTTCTACATCAATTACCATCTGCCAATATGGAGAATTGGCCGTATTGGGAGGTATGTTGGCATGTATAAATAACTTTGCCGCTGCCATACCTAGTTTTTCAATAAAAGTTCTACTCCACATTTGTTTTATCTTCTTTTGTTTACTTGGTTCTTTCCTAAAGAGGATCGGATCAACAGAGGGTCTCCTAGGCACATTTACTTCTTCCACATCTACATTTATAGGAGCTGCACGTGAAGATGTTTCCCGCCGGCTGCTAAACATATGTCTTAGTCCACCTAATCTATGCCCTCCAACCCCAGTTGCATTTCTCGTTGGGGCTTGCAGTTGTACTCCTCTGGCCACTCCCACTCCCACTTGCACTTGAACCAAACCTGCGTCGACGTTCTTCCTCTTCATGAGTATAACGCACGCTCTCTCATAGCTAGAGTCATTTATAGATCAGAATCTTCCTCAGAATCAATGATATCTTCGTCATGAACGCTCATATATTTCGGACCAAACAGCTCCTGTCGGGCCACATCCAAGATATCATCTTTCTTTTTCTACACAGCAACTCGTTTTCCCTTTGACTCATCTAAATTGGCTTGCATCGTGGTCATTATCTCTTTGGCAACTCTGGTGTATCCCGTAACTTGACCCTTTCGATGTGACAAATGTTGTTTAAGTCGCGTAATTCCACCACTTATTACTCTATCACAATAGTTGCATTTTATTTGTCTTTCCGCCCCCTACCCTCTGACAATGTTGTCATCCAATATCCTCAATTGTAGTTCTACTTCCAGTTCCTTGATGGCCAGACCCAGACATTTTTTTATTAGAGATGGTACTGAGTTTGAGAGTGAATTAAAATATAATCAAATAAAAAAATAGCAAATCATGTGCATAGTCTGTGAAATGCACACGATTTGTTCTACTATAAGTAACTCATGTTATCCAATCATTAAACCAGAAGTGTGTTTTTTTTTTTTTTTTTTTTTGAAAAAATGGATTTTTCTTAATTTTTTTAAATTAATCCGAAATTATAAAAAAGACCAAAAAAAAAAAAAAGCAAATCATTTGCATAATCTGTAAAATGCACATAATTGTGTTATACTATAAGTAACACATGTTATCCAACCTTTAAACCAAAATATTTTTTGAAAAAAATAATTTTTCCTAATTTTTAAATTATTTCGAAAATAATCTGAAATAAAACAATACAAAAAAAATTAGCAAAATCACGTGCATAATATGTAAAATGCACATGATTGTGTTCTACTATAAGTAACACATGTTATCCAACCTTTAAACCAGAAATTGTTTTTGAAAAAAATGATTTTCCCTAATTTTTAAATTATTTCGAAAATAATCCGAAATTAAAAAAATACAAAAAAAAATAGCAAATCATGTGCATAATGTGTAAAATGCACATGATTATGGTCTACTATAAGTAACAAATGTTATCCAACCTTTAAACCAGAAAATGTTTTTGAAAAAAAATGATTTTTCTTAATTTTTAAAATTATTTCGAAAATAATCCGAAATTAAAAAAATACAAAAAATAGCAAATCATGTGTATAATCTATAAAATGCACATGATTGTGTTTTAATATAAGTAACACATGTTATCCAACCTTTAAACCATAATTTTTTCCGAAAAAATGATTTTCTCTAATTTTTAAAATTATTCAGAAAATAATCCAAAATTAAAAAAATGCAAAGAAAAAGCAAATCATGTGCATAATCTGTTAAATGTACATGATTGTGTTCTACTATAAGTAACACATGTTATCTAGCCATTAAAAAAAAACATGATTTTCCCTAATTTTTAATATTATTCCGAAAATAGTTTGAAATTAAAAAAAATATATATAAAAATCAGTTGCATAATCTTGAAATGCACATTTTAATATTTTGCAATGGTTAACACATCACATCAATGTGAAAAAACAGCGATCAAAGAGGGAAAAAAAATATAAATACGTATTTTCGAATTTCTTCAGAAAATGGCCCACGAAGCTTCGATTCATCCAAATTGTAGAAATTGGTGATCTTAATCTTTCAAAATATACGAAGAGTGGTCGGTTTTAACAAAATAATAGATTTGGAAAGAAATTAGAAAAGAAAAGTGTGAAAAAAATATTAAATTTAAAAGGCAAAAAAAAAAAAAAATAGCTGCTTTCTTACCGTTATAGCATGATTTTTTGGGGGTTTTAGTTTTCGACCTCACATCGCGTAACGGTCTCGACCGTTTCTAATACGTATCAGGAAGACCTATGATAAGAAATTCGCTGAAAAAGAACTATGGCAGTTTAAGCAACAAGGCGTCAGTTTGGACATATTACTTTTTGTTCATTAGGTATTGTTCTAGCTGCCGTTTTGATTAGACCTCAGTTTTATCCCAATTTTTTTCTGAGGGTCCTACTACTAGTTTACTATGTTGCTATAAAGTTTCAGCTCAATCTGCCTATCATACTAATTCTTAAACTTCCTGCGCTTATACTTGTCCAAATTTATATGAATACTAACTGGTCATTCCTGCAGTTAAACCTTTCTTTGTTTACTTTCACTTAAAAGTTTGTGTGGAACTCACACGCATAGAAAACCTTTAAAACTAAAAAAGGAAAAGTGTAAAATATCTCTACGTAAATAATTGAATGGGTTTAAAAACAAATTTACACATTTAAAGAAGTATCCAACTAGCTGATTGGTAAAGGTTCACTGGGTTGTAAGATAGGTATACCCAGGTCCATAGCTCAAGTGGCAGACTGAGTGAAGATAGCCTCGTTTCTACACTGAGGTCATGGTATCAATTCCCATAGTGGGGGTGGCTAACCTTGATGTGACTAACAAGGGGTGGGTGGGTGTACTAACAATGGGGTGTGCGAACTAACTCATTAAAAAAAAGAGTTGTAAGATAAGTTTAAAGGTTCTCTAGCTGATTTGTAAACAAATTTACAAATTTGTTTACTTTCACATGTCCAAATTGAAAGGGTTTAAAGGTTCTCTAGCTGATTGGTAAAGGTTCTCTAGGTTGTAAGATGGGTTGACGGATCGATACCCATCATTTTTGTAATTCAAGATTTAATTCAAAATTTGAAAATCAAATTTTAAAGAGAATGGGGAAAAATTGGTTGCAACTTCCCCCTCAGCTCTCTGCAGCCAGACCTTCGGAAAAAAAAAAAAAAAAAAAGAGGGAAAGAGAGAGATTAGAAGCTAAAAAGAGGTTAGAATTTTTAATATTTATTTTATTTTTTAGTATAATGGAACCCATGCATATGGTCCACATGATGGACGGTGTGGATTTATCATACGTCCAACCGATGCACATATCTAGTAGTGAGAGTACACATGCACAATGCACTCTGGATCACGGAACGCATGAGAGGTAATGCTTCTTTTTTATTTTGATATCGGAAATGGTGCTGGGCTGCTGTGATGTGTGGGATCTGAACCACACGGTCCACTCAATTCTTGGGGACGAAATAGGGTGGAGCCCCAAAAATCAGGTCGAGTTGATCATCAGGTGGGCCATACGATAAAAAACAGTGAATATTGAGCATCAACCATTAAAAACTTCTTCGGGCCCACAGGAGTTTCGAAGCAAGCTGATATTTGCACCTTTCCTTTTTCTGTCTTAGTAGTGCCCACTAAACGGTTTGGATAAGACATAAACACCATAATGGGCCCTAGACAGACCATATGAGGGTTTAATGGTGGAAGATTGGTTTGCACTGTTCGTGATGGTACGGTCCACCGGAATCACTTTTCTAGCTCATTTTTGGACCCATGTCCTAAAACGATGGTGGTATACTAGTGTACGGAATAGATTTAGCATGCACACATCATGTGAGAGTCGTTAGAAAAACTAACATAAAGCTAAAAACTCTCGTGTCCAGCCAGCGTTAAAAAGTGAATTTAATGGTTTTGGGGATTCGGAATTGATCTGGATTCGTGGGTCATCTGTACGGGGCCCATCTTGATGTGGGAAGTGACAAATCCATGACGTTTATTGGTCTTGTCACTCAATAAAAGAGCTGGGGTTGAAAAATTAACTAAAAAGAAAATTTAGGTGGACCACAGTGCATCAAACAGTGGAAACGAATGGTTACTTTTGGGTATTCGTGTGGGCCACAAAAGTGTTGTTTCCATAAGATTTTTGGGCCAACTCCTCATAGGAGGATTATCTATCTCACCCATGACTTAGATCATAGTGGGACCATTAAAAAGAAAGCACAGAAAAAAAAAAACAAAAAAAAAACAAAACAAAACAAAATTTCTTGGTTCCAGCGTTGAAAATTGAGTGCGGTTTCCATACGCTGGAAACCATCTTGGGTTATGGATTTGTGGATCCCATAGTGATATGTGTTGTATCTAACCCGCCCATTTGGTTTGGAAGGCCACTTGAGGCCTAGGGTGTAAATTCAGGACAGATCCAAAAATTTGTGTGGCCCGTACCTTAAGAAAATAATGGTGGTTGTACGATAAACTTCTGGGATTGTTGCGGGTCCCACAGATTTCGGATTGGACCAAAATTTATTCCCAGGGTTCACTAGAGTGGTGGTGAGTATGTGATCAGTTCAGATCATTGTAGTGGGACCCACGTTGGAAAAAGAAAGAAAAAGGAAGTGTTATATAAATACATATAATACAATATATCTGCATCTCATGTATTATAGGAAGGGATGTGGATGTAGGATAAAACTTATCCAAGCTGCTGGCGTGTTTAGGGCAGCACATTCACAAGCTACAACATGTGGCGTCATAGCATGCTGGGATAAGATCCAAGCCATCCATGTGGTGGGTACCTTTATGTGGATACCTCTGTGCCTAGAATCACACCTATTCATAGTCACTGTGGCCAAAACAAATCAAAGGTTTATGAACTTGGTCGTTTGCCATTCATTATATATATATATATATATATATATATATATATATATATATATATGTGTGTGTGTGTGTGTGTGTGTGTGTGTGTGTGTGGGGTACTATGAGGTCGACCTCATGGGAACTTCCCATGAGGTCGAGCTGTGTGGGCCCCTGTTGGACATCTACTTCATAACTTAGATGCACCATTCAATGGTAGGCCACGTGATAAAAAATCAGGTCAATCCATGATTTAGGTGGGCCACACCACGGAGAACAGTTGGGAGGGGTTATTTGCCCATTAAAACCTTCATGATCGTTGATTGGGCCCACCAAGATGTGTTTCACAAATCCAGCCCATCCATTATGCGTGTTCCACTTGTAAGAGGGTAAGACCAGGTTCCAGGCACATCCAAAACTGAGGTGGGCCCCACCAAGTGATTTTAAATATTTTAGGCATGTCTTCACATGGTATTGCCCACTTGAGTTCCCTATATGGCTGATTTTTGGGGTATCCCATAATCTAAAGGGGACCCATCAAGTGCACGGTGTTGATGTCCGACAAACATCATAGTGGGGCCCACACAGCTTGATCTCATGGAAAGTTCCCATGAGGTAGTACATTCTCTCTCTCTCTCTCTCTCTCTCTCTCTCTCTCTCTATATATATATATATATATATATATATATATATATATATATATATATATATATAATGCTCACTTGGGCACCCGTTCTCACGAGAACTCATGAGTACTTTTTGAGGACTCATCACACGTGATATGAACCCAAAATTTGAACCCTCCACGTGATGCAGCACCCCAAAAAACCTTCAGGGCCCAACTTTCAACCTGATCAAAAACTCTGGTGGGGCCTAGCAGAGAGAGAAAGAGAGAGAGAGGCAAATCAAGGGAGGAAACTATTTCCCTACGCCATGGCCCACCAAAGTTCTTGACCAGGATGAAAGTTGGGCTCTGAGGGTTTTTTGGGGTGCCACATCACGTTGGGCTCACATCACATGTGACGAGTTCTCAAAAAGTACTCATGAGTTCCAGTGAAAACTGGTGTGCAAGTGCACTATTTGTGGATTTTAGGTATTCCTTGATTTTCTCCATTAGTTCCCTAGCTGTCCTCACCAAATCATCAGGTAAGTGATCCCAACATGTTTCCTCTCCGTCGTAATTAAAATAGTTGTGTGATTGCTTTGTTTACTGTACTCTTTTGTATGGATTGTTTATTGAATTTATCTAAGTTGAGATGTTATTGTTGAACCATGATGAGATACTCGATTATCGTTAACATGATGTATCGATCATTCTCATACATCCATGTCATGTATAGAGCACCTGTGCTGATTCCCAAGGACACGCCTTGGAAGACTTATAGGTACTTACAATAACAAGTCTTGGGGGACCATCCTTGGATGCCCACAATGTGTGGAAGCCTATCAAGATGCTAGAAGCCTACCCAGTGAGGGGTGGATGCTTGTTGATGGAATCTAACTCAAGCAAGTGGACGAATCAACCCACTTGATGCATTCACGCATTCATACATCTCATAACATTTATGCATCCTTAAATTATTTATGACGTGCATGAACCATGATGGGTTCACTCACTAAGCCTAGCTAGCTTACGTATATTGATGGAAAAACTATACAGATCATGTTGAAGATGAAACATATACCCAATTTACAGCGTAAGAGGCTGAACAAGGGGAAGATCCTCAAGGGCAGTGGCCTTGTCTTGAAGAAGAGGAACTAAATGCATTGAATCAGTAACTTGTGGGATAATATTAATGTTATTTTCTAGTCATGCTTTGAAATTCAAGACTGATTAAATTGTGAACACTTTACTTTATTTTGGGTTGGCTACACCTTAAGAAAGCCCCAAATCGGTGAGCTATTGTATGATGATTTGAACTTTATGAAGACATACTACCTATGGGATGAATGATTTTTGAATTCTTTAATTACTTGATATGTATGAATGCTTAGTATGAAGTGAATGGTTGGAATAATTGAATGTGAAGTGTCTTTATGAGTGGATGAGTTTTTGAACTTAAGAGTACATTAAATGATACCTATGGAATAACAACATGAATTCATTGGTTTGGTACATATTGTGTATGAGTCCCAATCCGTGACTTGGGTCTGAGGGTGCACACTCTATATCCGATTTGCAGGATGTGACCAAAAGGGTTTTAAAAGAGGGTTTTCGAAAATTCATTTTTGTATTAGATGGCATTTTTATTGTACTTAATAATAGTAACTTATGAGATTTTTATTTCTTTTTATTCTTGTGATTTGTGACTTGTGGTTTCAATTAGACATTATTAATTAAAGTGATTAGATTAAAAAATAAAGTGGTTTACTTAGGAAATTTGTGATGTGATTAGAGCTGTACAAGAACCGAGCTAGCTTGAAAAGCTCGCTCAGCTCGGCTCGAAAAAGCTCGGCTCAGCTTGATTCAGAGGGTGGATCAAGCCAAGCCAAGCCGATTCTATGGGCTCTTTGGAAATTGGAGCCAAACTCAATTTGACCTGAGCTCGGCTCATCTCGGCTTGAAATCAGGCTCAATATATTTTTTTCTTAAAAATATTATAAATATATATATTTTTATTATATAATATAATATATTTTTTTTCCAACGCCCATTCGCTTTAATTCCAACGCCCTTTCGCACTCGTCCGCCCACCCCTCGAAAACTCAAAACAAACCTCCTCTGGCCGAATCGACCTCGCCCGGCCTGACCAGTGACCCCCTTTGGTCGTCGGCCTCCACTTAATATATCTCACCGGCCTTACCTCCTCCCTCTCCGGCTCTCCTTCATCTCTGATTTCTCTCCCCTCCTCGCCCGGCCTCACCTCCTGCCTCTCTCTCATCTCTGCCTCTCCTTCATCTTTGCAAGTTCGATGTAGGCTCGAAAGCTCGGTTTGAATTCGGGCTCAAAAGCTTGAAGCTCGGACATGCTCGAATTCGGCTCGAAAGCTCGTCCAAGCCAAGCCAAGCCAAGCCCACCACCTGGGCTCGAGGACCAAGCCGAGCCAAGCTCGAGCCCAGGTTGCCTGTTGACCAAACCAAGCCGAATTGGGCAAAGCTTGGTTCGGCTCAGCTCGTGTACACCTCTAGATGTGATCATTATTGGATTTGGTTTGTGACTTAATATGTGGATTAACTTTTGATAAATGATAATTAATAACTTGTTTGAATATACTTATACTTGAAAAAATGAATTACCTTTTAGGCATTTTTATATTGTTTGTTTTTTTCTTACTATTTATTATATTTTTCCTATATTTAAATTAAAAAATAGAAGTATCCTATAGCTTGCTTATGCCTTTACACTACACAGTACTGAAAGCTACACAACACGCTACTGCTATTTAAAACACTATACTACTATTCACATCTTTTTTATCGTTATATGGGTGTTTAAGTTTACACCACCCTTGTTAGTATGAGCCGGTTTGTTACTTCGTTCACCATTTTAAATCAATATCTTGGGATTTTGACGACTGTAAATGCATTTGAGGCATTTTACGCACTCAAGGGTGTTTTGGTTACTTGCAGAAAAAGGACACTTTGGCACTTCTCTATATTTATAGTCTATAATGTGAATATCTCTGCCTGCATGAATTCATCTTTAAATACTACCATATGGTTTCAGAGCATGCTGTCCATTAGTGGATTTGATCTGAACATGGAGCTTATCCTTTGTTGTTTTTGCTCGTCATATTGATAAGCGTTTTTTTGTTTTTTTTTGTTTTTTGGGTTAGTTCACACATCCCATTGTTTGTACACCCACCCACTCCTGTTAGTCACATCACAATGTTATCCACCCCCCACTATGGGAATCCATACCATGACCTCAATGTTGAAACGAGGCTACCTTCACTCGGTCTGCCACTTGAGTTATGGACCTGGGTGTATACCTATTGACATAAGATCTGTTGACGATTTTGTCCTCATCTTAAAGGCCAACTCATAAACTTTTGCAACTTCCCTCATGCATGCTGACCCCCCCCCCCCCCCCCCCCCCCCCCCCCCAAAACACTCATTATGTCAGCTTTTGTCTTGGGTCAGCGAGTCCTACATCAATCAAATGAGGATGTAGCCTCGGTTTCTCAAAATCGTTGAGTGTGAAGTTGCTGCTGCTTTGGAAGTGGTGCTTCTCAAGATGTGTGCTTTAGCTATGTATCTGATATTTGAGTCTTTTACCATTGCCTACTCTTCTACCTCTAATGTCAATTATGTAATGAGATGTTGTTTTGTAAAAACTCCTATTACTAATTATTAGATTTATTTAAAATACATAACAACATATAATGACTAGTGGTTTGGGGGGGTGCTAACATTGAAGGGTGACTAACAGTGTGGTGGGTGTACTAACAGCGGGATGTGTGTACTAACCTTAAAAAAAAAAAAAAAAAAATCCAGGAATTATGTTGCATGCAGGAGCTTCTTTGACTTCTGGCCAAGGAAGCTAGGGTTATAGCTTGCGGCAAGCTAATTAATGAGATGGCCCATCATTAAAAACGGTACAAGCATGAGCATGCCAACCATCCATTATTGCCTTTCCATTTCCATTTCCATTAAAGGAACATGTTAATTTATACCTGATCTGACAAGTTCAGATCAAATGACACGAGACACCATGTGGCAAGCATACGACAGGTGGTAAAGATGAACTTAGAAGCCAAGAGGCTAAAGGCCTTATTTAGGTTGAATAGCATTAAATAGAAGAAATCCAATCACTTGAGGACTCTCTAGCAAAGTTTCCTGTATGCATTGGAACATAGGATGACCCATGCCCAAGGCCACCACTTTTCTAAGTCTATTAAAGTCAAATAGAATGAAGAGCTCTAAGTCACACATCAACACAATCACACGATTCTTTTAGCTCAACATTGTCTATCTTTCATTCTTCATAGTCACTTATCTCAATTAGCTTAGTTTTAAATACATTCACTTCTATCCAGCACTATGTTACAGCAAGATCGAAATGCTTTAGCTTAGTCATAGCTTAGCTTTCACTTCTGTCCCGTGCATCGCTGCAACAAGCTGCTTAATTTTAGGATAGATATCCACAATCTCATTGTTGGATTTCCCCAAATTGTTGAGTCCTTAGTAATTCCTTGATCACGACCTACTGATCAAATCTCATGTCCATCTAGATTTTCTCACGACCATCCGACCATAGTCGTTTCGCAGCCAAGGCCGTCATTGATAATCTCTTCTGCTTACTTTTCTTTATATACCAATTATACTTCATATATCTTTAGATTAATAAAATTGGCACGCATGGTTCTTTTTAGTTTTCTATTGTTATATTGTTTTTTGTTGAGAAACGCAACTAAGCCGTCACCGTTGTAAGAAAAGTCCTTGTTTCCCAGGCAAAAAGAATCCATTTGAAAGAATAACCCTCCCTTTTACAAATTGTCTATTCACTTTACCAATTGATGACTCAATAAACAGTTGATCTTCATCAATTCGCTCTAATCTGTCTATCTTGTGCTTCGAGTTACAAGGCGTTCAATTAGATTTAAGTCGACTACAACTCTAGCATGCCCGACACTTAACATAGTTGCACACGTTGAATCAAAACTTGGTCATTCATTACATACGTGGCCATGTGTTTGAATTGAATAGTAATACCTATTTTTTGACACGCTAGATGGGACATGGCATGCTAAGTCATAATTCATTTACAAAACAACATGGTTAGCAAGTAGTGAAGCAAGGTTAATAATCCTAAAAATGCGTAGCAATGGATCATCTTACTTAGTCTAACACAATGCAGTACCCTCCATCTACAAAATTTTCTTTTCCATATTTTTTTTTTTGGAAAGGTAAGAATGTTTTAGAGAAAACCAAAGAAAACACAACAAGCAACCAAATAGAAAACGGAGGCTAGAAGAAGAAAATACAAAGCTAAACCCAAGCAGCCCAGCCCCAAGCCCTATGGGATAAAAGAAAGTAAAAATCAAGGAGCCCAATATTTGAAGAGAACTAGGACCCTTGAGAATACCCCCGCCTACGAAACCGCCCTATTTCTTAAGCAACAGTTGTTCCTTTTAGCCCATATAGCCCAAAGCACCGCAAGAAGAATAACCCGCCATTTTCTTTTGCCGATTGCGCCTCCTGGTTCCCCATGCCAATTGCAAAGAAAGTCCTCCATGGATCTTGGTATAGCCCAAGATCCTCTCGACAGATGTAGGACACTCCACCAAATATCAGCAGATCTTTGAAATGATGATATGACTCCCGAACTAAAGGACCTCTTTAAGAAAATTCAATTCAAAAGCCAACATTGTTCCTAATGACTTTACGATCATAAACCTAGGGGGCATTTGAAATCCCTATGAAAGAGCATATTGGAAAATCCTATCCCTAAGAATAAGCAAATGAAGATCGAATTCTTAGGACCAGCTAACCAGTTTTCACTAAAAAAAAAATTAAAGTCTCGAGAACACTTAGACGTAAATTATTTCAATAAAATCAATCCCAGCCACCCTAGAAGGCCCTAAAAAGATCAAGTTGATAGCTCGAGAAGGTCACCGTATGACTAAAAAACAATCAACGAAATGGATTGTGAATTGAAGGCCTGATCGACTTGATCTTGGCCACTTGCCCAAAGGTACTTGTAAGTCACAAGGCAATTAAAGGCACATTGTTTTGTGTCAAACGGTACCAAGAGTCCATGAATGGCTAGCCGAAAGGATCCCAATACCTCTTAGAGATAAACAATGGATCAAATCAACTGACACTAAAACGGGTGAGTGACAGGGTAAAAGGCAAGCACCCTAGCTTCGAAAAATCCTAAGAGCACTGAATACATAAAGTTTTGACACGAAAAAAGGCACTTCAAAATAATGCCTTTGAAGAGCCAGTGGCATAAAGTGTTTATGGGTAGCAGCACCTTTGCTAAAAGTATGAGCTAAAGCCTGAAACAAAAAAGTAAAATAATGAGCCAAATAAAAAGGCACTTAAAAATAACGTCCTCCCAAGTGCCATTATTTGACCTATTTAAAGGCTATGCTACAAGTCATTTAAAAAAGGATAGGGAGACCATGGGAAGGTAGAGCCCCTGCTGGAGAACTCCTCTAGAGCCAATTGTGGGTTATCCCAAGCCTAGTCGAAGCCTCGACGCACTAAGACTACTCAAAGCCCCACATGCTATAGTCAGCTCTGAAAAAGTCTGACTGTGCAGTTACTCTTCCCAAGTAAAAGTATGAATATTCCAAGCCAAGGAAGATATGAAAGTCAAAAGAGTAGGTTTTGAATTGGGGATAGTTGACCATCCCTTTGCAGGAAAAGGGTGCCTAGTCTCCACGATTATTAAAATTTGACTTTCCTCATAAAGACACCTGAACTCAATCAGGAGTTTGACAAGGTTCCTCCCAACCTATGACAGAGATTTTACTGGTTCATCTCTCAACCAAGATGTTTACGGGTTCCATCCTACCCGGGTGTTTGATAAGGATCCTCCCAACCCTTCGGTTCCAATCCAAGAACCTAGCGCACACTCCCATCGGATGCTCCCCTTGGAGATGATCGAGTTTGTAAATCCAAACTCTCACACTCAATCCTCCATAAGGAAGAAGTGCAACTAGACTCTTACAATGATAACCTACTTGTCGGATTGAGCCCCTTGTTTAACGCCTTCTTGGGTTACTTGATTTTCTCTCTCCCGTGCTTTAATTAACTCCCCTTCGATCCCCGATCGTGTTACCGCTGCATTGACAATGCCTTAGCTTTACCGGTTAATCACCTCGTATGTGATGCTCTTGAGATGCCCAAGGTGATAGAAGATGGTGTGAATTCTCTACAACTAGTATGATTTGGTTGCCTAGAGGAATTTCACCTAATAGGATCTTTAAAGAGGTTTAGACAAAGGATTTACCTATGATCAATGTGCCTAAAATATCTAAAGATCAAGAGAGAGCAAGTCCATCTTCATATGAGCTTTGAATGCTCCATCTTATGATCAAACATAAGGAATATGGCTTGGAATGCTTAGGATTAAAGTCTAATAGTATGGGCAATAAGGGTGGCTTCTAATGCACTAAAATCTCTCTCTTGAGACTTAGAATCGAGCTCGACCTTTATATAAAGAAAGCTCCAATGGCTATAAAACGGCTGTCAATGGCTCTTTGCCAATCGGTTGTGGCTCAACGCCGATCGGTCAAGCAGGGTCTCTGACTGGTCTGTTGATAGCCACGACCGGTCTATTTAGGGCCAGGGACAGATGAAATGTTGTTGTCCAAATTTTACCCTCTGCTGATTGTTCGTCAGACCAGACGATTGGTCGAATTAGCCTAGGGACAAGCTGATTTGTTCAGATTGTTGTTGTCCCATTTAGGCTTCTAATGAGCAGTCGGCCATAGGTCAAGACCGGTCCTCAGGCATGAAATTCTGTTGTCTTGTGGTGTATTGTACAGTAGTACATGCAACCTCCTTAACCATTCTTTGGGTGATCTTTTGGTACACCTAAGGCCATTTTAAGATGACTAAAAGTATGCCTATTAGTTTAGGTCATCTAGAGGTTTGAGTTTTGGTTAAGGTTTAAGGTTCAAGGTTTCACCAAGGCATATTTTTTACCTATTTCTTCTTCCTTGATGCAACAGGTCCACTTGAGTCTTCAGTCTTCATCTTCTTTAAGCTCAACCGACACCTAGACTCAAGACTTACATAATTCACAAACAAGATGCACTAGTATGCTACAAAAAAGTGTACTAACAAATGACACTGCACGGCTAGTAGACCCAAGTTCAACCTTTTACCACAGCTGATTTGACCTTCGCAAGTTACACGAGACCATGTTGACCTCCACATTCAGCAAAAATGGGTCGACGTCGATCTGCATTGCCTCAACCTCCTTTTCAGGAAATTTCAACAAATCCTTGTCGATGTTTTCTTGAATGACATTCTTGAAAATGACGCACTTGTTAGTTGAATGATTATGAGTCCCATGCCATTTACAATATCCATTCTTTTTAACTTCTTCATCTAACGAAATTTTGTGGTTTACAGGTACTTTGATAAATTTTCCTGCCAACATGATATCAAAAATCTCATTAGCCTTAAAATATTAAAAGTATAGGTCCTTTGAGCTTTTTGTGCAACCGACATGGTTGATTTTATTTTAACCAAGGCCGAACACACAAAGGGTTTCTTAGCCATGACCTCGGCTTTAACAATTTCATAGTTGGGGTCATAATAATATGTTCCCGCTGATGCGTTTTGTTGAAATGACCCGTCCTGAAGTAGATTTTCATAGCGGGAAACTTTCTTTGTTAAATAATAAAAATCGAAAGATTCAGTTTCAATAAATTTCTTCTTGAGTTTGTAGTCTAAACCATTTTGCGCAAGTTATACAAATTCAGACTCAGGAACCACTGCTTTGCATCGACTTTTGGCTCTCTTGAATCTGCAATGTAAACTTCATATGTTTCTCCAGGTAATTGCCGAAATTGTGCGAGATTGGCTATAGTTATTTCCCTATCCTTACAGAAAAATTGAGTATGGAAACTTTCCTCCATCTCTTGCCAATTTTACACGAAGGTAAATTAGAACACCAAGTAAATGCCACTGAAGTTAATGAATGACCGAACAAATGTAATTTATGGTAATCATTCTTTGTCAATTCTCCACACTGCATCGTGAATCACCTATCAGGTAAACTAGAGTAGTGGTAAGACCAAAGACTTGGTCCGCTACCTTCTGAACTATTTGCATTATCTGCTCATGGTCGAGGTGTTGAAATTCCTTTATTGGTGGAGGTCTCGGACCTTCATGTTGATGTCCTCCTTAATAAGGTGGGTTTCTAGGGGGAGGCATGCCCCCTGGCACAGGATTATTTTAAAATTCTAGGGCAGGCATGAAATTCCTTACATCCCGTTCTAGCCGCCAAAATTCGGCAGCCGACGATGCGTTCCAATTGTCCAGAACTGGAAAAGGATGAACATTCCGATGTGGTTGCGGAGGCGGTACCTGTATGACGGGATTTCCCATTGAACACATTTCAGGATTCGACCGAGGTGGCACCTGCACTGTCCATGCGGCCACAACATTTACAAATCTGTTGACACTTTCAGTTTGGGCAACCATCACCTATTGAAACTTTCTCTTTCAAGGCACGATTGCTCAACCATTGTGCGTGAAAACTCGACTTGTGTGTGGCCTTGCTCTGCGATATGTTGAAGTCCTAATTGCATGTCATGGATACTTGAGTAGATTATCTCCAAAGGGTCTGTCTGTGACGATGATTCCCCATCAAGATTAGGCATTAGCTTGTTTAAATTCAATCTGTCATCATTTGACTCCACATGCACTTCCTCAATAGGAGTTAATGGAGTAGGTATGGCAGGCTCATTAGTATTGGCAGTCTAGACACCTCTTCAGCTTATTTTCTTTCTCATGGCCAACTTAAAATGAAAATGCCTTGTCCATTAAGACTGGGTCCCATCAAGCGTGCCAAAAATTGTTGCTAGTTATTTTCAGTCGTGATTATTGGGCTTGCCAGAACCGACTATGTGGCTTGATTCCAACCAAACAACTTTGACCCCAATCGCCGAGATAGGTAGATACGTTGCAGTCGAACGTATATGACCTAAATCTATGAAGATTAGTCGCCTATTCAGCCACTCGACTAGTTGTTTAATATTGATCAGGTGATATTTGGAGGGTAGGGTTCGTCCTTCAATAATAGGGTCACACTTTTGCCTTCTGTACGAAAAGATTTTCTAACATAAACAAAGTAAGAGAAGGAAATACTTACAGTGAGTCGCGAGGGACAAGTTACAGATTCATTAAACTATGTCCAATGTGTGAGCGTAGACTTCACGTACAATTACAACTATCAACTACTTGACTAACACTATAGACTTACTGTTGTAAAACGTAAATTAACAACTTATGCTACGAAATGTGAAAAGCAAGATTATATAAAGGGACATTAAACTGCATATTACACTAAAGAATATCAGAAGCTAAATGCTAAGAGTATAATAATTTGAAAGATAAGTGTGTTGGTTTGATTTGATTTAGCTGGTGCTGGACCTTTTAGACTATTGATCTATGTTGCTATATATAGACTTTAGTCCACTATCTAGATGCTTCCCTTGATGGAAGATTACAACAACTGCTTCCCCATGAACTCACACCGTAGTGGATTTTCACCACTCATGGGACTTGAACCCAAGACCTGGTGTTGAAACTCAGTGGAGTCTACCACCAGGCAAGGATAAGAACTTTTTTTTTTCTCTTCATCCTGACGCCGCTCAATCATCTCTTAAGTGGAACATCAAAGACCGCCAACTGGTACCCCGATGAAATTAGTCTTTAGGCTTTCTTAGATTTTTCCACCGCTGTATCTTCACCAAACAGCACTACGTGTCTCCTTCTCATTGGCCACGTGAGGCCTGCCCAAGACAGGTTAGAACAATTTGTATCACTTGATTTGGGACGGTCAGATGCGTCAGATGTGAACAACAGCACTCATGTATTTCTGTTTTCAAGCATTCAAAAAAGGGTGCATGGTGAATGGTGCAGATTCAGCAAAAGAGACCTTTTTTTTTTTTCTCTTTTTAGCACAGGATTAGGATTCTCTGGCCCCCGCCGCGTGATTAGGTACATCCATGCAGGCGGATTGCGTCCTACCCGGCTAGTCTCCAGCTGGGAATGGGCAGTATCTTTGAGTGGCCACCGTGATTTATGAGTTTTATCCACCCAATCCATCCATTTCTCCATGCCATTTTATGGAATACGACCTAAATTTAATTAAATCCAAGGGTCAAGTGGACCACACCATACGAAGTAGCGGTGGTAATGATTCTCACCATTGAAACTTTCTTAGGCCCACCATAATGTTTATTTTCCATCCAACCAATTTATGAAGTACATAAAGCTAGATGAAGGGAAAAAAAAAATATCAGCTCCATCTCAAACTTTTGTGGCCCCTAAGAAATTTTCAACGTGAGAATTTAATCCCCATTTTATGGTCCACATGTGCCTTGGATGTGCTTCAATTTTTGGACTATGTCATGAAATAATATGGTGAAATGGATGGACAATGTGGATAAAATCCATACATCACGGTGGCCACTCAAAGCTCCTGCCCGGGCAGGTGTAGGACAAAATCCGCCTCTCGTAGTCGAGAATTACCATCTGGACAGGCCGATGGAGGGGCCCAATATTATGTATCTGTTTATCGACTCCATCTATCCAATCTATAAGATCATTTTAAGGTATGACTCTAGAAAGGAGGCAGATCCAACGCTCAAGTGGGCCACACCAAATAGTTAGTCGAATCTGGAGACATCATCGCTACAGTAACATCACCAAACACTGAGCCGACCCTGGTGACATCATCGAAACACTGAGCGGAAGCGATGACGTCACTTGGTTTCGCTCAACCGCTGGTGTGGCTCACTTGAGCGTTGTGCCTTATTTTTTGACCCAAATCCTATCACAATCTTATAAAATGGAGGGACAGAGTAGATAAAAGGATACATCAATGTGGGCCCCTCCACAGGTCTGCCAGATCACCAACGCATTCACTTTCAGAAGACAAGGGAATTAATTTGTATCTAACTAGGGTTGTCAATGGACCGGGTTGGCCCGACGGGCTTTCTAGCCTGGCCCGTCATGCGCCGGTCTTGAACTAGAATGTCAGGCCCGCGAGTTGGGTTCGGGCCTAAAATATAAGGCTACATTTTAAATGGGCTGGACTTGGACTGAGTTGTTAAAAACCCGTCAGCCCGGCCCGACCAGAATATATTTTTAAAATTTTAAATTTAAAATTAAAATATTTTTCCCTTTTTTAAATTTCAATTTTACACAAATTTCCTTTAAAAATCCATCTCCCACATGTAGCTCCTTTTATTCTATGCCGTTTCAATGAATTTTTTCATATATGGAAAATTATAAGATTAAATGACAAAATTTCTTTTCATTTTCATGTGAAAGGCTGAGCTCAGGCTGGACCATGCATTTGCATCTTGGGCTAAGATTCGGCTACACTTATTAAAGCCCGTTACAAGCCCGGTCCAGGTTTGGGCATGCGTTGGGGGAGGTGGGCTGGGTTTGGACAGAGCTTGGCCTGGCCCTAACTCGGCCCATTGACACCACTATATCTAACTGGGTGGTTATGAAGAGTCAACACATGCACCTTCTGACAGTGTAGATGGCCATGTATGTAACGCCCCAAATTTACCGTAATTATTTTAAAATTTTCTGAAATTTATTTCTATATTTCTTTTTAATTAAATACCGGCCATTGATATTAAAATTCAAATAACGGGACATCCGTAGGAGATCATATGGAGTACCCTTTATTAAAGTTGCTTAGAATGACCTCATTAACAATGTAAAAGAGTTAGATTTCGTTAAACTCGAATATTTGCAAAAATTACAAAAATGCCATTAGTTAAACTTAAGTTAAGATGCCATTTTTAAGTATTATAGTTTCTGACAATCACTTTCACGCAAAATCCTGGATTTGAGCTTTTGGGCACATATTAATCATACACATCAAATTTCAGCCCTTAAATCATAGTGGAAGTGGTCCAATTGTCAAATCAGCCCTTAACCCTTGATTTTCATGTCCATCGAGTGAAGAAAGTAGATGGTTAGTCGTAGTCAAATATTTCTCTTCCTATGAATGACTTGGATCGTCTTTATCATGGACCAATAATGTGATTTGATTGCCCCACATTGATAAGCCTCTTTCTTACGTGCGAAGTTATCCCGTTCTAGAAATTAACGAGTTACCAACTCTTCTCAAATTTGAACCTTTCAATTTACCACTTCTCACCATCAATCGTTTCTCAAATTTGGACCACCCATTATACTCATATGACTACGAGTTTACACAAAATTTGGACCCCGATCTACAATCCTACACCATTGAACCATAAAGCCAAGGATCGGCCAATCTAGAATGTGGATCATCAAGAAATTTACGTATTCTGACTCTACTCTTCGAGCTTGATAAGATAAAAGGATTGGAATTGATCAAAGATAATCCGAATATTAAGATTTGAGAAACCCACCTTGAGAGGTTGTTACACAAGACCCCGCGTGCACATCCCTCTCCATATTTCTACTACGCACCTCCAAACCCTAATTCCAACCCTACCTCTATATATAGGGCCCCTCTTAGCCAAATGTGACCCCCACCCACGAATTTGAGAGAGGGAGAGAGAGAGAGAGAAAGAGAGAGAGAGAGAGAGAGAGAGAGAGGGGAGAGGTAAGAGAGAGGAGTACCAGCTTGCTATTATTTCATCATCTTATACCTCTAATAAGTCGAATATCATAAGGTGAGAACTCCTTTAAGATTGGATTAATAATTTCATGTTTTGTAGGTTGATAATTCTTATGTGTTTTTTTTTTGTTTACATGTGTTTATTTATTTTCTCCTTAGTTAGCTACATATGAATGCTTTTAGATACTTTTTTTCCATCTCATGGTGATGAGGATATTCATTGAACTTAGAGAACTAGTAAGGAATAGAATTATGTTTGTTGCACATATGAGATTTGTGTAACCATTTTTAAAGGGACCACCTTTCTTTCTATACTGTATAAAGAATAGTTGCGATTGTCTAATGGAGATTCTTATATTGCTATATATATTCCTTTTATATATATGGATGAACCCTGATCTGTGGTGATGAATATCGGAACACCCGGTTAAGAGGTTGCCCTAACCTGAGACGATGCTTTTAGCTTGTCCGGTTAAGTGGCCACCCTGATCTGTGGTGGTGGTATCAAGATCGCCCGATTAAGTGGTTGTTAAATCCATTTATTACTACTATTATTATTATATTTACTATTATTATTATTATTCCTAAAGTTGTTAAGGATCTCCATAAGACGATAGTTGAGTATGGTTGTTATGAAGCTTAGTAGTACGAGCCGCCATCCTGGGATGTGATGCGTCGGTTACGACTATTTTGATGAGTGATGAACCATAAGGAAGGATGTGGTGGTACCAAAGGTTGGTTAGACAATAAGTGGCTTGGTGTAAATTTGTAATAATAATAAAGAATGGCTAATTCATGCATGCACGTGGCTCCATGTGGGTGTATGGAATTGAGAATAGGCTAGAGCATCCTACTTCTCCCATACACTGTCACGTGTGGATTTGGGCTATGAGCGTCCCATTTCTCACGTGGTCGGCCAAAATTATGGGCTTGCGTGTCCCAAAACCCCTAGCGGCATGTCTAAGGATTCCTACGCTGGGTCATGCATTATCATGCATTGCATTAAGAAAGAGTAATGGATGTTTTGTTATGATTTTTATGCGATTAGTATTTCTAACCTTAAAGTAGTTCTTCACTATACCGCTTTTGACGGTGTTTTGTGGAAATAATTTAGAACATGTAGGTAACGATCCTCAGGAGCCCGAGCCTCAAGGAGACGATTATGATGGCTCGTGGGAGCAGATGGTGGAAGAGGAGACCGCATAATCATTCATACTTCTAGCATTTATTTAGTATTTGAAATTGTAATAAGTCCCAATGGGAGGACGTAGTTATGAACATGGTGTTTTATTGAATGATGGTTATATGGTTTGATGATTTAGTTTAGTTAATGAAATAATATATAAGTTTGGTTTCACCGTCTTGCTCATGATTTTTCAAATAGTATGAAATGTGCATGTTTGTGTGAAAATTATATAAGGGGTATAACCCTCACACATTCCAAATAACCTTGGGAATTCGGCCGTCGTGATGTACACGGGAGTCGAAATCTTGGGGTGTTACAAGTTGGTATCAAAGCAAAATGGGACCTCTGGGCGAGAAGCCTAAATCCATATCATAATTAACTCATCTTAGGGCTTAGGTCCCCAATGACTAGAGACAAATCATTTAGATTCAATCCTATTAATGGTATGTAATGTTATGAACTTAGAGACCCACACTTAGGTTCCTTGAAATTTACTAGGGTAGTCGTGGAACTTAGAAATCTCAACATTTTAGGATTTTTGGAAAGAAATTTTCATTTTTTTTAAATATCTGGGGCTCTCATCTATTCCCCATATTTGAATCATCGATTCATTGAATCTTGTGAATTTTCTCCATAAATAATTAGGAGTAACTATTTTATTTCTAATTATTTCAATTAGGGCAGATTTTTAGATCCATCTGTAATTCCGACATTAGAAAATGTATTTTTAGATCTCAGAAAATTTTATAAATTTTTCTGGAGATTTCTAACTCAGTCCCCAGTATCCGTATAAAATTTCAGATCAATCCGATATGTAATTAAATCAGGAAAATTCCGACAATAGCACATATTTTGCGTAAAAGTCTGCTGATCTGTTACGTTTTTCAGACTTGTGGGGGTTAGAACTATACTTTATCATGAGATTTTTATTCTAAGAAAAATTTGAGGTATTCCCCACCTAATCATCTATCTACCCTCCAAATTTCAGAGGAAAAGGACTTCCGGTTTGAGAGAAAAAAATCCGAGAGCGCGATCAGGTCCTGGGTATCAGATTCCCAAACTACGAGCTAGGTGAACCTCTAACTCTAACTTTCTGATTTGAGTTCATTAGTTTTCTCCTTAGAAGTGACCTCTAACCTATAGAACACTTATTTTCATCTTGATGGCCCCTAAGAGAAAATCTTCAAGAAACGTTTCTGCGGCCTCACCCCAACCTGAGTCACCACCCATGGCTAACACTGTGAGTCCTAATACAAATCCACCAATGACTTCAGTGGGAGGAAATTCTAGTGCTCTACAACCTTGGGAAGCTATGTTAGGCGCACTCGATCGTCTCACCGGTATCATTCAGCAACAACAGGCCCAACAGCATGAGCAACAAACCCGTCACCAGGCCACCCTCGAACAACTGATAACGATCGTGACCCCTGGCCAAACTCCGATTCCAACCTCTACTCAAACCGCACCTCCGCCTCCAGTGGAAACTCAGACAACCACACCAACACTCCAAAATCAACCTGAAACATTTCAAGTACCCCTAGCACCTAGACAGGCTCCTCCGCCAAATCAACCTCGGTTCATGCTTCCTGAAGAAACCATCCTGATTGAGAAATTCCTGAAGCTACATCCTGAGAAGTTTCATGGAAACCCTGACCCTACCAAGGCGGATTATTGGCTTAAGCAAGTGGCTAAGGCACTAGACACCCTGGCTTGCCCCATGCAACACCGAGTGACCCTAGCTACATACCTATTAGAGGGGGCGGCCTACGTTTGGTGGCAGGCAGCAAAAAGAAGAGTCCCAGAAGGATTCCGGTGGACGTGGGACACTTTCCATGCCAAGTTCTGTGACAAGTTTTTCCCTGAAGCATATAGGAAAGAGAAGATGTCTGAATTCCTGAAACTAGAGCAAGGTAACCTCACCGTAGCCCAATATGAAGACAAATTCGCTGAGTTGTCAAGTTACCTACCCTCAGCAGTAGAAGACCTGGACTACAAGATCCACAAGTTCCAAGAAGGCTTGAGACCTAGTATTCGGTCAAAGATTAGCATATTGAAGCTGCGTACTTATGAAGAGATCATAGATTGAGCAATGATCGCTGAGAAAGACACTGAACGCTATATCCAGCAACGAAATCAAACAAGACAAGTAGGCCAGAAAAGCAGAGTAGTACCAAACCCACCTTCCATTCCTGACAAGAGGCCAAGACTTGCACCAACCAATCAGCAACAGAACCGGGACCCCTTCAACTGTCACTACTGCAGAAAAGCTAGGACACAAGGCCATCAATTGTTTCAAGAAGGCTGCAGATGAGAAGAATGCCTCCCAGCCTAAGGGGAGTCAACCACAACAGCAGAATCAAGCACCCAGACCACCTGCAGCAGCCCGTCCTCAAATGCTAGAAGAGAGAAGCACCAAATCCAAACCAAAAGCAACAAGGACGTCTCTATGTTATGGCTCCATCAGATAATATGGAAGAAGACCCCCGCGCCATCGAAGGTACTATCTTTATCGGCGATGATCTAGTAGTTGTCTTATTTGATAGCGGTGCCTCCATTTCTTTTATTGCTGCATCAGTTGTAGCTCGATTAAACTTAAAGGTAGAACGCTTAGGTGAATCTGTGGTCATAGCAACACCTATCGGTCGAATTGTAGAACTAAGAAAGGAATGTCGAAGGTGTCCTTTAACCATTGGCAGAGTTAAATTCGAAGCAAATCTAGTTGTATTGAACATGAATAACTTCGACATGATCTTGGGAATGGACTGGCTCTCTAAGCACCGGGTGAACTTGGATTGCCATGCCAAGACCATATCATTGTCTCTCCCGAGCCACGACCCGGTAGTGTTCCAAGGTAAGAAGAGGAAGGAAGTAATCGAACGGTTGATGTGCGTCGGAGAATCAGTTGAGCTATTTGTCGACCAAATCCCCATAGTAGCTGAATTCCCTGAAGTATTCCAAGATATTCCTGGTCTACCCCCGAAGCGTGAAGTAGATTTCGCCATTGATCTCGTGCCCGGTACAGCACCTATAGCATTGGCAGTGTACCGTATGGCTCCTGTAGAATTGCAAGAATTGAAGAAACAGTTAGAAGAACTCCTAGAGCAAGGATTTATTCGCCCCATCGTATCTCCCTGGGCCGCGCCTGTCCTCTTTGTACGGAAAAAGGATGGTTCGCTTCGTCTGTGTATTGATTATAGAAAGTTGAACCAAGTCACTATTAAGAACAAGTATCCTCTTCCTGCGCATAGATGATCTTTTCGACCAGTTAAGAGGAGCCCAGTTCTTTTAGAAGATTGATTTAAGGTCCGGGTACCATCAGCTAAGAGTGAGAGATGCAGATATTTCCAAAACGGCATTCAGAACGAGGTATGGACATTATGAGTTTGTTGTCATGCCCTTCGGACTAACAAATGCCCCAGCAGTATTCATGGACCTGATGAACCGTGTATTCAAGCCCTACCTAGATAAATTCGTTATTGTTTTCATCGATGATATCCTCATATACTCGAAGAGTAAGGAAGAGCACGCCGAGCATCTAAGAATAGCTCTGCAGACACTGAAGGACAACCAATTGTATGCTAAGTTAAAGAAATGTGATTTCTGGGAAGAAGAAGTGAAGTTCCTTGGTCATGTAATCACTCGCAATGGGATAGCAGTCGACCAGTCCAAAGTTGAGGCGGTCCGCCAATGGATCCAACCAACCTCAGTCACCGAAGTGCGAAGTTTCCTAGGGCTTGCAGGATACTATCATCGTTTCATCAAAGAATTCTCAAAAATCGCTCGCCCCTTGACCGAGTTAACTAGGAAGAATACTCGCTTTGTCTGGAGCACGAAGGCAAAAGAAGCTTTCCAAAGGCTGAAAGAATTGTTAACAACAGCCCCAGTTCTAGTATTGCCCGAAGAAGGAGTAGAATTTGTGGTCCATACCAATGCCTCACGAGCAGGCCTGGGTTGTGTATTGATGCAGGTAGATAAGGTAATAGCTTATGCCTCTCGCCAATTGAGACCACACGAGCAGAACTATCCCACACACGACCTAGAATTAGCAGCTGTGATCTTTGCCTTGAAGATTTGGAGACATTATTTGTATGAGGAGTAATTCAAGTTAAACACCGACCACAAGAGCCTGAAGTACTTATTTCAGCAGAAAGATCTGAATATGCGTCAGCGAAGGTGGATGGAGACACTTAAGGATTTTCAGATAGAGTTGTGCTACAAGCCTGGGAAAGCTAATGCAGTGGCTGATGCCCTCAGTAGGAAGAAGGTACATGAGACAACAATGTCTTGCATCCTCAAGAAGTGGAAAATGCTGAATTTTATAAAAGATTTTGATGTAAAATTAAACATTGGGAGCCAAGTAGTGAAAGTGAATAATATTGTAGTAGAACCGACCTTGATGCGTAAAATCATTGATGCTCAGAACCAAGATGACGAATTGCAGGAAATAATGACAAAATTTATGGCCGATGAAAGAAATGTAGATTGGCGAATTGGATCAGATGGAGGCATACGTTTTCGCGACCGTTTATGTGTGCCAAATAAACTAAGTTTGAAGAAGGAAGTGATGGACGAAGCACATAGCTCGAAGTTAACGATTCACCCGGGGAGTACGAAGATGTATCAGGACATGAAGAGGCAGTACTGGTGGAACAACATGAAGCAAGAGATCGCAGAATACGTATCTAAGTGCCTCACGTGTCAACAGGTAAAAGCCGAGCACAAAAAGCCAGGAGGATTGTTGAAACAACCGGAGATCCCTACGTGGAAGTGGGAGCACATTACTATGGACTTCATCATGGGTTTACCCAAGTCGAGAAAGAATCATGACGCCATTTGGGTGATAGTAGATCGCCTCACCAAATCAGCTCACTTTGTCGCGACCCGAGTGTCAGCGAAGGTATCAGAATTGGCGGAGTTGTATGTGAAAGAAGTTGTACGTTTACATGGGGTACCGGTATCGATTATATCAGATAGAGATTCACGCTATACGTCATCATTATGGTCAAAGACGCAACAAGCTATGGGAACGTCGCTCAAGTATAGTACAGCTTACCACCCACAGACGGATGGTCAGACGGAACGTGTGAACCAGATTCTGGAAGATATGTTGCGAGCATGTGTGTTGGACTTTAAGGGAAGTTGGGAAGATTACCTACCTCTGGCAGAGTTTTCTTATAACAATAACTTTCAGGCAAGTATAGGTATGGCACCATTTGAAGCACTGTATGGTCGTCCTTGTCGCACGCCTCAATGTTGGGCCGAAGTAGGAGATCGAAGCTTGATTGGGCCGGAAATTGTTCAAATTACCTCAGAAAAGATTGACATCATTCGGAAGCGCCTAAAAGTAGCTCAAAGCAGGCAAAAGAGTTATGCAGATAACCGACGCGGAATCTAGAGTTCCAAGAAGGGGATCATGTATTTTTAAAGATATCGCCTACGAAAGGAATGCTGAGGTTCGGACAGAAGGGAAAGTTAGCTCCGCGTTTCATCGGACCATTTCAGATTCTCCAACGAGTTGGTGAAGTAGCATATCGTCTGCCCTTGCCCCCGCAGCTAGCAAACGTCCATAATGTTTTTCACGTATCGATGTTGAGGAAGTACAACAGAGACGACGCTCACGTGATCGAATGGGAAAAGATCGAAGTACGTAGTGACGGGTCATACATCGAAGAACCACTACGTATCGTGGACCAAAAAGAGCATGTACTGCGAAGGAAAGTCATTCCACTAGTAAAAGTTGTATGGTCGTTTCACGGAGAAGAGGAAGCAACCTAGGAGACCGAAGAAGAAATGAAGAAAGCTTATCCACACCTTTTCGCCGTACATTCAGGTAACTTCGAGGATGAAGTTTAGTTTTAAGGTGGGGGGAGTTGTAACGCCCCGAATTTACCGTAATTATTTTAAAATTTTCTGAAATTTATTTCTATATTTCTTTTTAATTAAATACCGGCCATTGATATTAAAATTCAAATAACGGGACATCCGTAGGAGATCATATGGAGTACCCTTTATTAAAGTTGCTTAGAATGACCCCATTAACAATGTAAAAGAGTTAGATTTCGTTAAACTCGAATATTTGCAAAAATTACAAAAATGCCATTAGTTAAACTTAAGTTAAGATGCCATTTTTAAGTATTATAGTTTTTGACAATCACTTTCACGCAAAATCCTGGATTTGAGCTTTTGGGCACATATTAACCATACACATCAAATTTCAGCCCTTAAATCATAGTGGAAGTGGTCCAATTGTCAAATCAGCCCTTAACCCTTGATTTTCATGTCCATCGAGTGAAGAAAGTAGATGGTTAGTCGTAGTCAAATATTTCTCTTCATATGAATGACTTGGATCGTCTTTATCATGGACCAATAGTGTGATTTGATTGCCCCACATTGATAAGCCTTTTTCTTATGTGCGAAGTTATCCCGTTCTAGAAATTAACGAGTTACCAACTCTTCTCAAATTTGAACCTTTCAATTTACCCACTTCTCACCATCAATCGTTTCTCAAATTTGGACCACCCATTATACTCATATGACTACGAGTTTACACAAAATTTGGACCCTGATCTACAATCCTACACCGTTGAACCATAAAGCCAGCCCCTTCATTTTCCGCAAAAAGTTGGAATTTCAGATCTAGGCATTCATCACCATCGATCAACCACTAAACTTTGTACAATTGTTTGCCTATTATGACTACATATTTTTCCAAAATTTGGGCCCTGATCATCAAGCGTAGACCGTTAATTGAGATATAGCCCATTTTAGCACCCGTTAGGCCATTTTTAAGGATAGGCCAATCTAGAATGTGGATCATCAAGAAATTTACGTATTCTGACTCTACTCTTTGAGCTTGATAAGATGAAAGGATTGGAATTGATCAAAGATCATCCGAATATTAAGATTTGAGAAACCCACCTCGAGAGGTTGTTACACAAGACCCCTCGTGCACATCCCTCTCCATATTTCTACTACGCACCTCCAAACCCTAATTCCAACCCTACCTCTATATATAGGGCCCCTCTTAGCCAAAGGTGACCCCCACCCATGAATTTGAGAGAGGGAGAGAGAGAGAGAGAGAAAGAGAAAGAGAGAGAGAGAGAGAGAGAGAGAGAGAGAGAGAGAGAGAGAGAGAGAGAGGAAGGTAAGAGAGAGAAGGAGTACCAGCTTGCTATTATTTCATCATCTTATACCTCTAATAAGTCGAATATCATAAGGTGAGAACTCCTTTAAGATTGGATTAATAATTTCATGTTTTGTAGGTTGATAATTCTTATGTGTTTTTTTTTGTTTACATGTGTTTATTTATTTTCTCCTTAGTTAGCTACATATGAATGCTTTTAGATACTTTTTTTCCATCTCATGGTGATGAGGATATTCATTGAACTTAGAGAACTAGTAAGGAATAGAATTATGTTTGTTGCACATATGAGATTTGTGTAACCATCTTTAAAGGGACTACCTTTCTTTCTATACTGTATAAAGAATAGTTGCGATTGTCTAATGGAGATTCTTATATTGCTATATATATTTCTGTTATATATATGGATGAACCCTGATCTGTGGTGATGAATATTGGAACACCCGGTTAAGAGGTTGCCCTAACCTGAGACGATGCTTTTAGCTTGTCCGGTTAAGTGGCCACCCTGATCTGTGGTGGTGGTATCAAGATCGCCCGATTAAGTGGTTGTTAAATCCATTTATTACTACTATTATTATTATATTTACTATTATTATTATTATTCCTAAAGTTGTTAAGGATCTCCATAAGACGATAGTTGAGTATGGTTGTTATGAAGCTTAGTAGTACGGGTCGCCATCCTGGGATGTGATGCGTCGGTTACGACTATTTTGATGAGTGATGAACCATAAGGAAGGATGTGGTGGTACCAAAGGTTGGTTAGACAATAAGTGGCTTGGTGTAAATTTGTAATAATAATAAAGAATGGCTAATTCATGCATGCACGTGGCTCCATGTGGGTGTATAGAATTGAGAATAGGCTAGAGCGTCCTACTTCTCCCATACACTGTCACGTGTGGATTTGGGCTATGAGCGTCCCATTTCTCACGTGGTCGGGCAAAATTATGGGCTTGCGTGTCCCAAAACCCCTGGCGGCATGTCTAAGGATTCCTACGCTGGGTCATGCATTATCATGCATTGCATTAAGAAAGAGTAATGGATGTTTTGTTATGATTTTTATGCGATTATTATTTCTAACCTTAAAGTAGTTCTTCACTATACGGCTTTTGACGGTGTTTTATGGAAATAATTTAGAACATGTAGGTAACGATCCTTAGGAGCCCGAGCCTCAAGGAGACGATTATGATGGCTCGTGGGAGCAGATGGTGGAAGACGAGACCGCATAATCATTCATAGTTCTAGCATTTATTTAGTATTTGAAATTGTAATAAGTCCCAATGGGAGGACGTAGTTATGAACATGGTGTTTTATTGAATGATGGTTATATGGTTTGATGATTTAGTTTAGTTAATGAAATAATATATAAGTTTGGTTTCACCGTCTTGCTCATGATTTTCCAAATAGTATGAAATGTGCAGGTTTGTGTGAAAATTATGTAAGGGGTATAACCCTCACACATTCCAAATAACCTTGGGAATTCGGCCGTTGTGATGTACACGGGAGCCGAAATCTTGGGGTGTTACAATGTACAGTAGCTCTACGGAAAGACTATCTTCGCCATCCATTTGCAAGAGTATATGTAAACCAAAAAATTTGTAACCGTTCAAATTGAACTAAATGCATTGAGGGGTCAGACTAGTATGTTCAGGATAAATATCTGATGGTAACCCATCCGCAAGAGCATTCTTAATATGGACGGTTCTGGCCACATGATCATGTTTGGATGTGGCCCCATGAGGTACACATGATGGTGGTTTACAGCGCGTAATAGATCACGGTGCTAGACCGTACCATCTTCCTCTCTTAAAAAAAAAGGAAGAAAAGTCAATGGAGGACTAAGAGGTTGGCAGCTTTCATTCTGCATTTCTAAGTTTTGAACAAGGTAAGTGCATTTGCTTGTGAGAAGAAGAGAGGCAAAGATGATTGCTGAGGCTGTTGTTTCCTTTGTCATAGAAAAACTTGGAGAGCTCCTTGTCGATGAAGGAGTCTTCCTCCACGAAGTGCGTGGTCAGGTCGTCTGGCTCGAAGCAGAATTGAGGATGATGCGCGCCTTCTTAAAAGATGCAGAGACAAAACAAAATGATGCTACTGTGAAGGAATGGGTGGCTGATGTAAGAGACATTTCTTACAAAGCAGAGGATGTCATCGACAACTTCACCCTTAAAATAGAACAAGGAAAGAGAAGAGGAAGATTTGGTTCCATCAAGAAGATGTTCAATCCCTTTAGTAATGAAATTACGGATTGGCATCAGCTAGGCAAGGAGATCGAAGAGATAAAGAATGAACTTCTTGACATCTCTAGGAAAAGGTTGACTTATGGCATCAAAGATCTCAGTGAAGGTGGAGAAGGAAGCAGTTCCATGGGTGAGAGTCTGCAGGAGCAGAGGCGAACCTCTGCTCTACTAGAAGAAACAGAAATCGTCGGTTTCCAAGAAGACATAAAAACCTTGGTGGCACGGTTGATCGAAGGTGAGTCGCGGCGATGCGTGATTTCTGTAGTCGGAATGGCTGGTCTCGGCAAGTCTACTCTCACCAGGAAAGTTTATAATCATGATACTGTTAAGAAGCATTTCAATTGTTGTGCATGGATTTATGTATCTCAAGAATATGTTGTGAAGGATCTTTTGCAAAGCATTATGAGATGCTTTACAATTTCCACTAAAAAGGAAATGGACAACACTCAGATGAAGGAGAGTATTTTTGAGCATTCGAAGGATAGGAGATATTTTGTAGTGGTAGATGACATATGGAACACTGAAGCGTGGAATGCTATAGCAGCTGCTTTTCCAGACATGAATAATGGAAGTCGACTCCTGCTCACCACTCGCAACAAAGAAGTAGCTTCACATGCAGATGCCAGAAGCCATCCTCATGAGCTCCAACTTTTAGGTGAAGATGAGAGTTGGGAATTATTTTGCAAGAAAACATTTTTAGAACAAGATGCAGCTTGCCCCCAAGATTTAAGGGAGTTGGGAAGACAGATTGTGGCAAAGTGCCATGGTCTGCCTCTTGCAGTTGTTGTAGTTGCCGGCCTGCTATCAAGGAAAGCAAAGCTTCCAAGTGAGTGGAAGAAAGTACAGAGGAGGATTAGCTGGCAATTTCTCGAAGGCGATGCAGAAATCTCAAGAATATTAGCTTTAAGTTATAAAGATCTACCCTATCACTTGAAGCCATGCTTTCTATATCTAGGAGTTTATCCAGAAGACAAGGTGTTCTCTGCCAAGGAGCTGATTTGGTTGTGGATTGCAGAAGGATTTGTACATTCAAGAGGGGGTGAAACATTAGAGGAAGCCGCAGAAGATTGCCTAGAGGAGCTAATCCAAAGAAGCCTAATTCAGATAGTGAAAAGAAGTTCCGTCGGGGCAGTTAAAAGCTGCCGCATCCATGATCTTCTTCGAGATCTCTTGATCTCAAAAGCCAAGGAAGAAAATTTTCTTGCCATCAATACTGGGAACACAAATTCTCATTCTCGATGTAATGCACGTCGACTTGCTATTCATCATGGCACCTATGAGTATGATTCCACTGAAAACCTTCGTTCTATTATTTGGTTCTGCCCCATGGAAGAGCAGCAAATGAATCAACTACAGTTTGTTTTGGGACGCTTTCAATTGCTTAGGGTTTTACATCTACATAACATGAGGGTAGAAGAGGTTCCAAATGAAATAGGTACACTTATCCACTTGAGATACTTAAGAGTGGAGGCACACATTAGAAAAAAAAGAAGCCTGCCAACGTCGATAGCCAATCTATGCAACTTGCAAATACTACATGCAAGTCATGTACCTTGTAATATTCCGATTGACATACCTAGTGATATTTGGAAGATGCAACAGCTAAGGCATGTACTCGTATGTGGGAAATTTACAGGTGAAGGGGAGCGGTCTGTGAACGAATTCAGTTTTCCAAGCAACCTACAAACTCTAAAAACTATTGATGCAGGTGACTGGATAGAGAATTGCTTGGGAAAGCTGATTAATCTTAGGAAACTAGGAATAACGGGAGTGGATTCAAGTAGGCATAGAAAGGAATTGTTGTACTCTATTACCAAATTGGTCCACCTCCAGTCTCTGACTCTAAGAAGTAAGAATCGAAACCCATTTCCACCAATTTTGTTTCGGCTGTTTCTTTGTGAGCTGTGTTTGGATGGAAGGTTAGGGAAGTTACCCGAGTCTCATGAATTCTCACCAAATCTCACCAAGCTTACCTTGGAACGTTCTTATTTAAAGCAAGACCCAATGAGTAAATTAGAGAAACTAACAAACCTTCGGATTCTCAGATTGCATCTTTATTCATACTTGGGGAAGGAAATGGTCTGCTCTGCACGAGGGTTTCTTTGAAGCTTATATACTTAGATGATTTAGAGGAGTGGAGAGTTGAGGAAGGAGCGATGCCGAGTCTTTCATATTTACATATTGCTCGATGCAGACAATTGAAGATGCTTCCAGAAGGATTGCAGAATGTGATTGCCCTCAGGAAATTGGAGATACATCGCATGTCACGGAGTTTCACAGATAGGCTTCGAGAAGACGACGGAGAGGACTGGCATAAGATTCAACACATACAATCCATCGACATAGACTTTATCTTTGGATAACTAATATTAATTCAAAATTAGAAAGAGCATGGAAAAAGCCCCATACAAAGAGAAGGACAGAGGTCCCAGCTAATGCAATCTCGAGCACCTTATGCCCAAACTATTATAGCGGGAGGAGCACCTTTGATCGAAATATGCTGCAGCTGGTTATGAAGATAAATATTTAGATGTGGAAATCTTGTTGTTGTCACGACTCGCAATCAAAGATGGGCTTCCATTCTTTGTTGCAGACAGATTCCAGATATCTCTAGAGCAAAGCAGGTGAGATTTACTTCTTTCATTTAATTTCTCTCCTTTCCTATAATACCTTCTACTATAATGGTACCATTTTAAATTCTAAGTTTCTTCATTGCTGTGCCTTTTTTTCCAGTTTGTACAAGTTGTGCCCCTTTTTCAGATTCTTGGTGTATGGACCATAATATCAGCATTTTAGGTCACTGAACAATAACCCTACTTATAAAAGCTGAAAAACCCACTGTGTAATACCTCCTGTATGTCATGCATGCTAACTGTTGGATGAAATGGCTCAAGAATGAATGTTTTGTGTGGATCGCATTTGGGTCTATTTGTTTTTTCTCTATCCATGAGTTGGCCCATTTGGCAGTATGGTTGGATAACGTACATTGAAAATTAACGCTGCAGGACATGCCTCAACAATTTGAAGCGAGGCTTGGAGAGAAGAGGGAGATGATTGGCATAAGATTCAACAAGTACCCTCCACTAACATACATGAATAAGATGTGGATATGGTGTTGTTGTGACTAGCAACCAAAGACAAGCTTTCCTTGTTTCGTGCATACAGATTGGTGATCTCTCAAAAGAAAAGCAGGTGTGATTTAATTATTGTTGTTTTTATCTCTCATCTTTATAGATATTGTCAACAAAATCATAGCCATTTTAACTTCTAAATTTCGTTATAGCCATGCTACTACTGTCCTTATTTTCCAGTTTGTACAAGTAGGGCCACATTTTCATATTTTTCGTGCACCATTAACAGTGAGGGCCCCAATGTCGGGATTTTGGGTTACTGAACAATGGGCCCACTTGTACAAAGTGAAAAGCAAAATAATATTCTGTAATGCTTTGGACAGAGCATTGCATAATACCTGTTATACGTCATGCATACCAACTGTTGGATGAATTAACTCAAAAAAGGAACATTTTGTGTGGATCTCACTTGTGATCCCATTATTTCTCTATTGATGAATTGGTCCACATGGTTATATGGTTGGAAGACCATACCATTGATGCCCCATTGGATAAAAGCTGCACTGGTCTGACCATTGAAACTTTATCATTATGTGTTTTTACACCATATAGATTCAATAAACTTTAACCAATTTTGCTTTTACCCATGTTTGAGGGACACCATTCGGATTATAAGGATGCAATTACCAAACTTACTTTTGAGTGTCCATCCACAAAAGGGCTCTCCATAGGGATAGTTCAGATCATCAAAATATGCAACCAGGTTTGCTTGGCTTGTGCGTAGTTGTTTGAGCCAAGAAATGGACCTCAACCACTACTTTTCCTTATATTGAATGCTTACACATGCATTGAGGTTGGAAAATCTCAAGCTTGTGCAACCCACCTCCCTTACAAAACACAAACATGGATGGAAGATGTGCAAGATCCAAGCTGTCCATCAAGTAGTTCCCCACTTGTTGATGCCACTGCCCAAAAATTAGGTGAGTCCACTGTGTGGAAGGATCACAAAAGCAAGGGTCCGACACCCTAGGAATTATTTGGAGCGAAACCCATTTTGGAGTTCCTCTGTTTTAAGCACATCATATGGCTTCACAAGCTGGGTAGATGCTTCTATAAGACAAGCCGTGTCACGTTTCTGTTGTATCTAAAAAGAAATTACTTCAGTTGGCCTCCAATTTGATAGGAAAGTGGAAGAATTGCACACTTTCTATGTAGAATTCCTCTTGAGAAAAGCTCCTATATTTTCTTCTTTTCCGTTTCTTTTTCATTTCTGATGTGTCTTATCTATTGGTATTGCAGTATCTGGTGCCTATTATGTGAAGTGGAGTGGACAACAAGGATGTGGATCCTACATAAGTGGCCCAAGATTATCTTCTAAATATCAATGCTTATATTACACGTCTTCAGCATTGTAAGTTTTGATTGTGTTTGTTTTTGAGTGACTAAGGTAAATAATAAGACTTGGTCTGCTCGTGTTTTTTTATTTTTAAACAAGGTTATTGTGTGATTGTGGAAAGGGAATTAATAACTATATTTGAGGAGAAATCCAGTGAATGTTTGTTCTCTTCTACGGTTCCTATTCTGGCTTCCTCATTTATGAATAGCATGAGATATTTGGATGATTTTTTCAAAGTGTAGCATGAGGATGTTTTTTGTTTTTCCTACCAATCTTCAGTTCGTCAATGTAACAAAGAGTTTCCATAATGTTTTGACTTGTATTAGTGTATTTATATTTGGATGCAAGTTGCTTTTCAAAGTGGAAGCAATTATTAAGAGTGTAGACTCAAGGGTCCACAATGCTTACATGGATTCATGATCAAATCTTGTCATCAGGTGCAAGTCACTATATGGCTTGCCTTGTGTAAAATTCAGGTCGGTCCCCTCATCTGATGGGCCACACATGTCACGCCCCGAAGTTCAGACTCAGAGTATGCACCCTCCGACCCAGTTTATGGGGTATAACTGGTGTACTAAATGCATTTATAATGTTAAACCACTTTAAGAGGCATAAAATAATGAAATATTAAGTTACCATTTGTTCATGAAATATTCAATTATAAACTAAGTCCACCCATTTCGGACTTTGTTAGATGTCTACTAATTATTGAAAATAACAAAATAAAACAAAAATAGTCTAAACGTCTTAGTTTAGGGCCGCCACTTCTTCCTCGGTTAAATTAGGCCAATAATCATGCGGATCCTCTAGTGATCCCATTTCATTATTAGGGGCATTCTCTGAAGGTTTAACGTCCACATCATCTATATATTTTTAATCCACAATGTCAGCTGGAAAGCCCAGTGGTAACCCAATACGGTTCACATGCATTTCAACTAAGTAGGATAAACACATGCCATCAAATACATGTAATACATAATTAATGTAAGAATGAGTTTAATATGAAATGATGCATCAAGTGGGCATATATTCAATCTTCCACTTCCTTCGATTGGATCCCATCAATCGGCTCCCCCTTCCTTGTAGGGCGGACTTCCACATATTAGTGGGCTTCCAGAATGGTCCCTGGGTAACTAGGTACTTAAGTACCTACTGGTCTTCCAAAGTCGAACTCCAGGTACAATATAACTCATGAATGCATACAATAATTCACATCCGTACATTCCATCTCTCCTTTTGAGAGGCAATATTTCATGACATTTATTATAAATGAAAATTATTTAAATAATATTTAAACAAGCATGAATCAATCAATATCACATATTACGTCCATTACACAACTTACTTTATTAAAATGACTAGGAAACGTGTTGGGATGTACTCACCTATTGATAGTGGCGATTACTTTGTTAATTCTGTCACGACCTGAGTAGAATCGATCCTAAATCTACAATAAATGTAATTTATATTTATTCATCATCAATCTAGCCTTAAATATATTTATTTTCAATTTGAATTATACTTTATTGAGGTTTGGTTCCCTAATGGACGGTCCAGATTCGATTATTGTGACCCACTTTTACAAAAGGAATGACCCTTTTACTATTTTTCTGATGGTATGGCTCACTTGACTGGTGGATCATCCTATTCTTAGTCATAAGTTCCCCAATGGTACACTACATAAAATGGTTAATTACATTTTGCAAAGATCTTGTCATGGGATACCTAAAATGATTAATTTATGAGAATCCATACCGTACCTCCCTACTATTTCACTTGGCTTGGCCCGCCTGGAACTTTGATTGGGCTGATTTTTTGTCACAAAACTAATAACCCATTACTCAAGAGATTGGGTGGATCCGATTTTCCAAAAACTACACAGTGGGGCCCACAAGTTCCCAACCAGTGGACAGTTGTTGTCCCCACTGTTCGTTTTGGTATGGCCCACCGGAATATCCTATATGAGTCATTTTTTGTTCTCAACCAGAAAATTTGTTTATTAAGATATTGGACGGATTAGATTTCTCAAAATGTCTCAAAATGGGTTTCAAAAGTGGACAGTAATCGAAAATCGGACTGCCTCAACCATGTGTGTTGTTATCATTACTGTTTTAAGTGGTGTGGGCCACTTGAGATTCAAATTTACCTATTTTTGGACCCAAACTGTAAAACATCATGATGCAATATATGGTCAGCTTGGATCTACTGATTTCATCACAATAGGGTCCACGCCCAAAATTACTATCTTTTTGTTTTCATTTTTATTTTATAATTTTTTCACCATTAATTTGTTCCAGGTGGTGTGACCCACTCGAACTTCAGTTTGGGTCCAAATTTGGATACCAATCCTAAAATGTGTTGGAGAAATAAATGGACGGATTGGATATACTAAATCCATCAAGGTAGGACCCACGAGTGGGGCCCCCACGTTAACTTAAAAAAAGCTCCTGGACGTTCCAATATCTCTGACGCTGGACGTCCAGTAAACTTTTTTTTCTTTTTCTTCTTATTATTATTATTATTATTATTATTATTATTATTATTATTATTTTCGGCTATATGTGGGGTGGTTTATAAGAGATCTGGTCCGACCATTGGGTCGATCACCTCATGGTTGGCCGAATAATATTTTGTAATAAAATAAATTTATTACAATTAATTTAATAATTAAATAAAATAATAATAAAAGAATTTTAAAGGCTATCATTCATCCAATCGATGTGGCCCATCTGTAGGTCCAATCGATTTGAATTTCGTGGCCCATGTACATTTTGGCCTTATGGTCATTATGACTCATTCAGATCGATGCCGACCCACTGATAAGACTTGATCCCTAGTCTTACCTTTCACTTAAGAGAGCTTAACCAATTAGTTTATGCTTTTCTTTTATTTATTATCTTAAATTTATTTACTTAAATCCATTATTGTTCCTAAAAGAAAATTTTCCTACCAAAATTTTGGAATTCTTACAACACATGTACATTAAATGCTGACTATCCATTCCTTTTGCATGTTTGGGTCACCAGATTTGTGACTGACCTGATTTTGGGACCCAAGGCATCAGTTTCAGGTGAGGTTAGCTAAGACCACATGTGTGTGGAGGCTTGCCAGCCACATCTGCCAAAATGGCATAAGGGTTTGAGGTAAGAGCTTTCCACCAAGTGGACCACTGTGTACAATTAAAGCAGGTGGATGTCTAGAAAAAGAATTGTAATTGCCATCCATTTCTTTTGTAATTGTCCCCAACCCGAAAAGCAAAACTGCCTGCGTAACGCCCCAAATTTTCGACTCTCGTGGACAACACGATCTGTCGAGTTTCGGGTGTTAACTCTTGTGTGTTAACATCATTATTCCATACACACATACTGTACTTATATACATTCATGGCATTCAAGCAAAATAACGGGAAATAAAGATCTTATTCCATAATTTTCTACTCTAAGTTCAAAATCAAATAAAACATGTCTAACAAAATGTTCATTTAAATGTCCCCATAAAAGGAATTTATTTCGAATTCAAAGAATTAACTTTTCTCTACTAAAGCAATAAATAGGTCATCATCAATCTACGAGACTTCATCATCCGCCATTTGCTGCCACGAGCGTTAATATTCGTCACCCTGCAGATCAGGCTCACCTAATGGATCGTCACCTGCAATGTCTGGTGGTGTTTTAAAAACACCGTCCCAAGAGGACGTGAGTTGCTCGTGATCAACTCAGTGAGGATTTCCAATTAAGACTATTACAATAATATCCAAACAATGCATATATCAAACAAAACACTTAAAAAGAAATATCTTGATTAATGCTATGCATGAAATGCATGCTCTGGTTCAGGCACCCTGACCAATGAGACGAGATCACTCCACTCTTCTCACCAGTCACTAGCAACCAAAGGTTCTAGTTAGGACGGGATCACTCCACTCTTCCCATACACCAAAAACAATTAGTGAAATGGGCCCATGCACACTTTCACTACCAAGTGATGAATACATGATTTAGTTCCACATTTAGTTAAATAACTTATCATCCAGCAGTTTTAGAGATGTTCTCATCCCAAAGTCGCTCTATACCCTATCCATGGTTAGTCATGACGTAGAATAGCCGTTTCCTCTCAATAGGGGCCAACCACGAAAAGGCATACACATCTTAGTCAAGATGAGACACATGGCACCCAAAACATTTGTATCTGACTCAAGAGTCGATCATTTACACGTTCACATAGATCCTTAGCACTTCATTAATATCACGATCATGGACTTGCCAAAATACATCTCATGGGCTTCTTACTAATCCATAATTTTCCACATATATAGTTATACTATCCATGGGGCAAGGGCTTCCATTAGGACGACATCCATGCATATAACTATCCTCATACATGAATCATAATCTCAACCTTATACATGTGAACAAACATGTTGAAGCATTATGCATACATAATCTCATATACACATGTGAACAGGCATACTGAAGCATGTTACATACATATTCTTATACACACATGTAAATCAATCATCATTCTTTCCTTAACCCTCAGATCTGACATACAATCTATATAAAACGAAATTTCAGCAATTAATGTTAAATATATTCGTCAATACATGATTTCATAAATGATTCACAATCATTCATGTTTTCAAGCAACATACGACAAACCATACAATAAGACACAATTCGACATACCATGCGATATTGCTGTAATTAGGCTTAAAAAGAAATCCTCACCTTAGAATTCAATGATATGATCTATTGATAGTGTGCGCCTCCTCTAGATCCTAAACCTAATGTAATTGTGAAAACACACGGTTAGGGATTATTTCAGCATGATATTCAATGCTATGGTCATCTAAGGTTAGATCCATCAAAATGTTAGAGTGTAGGCTGTCTATAGGAGATAAATATCGTAGAAAATGGGGCCTACCTCTTAGAAATTCGGATGCCGGCTGAGTCGACTCGGTTTGGCTCGAGATTTCTTCACTACCTCTCTTTCTTCTTCCTTTTCTCCTCATTCTCCTTTTCTCCTCCTTCTCCTTCCCTGCACGGAGTCCAGCAGAAGCCGTCCAACGACAACTGTCTGGTAGCAACTGTCCAGTGGCAGTCGTCCTCCCTCCCTCTCTCTCTCTCACGGCTTCTCTTTCTCTCTTTCTAACGGTTTCTCTCTCTCTGACGATCATGGAGGTAGCAGAGGTGAAAAAGAGATTTTATATAGCTTGGATTAGGGCACGGAGGAAGCTTCTAGGTTCTGGTTCCGTACTTCACAAGGAAACGACGACGGGAAGCTCGGATCTCTCTACACATCGGTCCCTTATGCATGAGGACTGTCCATAGTGAAGGGAGGGTCCACAAGAAGGTTTTAGAGGTGGTCTCATGTGTCCATGCAGAGTAACAGATCAGATCTTGACCTTCTTCTAACGAACGATGATTTGGAGCGGGCCGTACAGGTGACGGTCGGCGAAGATTTTCAGAAGGACTATGTTTGGCTGGCCCACGAGTCGAATGGACGGAGTGGATTTAGCAGTGGGGTCCACTGGAGGGCCAGCATGGAAGCCCCAGACAGACAGCGCCGTCCGTTGTAAATGCGGAACGAAGAAGACAGAGGGAGGGTTGGCGCGTCGTGCGCACGCGGTACGAAAACCGCGTGCCACCGCTGTCCTCTACACACGTGGTCCACTAAGGTGGGTCTGGGCGATCTTCTCCATCAAGCATGTCGGCAACATAAAATTAGCCGTTGGCCAGAAATTTGAGACAGATCCGAGTTAAGGTGGGCCATCTAGGGTCCGATTTCTGATTAGGGCATTTGCACAATGATCGAGGAGCTGATTTTCAACGTGTACTGTTATTTTGTGTTAGATAGGCCATACACTAAATTTAGGGTAAAAAATGATTGTGGAAATTGGGTTACTTAAATGGTGGGGTTTTAGTAGTGGCATTTTCGTAATTTTTAAAAACGGTGAGTTTAACAAAATCCAACCATTCTGGACCATTGTTGAGGTTAATTTGAGCAACTTTTATGAATGGGCCCGCCTTAGATTCCCTACAGTTGATTGGATATAACCCTCTTAAGATCAACAACTAAAAAAAATGAATAAAAATAAAAATAAAATAGGTGAAAATACGGGGTGTTACACTCCACCCCCCTTAAAAACAAACTTTGTCCTCGAAGTTTACCTATGATTGGTCGGCGAAGAGCTTAGGGTATTCCTTCCTCATCTTCTTTTCATTCTCTCACGTCGCTTCTTCTTCACCATGGAAGGACCACAAGACTTTGATTAGGGAGATGACTTTCTTTTGGAGGGCGTGTTCCTTTCAATCCAAAATGTGCATTGGTTTTTCTACATAAGATGCATCATCTCGTACCTCGATCTTCTCCCACTCGATCACATGGGAATCATCTCTCTCGTACTTCCTTAGCATGGAAACGTGGAAGACATCATGGACATTTGACAATTGAGGAGGTAAAGCGAGACGGTATGCCACTTCTCCTATATGCTGCAGAATCTCGAACGGGCCTATAAATTGTAGTGCTAGCTTGCCCTTCTTCCCAAATCGCAACATACCCTTCATCGGTGATACCTTCAAGAATATGAAATCGCCTTCTTTGAATTCGAGATCTCGACGTCTAATATCGGCGTAACTTTTCTGTCTACTCAGGGTTGTCTATAAACATTTGCGGATGATTTCAATCTTTTCTGAGGTAAGCTGCACAATTTCTGGTCCAAGCACACTACGTTCCCCAACTTCTGCCCAGCAATGCGGTGCGCGGCACTGACGACCATAGAGGGCTTCAAAAGGTGCCATGCCTATACTTGCTTGGTAGCTATTGTTGTAGGCGAATTCAGTGAGGGCTAGATAGTCTTCCCATTTTCCTTTAAAATCCAACATGCAAGCTCTTAACATATCTTCCAATATTTGGTTCACTCTCTCGGTCTGACCATCTGTCTGGGGGTGGAAAGCTGTGCTATACTTTAGAGAGGTACCCATTGCTTGTTGCATTTTAGACCATAAAGAGGATGTATAGCATGGATCTCTGTTTGAGATGATCGATGCTGGCACACCATGTAAACGCACTACTCCTTTAATATACAATTCTGCCAATTCTGAAACTGGGGCGGTCACATGGATCGGAATGAAATGAGCCGACTTGGTGAGGCGGTCCATGATGACCCATATCGCGTCGTGTCTCTTATTTGACCGGGGTAGTCCTGTGATGAAGTCCATCGAGATATGCTCCCATTTCCACGTGGGGATTTCTGGTTGGGTTAACAACCCGCCTGGTTTATTATGTTCGGCCTTTACTTGCTGGCATGTGAGACATTTTGACACAAATTCGGCTATTTCACGTTTCATGTTATTCCACCAATATTGTCTTTTCATATCTTGATACATCTTCATACTTCCTAGGTGAATTGTCAATTTAGATCTATGTGCATCTTCCATTATTTCACGTTTCAGCTCTGGGTCATTTGGTACACAGGCGATCACGAAAATGAATTCCCCCATCGGATCCTATTTGCCAATCCTTGTTGTGTTCTAGATCCCTTGCCTTGGCTATTTCTTTTTGGAGGTCCACATCTTTTCCGTATCATTACTGGTTCAATTACGATGTTACTCAAGTATGCCTTGTGCTTGTCTAGGCTTAGTTTGACTTTGAAGTCATTAACAAAATTTAACATTTTCCACTTCCTCACCATGCAAGATGCTGCTACCTCATGGGTTTTCTTCCTGCTTAGCGCATCGGCTACTGCGTTTGCCTAGCCCGGATTGTAACACAATTCGATCTGAAAATCCTTTTGCTGTCTCATGTTCATGTCCTTTTGCTGAAATAGATACTTTAGGCTCTTGTGATCCGTATTTAATTTAAACTGTTCGCCGTACAAATAGTGCCTCCATATTTTTAGTGCTAAAATCACAGCGGCTAGCTCTAAGTCGTGTGTGGGATAATTCTGCTCGTGAGGCCTCAACTGTCGAGAGGCATATGCTATCACCTTGTCTTTCTACATCAATACACATCCCATTCCAGCTCTTGACGCATTGGTATATACTACGTACTCGACTCCTGTTAGTGCACTTTTCTGTGGTATACTAGTGCACCTTGTTTGTCAATTACTTAGGTCAGTAGGTCTAGTGTCGGTTGAGCTTAATGAAGATGAAGACCGAAGACTCAAGTGGCCCGGCTGCATCAAGAAAGAAGAAACAGGTAAAAGTGATGCCTTGGTGTGCCTTGCCTTGACCAAAACCTAACCCATAACCTCTTAGATGACTTGCACCACCTAGGTATACCTTTAGTCATCATCATTAGTCTTAGAACTCCATGAAAAACATGATAAATTAGACTAATTAAAGAGGTGGAAGCTGCTGCAATAAAAAAGGCTCAAACAACAGTTTCCGATAGGACTCCGATCAATCGGACAGGTGCTCCGATAGGACTCCGATCGATCGGACAGAAATTCCGATCAATCGGAAATTGTTCCAGAAAAAAATTGAAAACTCACTGGACATATTTCTGATCAATCGGACAGTCTTCCGATCCATCGGAAGGGGCCGTCCGATCAATCGGACAGTGTTCCGATCAATCGGAATTTCTTCCAGAGACTTCTCTGGATAGATTTCCGATCAATCGGACTTGTCTCCGATCAATCGGACTGGGCTCCGATCAATCGGACACTTTTTCCGATCAATCGGAGATGCACGAATCTGCCCGTTTTTTGATCGTTGGAAGAAAATCTATTTAAAAGGGGGATTCGTTTTTTGAGCTAAGTGAGGGAATTTTGAGGAGATAGAAGCCACCATTGCTAGAGATCATTAGAGGCTCTATCCCAAACCTAAAGCAAGTCATTCTCCTTATGTTTTCATCACAAGCTTGGGCCATTCAATGGCATCTCGAGAATGGACTTGTTCCCTCTTGATTCCTAGGGTTTAGACACCTTGATGATAGTTAAATCATTTGTCTAAACACTACCTAGGAGTCCATTTAGGTGCATTCCTCTAGGAAACCCATTTCCTACCATTTGTAGAGGTTTCACCATTCCCTAGCACCTTGGGCATCTCCAATGGAGCATCACATGCAAGGTAACTGATCTTGGCGCTGAAGCCTTGGCAAAGCAACAGCGTCAACGATCGGGGGAGCACAAGGGGAGCTGATTCAAGCACGGGAGAGCGAGAAGAAGCAACCCAAGACGGCGCAACAAGGGGCTCAATCCGACAAGTAAGGTTGTCTTATTAAGAGTCCATCCATTCAATTCCCTGTGGGAGTTGAGTGTAGAGTTTGTTTGACAAACTCGCCCCAGGGTCGTTAGCCGATCCTTGGCCTATTAGTTGAGCCTAAAATCTAGGGACGTCAGCCGTTCCTTGGCACGTTAGTCGGGCCTAAAACAAAGTCTCCAAGGGGGAGCCACCAACACGGGTGCAAACGTGTAGGTTGGGAGGAACCTGTAAACTCCCCGGTTGGGTGGATCCGAGTTAAAACACCTTGGTTGGGAGGAACCAGATTTAAACTCCCCAGTGAATGCCGGTGTGCTCAAAGGGGTTGAGTACTTGAACAGGGAGTGGAGTAGACAAGTAGTCGAACCACTATACATCGTTGTGTTTGTGATTGTTCTTGAGCACATTTCTCTTTATGCATTATGTTTAATTGATTAATTATGAATGCTTAGTTAGGAATGTATGCTAGGCACTTGATAGGCACATCCACACTCACAAGATGTACTTTCACTACCTCATGTTGACTTGAGCATTTGTTGATTCATCCTCTCTAGTCCACATGAGTTGATTAGATTAGGTTGTTAATTGCTTTATCTTTTGCTAGTCTATTAATTGGACCCACTTAGGCTTGGAAGCCGAAGTGTTTATCGCTTACGTAGTTTAATTTGTTAAATCTGATAAGTAGGCGAAAAGATTTTTGAAAAGGTCCTAATCACCCCCCTCCTATAGGTTTAGCCATAATTCTAGTTGCTCTTTAAGCTTCCGCACATGTATGCATAGGGTGTCGTGTTAGACTACCCGACGCAATTTCAATTGGTATTAGAGCGGGTTGCTCTTCAAGGACGTAACCGTCTAGAGTAAGATCCGATACCGGAGCACTAGCATCATGTCTAACCGAGATGGGAGTACCACCAACCGTCCACCTTTCTTTGACGGGTTCAACTATGCTTATTGGAAGGCGAGAATGAGAATTTTTCTCCAATCCATGGACCGTCCGGTGTGGCTTAGCACACAAACTAGATATACCTTGCCCACTGAGCAAGTGGAGGTTGATGGGAAAAATATTGTCATTCCCAAAGATGATTCCAAATGGGATGACATAGAGAGAGCTCAATACATGGCAAATGCCAAAGCTCTCAATGCGATTTGCTGTGCGGTTTCCTCGGAAGAATTTCAGCGCATTCTCACATGCGCAACTGCAAAAGAAGCGTGGGATATACTTGAGGTTACCCACGAGGGAACTAGCACAGTAAGACGCTCGAAGCTTCAGCTCTTAACCACCAAATTTGAAAACATTAGGATGGAAGAGACTGAAACTTTCATGGAGTTTTATTCTAAATTGTCAGATATTTGCAACTCCATGTTTGTCTTGGGGGATCGGGTTCCGGAAGGAAGGATTTGTAGAAAAATACTTAGGTCCCTCCCGGAAAGATTTGACTTCAAGATAGTTGCCTTAGAGGAGTGTAGAGATATAGATAACATGAAAGTAGAAGAACTCATAGGTTCCCTACAAACTTTTGAACTACACTTTAAGGCCCCCTCTAGAAAGAAAAACATCGCCCTAAAATCCTCTCACAAACATAAGAAAATTAAGAGTGAGTCGGAGGAAGATATCGATGATGAGGATGATGAGGATGAAAAATTAAACAAAAAATTCAAGAGATTCCTCAAATTTGATAGAGGGAATAGCCGTGACAAGAAGGACAAGAAGGGTGATAAACATAAAGGGAAATCATCCAAACCTTCATCCGTCCGATGTTACGGTTGCGGTCAACGTGGCCATATTGCCCCGGACTGTCTGGAACGCCTAAACCGAAAGGTAAAAAGGCGATGGCTGCCACGTGGGATAATACGGAGGAGTCGGACTCCAAATTCGATGACTCTGCTAGTGATGGGAGCCAACATAATGATCTAGCTCTCTCGGCTTCCACCACTACCCCTCTTCCCGCTTATCTAAGAGAGGATCCCAACCGCTATCCCTTTTAGGAGTAGAAGGAGTTCCCAACCCCTCACCTCATGCTACATTTTATGAGGGTGTTGAGGAAATTAGTTACCCTTAGGCTTATCAAACTAAACATAGTTAGTGAGGGTAGCTAGAAATGCTTATATAGGTAAATCTGAGGATTTCAGCCTCATTTCTGTGTGTATGGGCAAATCAGAGGATTCAAGCCTCATTAGCCCAATTTTTGATAATTTACCCTTGCTTTTAATTAATATATTTGCTTGCTAGATTATCACCATGCTTAGATTAGCTAATCATCTTGAGTTTTATGCTTCATTGTATGCTAATCTTTGCTTAGTATTGGTCTTGATATACCAATAGGGGAGGTTGGTTGATTGGGCTATAAGCCCTTGAGCTTTAATGCTTAGTGTATATCATAGATGACCAATTATGCATGATTAACTATGCTTAGATAGATACATTTCTTGTTAATCATGTTCCTTAGCATGCTCCATGTATTTATGTATCATGCACCCTATACTCTCCTTGTTAGCACATGTTTATAGTTATAATTGTGACATACTAGCTTCTCTTACCTTGACCTTAATTGTTGCATCATTAAGGGGGAGAGAATAGCTTGTCAATTGCTAACAAAAAGGGGGAGAAAGATCAAGTCCCACCAAAACTAGTTTGCTATGTTTTGTGATGCAGGGATTGACAGGTTATGGGGGAGCAAACTGAAGAGGAGCTGTTTAGTTTAGGCATGTCAAGAGTCCTGTATTTTATTTCATATCAAAGTAATCTCTTGTACATGTATTTGTTTTGGTAGGTTAGGTTTTTTTAAGTAATTGACAAAGGGGGAGATTGTTAGTGCACTTTTCTGTGGTATACTAGTGCACCTTGTTTGTCAATTACTTAGGTCAGTAGGTCTAGTGTCGGTTGAGCTTAACGAAGACGAAGACCGAAGACTCAAGTGGTCCGGCTGCATCAAGAAAGAAGAAACAGGTAAAAGTGATGCCTTGGTGTGCCTTGCCTTGACCAAAACCTAACCCATAACCTCTTAGATGACTTGCACCACCTAGGTATACCTTTAGTCATCATCATTAGTCTTAGAACTCCATGAAAAATATGATAAATTAGACTAATTAAAGAGGTAGAAGCTGCTGCAATAAAAAAGGCTCAAACAGCAGTTTCCGATAGGACTCCGATCAATCGGACAGGTGCTCCGATAGGACTCCGATCGATCGGACAGAAATTCCGATCAATCGGAAATTGTTCCAGAAAAAAATTGAAAACTCACTGGACATATTTCTGATTAATCGGACAGTCTTCCGATCCATCGGAAGGGGCCGTCCGATCAATCGGACAGTGTTCCGATCAATCGAAATTTCTTCCAGAGACTTCTCTGGATAGATTTCCGATCAATCGGACTTGTCTCCGATCAATCGGACTGGGCTCCGATCAATCGGACACTTTTTCCGATCAATCGGAGATGCACGAATCTGCCCGTTTTTTGATCGTTGGAAGAAAATCTATTTAAAATGGGGATTCGTTTTTTGAGCTAAGTGAGGGAATTTTGAGGAGATAGAAGCCACCATTGCTAGAGATCATTAGAGGCTCTATCCCAAACCTAAAGCAAGTCATTCTCCTTGTGTTTTCATCACAAGCTTGGGCCATTCAATGGCATCTTGAGAATGGACTTGTTCCCTCTTGATTCCTAGGGTTTAGACACCTTGATGATAGTTAAATCATTTGTCTAAACACTACCTAGGAGTCCATTTAGGTGCATTCCTCTAGGAAACGCATTTCCTACCATTTGTAGAGGTTTCACCATTCCCTAGCACCTTGGGCATCTCCAATGGAGCATCACATGCAAGGTAACTGATCTTGGAGCTGAAGCCCGATCGGGGAGCACAAGGGGAGCTGATTCAAGCACGGGAGAGCGAGAAGAAGCAACCCAAGACGGCGCAACAAGGGGCTCAATCCGACAAGTAAGGTTGTCTTGTTAAGAGTCCATCCATTCAATTCCCTGTGGGAGTTGAGTGTAGAGTTTGTTTGACAAACTCACCCCGGGGTCGTTAACCGATCCTTGGCCTATTAGTTGGGCCTAAAATCTAGGGACGTCAGCCGTTCCTTGGCACGTTAGTCGGGCCTAAAACAAAGTCTCCAAGGGGGAGCCACCAACACGGGTGCAAACGTGTAGGTTGGGAGGAACCTGTAAACTCCCCGGTTGGGTGGATCTGAGTTAAAACACCTTGGTTGGGAGGAACCAGATTTAAACTCCCCAGTGAATGCCGGTGTGCTCAAAAGGGTTGAGTACTTGAACCGGGAGTGGAGTAGACAAGTAGTCGTACCACTATACATCGTTGTGTTTGTGATTGTTCTTGAGCACATTTCTCTTTATGCATTATGTTTAATTGATTAATTATGAATGCTTAGTTAGGAATGTATGCTAGGCACTTGATAGGCACATCCACACTCACAAGATGTACTTTCACTACCTCATGTTGACTTGAGCATTTGTTGATTCATCCTCTCTAGTCCACATGAGTTGATTAGACTAGGTTGTTAATTGCTTTATCTTTTGCTAGTCTATTAATTGGACCCACTTAGGCTTGGAAGCCGAAGTGTTTATCGCTTACGTAGTTTAATTTGTTAAATCTGATAAGTAGGCGAAAAGATTTTTGAAAAGGTCTTAATCACCCCCCTCCTATAGGTTTAGCCATAATTCTAGTTGCTCTTTAAGCTTCCGCACGTGTATGCATAGGGTGTCGTGTTAGACTACCCGACGTAATTTCAACTCCTTCTTCTGGCAGGGTTAAGACTGGGGCTGATGTTAAAAGCTCATCCAGTGTCTGAAATGCTTTTTCTGCCTTATCATTCCATTCGAATCGTGCGCTCTTCTAGGTGAGCTTTGTCAAGGGTCGGGCAATTTTAGAGAATTCTTTGATAAACCGTCTGTAATATTCGGCTAGGCCAAGAAAACTACGAATTTCTGTGACGATTGTTGGTTGACTCCAATGTCGGACTGCATCAACTTTCGACTGATCCACTACTATACCTTCACGTGTCACTACGTGACCAAGAAATTTCACTTCTTCTTTTCAAAAATCGCACTTCTTAAGCTTGGCGTATAATTGGTTACTCTTCAGGGTTTTTAGGGTGGTCCTCGAGTGCTTGGCGTGCTCTTCTTCGTTCTTGGAGTAAATTAGGATATTGTCGATGAACACAATTATGAACTTGTCTAAATAGGATTCGAACACGTGATTCATTAAGTCCATGAACACGGCAGAGGCATTTGTCAACCCAAAGGGCATGACTAGGAATTCATAATGACCGTATCTCGTTCTAAAAGCAGTCTTCGGAATATCCTCCTTTTTTATGCGTAGCTGATGATAACCAGACCTTAAGTCGATTTTTAAAAGAATCTTGCTCCACGCAGCTGGTCGAAAAGGTCCTCTATGCGCGGTAAGGGATATTTGTTCTTGATGGTGGCTTGGTTCAGCTTCATATAGTCCATGCATAGACGAAGTGAACCGTCCTTCTTTCGCACAAATAGGACAGGGGCGGCCTAGGGAGAAATGCTTGGGCGAATAAACCCTTGGTCCAGGAGTTCTTCTAATTGCTTCTTGAGTTCTTGCAACTCTACTAGTGCCATTCGATATACGGGTAGAGCTATTGGAGACGTGTCTGGCATAAGATCAATAGTGAAGTCTATCTCACGCTCAGGGGGTAAGCTGGGAATATCTTGGAAGACTTCTGGGAACTCCGCTACTATGGGAATTCACACAATCAATAACTCGGCCAACTCTTCTTCTACTACGCTCATCAAGCGTTCGATGACCTCTTTTCTCCTCTTATCCTGAAAAACTAACAGGTCTCGTCCGAGGAGGGCTAAAGAGATAGTCTTGGCGTGGCAATCCAAGATAGCGAAGTGTTTAGAAAGTCAATCCATACCTAAGATCACATCGAACGTTCTCATATTCATCACTATAAGATCAACCTTAATGGTGACTCCGCTGATATTCAAGAGGCATCCTCGGCATATCCTTCGCAATTCTACGATCCGACATATAAGAGTAGCCACTATAACTGACTCATCTAAGCGATCAATCCGAAGGTCTAATTGTGCTAGCACGGATGTAGAGATAAATGAAGTAGACGCACTACTATCAAACAAAACTATTACCGGAATGTCGCAAATGTAAATAATACCTTCAACGGCTCGAGGTTCCTCTTCCACTTCTTCTGATGGTGCCATAGCAAAGAGACAGCTCGGGTTCTTCTGGTTCGAGTTCGTCGTCTTCTTTTTCTGGGCTGAAGGGTGGGCAGGTTGTACTACTGGTCTTGGGGCCTGTTGAGGTTGCTGAGTTCGGTTGTCCCCACGCGAAGCTGTCCTCTGTTCATCTGCTAACTTCTTAAGACATCTGGCGGCTAGGTGTCCGGGCTTCCCATGGTAATAATAGTCTCTACTCTCTAGAATCTGACGCTGCTTTGGTGCATTACGCTGAGGATAGGTCGCCCTAAATTTCTTCTCAAGAGCAGGTGGGGCATTTGGTGACGCCTTATTCTTTGGTACAGCGGGTCTGGCCTGACTACGCAGCTGTAAGTAACGTTCTGTGTCCTTTTCTGCAATCATAGCACGATCTATTATCTCTTCGTACGAATTGAGCTTCAGAATGCTAATCTTAGATCGTATGCTCGACCTTAATCCTTCTTGAAACTTGTGAGTTTTGTACATTGGGTCTTTTACTGTTTCAGGCATGTAACTGGCCAGTTCAGCAAATCTGTCTTCGTACTGGGCCACAGACATGTTTCCTTGTTCAAACCTGAGGAATTCTGACATCTTTTCCTTTCGATAGGCCTCAGGGAAGTACTTGTCATAGAACTTGATACAGAATGCTTCCCAGGTCCACTGATAATCTACCGAGGCGCACCTCTTGGTCGCTTGCCACCAGACATGTGCGGGACCCTCCAACATGTAAGCGGCTAGAATCACTCTGTGATGAAGTGGGCATGCCAATGTGTCTAACTTTTTGGCTATCTGCTTGAGCCAATAATCTACCTTGATGGGGTCTGGTCCTCCAAAGAATGCATGTGAGTGTAATTTCATGAACTTCTTGATCATGCTAGTTTCTTCTGGTAGCGCGAATCTTGGCTGCATAGGTGGTGGCGCTTGATTGGGCGCTGGAGGTGGCATTCGGGTCTCTAGGTTATCCTGTGGCACAGAAGGCACTCGACTGGGTGCTGGAGGAGGTGTTTGAGTTGGGGCCTGGCTTGATGTTACTAAGGTCATGAGTCTTTCTAAGAGGGCTTGTTGTTTAGCTTGTTGTTCTTGATGTTGTACTTGTTGCTGATGCATCATGTCAGCCAACTGATCGAAAGCTCCAAACATGGCCTCCCACGGTTGAGGGCCAGTTGGCATTGGTGGTGGTACGGAATAAAATCCTTGTGCACTAGGTCCTGTCGATGGTCCGGCTTGAGGTGGTGGGGTCCTCATGGGAGTGGATTCATGATTTGGGGCATTATTTTCAGATGGTGGGGCGATTGCGGGGATGGAGATTACGCTTCTGTTCTTCCTTCTTGGGGCCATCGATAACTGAAAGTAAGCATTAAAATAATTAGAGGAATAGTCTTAGGGTGAAATTAGACCATCAAGTAAGCATTTTTTTTTTTTTTTTTTGCTCACCTTAATGAAGAGTGACTAATCTGGAATTTAGAACCTGGTTGCGCTCCCGAATTTTTATCTCTCAGCCTGGATGTCAATTTCTGCTGAAATTTGAATCATATGTAGGGTATTAGGTGGGGAACATGTCAAAATTTTATTAAGTCCAGATTCGAACTATAACTTAGGGTTCCTGCCACTTTTATCTCGAAATTCTATGCAGATCAGCGCTGGATTTCGCAGGATCTTGCCTATTGACAGAATTTTTTTTATATTTTTGTATTCGTCGGAAAAATCTAAAATTTTTCAGAGGTATTGTAGGTTGAGTTAGGAGTCTAGAAATAAAATTTTAAAATTTTATAATCTCTAATTATTTATTTATGACGGAATTATCATGAATAGGTACGGAATCCTGCTTTTAGGAATAAAAATCGTTGAAAATTGAAGATTTAAACTTTCTGATGGGTATACCATATCCTAGTCAGCGAGTTTGCTGAGATAATTATGGGGAATAGATGAGAGCCCCAAGGAATGAATACAATTTTTTTTTTTTTGTAGGATTTCTTTCTCGAAGTCCTAGATTCAAGTTTCTATGTGTAATGACTACCCTATTGATTCTAAGGGAAACCTAATGTGGGTTTCTAAGTTTGAACACTTCACATAACCATTTGTGGCGTACCTAGGATGATTGTAATTAGTCATTACGGGGTCTAAGTCCTAAGGTGAATTTATTATGTAGTGGGTTGGGTGTCAGCCCCAAGGTCCCGTTTATGCTCTGATACCAACTTGTAACGCCCCGAATTTTCGACTCTCGTGGACAACACGATCTGTCGAGTTTCGAGTGTTAACTCCTGTATGTTAACATCATTATTTCATACACACATACTGTACTTATATACATTCATGACATTCAAGCAAAATGACGGGAAATAAAGATCTTATTCCATAATTTTCTACTCTAAGTTCAAAATCAAATAAAACATGTCTAACAAAATGTTCGTTTAAATGTCCCCATAAAAGGAACTTATTTTGAATTCAAAGAATTAACTTTTCTCTACTAAAGCAATAAATAGGTCATCATCAATCTACGTAGGCTTCATCATCCGCCATTTGCTGCCACGAGCCTTCATATTCGTCACCTGCAATGTCTGGTGGTGTTTTAAAAACATCGTCCCAGGAGGACGTGAGTTGCTCGCGATCAACTCAGTAAGGATTTCCAATTAAGACTATTACAATAATATCCAAACAATGCATATATCAAACAAAACACTCAAAAAGAAATATCTTGATTAATGCTATGTATGAAATGCATGCTCTGGTTCAGGCACCCTGACCAATGAGACGGGATCACTCCACTCTTCTCACCAGTCACTAGCAACCAGAGGTTCTAATTAGGACGGGATCACTCCATTTTTCCCATACACCAAAAACAATTAGTGAAACGGGCTCATGCACACTTTCACTTGCAAGCAATGAATGCATGATTTAGTTCTACATTTAATTAAATAGCTTATCATCCAGCAGCTTTAGAGATATTCCCATCCCAAGGTCGCTCTATACCCCATCCATGGTCCTTCATGACGTAGAATAGCCGTTTCCTCTCAATAGGGGCCAACCACGAAAAAGCGTACACATCTTAGTCAAGATGAGACACATGGCACCCAAAACATTTGTATCTGACTCAAGAGTCCATCATTTACACATTCATATAGATCCTTGGCACTTCATTAACATCATGATCATGGTCTTGCCAAAATACATCTCATGGGCTTCTTACTAATCCATCATTTTCCACATATACAGTTATACTATCCATGGGGCAAGAGCTTCCATTAGGACGGCATCCATGCATATAACCATCCTCATACATGAATCATAATCTCAACCTTATACATGTGAACAAACATGTTGAAGCATGGTGCATACATAATCTCATATACACATGTGAACAGGCATACTGAAGCATGTTGCATACATATTCTCATACACACATGTAAATCAATCATCATTCTTTCCTTAACCCTCAGATCTGATATAGTGCCAAGGATCTATATAAAATGAAATTTCAGCAATTAATGTTAAATATATTCGTCAATACACGATTTCATAAAGGATTCACAATCATTCATGTTTTCAAGCAACATACGATAAACCATACAATAAGACACAATTCGACATACCATGCGATATTGATGTAATTAGGCATAAAAAGAAATCCCCACCTTAGAATTCAATGATATGATCCATTGATAGTGTGCACCTCCTCTAGATCCTAAACCTAATGTATTGTGGAAACACACGGTTATGGATTATTTCAGCATGATATTCAATGCTATGGTCATATAAGGTTAGATCCATCAGTTGTTTATAGGGGACAAATATCGTAGAAAATGGGGCCTACCTCTTAGAAATCCGGATGCCAGTTGAGTCGACTCGATTTGGCTCGGTTCGACCCGGTTTAGCTCGAGATTTCTTCACTACCTCTCTTTCTTCTTCCTTCTCCTTTTCTCCTCCTTCTCCTTCCCTGGACGGAGTCCAGCAACAGCCGTCCAACGGCAATTGTCCGGCAGTAACTGTCCAGCTGCAGTCGTCCTCCCTATCTCTCTCTTTCTCTTACTCTTTCTCTCTCTCTCCCTCTCCTCACGGTTTCTCTTTCTGACGGTTTCTCTCTCTCTCTCTCTGACGATCATGGAGGTGGTAGAGGTGAAAAAGATATTTTATATAGCTCGGATTAGGGCTCGGAGGAAGCTTCTAGGTTCCGGTTCCATACTTCACAAAGAAACGACGACGGGAAGCTCGGATCTCTCTACACACCGGTCCTTTACGCATGAGGACCGTCCATATTGAAGGGAGGGTCCACAAGAAGGTTTTAGAGGTGGTCTCATGTGTCATGCAGAGTAACGGATCAGATCTTGATCCTTCTTCTAACGAACGGTGATTTGGAGCGGGCTGTACAGGTGACGGTCGGCGAAGATTTTCAGAAGGACTATGTTTGGCTGGCCCGCGAGTTGAATGGATGGAGTGGATTTAGCAGTGGGGTCCACTGGAGGGCCAGCATGGAGACCCCAGACGGACAGCACCGTCCGTTGTAAATGCGGAATGAAGAAGACGGAGGGAGGGTTGGCTCGTCGTGCGCACGCGGTACGGAAACCGCGTGCCGCCGCTGCCCTCTACACACGTGGTCCACTAAGGTGGGTCTGGGCGATCTTCTCCAACCATCATGTCGGCAGCATAAAATTAGCCATTGGCCAGAAATTTGAGACTGATCGAAGTTAAGGTGGGCCATCTAGGGTTTGATTTTTTATTAGGGCATTTGCACAATGATCGATGAGCTTATTTTCGATGTGTACGGTTATTTTGTGTTAGATAGGCCATACACTAAGTTTAGGGTAAAAAATGATTGTGAAAACTAGGTTACTTAAATGGTGGGGTTTTAGTAGTGGCATTTTCGTAATTTTTCGAAAACGGTGAGTTTAACAAAATCCAGCCATTCTGGACCATTTTTTAGGTTAATTTGAGCAACTTTTATAAATGGGCCCGCCTTAGATTCCCTACAGTTGATTAGATATAACCCTCTCAAGATCAACGGCTAAAAAAAAATGAATAAAGATAAAAATAAAATAGGGGAAAATACGGGGTGTTACAGCCTGAGTTTTGCACAAGAACATCCAATCAATCCGGCTCATCTAATGGAATGATGGAAAGTAGGGATCTAACACACACCTTCCATATTGGCATGGGAATGGGCACGGCTCCAATCCATGTGGGCATTGCAAACATCTGTTTTAGGTTTACCTAATATGCCATGGTACGGATTTGTTTGGTCCTGCATGATATTTGCCTTTACAGCATGTGCAACTCTTTAACTGCAGCAATGTAATTTTTGTCGTCAATAGAGAACTCTTAGAGGAGCCAATATGTTTGGATTTGTTTGCAGTCAATCCATGCTTTGAAGCCCGTAATTGGATTGTGTTAGTAATGTTTCTTCAACTTTACAAGTTCTCTTCTTATTATGACACAACCAAATCGAATTTGGTGTTCCTTGCAATCCAATCTTTGGCCATCTTTTTCCGAGGAAATTGATATTTATATTCTTTTCCTAATCATCTTTTGTAGGACATCGACTGACAGATTAGGAGCTCCACTCTAAGGTTTTTGGAGCATCTTCCATCTATGGCACAGCTTATCAAATTAAAGTTTGTATCTTACAACTACCAGCCCCACTTGTAACAGGTATCAGGATACTTCAACCCAATGCACTAGGAACTTATTACTTCCTCCTGTTTTCTCCAAAATTAGTCTTAAGGATGCCTGCAAGTTTTATTAGTTGTAAAGGGTTTACAGGTAACTCACGGGTGGTGTTTGGATAGGAAATTCACTTTCAGGCCACTTGCTTACAACTTGAAAAGTTACAGGCATCCAAACGACCCCTTGAAGTAGCTATTTGTTTTGACTACTTTCATAGATTTAAGCAAACAAATTCTTGCATGTAAATTTCACGTTTTAATCACAAATTTGATTTCCAGACTTATTTTTTTGCTCCTAGGAGACATTGTGATGACCATAGATGGAAGTGGAGCATGGCGGAAATGGTGATTCAACAATGATGAGATGTTTTGTTTGGATGATAGATTCTAATTATTGCTTGTGAATGTTTGAATCTTTTGCAACCAATCATTTCATATGGTACATTGTGCTAATATTCATTTTGATATGTTCTCCACTTCAAATTACACAAACAATTTATGTAATGTTCGATTTATTTTCTTGTATGCCTGTCTGCATGTTATGTGCTCGTTAAACATTGAAATTGGAAACAATTTCTTTTCCTCTTTTAGGTAGCTACATGACTAAGGGTTTGCAGTGTGCTTGGATTTTCATTTTGCACAATCGGGGCCCATGGTTCAAGGATACCTATGGTTATTATGATGGATCCTATATTTGCTTGCAAATGCTCAGCTGGCTCCTTAATGGAAGATCCTAGCCATTTGTTTTTCTTTGGCCTTTTCTCTGTTCGTGTGGATTATTGGCGTTGAAATGTTTTATTTGTTGCTTGGATTTTGGGCCGTCAGCAGGTCAGTTTTGGGTCAGGTCCTATAGTACCCACACCCAGGCTAACCAGGTTCAGCTCCTTTCGGGGCTAGATCTAGATCTTGAAGACCCGTACCCATATCCAATTGGTTTTGGGTACCCGACGGGTCTTTGGATTGAGGTTTTGAGCTGGATTTGGGACAAAAAAAAGAAGAAAAAGAGCATTTAAATGGTTAGGCCCACCTGATGGATGGATTAGATCTCACACACATACCACTTTGAGATGCTCATGGTGTGTATACAGGTTCTCTTACATGTGCATGGCTTGGGAACCTTATTTCCTATATATTAAATAACATATAATTTTACTATTAAAACTAACTGGACCCCATCAGAACTGAGCTAACCCAACTTTAACGGGGTCTATCTCATGGCCTGATCTGAACCTGACTAGACCTGATTTTTACCAGGTTCCAAAGGGTGATACCAAACCTGACCTGATTTTTTAATGGGTCCAATAATGTGACCTGGACCCGTTAAAATTATGTCAGGTGCATTGGGTCCAGCCGTCCAGGTGCTCATAGATAGCGGAATTGGATTGAGCTTAATTTTCGATTTTGGAAGGGGCCCCACTCTCCATGTTGATTTGTGTCAGTAATCTGTGTTTTCTTCCCATTAATAACAAATTTTGGCATGTTTAATTTCCTAAAACTTCTAGAGTTGTGATTATGCAGAAGATCAAAGATATGCTTAGTGAGACGAATCTGATGCGGAGGGTATGGGGCTACTTTAATCATGATCTAAAGCAAGGATGAAATAGAATAAGGGGTGGCAATGGGTCAGGTCAACCTGCCCTACCCGCTTTTGAGGCGGGTTCAGGCCAACATAAATTGGTAGTGGGTCAGGCTCAGGCTAGAAATCTGGTATTGTAAGTAAATGCGTCAAGCTTGGAGAACCCTACCTGACCACCATAGGGTTATCAATTGGTTGGGCGAGATGGCTCAACCCAACACCCAACCTAAAATCCAAGACAAAATAAAGAAGAACAGTATATATAAATTTTTTATTTCTTTTTTTTTTTTTTTTTGTAATGTATAATTCCAGTCTAGGCTTGGTTGGTCATGGTCCCTTGCATTGTATTCCATTCTAAAACCTGAGTGGATTGTGGCAGGTTGGGTCAGGTCAGTTGAGCGCAACCCATTTACAATTTAATGGGTTGGGTCTGATGAATTTTCAAGTGGGTTAGGTCAGGTCAGAGACTAATGGGTCATGGGTCGGGTGTGTGCAAGAATTCTTGGCCCGTTTAGTAAAATGGGCTGGGTTGGGACCAATCCCCAAATTGTGGATATGCTAAATTTGGGTGAAAATGTTAAAGATCTAAAAATTGGTTTTTTTTCTTTGTAACGTCTCTATTAGTTTATAGCTCGTGCAAAACATCCAATGGTTTGCAAATGGATACTTAAAACAAAATTAAACATAGCTTGTCTTTTTCTTAACCATCCAACTGCAAGCCAGCCACAGAATGAACAGTCAGGATCGTAGCGGCCGGTGCGATCGTAATTGCAATGAGGCCGCCCGGTCCTTTGACAGCCCTCATTGCGACCCTATAATCGGATCTGCGGTTTGGCAATAGATAGTGAAAACAAACCATGCCTTGTTCTTCTCCTCAACCATCCAATTGCAAGCCGAATTTAGGCAGCATGGCCTATTGGATGTTGGCTTCCGTAGGCATTCAACTACGGCCACCCACAACAATAGGCATCATATGGTCGAGTTTGCCATGCATAAGTGTAGATCCACAGCAAAAGCGGATGGGTTTTTCCTCAATACAGAGGAGAGGTAGTGCAGCTTGGGTATGGTCGGGCGCCTGGACCAAAACTGGTCAGGCGATCAAAATTCACCCTGATGGCAGTTGAACTGCTGGACTGTTTTCAGAACAGTCGGGCGCCCGGTGCCCTGGGCGGGTGCCTGACCATGTTGGTTCGAACGCCGGATATTCGGCAGGTTTCTTTGGTTTTTCTCGCTGGACCCTTTTTGGCTTGGGCGGAGCGCCCGACTGTTTGGTGACCGAGCGCCCGACCCTGCGCGGACTGCTTATACACAGTTTCCTATTTGGGTTCTAATTCCTCCAGTTTCCTACTTAAGGGGTTCCAAATCGGGATTAGGGCATCCCATTGAGTTGTTTTCACGTCCAAGATTAGAGAGAGAGAAAAAGAGGAAGAGAGAGAGAGAGAGAGAGAGAGAGAGAGAGAGAGAAGAAGAAGAAGCTTGTAGAAGGGAGAAGTTGCTTGCAGAGGAGTTATTCTGCACAACCGTCGTCTCAGCGCTTCTACGTTCTCGTGATCGGTGAGATCCTCCTACTTTCATAGTTCTCTTGTTGTTTATCCATCCCTGCGTGGGTGAAGAAGGTTTGATCCAAGCGGTGTGTGCTTGTGATCGGTTGTAACAGTTCTCTGAGATAGTGGATTATTGATCTGGAGTAAGTCCCGTGGTTTTTACCTCTTTGAGTGTTTTCCACGTAAAAACCTCTTGTGTCGTGAGATTGTTGATTTACTTTTGATTATTGCATTATCATAGTCCATAATTCTAGTCTTGGGGGGCGAGATCCGAAGGTTTTAGTGCAACGCACCCAACAAAGTGGTATCAGAGCGTTTAGGTTGATTGAACGGAGTGATATCGATTCTGAATTATGGAAGGTGGCTCATCAAGGATGATCACCTCAATGGTTCTAACTGGACCATATGGAAGGCTAAGATGGAGGACTTGCTCTATTACAAGGACCTATATGCTCCGATCTTAGGCATATCGGCGAAGATAAAGGATATGCCTAATGATGATTGGAAGAAGTTGGACCAGAAGGCGGTGGGGCTTATTAGACAATGGTTGGATGATTCCGTATTCCACCATGTGTCTACGGAAACCTCAGCCGCTAGCCTATGGCAGAAATTGTAAGGGCTGTATGAGAGGAAGATAACCGGCAATAAGATATTCCTAATAAGACGACTTGTGAATCTCAAGTTCAAAGATGGTGGTTCTGTGGTTGAACACATAAATGAGGTCAGCAACATAGTGAACCAGCTCTCCACCATGAAGATGGTCTTGGATGATAAACTTCAGGTTTTGCTACTGCTTAGCTCATTGCCTGACAGTTGGGAGCCATTGGTAGTGTCTTTGAGTAACTCCGCGATAGACGAAAATGTATCTATGAAACAGGTAACAAGTTGTCTCTTCAATGAGGAGACAAGGAAGAAGTCTCTGGGGCCTGCTCAACAAGAGGCCCTTGTGACACAAGATAGGGGGAGAGGAAAGAATAGAAAAGGCGGAAAGGCCCAAGATAAATCAAGAGGTAAGTCGGTTGCCAGGAAAGATGTTGAATGCTGGAATTGTGGCAAGAAGGGCCACTATAAGCACGAATGTCACAAGAAGAAGGGTGACAAGAAGGGTAAAGGAAAGGAGAAGAAAGATGAATTAGATTCTACTGCAGTTGCCTCAGATGGTGACGTTGTTGTTATTCTTTCGGCAGATCACGATATTTGTCTCACGGCTTCGAGTCAGAACACCGACTGGGTGATAAACTCGGGAGCCTCGTTTCATGCGGCTCCACATAGGGATTTCTTCACAAGTTACAAGTCAGGTGACTCTGGGACAGTGAAGATGGGAAATTCTAGTGTTTCGAAGATCGTATGGTTCGGTGATATTTGTGTGAAGACCGATGTGGGTTGCACATTAGTTCTCAGGGATGTGAGGCACATTCCAGACCTTTGCCTCAACTTGATGTCGACGAGAAGGTTGGATGATGATGGTTATGAAAGCCGGTTTGTTGGTGGCGTGGAAGCTCATCAAGTGTTCGATGATCGCAGCCAGAGGAAAGAAGTGTTGCACCCTTTACAAGGCAAGTGTCAGTGTGTACAAGGGTGGGTTGAAGATTCAGCTACTGACGTGTAGTATAGGCATCTAGGCCACATGAGTGAAAAAAGGGCTTCAACTACTAGTAAAGAAGCGACTCCTTCCAGACATGACAGGTATACCTCTCAAAACCTGTATTGATTGTTTATCTGGGAAACAGCATAGAGTTTCTTTTGTTAAAACTGCTTCTCATATTAATAAAGTACATGCACTAGATTTGGTTTACTCTGATATTTATGGTCCTATGAGAACAAAAACCTTAGGTGGGGCATTGTATTTTGTCACTTTTATAAATGATGCATCTAGGAGGGTTTGGGTGTATGCTTTGAAATCCAAGGATGAGGTCTTTGGTGTGTTTAAATTGTTTCATGTTACGGTGGAGAGAGATATAGACAGATCATTGAAGTGCATCCGCACTAACAATGGTGGTGAATACATAGGTGACTTCCACGAATATTGCAAGTCACTGGGTATACGGCATGGACAAACAGTTCCCAAGACCCCCCAGCATAATGGTGTGGCTGAGCGAATGAATCGCACTATTGTATAGAGAATCAGATGCATGTTATATCATGCAAAGTTGCCTAAGATGTTCTGGGGAGAAGCAATGCACACAGCGGTGTATTTGATAAACAGGTCTTCATCAGCCCTATTGAATGGAGAAGTACCTGAGAAGGTGTGGACTGAACGTGATCCATCGTACAGTCATCTCAGGGTGTTTAGATGTAGGGCATCCGTTCACGTACCAAAGGACGAGGGGTCCAAGCTCGATATGAATATCAGACAGTGTGTGTTCTTAGGGTATGGTGATGAAAAGTTCGGTTACAGGTTGTGGGATCCGACCGAGAAGAAGCTCGTCAGGAGCAGAGATGTGGTTTTCATTGAAGATCAGTGTATAAAAGACATTGAAAAACCAGAGAAGACCTAACCCAGTTCAAGTGAATTGGAAGACATGGATCCGGTTATTCCTTCCATGGTGCCTGATGACGGGGGAGTACAACAAGGCGCAGAGGATGAGGGAGTCCCTACAGAAGATGGACAGGAGGAGCAGCCCCCACCTGATCCACCTGTTAAGCCACAGGTGAGGAGGATATCAAGGGATAGACATCCATCTAAGAAGTACTTGCCGCATGAGTACATTATGCTCACTGATGGGGGAGAGCCAGGAGACTATTCTAGGCCCTAGCCGACGAGCATAAGGGGGAGTGGTTGAAAGCTATGCAAGAGGAGATGGAATTCTTGCATAACAACCACACCTATGATATGGTGAAATTGCCTAAGGGCAAGAAAGCTCTGAGCAACAAGTGGGTGTTCAGAAAGAAGAATGAGCAGAAGAATTCTCAGACAAGGTACAAGGCCAGACTTATGGTGAAAGGATTTGGTCAGAGAAAAGGAATAAACTTCGAGGAGATATTCTCACCAATGGTGAAGATGACAACCATACGGGTGTTGCTTGGGTTGGCGGATAGCATGGATTTGAAGACAGAGCAGTTGGATGTCAAAACTTCCTTTCTCCATGGCGACCTAGAAGAAGAGATCTACATGCGCCAACCAAAGGGGTTCGAAGTCAAGGGCAAAGAGCATATGGTGTGTAGGATTAGGAAGAGCTTGTATGGGCTGAAACAAGCTCCTAGGCAATGGTACAAGAAGTTCGACTCGTTCGTATTAAAGCATGGATATGACAGAACGGAATTGGACCATTGTGTGTTTACGCACAAGTTCTCAGATGGTGATTACTTAGTTCTGCTATTGTACGTTGATGACATGCTCATCATGGGAAAAGACATCAAGAAGATTGACAGGCTGAAACAGGAGTTGGGCAAGTCGTTTGCAATGAAAGACTTGGGCCCGGCCAAACAGATCCTAGGAATGGAGATAACCCGTGACAGAAGCGGAAGGAAGCTTTGGTTGTCACAAGAGCGGTATATTGAGAAAGTCCTAGAGCGGTTCAACATGAATACAGCGAAGCCGGTCAGTATTCCACTAGATAGTCACTTCAAATTAAGCGACAAGTAGTGTCCCAAGACGAAGGTAGAAGTGGAAGAGATGCGGAAGATACCCTACGCGTCAGCGGTAGGAAGTTTGATGTATGCTATGGTGTGTACGCGCCCAGACATAGCATATGCGGTTGTTGTTGTCAGCCGGTATCTTGTCAATCTTGGCAAAGAACATTGGGCAGCGGTAAAGTGGATACTACGGTATCTGAGAGGCTCATCCAGGTTGAGCCTATGCTATGGTGACGGAAAACCTGTGTTAGAAGGCTACATAGATGCAGATATGGCAGGTGACATAGACTCTAGGAAGTCTACATCGGGGTTCATGTTCACGTTTGTAGGGGGAGCGGTCTCTTGGCAGAGCAAGCTACAGAAGGTCATAGCATTGTCGACAATAGAGGCCGAGTACATTGCGGTCACAGAGGCATGTAAAGAGATGCTTTGGATGAAGAGGATCCTACAGGAACTCAGCCTGAAGCAGGAGGAGCACGTGAACTATTGCGATAGCCAAAGTGCTATACACTTTAGCAAGAATCCAAGTCAGCATTACAAGTCGAAGCACATAGAGATTCAGTATCACTGGATCAAGGATACCTTGGAACAAAAGGTGCTACAGCTTGAGAAGGTCCACACGGACGATAATGGGTCAGACATGATGACCAAGGCTTTACTCAAGGGAAAGTTTGAGGTTTGTAGAAACCTGGTTGGCTTGAAGAAGGTGAATTTCTCCTGAGTCGGAAATGGGGAGATTGATTAGGTTTTCCTTCTCAATACAGAGGAGAGGTAGTGCAGCCTGGGTGTGGTCGGGCGCCCGGACTAAAACTGGTCGGGCGACCGAAATTCACCCTGATGGTAGCTGAACTGCTAGATTGTTTTCAAAATAGTTGGGCGCCCGGTGCCCTGGGCGGGTGCCCGACCATGTTGGTCCGGACGCCTGATATTCAGCAGGTTTCTTTGGTTTTTCTCGCTGGACCCTTTTTGGCTTGGGCGGGCACCCGACCCTGCGTGGACTGCTTATACGCAGTTTCCTATTTGGGTTCTAATTCCTCCGGTTTCCTACTTAAGGGGTTCCAAATCGGGATTAGGGCATCCCATTGAGTAAGGTGAGAGAGAGAGAGAAAAAGAGGAAGAGAGAAAGAGAAAAGAGAGAGAGAGGAAGCTTGTAGAAGGGAGAAGTTGCTTGAAGAGGAGTTCTTCTGCGCAACCGTCGTCTCAGCGCTTCTACATCCTCGTGATCGGTGAGATCTTCCTACTTTCATAGTTCTCTTGTTGTTTATCCATCCCTGCGTGGGTGAAGAAGGTTTGATCCAAGCGGTTTGTGCTTGTGATTGGTTGTAACAGTTCTCTGAGATAGTGGATTGTAGATCTGGATTAGGTCCCGTGATTTTTACTTCTTTAAGGGTTTTCTACGTAAAAACCTCTTGTGTCGTGAGATTGTTGATTTGCTTTTGATTATTGCATTATCATAGTCCATAATTCTAGTTTTGGGGGGCGAGATTCGAACGTTTTAGTGCAACGCACCCAACAAAAGCTTCGTACTTTAAGCTTAACAGAAAACACAATTTGTGGGGCTCACTGGAATGTGTGCATGACATCCAATTCTTCCATAATGTGAGCCTTCTCATGTTCTACCACCCAAAAATGGGGCCCGCTGAAGTGTGTGCATTACATCCAATTCTTCCACAATGTGAGCCTTCTCATGTTCTATGCACTCAAAAATTAGTCCGATCTGCGAACTTGGGTGGTCACACTATTCAAAATCAAGCCTTAAACCTCTAAAAACAAATGGAGCTGCCCACCTGAATTTCGAAATATCTTCCTTTTGGGATGTTCATCCTGTTGGGGTTGATGCAACATTGTAGTGAAATCTCAACAAAATATAAATGAAAGATTTCTTCAGCTGCCTTGACGGCCAAATATGAACAGAATCTGTAAAGTCACGAGTAGCCTAAAAAAAATAAGTCTAGGTTATGACAAGTGATGGATTTAGCCAATGTATCTTAGTAATTCATTGAACCCCTTACGAATGAAACTAATTAAGGAGTGAAGTAACAACAACACAAAGTTAGCCGAGTTTCATGACATACTACACACGTTTGCACAGAGAAAGGGATAGCCATCACTAACATGTGGCATCTCAAGAGAGACTCTCATCCACGTAATAGGAGCATGACATGCACATAACTAATTACCAACCCAGGAAAAATAACTAGAAGACATGGCATTGTTTAAAAGAGCACAACTATCTTCGGGCTCAAACAATTAGTTCTATATCAACAGATGTGAAGAATGACTATAAAGATCTCTCTCCAAATACTGCCTAAAAATCCTATAAATAAGAGAAAGATTGAATAACTTCAGGCCTTCACCAATCAAATATAAATTAAATATAAAACGTAATGATACCTATCCATTTTTAATCTTATCTTACTTTATCTTATACTATGACAACCTGTTTATATTGTTGTAACACCCTAACCTTCCAATACTTATGGTATTGGATGTCCTTGGGTATCACCAAATAATTTTTTTTTATTAAATAGATATATTATAGGTGAACACACATCACTCAAATTTAATAACTTGAAATATTTATATGGAAAAAATTATTTATGAAGAATTTAATTCGCACAAAACTTCGTGGGGCACTTAGTTATAATAAAATCAATTTATACAATGTGAAAATCCAGACTTAAATCATCAGATCCACCGTCCATTAGTCAATAATTTCCGGTAAGAAGAAATCCTCACTTGAGCACACCAGATTGATAATTCAATTCAAGATGAACTGATAGATTTCATTTAATCAATCCATAAGACCCTAAATGTAGCACCCTGAATCTTGAGGCTTGAGTATGGTACTCACGTCCTGATATTTCGAGTGTTAACTAAATTTATCAAATTCACATTTCATGGAATCTAACTCATTCACAATTATTCCACATAGTATGGTATGTGTCACAAGGTAAGATAAACTAAAAATCAGGAAACGAAATCTTCCAAGTACAAGCTGAAACGAATCATCCAAGTACAACATTCAGGTTTGTCCACCCAGAAGGGGACATTGTTACCATTTGAAATATGACATACATATACTACAAATTCATGAATAGAAACTATTTATGGTTTAAGCTCCAGGGGTTTCGTCACATCATATCTTTCTTCTGATTCCTACATCACCTGTTATTTTTAAACATAGCAGTTTAAGCTCCAAGGGTTTCGTCGCATCATATCATTTTAAGTCTCTATATCCGAGGCAGCTGAAGAGATCTTTCATTTATATCTTGTTGATATTTCACTACAATGTTGCATCATTTTAAGTCTCTATATCCGATGTGGTGGATTAGGTATAAACTCACGTGGGCCCACATGAGTTTTTGGATCACGCTAATGCTTTTATTTGGATGGTGACGATGCGATGATCAACTAGATGGATGTTGAGGATGACGCGCACAGTAGACCTGGCAACTAATGTTTCATCTTTTTTTTTAATGGTAAATGTGACATGGTTCCAACACTCGGCCATTAATACGTTGGTAAATATGACGTAGGGAGGACGTGGTAGGTCGATCACCGTCTCCCTAACCGATAGTTTCTCGAATCCACGAGAAGAAATAAAAGAAAAAGAGGAAATAAATTCTGAATAATTGATTTATTGATAATTGAATGAATAAAAACGGAATTACAATGCATATAAATAGGAAACTAAACCCTAGGTAAAGTATCAAAATCCAACGCAACTTACTATAAATAGTAAACTTACTATTTATAGAAGTCGTTCAATCCTACTAGAACTCTTGATTTTCGGCCAAAAATAGAAAGTTATCAAACGGCCTCAACCACGTTGTTCTACGAAATATTCTAAGCCTTTTTCATGTTGGGCACTAACTCTAAAACCCTACAGATGCAAAGTTATGATGGAATTAAAACTTACTATAAATAGTAAAAATGAAAATAAACTAGCCTAATGACCGTCGATACGGTCGATTCTCGCGATTCCGGGTTGGGCAACCCGGCGTAGCGGGTTGGTTGGCTAAAGTAACTCGAGCTACCCCAAATTGATATATTATACGTCTCGTAACTCATTCCGAATTGTGAGATACGACCGATTCACGGTCCTGACGGTCCGGATCACGTTCGGCCCCGTCCGGTCTTCTTTTGCTCCATCTGGGCCATGAAATAGTCAGCGACCCATCCTACATCAAAATAGCAGGCCGCTTTGCCCGAGTCCAGCCTTTTTTCAGCCCTACCAGCCCAAGTAAAAGATCTAATGGGTACATTGTCAAATGACGCATGTGGCATATGTAATTGTACATGACTAGCAGTCTGCTTTATTTCTGACAAATAACGGACGGGATTCCCTGCAAAAGTCTCGTGCAGGAAGTTCCTGCGCTGGAACCTAGGTAGGTCCAACATAATTGTTTTAAGAAATCCACTCCGTCCATCCCCTTTCTGATATCATTTTAGGTCTTTGTACCAAAAATGAACCGGATCCAAGACTCAAGTGGGCCAAAAATGTGAGGATTGAATGACATTATCGACTGTATTTGTTTTTCACCTCATGAATAACGTTATGGACTGTATTGACGGCCTATAAACATAGTAACTCCGCAAACTCTTACGTTATGGACTGTATTGACGGCCTATAAACATAGTAACTCCGCACCTCATGAATAACGCTATGGACTGTATTGACGGCCTATAACGTTATGGACTGTATTGACGGCCTATAAACTCAGTTGGGCCCACCTAAAATGTATGTGCTTTACCTCTTCCGTCCATATGTTTTTCCTGCTCAATTTAGTAGTTGAGCCCAAAATTTAAGCATATCCAAAATCTCAAGTGGACCATGCTACGGGAAACCGTGGGAATAATGATTTCCACTGTTGAAACCTTCCCAGGCCTACAGTGATGTTCATTTGTCATCCAACCTGTTCATAAGATCACATGGATATGGATGAAGGGAAAACGCAAATATCAGCTTGATCCAAAACTTCTGTGTCCTCCGAGAATTTTTCAATGGTAGACATTCAGTTCACACATTTCTTGTGGTGTGGTCCACTTTAGATTTTGATATGCTTCATCTTTTGGCACCATACCTAAAATTTTCCATCAAGATGGATGGACGGAGTGGATAAAATAAGTAAATCACTGTGGGCCCTACAGAGTTTACTCTGCACGCTCAGTGCGCAATCCGCTTCCGAATTTTGCTACCCGCCTCTACATTGAGTCTTACCTTTGCGTTGAGTCTTGGATCCACTTCAAAGAGAAGATGAACGGGTGAAATTCTCAAAAAATAAATAAATAAATAAATAAAATAAAAACACATAAAGGTGGGCCCTACCTAGGTTCCCGGCGCGACTTTCGCAGGGAATCCGCCTCCACAAATAACCATGACAGTACACTACTTTTGTCTGCCCCCAACCCTTTTGAAAGGAATAGGATTGCGCTCGGCACGCTCTTATCGTGCGGAAGTTTGTTGGGCCCACACTTACCATGTATGTGCTTTTATATATTCCGTCGTATGTTTTTCCAGCTCATTTTAGGGAATTTACGCATATCCAAATCTCAAGTGGACCATCCCACGGAAACAGTGGGAATAATGATTTCCACAGTTGAAACCTTCCCAGGCCCTACAGTGATGTTTATTTGTCATCCAACCTCTTCATAAGATCACATGGATATGGACAAAGTAAAAGCACAAATATCAGCTTGATCAAAAACTTCCTCTGAAAATTTTTCAATGGTAGACATTCAGTTCATACGTTTCCTATGGTGTGGTCCAATTTAGATTTTGATATGCTTCATTTTTTGGCATCATACCTAAAATTTTCTGTTAAGATGGATAGACGGAGTGGATAAAATACGTAAGTCACGGTGGGCCCGATAGAGTTTACTCCACACGCTTAGCGTAAGCGTGCAGAGTTACTCGCTACGCAATCCGCTGCCCTTTTGAAAAAGCGGTCGACATCCATGTTTATTTTCAACCATTTCCCATGCGGGCGGCGGGGATTGGATGCTACCCCCGACAGGACGGGACGCGGATTGCCTGCGAAGGCCTTTACCAGGCATCTCCTGCGCTCAGAATCTAGGTGGGGCCTACCGTGATGTTTGTGAGAAATCCACGCCGTCCAACCGTTTTGGGAGATCATTTTAGGAGCTAAAGAGAAAAAATGAACAGGATAAAAGACTCGGGTGGGTCAAAAACATGACAATTGAACCTACACAATTGAAATATTTGTGGGTTCCGCAGTTGAAATATTCGTGGGGCCACAGAAATTTCGAATCAGGATAATATTTTTGTTTTCAATTCATCTCAATAGGAATGACATTATGAACGATTTGGATGACATATAAACATCACTGTGGACCCATAGAGGTTTCAATGGTACGAATTTCCCTATCCACCTTTGGCTTTAGTGCGGCACACTTGATATTCATTTTTCGTCTCAACGCCTAAAATGACCTCACAAAAGAAACCGTATCCTCTGTCGCACACTGGAGGAAACCATGTTTGTCACTTCTATGATTGGTCCAACTTAGCCTAATTGTGTTCGAGCTAAGCTGCTCTGACACAGTCAGGATAAGTTGGACCAATCAAAGCAGCAAAAGTAGAGGTTACCTGCTCGGTTTCAACAGAAGATCTGGATTCCTCACAAAATGGTTGGACAGAGCGTAGATTTCTCACAAAAATCACGATGGACCCCACTTAGCTTCTGAGTGCAGGAGATGCATGCGAAAGGCTTTCACAGGCAATCTGCATCCTGTCGGACGTAACTAGAGACCGACTTTACTGTCAGGGAGTCTATGGGGCCAACCATGATATATGTGTTTTATTCGGGCCGTCCATCCATTTTTAAAGATCATTTTATTGCATATGCGTGAAAAGGAGTCACATTGAATGCTCAAGGGGACCAACCATAGAAAACAGTGAGGATAGAATTCATGCCGATGAAAACCTCCTCGAGGCTACGGAAGTTTTGGATCAAACCGATATTTATGTTTTCCCTTCATCCAGATCTCTGTCTCTTTATGAATGGGTTTGATGGCAAATAAGCATTATGGTGGGCCCCAGGAAGGTTTCAATGGTGGGATCATTATCATCACTTCTCACTGTTGTGTGGTCCACTTGAACCTTCACTCTTAACTTCTTTTTGGGCTCATTTCCTAAAATGACCTTTTAAAATGGATGGACGGCTTAGATAAAAACAAGTATATCATAGTGGACCCCATAGAGCCCCTTATAGGACCCCTCCCTCTCTAAGTCCTGATGGGGGTAATACACAATCCAGACCCTTCCCTTCCACTCCACCGGAAATAAGATCGATGGCCATGATTCAAATATCACCCTCCTAGACCGTTTTATCTTCGGACATGCTCGGGATGCTTGTGAAGAAACTAGGTGGGACTTATCGTGATGTTTGTGAGAAATCCATCCCGATGTTTGTGAGAAATCCACCCCGTCCATCCATTTTGCTTCCTTCTAAGACATGGCTCAAAAATGAAGTGGATCCAAAATTCAAGTGGACCAGAAACCGGAAACGATGAGGATTGGATGTTCATCATTGAAACATTTGTGAAGTTAAAAAAGTTTTGAATTAGGCTTATGTTTTTATTTTTTTTAATGTTTTTATTTCATTCCATTGGTAATGAACTCATGAAAAGTAGGGATAGTATATAAACATCATAATGGACGGCAGTAGCGAGGTTTCAACAGTAGGCATCTACCTAGCTATTTTTTTCCCCACCTAGCTTTCGGTGCTGGAAGTTTCTCGGAAGGCTTTTACGAAGAGTGCGCATCTAGCATCTTCCCTTTGAAAAAATATAGGGTCAATTATCAACAACAGCTGCCTTTTAAAAGTAACGAAATAAATAAATAAACCCCACTTATTGGACTTGACTGTGACTAACGATGAGAGATAGAAAATGTTGTTAATGCTTGAAAAGTCTATTTTGACCCTCATGCCATTTATTTTCACAATTGCACCCCATGTGCATGCGAAAGAGTTTATGGGACCACCTTTATGGATACAAGTGATCAACGCTGTCCATCGGTTTTGCAAGTCCGTTTTAGGTCTTGAGTTTAAAGAATGACACAGATCTAAATCGCACACTACAAAAAATTCCATTTTTACCGACGAATGATTTCGTCGGTAATCAGTAAAATTTCGTCGGGAAATGTTTTTCCCGACGAAATTTTTCGCGCCTAACATCGTCGCAGAAAGGCCGTCGGTAAAGGTTTTTACCGACGAAATAATTTTTTCGTAGGTAATAATTGAACCATTACCGACGAAATTATTCGTCGGCCAAACATATGAATTTTGTCGGGAATGAAAATGATACGTCGGTGAAAAAACTTTTACCGACGAAATAATGCGTAGGTAAAAACACGTTAAAACTTTTACCGATGAAATATTTCGTCGGTAAAAGAAAGGAAAAACTTTTTACCGATGAAATAATGCGTAGGTAAAAACATGATAAAACTTTTACCGACGGAATAATTCGTCGGTAAAAGCATCTCAGAGCTTTTTACCGACGAAATATTCCGTCGATAAAAGTTTTTGCTTTCTTTTACCGACGAAATATTTCGTCGGTAAAAGTTTTTCCTTTCTCGGTTCCATTTGTTTTCAAAAATTCAGGAAAATTCCTGATATACACCTGTAAAAAAATCTATACATTTTGAATCCTACTCACATGCACAAACATACAAACAAATAAAAAGTACATTATCCATACACAAATAATCCATTCCACATCCACAAACAAATAATATTCATCCACACACAAATATATACAAGTTAAAAGTCGTATATTAAAAAAAATAATCAGGAAGATGAAGGCGGAGGTGGGGGAGATGGCGGGGCATCGGCCCCAAGGCGTGCAGCGAGAGCCTGAAACATCTCCTGCATCCGTCGCTCATGCTCCTGCCGCAACTCCTCGATCCTCCTCTCCTGCTCCTCCCGTCGCCTCTCCTCCTCCTCCCTCTGCCTCTCTAGCTGCTCCCGAATCCCATCGACGACGACCCGTAGCTGCTGAACCTGTCTCTCTGCGATGTCAGCTCGGCGTTGAGCGCTCTCACCAGCTACGGATCGGCTGGAGCCAGCTCTAGTTTGTGCCATGAGCTTAGCATCATGGCCAAGCCCACGCACATATCCAGAACGGGTGCCAAGCACCTCGCTCAGGATTTCTGGCTCACTCCGCTGACTACCATCGGGAGTGGGCTGACTGCGTATGGTGTCCATCGCCGCCTGTAATGAAAAAATATGAAATTTCATAAAAAATGACATGAATGACATTATTATCAATCAATGCGCAATTAAATTTAACAAAGTAAAGATTTTTACCCAATGCTCACTAGCTCTAGGATGAACCCAAGATCCCGTCGCCTGCCGACAGTGAGTCCCTCTGTAGAGGTCTACTGGTCCAGGCTCCTGGCCGGTGACGGAATCCCGCTGCGCAATCGAAAGGAAAAAAGACTTATAATAAATGCCAATCAAAATAATATATTAACTTAATAATCATCAATAATTTCTTACCATGTCGTAACGATGTCGTACAAATGACTTTGAACCAGCTACGTGGTTCACTTGTAACTTTCCCTGTTCGCAGAATTTATTCTGCTCCTCTTCTGAACACATTATACAAAATACATTTCTATTAATTGCGAAATTAATTGCGAATTTAATTGTTACCGTAAGATATCGTACATGTAAATATTACCTGAAAAGCCTCCGACGAAAATCTCTCGCAGAGTATCCGCCAGTCGTCTGTACTAACGTGTGGCGGTGCGGACTGTACGGCCTCATCGTGTGTCCTGCACCGCTTGTACCGCTGGTGCAACTCTCCGCGATACTCCTTGAACCGCTCCCTAATCATGTCGTCGACGGCATGAGAAATGTAGGGAACATTCAAATCGAATTCAAATTTATCCTGCAGTTTCGTAAATAATAAATTAAGGGAATAAACTTATTAACAATAGGACTTAACCGTAAATGAACTTTCACAAAAGAAAATTTCAATTTACTAAACTTTACCTGAAGGCGCTGACGGATGAGCTGTCGCACATCATCTGTCACGTCAGTCCAACGGGGGGTGGTGGCGGGGATCAGAGATCGGCATAGGACACCGACCTCAGACGTAAACAATCTGGTACTGTCCCCAACAGGTCTAAGGCAGTCCTGTGGGAACTCTACTGCCACCCTACCCTCACGCGTAAGTCGCTCTAAAACTAACCCACGCGTGGGTCCACGTCCTCGTCGGCTGGTAGAAGATGCTGCTGCGAAAAGATATATGTAAGTAACAATATAAACAGAAATCACTAAATAAATGTCTAGACTTACATGCAGTGCCCGGTGTATGCTGAACCGAAGGATCAGATGACTGTGATGCACCGTGCGACGTCGATGCTGTCTGCGTCGCATCACGGGTGGAAGGGGTAGATCCAGTGCGCGAACGACCTGATCTCCCACCTGGTGCCATGACTGAATATATCTGAAATACAAACTTATAAATTTAAACAATGTCAATGCAAGTTTATGAACATCATTGCAGAGTGAATTTGTGCTTATGCTTAGAGAAATGATAAAAATATGATTAGACCATTACACTATAATGCAAGCAGAATATAATAAAACCGTAAACAGAATATAAAAGTTGAAAAATCCATTACACATTATCATTCTATATTAAATACATATATCTCATTGTAATACAAATCAACTTCGGATCAACTATCCGAAATACTCCCTGCGTAAGTTATCGTACGCTGCAGATGTATATGTCAAGCTGTATGAAGCACTCGACATTGTTACAGCCAACATGCCAGTCACAATAGGAGAAATCTGATCTCTCGGGACTCCATTCATATGTGCAAGTGATAATGTCGCATCTTCCATACAAAGTTTTCCGCGGTTATATTCCTCAATCAGGTCCGAAATTTCTTTGAGATTGTATAATCTTTCATCTGAGTCATCGTCTTCCTCCCTACATTTCTCGACCAAACCGGGTATCTCTCTGGCCGTACCAGAAGAATATAGGGCCGGAAAGTCCATCCGCAACAGCTGATGAAGTATGCTGCGTGCTTCCGCTACGCTCCAGTTTGTGGAGGACATGATCAGAAAATGACTTAACTGTAAATGTAGATTATCAACAAGTCAATTCAGAAAAAAAATCATGACTTGTAAAACATATATACATGTAATAATCAAATTAATCGAATTGAAAAATTACATGTAAATCTTGTATACATTTAATAATCGTCGTCTGAATCATTATCGCTTAGGACTCTTTCTTCTTCACCATCACTATCGCTGATCAGAATTTCCTCTTCATCGTCTGCAACGTTGTCATCGATGAAAGCGCTATCATCTCTAACAATGTCATTTATGATTGAGGCATCAACATGATCAGGTGGCACATTATCTCTATTCAATTGCACCACATCAATATCAACATTTGGATCATTCCCTCTATCCCAAGATGGCATGTCTTCTTGGTATGCTTGTTCAACTGACGACGTTCTATTACTCCCTTCATCATTATCTTCAACGTCTACTTCGGGAACGTCAAATATGCTCCTGGGCTTTATTTTCTGCACCACGTGCCAAGAGCCGCCTAACTTGGTGTTAGCGAGGTAGAATACTTGTTCGGCTTGGCCGGCTATGATAAATGGGTCATCTTTAAACCACTTCCGAGATAAATTTACGCTCGTGAAGTAATTATCAGTCTGTATTCCCAACTTTTTATTTCCAATGTCCCACCAATCGCATTTAAATAAGTACACCCGCTTTCTCATACAATAACTCAGCTCAATAATATCCGTCAAAACGCCATAAAAATCAATTTCGACCTCCTCATGTGTTCCCTTCACAACCACACCACTATTTTGTGTGGTCCTATATTTCTCACGCTCCTCAGTGTGGAACCGAATCCCGTTTACAATACAACCTGTATATCTAGATACACGTCTATCAGGGCCACACGCCAGTGAGTAGAGCGCATCAGATGCATCCGCAGAGTTGCTAGCGCGCAACATCTTCATCTATCATCACGTACAGAATATAAATGTACATTTAGGCATTTAAAATTGCGTGTAAATATTGTGCAATACAACAATATTGTAAGTGTGGTGAGATAGAAGGTAAATTAAGCTTACACGTTTTGCAAACCATTCTGGAAACAAATCCTGATGCATTCGATCATAATTTGTAGGGTATTGGGACTTCATCTCCTCGATGTATTCGCTATACACAATTGGTACGTTGTAAGCAAGAAATTTTGAGATTAAAACTGTCTGTAGATATACAATAATTATGTGCGAAGACTTACTCCAAGTACGACTCTATTTCTTCACAGTTATGCAACACATACCACCGCGCCTTCGCAAGATCCCGAGGGTCCATATCCTGAAACGTCGGCGATCCTAAAGGACGGACGTTATGTGCGAATACAGATATGAGTCCTTGTTCATGCTCCTGCCCTGCATTGGCATTACGATCTTCTCGGTTGAATCTAGTCTCTATGCCACGAAGATACATGGAGCAAAATGTCAGGCACTCATTATCAATGTACGCCTCAGCAATGGATCCCTCTGGACGTGCCTTATTCCTCACATATTGTTTTAATGTGTGAAGGTATCTGTACACAAAATCAATATGTTTAAGACATGAAAACATGGATATACGTAGTTTATGGAATGAAAAAAAATTTATGATCATTGTTCTATCACCTTTCGATCGGATACATCCAACGATATTGTACTGGGCCTGCAAGCTTCGCTTCGTGCGGTAAGTGAATTGCTAGGTGTACCATGACATCGAAAAACGCAAGTGGAAAAATTCTTTCAAGTTTGCAAAGGATTACGACAATATCCTTCTCCAGTCGTTTAATAACCTCTACATTTAAAGATTTCGAACACAAATCCTTAAAGAATATCCCCAACTCAATCAGCGTAGCACTGACATCCTTGTTGAGGAATCCACGAATTGCAACCGGTAGTAGGCGTTGAAGAAGGACGTGACAGTCATGACTTTTCATTCCTGTTACCTTACAGTCCGTAATGTTGACGCGCCGAGAGATATTCGATGCATACCCGTCTGGAAATTTCACCTTGTTCAACCATTCACATACACGTTTTTTCTCTAGTTTTGTCAATGTGTAGCATGCTGCTGGTATAGTATATGAATTTCCATGTGGTTGCAAGTGCAACTCTTTCCTTAAACCCATTGCTTGTAGATCCAATCGAGCCTTAAAACTGTCTTTTGTTTTCTTCTCTATGTTCATCAATGTTCCAAAGACATTGTCACATATATTCTTCTCAATATGCATGACATCCAAGTTGTGTCGTAATTTCAGATGACTCCAATAAGGCAACTCAAAAAAAATGTTCTTCTTCCTCCAGTTGTACTCCAATACTGTACGTTTTCTCTTCTTCAAGTGCGGTGCCTTACCAAATCTAACTTCTTCAATGTTACTCAGCTGTTGTAACACATCTTCTGCAGATAATTCTTTCGGTGGTGGCCTATGATCTTGTTTGCCATCAAAGATTACCGTCTTCCTGCGCCAATTATGATCCCTCGGAAGGAAGCGACGATGGCCCATATAACACGTTTTCTTACCATGCTTCAATGACAATGAACAAGTCTCAGTACTACATGTAGGACAAGCCAACTTTCCCTTCGTGCTCCACCCAGACAAATTTCCATATGCAGGGAAGTCATTTATTGTCCACAAAACCGCTGCGTGCAATCGAAACGTCCCCAATGATTTATTGTCTTTAAATGAAGTAACCTTGTAAGGAAATTCAACTTGGAGAAGTTCCGACACCCCGGATAGAGTGGACGTTGCGCATCCCTCAACAACCTACTAAACTTTTCTGATTCGGCATCACCCATAGGAGGAATATCCTGGCTAGTACTTGTCGCTGCAAAATCAGTATCCGCAATTGTTCCCCTTAACACATCCCCAATGATATCTTGCATATCGTCAATATCTTCATCCTCGTCATTACGCACAATTGGGTCAGCAAGGACTTCAGTGGCCTCAACTCTTTGGTGGAAGTCTTCACCATGATGAATCCACCAAGTGTAACCCTGGTCAATCCCAACTATGAACAAATCATCTTCCACTTTGTCCAATGTCTTGTGAATCATGTTCTTGCATTTTCGGCATGGACACCTAATTCTATTACCTGAATCTGCCCGATCTCTCGCAAATTCCATGAACTCCTTAACACCTTCTTTATACTCTGGGCCAAACCGATTCTTAGCTTGCATCCAACTCTTATCCATATCTACAATGCAAAGATTAGAGTCAGGTTTAGTTTAAGTGACATGAGTTTAGGATTAGGTTTAGTCATAGGTTGAGATTTTCGGGTTCGGGATTGGATTTCGGGTTAGGTTTTCATATTTGGGTCTAGGTTTATGTTAGGTGAATGGATTCAGGAATAGGTGTAGGTTTAGTTTAAGTGATTTGAATATAGGATTAGGCTTAGGTATAGGTTGAGATTTTCGGGTTCGGGATCGGGTTTCGGGTTAGGTTTTCGTGTTTGGGTTAAAGTTTAGGTTAGGCGAATGGATTTAGGAATAGGTGTAGGTTTAGTTTAGGTAATTTGAGTTTAGGATTAGGTTTAGGCATAGGTTGAGATAGTCGGGTACGGGATTGGATTTCGGGTTAGGTTTTCATGTTTGGGTCTAAGTTTAGGTTAGGTGAATGGATTTAGGAATAGGTGTAGGTTTAGTTTAGGGGATTTGAGTTTAGGATTAGGTTTAGGCATAGGTTGAGATTTTTGGGTACGGGATCGGGTTTAGGGTGGCATTTTCGTGTTTGGGTCTAAGTTTAGGTTAGGTGAATGGATTTAGGAATAGGTGTAGGTTTAGTATAGGAGATTTGAGTTTAGGATTAGGTTTAGGCATAGGTTGAGATTTTTGGGTACGGGAACGGGTTTAGGGTCGCATTTTCGTGTTTGGGTCTAAGTTTAGGTTAGGTGAATGGATTTAGGAATAGGTGTAGGTTTAGTTTAGGAGATTTGAGTTTAGGATTAGGTTTAGGCATAGGTTGAGATTTTTGGGTACGGGATCGGGTTTAGGGTCGCATTTTCGTGTTTGGGTCTAAGTTTAGGTTAGGTGAATGGATTTAGGAATAGGTGTAGGTTTAGTTTAAGTGATTTGAATATAGGATTAGGCTTAGGTATAGGTTGAGATTTTCGGGTTCGGGATCAGGTTTCGGGTTAGGTTTTCGTGTTTGGGTTAAAGTTTAGGTTAGGCGAATGGATTTAGGAATAGGTGTAGGTTTAGTTTAGGTAATTTGAGTTTAGGATTAGGTTTAGGCATAGGTTGAGATAGTCGGGTACGGGATCGGGTTTAGGGTCGCATTTTCGTGTTTGGGTCTAAGTTTAGGTTAGGTGAATGGATTTAGGAATAGGTGTAGGTTTAGTATAGGAGATTTGAGTTTAGGATTAGGTTTAGGCATAGGTTGAGATTTTTGGGTACGGGATCGGGTTTAGGGTCGCATTTTCATGTTTGGGTCTAAGTTTAGGTTAGGTGAATGGATTTAGGAATAGGTGTAGGTTTAGTATAGGAGATTTGAGTTTAGGATTAGGTTTAGGCATAGGTTGAGATTTTTGGGTACGGGATCGGGTTTAGGGTCGCATTTTCGTGTTTGGGTCTAAGTTTAGGTTAGGTGAATGGATTTAGGAATAGGTGTAGGTTTAGTTTAGGAGATTTGAGTTTAGGATTAGGTTTAGGCATAGGTTGAGATTTTTGGGTACGGGATCGGGTTTAGGGTCGCATTTTCGTGTTTGGGTCTAAGTTTAGGTTAGGTGAATGGATTTAGGAATAGGTGTAGGTTTAGTTTAGGAGATTTGAGTTTAGGATTAGGTTTAGGCATAGGTTGAGATTTTTGGGTACGGGATCGGGTTTAGGGTCGCATTTTTGTGTTTGGGTCTAAGTTTAGGTTAGGTGAATGGATTTAGGAATAGGTGTAGGTTTAGTATAGGAGATTTGAGTTTAGGATTAGGTTTAGGCATAGGTTGAGATTTTTGGGTACGGGATCGGGTTTAGGGTCGCATTTTCGTGTTTGGGTCTAAGTTTAGGTTAGGTGAATGGATTTAGGAATAGGTGTAGGTTTAGTTTAGGAGATTTGAGTTTAGGATTAGGTTTAGGGCATAGGTTTGGATTTGCGGGTTCGGGATCGGGTTTAGGGTCGCATTTTCATGTTTGGGTCAAGGTTCAGGTTAGGTGAATGGATTTAGGAATAGGTGTAGGTTTAGGTTAGATGACATGAGTTTAGGATTAGGTTTAGGGCATAGGTTTGGATTTGCGGGTTCGGGATCGGGTTTCGGGTTTGGTTCTCGTGTTTGGGTCTAGGTTTAGGTTAGGTGAATGGATTTAGGAATAGGTGTAGGTTTAGGTTAGGTGACATGAGATTAGGTTTAGGGCATAGGTTTGGATTTGCGGGTTCGGGATCGGGTTTAGGGACGTATTTTCGTAGCTTATAGGGCCCCGGTTAAGAGTTAGATAAATTGAGTTTAGGTTTCGGTTTAGGTATAGCTTATAGGTTTTAGTTTTAGGTTTATGGTTTCAGGTTTTAGTTATAGGAAATGGACAGCTTCATCATGGTCATAACAGTGGTTCCCACCTTCCAGGGACCCCCGCTCAACAACCGGATAGCTCCGACGCACATCCGGGTCTGCTCCATTAATTTCGAGCTAATACATAAACACGGGCCTGTCCAAATGGCCAGGCCACCCATATTGCTGTCCATAGGAAATGGACAGCTTCATCATCATGGTCATAACAGCGGTTCCCACCTTCCAGGGACCCCCGCTCAACACCCGGATAGCTCCGACGCACATCCGGGTCTGCTCCATTAATTTCGAGCTAATACATAAACACGGGCCTGTCCAAATGGCCAGGCCACCCATATTGCTGTCCATAGGAAATGGACAGCTTCATCATCATGGTCATAACAGCGGTTCCCACCTTCCAGGGACCCCCGCTCAACACCCGAATAGCTCCGACGCACATCCGGGTCTGCTCCATTAATTTCGAGCTAATACATAAACACGGGCCTGTCCAAATGGCCAGGCCACCCATATTGCTGTCCATAGGAAATGGACAGCTTCATCATCATGGTCATAACAGCGGTTCCCACCTTCCAGGGACCCCCGCTCAACACCCGAATAGCTCCGACGCACATCCGGGTCTGCTCCATTAATTTCGAGCTAATACATAAACACGGGCCTGTCCAAATGGCCAGGCCACCCATATTGCTGTCCATAGGAAATGGACAGCTTCATCATCATGGTCATAACAGCGGTTCCCACCTTCCAGGGACCCCCGCTCAACACCTGGATAGCTCCGACGCACATCCGGGTCTGCTCCATTAATTTCGAGCTAATACATAAACACGGGCCTGTCCAAATGGCCAGGCCACCCATATTGCTGTCCATAGGAAATGGACAGCTTCATCATCATGGTCATAACAGCGGTTCCCACCTTCCAGGGACCCCCGCTCAACACCCGAATAGCTCCGACGCACATCCGGGTCTGCTCCATTAATTTCGAGCTAATACATAAACACGGGCCTGTCCAAATGGCCAGGCCACCCATATTGCTGTCCATAGGAAATGGACAGCTTCATCATCATGGTCATAACAGCGGTTCCCACCTTCCAGGGACCCCCGCTCAACACCCGAATAGCTCCGACGCACATCCGGGTCTGCTCCATTAATTTCGAGCTAATACATAAACACGGGCCTGTCCAAATGGCCAGGCCACCCATATTGCTGTCCATAGGAAATGGACAGCTTCATCATCATGGTCATAACAGCGGTTCCCACCTTCCAGGGACCCCCGCTCAACACCTGGATAGCTCCGACGCACATCCGGGTCTGCTCCATTAATTTCGAGCTAATACATAAACACGGGCCTGTCCAAATGGCCAGGCCACCCATATTGTTGTCCATAGGAAATGGACAGCTTCATCATCATGGTCTAAACCGCGGTTCCCACCTTCCAGGGACCCCCGCTCAACATCAACATCAATCAACTACTCTTAATCACAAGTATCATGTTCGTCATCTAATTTGCCACTAAATGATAATATAATAAAATCAGTCGCCCATCCAAGGATGGATAGATTGAAATGCTATCATTATTTCCATTTAAATGCCCAAGCCTAAATTTCGACAGCATCTCCCCCTATCTCTCCAGATATATTTATCTTACATTTAATTTCCACGTCAACTATCCACACATTGTGTGGATTAAATTGACAATGGAATTAAACATAAGAAACATATCCAGAGAGAATAGGAGAGTTACCGCACGAAACTAATGACAGAGCATGTAAATGACAAACAACGATAACATTCCAATCTATCCAACCTTGGACTGTCCAACAGGACAATTTGGCAGATTTCTATACCTCCAAAACACACTTTATCTATGCTCGGCAATATAGAAATCTCCAAATGGGCTAACTGATTCTATTATACTACCATTTGTGGACAAAAAATAACTATTAATAATAAGCCAAATACATCCACAACATACATCCACATAAATCAACCACGGGTAGCTCCAACGCACATCCCGGGTTTGCTCCATCAATTCCAGATACACAAGCACATAAAATGACAGAATCATCAACACCATGAATCAAGTCTAATCAAATACCTAATGACTGCTACTTTCTCAACAAATAAGTATGTATGGGGCCCACCATGGGAATCGGATTGCGTGCAGAGTAACTCTGCACGCTCTTATCATGTAGAGTAAATTCAGTTGGGCCCACCTAGAATGTATGTGATTTATCTATTCCGTCCTTATGTTTTTTCGGCTCATTTTAGTGGTTGAGCCCAAAATTTAAGCATATCCAAATCTCAAGTGGACCATGCCATGGGAAATCGTGGGAATAATGATTTCCACCATTCCCAGGACCTACAGTGATCATTATTTGTCAATTAACCTGTTCATAAGATCACATGGATATGGATGAAGGGAAAACACAAATATCAGCTTGATCCAAAACTTCTGTGTCCTCTAAGAATTTTTCAATGATAGACATTCAGTTCACACTTGTGCTGTGGTCCACTTTAGATTTTGATATGCTTCATTTTTTGGCACCAGCGGTTCCCATCTTCGGGGGCCCCACAGCCAGTGGACAGCGACAGTGGGCCCCACAGGCACTGGACAGCGACGTGGGCCCCACAGGCAGTGGACAGCGACCGTGGGCCCCACAGCCAGTGGACGACCATGGGCCCCACAGCCAGTGGACAGCGACATGGGCCCCACAGCCAGTGGACAGCAACGGTGGGCCCCACAATTACGTATTTCATTTTTTTTTAATTTGTAAAACAAAATTTTGGATTTTCAATTTTTAAATCCCTAATTAGGGATTTTAATTTTGAAATCCCTAATTAGGGAATTTTAATTTCGAAATCCCTAATTAGGGATTTAATAAATCAGTGGGCCCCACCAAATTGTAGACAGCTAAGGTGGACCCCACATGCAATGCACTATGGAAAGCGACGGTGGGACCCACATGCAAATAGAAAGCGACGGTGGGACCCACCAACATGCATTGGACGGACAGCGATGGTGGGACCCACATGCATTGGATTTTGGGAGTGGGCCCCACAATCAACAACGAGGAGAGAGGGAACGAGGGGAAATGGAGCAAGAAGAAAGGGGGAGAGGCTTACCGGAGGAGGCGGCGGCGCACGGAGGTCGGTGGAGGCGAGGGGCGACCGGCGACACTGGTCGGCTGGGGGGGGGGGGGGGTGGTCGGCTGAGGCGGTGGGCCGCCGGTGACGTCGACGGCCGGCGGTCGGAGATGAGGGAGAGCCGAGATGGGTGGGCCGGCCGGAAGCGCGCGCGAGAGAGAGAGGAGAGAGAACAGAGCGAGAGTGAGAGAGAGGAGAGAAATGAGGGAGGCCGATCGGGTAAGTGAAATAAAAGACTTTTACCGACGAAAATTTTCGTCAGTAAAAGCATAGTTTTCGTCGGTAAAAGTCCTCTTTTTCACTTGGGCGGGAAACATCAATATTATTACCGACGAACATTTTCGTCGGTAAAAATGACTTTTGCCGACGAAAAATTTCGTCGGTAAAAGTCATCTTCCTTACCTTACGCAGATACCACACATTATTACCGACAGACAATAATCGTCGCCAAAAAAAGACTTATACCGACGAAAATGTTCGTCGGTAAAAGCTAAATTTCTTACTTTTTTCTTTAGCGACGGGTAATTTCGTCGGTAATAAACTTTTTACCGACGAAATCATGATTTCGTCGGTAAAAGGGTGTGCTGGTATGTATTTTACCGACGAATACCTCATTTCGTCGGGAAAATGGCTTTTTACCGACGAAAACAATTTCGTCGGTAAAACACCGTTTTCTTGTAGTGGCAGGTGAGTCTTAGGAAAGTTTTAATGGGGTCAATTTTTGGACCGTTAAATGTATCTGTCTAGTGTGGTCCACTTGAGCATTGCATCCACCTCATTTTTTGGGTCAAAGCTTAAAATGATATGGAAAACAGATAGACGGCGTAGATTGATCACAAACACCATGGTGGGCCCACTTAGCTTTTGAACCATCTGGAGAGGGGATTTGTACCACAATAGCCCCTTGATGTGGCTATTTTTAATAAAAGTCCAATTTCTCGTAAGGCTTATCTTTTTTCGCCTTTTCACTAGAAATTGCAAAGTTTTGCTCGAAAATGCCCCTCTAACTACCTCGAAAATGCCCCGACCAACTACTCATCGCACTACCATGAAGAGGCAAAAGCCCTCTTGGGCGTTGATGGGTGGTCCACTCGTGGGACCCACCATGTTATATCCGCATTTGGGCCAAATCTAGATCTCAAGTAGACCATACCACAACAAACAATTGGGACAAAGATGTTCACTATTGAAACTAATTTTCCAGACCCACCTTGATGTTTATTTGTCATCCAATCCTATTGATATGGTCACAAAGACTTGTATAAAGAGACCACACAAATATCAGCTTGATTCAAAAGCCCTATGGGGGCCCCCTTAATGTGTATGTGATATTCATTCCTATCAGCAGAGAGGCGAACATCATTCTTGGGCATGAATAGAGTGTTAGTATACTTTTCTACGACATAATAGTGCACCTTATTTGTCAATTGCGTAGGTCAGTGAGTGTTGAGCTTAAAGAAGACGACGACCGAAGACTCAAGTGAACCTGCTGCATTAAGGAAGAAGAAACAGGTAAAAGAGATACCTTGGTGAGCCTTGAACCTTGAACCAAACCAAAACCCAAACCGCTAGATAACCTTGACCCATTAGGCATACTTATAGTAATCTTAGATTGGCCTTATGTGTCCGAAAAGATCACCCAAAGAATGGCCAAAGAGGTTGCCCTTGCTACTGTAAAATACAACTCCAAACAATCAGCAAAATAGGGCTGCCGACCGGTCCGTGCCCATGGCTGACTGGTAATCAGACCCCAAAATGGGACAACAAGCATTGCCTGATGCCAAGCCTAATATAACCGGTCTGACAACCGGTTGTGACCGACCCAGAAAGGACAGGGACATCAACCAAACTCCTGTCCTGACCCTAAATTAGACCGTTTGGTCTATAAAAACGACTGGTCGTGGACCCTTGGCCAACCGATTCGGATCGGTCAGCTACTAGCCGTTGGCGACTGTTTTTTATCTATTGAAGCTTTGTCTATAAAATGATTTGGCTCGATATTTGAGACAAGGAGAGAGATATTAGTGCATTAGAAGCCACCTTAATTGCTCATACCATTAGACTCTAATCCTCAGCATTCAAAGTCATCTTCCTTGTATTTGATCACAAGATAGAGCATTTAAAGCTCATGTGAAAATGGACTTGCTTTCTCTTGATCTTTAGAAGTTTAGGCATCTTGACTATAGTTAGATCCTTCATCTAAACCTCTCTAAAGATCCTATTAGATAGAATCCCTTTAGACAACCAAATCCTATTAGTTGTAGAGGATTTATACCATCTCCTATCACATTGGGCATCTCAAGAGCACCACATGCGAGGTGATTAATCGATGGAACTAAAGCATTGACAACACAATCGGGGGAGCAAAGGGGAACTGATTGAAGCACGAGAGAGCAGAGATCAAGCAACCTAACAAGGTGCTAAACAAGGGGCTCAATTCGACAAGTAAGTTGTCATTATAGAGAGTCTGGTTGTATTCATTTCTCGTGGAGGATCAAGTGTGAGAGTTTAGATCTATAAACTCAAACAAGTCTCCAAGGAGAGCCTCCGATGGGAGAGTACGCTAGCTTCTTTGATTAGAACTGAATGGTAGGGAGGATCCTTGTCAAACTCCTAACTTGGATGGAATCCGTAAATATCTTAGTTAAGAGATAAACTAGTAAAATCTTCGTCATAAATTGAGAGGAACCATGTCAAACTCCCCAGTAGGGTGGGACTGATTTGAAACACATAGGTTGTGAGGAACCTGATTTAAACTCCCTAGTGAATGTCGGTGTGCTCAAGGGATGAGTACTTAAACTGGGAGTGGAGTAGACCCAAAGTCGAACCACTATATATGCTTGTGTTTGTGATTGATTTGAGCACATTGGTATCTGATGTAGGACGAGTCGCTGACTATTTCATGGGCCAGATGGACCAAAAGAAGACCGGACGGGGCCGAAAGTGATCCGGACCGTCAGGACCGTGAATTGGTCGTATCTCACAATCCGGAATGAGTTACGGGACGTATAATATATCAATTTGGGGTAGCTCGAGCTACTTTAGCCAACCAACCCTGCTACGCCGGGTTGCCCAATCCGAAATCGCGAGAATCGACCGTATCGACGGTCATTAGGCTAGTTTATTTTCGTTTTTACTATTTATAGTAAGTTTTAATTCGATCATAACTTTGCATCCGTATGGTTTTAGAGTTAGTGCCCAACATGAAAAGGGCTTAGAATATTTCGTAGAACAGCGTGGTTGAGGCCGTTTGAAAACTTTCTATTTTTGGCCGAAAACCAAGAGTTCTAGTAGGATTGAACGACTTCTATAAATAGTAAGTTTACTATTTATAGTAAGTTGCGTTTTCTAGGAGTTTTAGTTGGAGTTGGATTTTGATACTTTACCTAGGGTTTAGTTTCCTATTTATATGCATTGTAATTCCGTTTTTATTCATTCAATTATCAATTATTCAATTATTCGGAATTTATTTCCTCTTTTTATCTTTTATTTCTTCTCGTGGATTCGAGAAACTATCGGTTAGGGAGACGGTGATCGACCTACCACGTCCTCCCTGCGTCAGTATCTTAACATTGTATGTTTAATTGCTTTATTATGAATGTTTGATAGGAATGTATACTAGACACTATTTAAGCACATTCACACATAAGATGTACTTTCACTAAGTTGTGTAGACTTGAGCCTTATGATCCAATCTCTTATAGTCTACATAGGTCGCAAATATTAAGTTCTTGATTAGTTAAATCATTTGATTATCTATGTGTAGACACCCCACCTTCGGCTACACTGTTGGTAGAGATAGCTGAATGAATGGAGGACCATACCCCCAAATCTCATGTCCAAACTCAGCCAAACTCACCCTTGTAAGCCCCAATCCATAGCCCAACTCACCCCTAAACATCAACTTGAAAAATCCCCCCTAAGAAAAACCAATCAAAAAATCTTAAAAAAGTCAAACTCACTGAGTCAACCCGCTGAGTCAAATCACCGAGTCAACCCGCCGAGTCAAAACACCGAGTCAAAACACCGAATCAACCCACCGAGACAAATCACCGAGTCAACCCGCTGAGTCAACCCACCGAGTCAACTCACTGAGTTCCAAGCAGCAGCCCCGAAGCATGTCCGTACTATCCGCTGGATCCCGAGAATCGTCCGTACGGGTGACCCCTTGGGTGCCGCCCAAACTTATTTACGAGAACTGCCACTGCCCGCTGCTATAAATACCCCCCTCCCCTTCTCATTTCAACAGGCCTTTAGCCCGAGTGCGATCCAGTCGCTCTGAGTCCACTTCCATCCCTCTTTTAGCCCATTTTTCCACCAAGGAAAGCCCGAGTGAGAAGAGCCTAGCCCTGGTCAAGCCCAGCCTGACTCTGGTCTAAGTCTCTCAAGCCATCCAAGTCTTGATCCAGCCACTCAAAGCAAACCTTGCGACACCTCTATCCATTCAGCTATTCTTTACCAGCATCATCTCATTCGCATCTAGCATAAGTGCAACATTTACTTTTCTTCCAACCCCCCTGCTTCACTACAAGCACTTTGATTATTCAAACACACAGCATGCATCTCGCATAAAGCACTTGTCAGTTCGAGTGTATGCTCTGGGCTTGCCTGTTAGTGGAACCTGCCCATCAAAAACTCTTACTGTTCAGACCTGCATTCATGCATCAGTCACTGCAAGCACTCTGATCATTCAAACACACAACATGCATACTACATAAAGCACCTGTCAGTTCGAGCATATGCTCTGGGCTTGCCTGTTAGTGGAACCTGCCCATCAGAAACTCTTACTGCTCAGACTTGCATTCATGCATCATGTCATCTATGAGAATATACGAGGATTAAAACAGACTTTCAAGTATTAGTTCGATTCTGTGAAGTAGAGACCGTACTTCGGTACGGGCAGTGTGTGGGGTGCTTAACCTCTTCCCACCCTGTAACCGTGATCCCTTACCTCGAATCTCTGGCCGCAGATCAAAAGGAGTCATTTTAGAAAAAAAAATCTTCGGATTCCCTTCTCTAACGTTTCTACGGGGTCTAGCCGACTGTAGATTCGAAGTAACTGGCTAGTGGCGACTCTGGTCTTACATAAACTCATCTCAACGCATCCAGCTTAACATGACAAACAAACAAAGCCCTCGAGAACGAGGTAAGCCAGTGGCACAAAGCCCTCTTCTTTCTTTTCCAAAAGGGAAGGGAGAAAGTCCGGGAGCGCGGAACGGCGAGGGTCCACACTATGCATGCTTAGGCTAGGTCGTTTATATGTTTATCATATGCTAGCCTTACTATTGGACCCACTTAAGCTTAGAAGCTAAGTGTTATTCCTCAATTAGTTTATAATTACTAATTAATTTAATTAGGCAAGATCTTTTCGAAATGAATTCTTAAACAGTCCTAATCCCCCCCCCCCCCCCCCCCCCCCCCCCCCCAGGACTTAATCATAATTCTATAAGCTCATCTAAACTTTCGCATGCTTAGCGTCTACAAGTGTAAGCCATAGACGCAATTTCATAGGGTGAGACCCACCTTGGTGTGTACGTGATATCTATGCTAGCCATCTAATTTTTCAGATTATTTTAGGCCATGTGCCCAAAAATGATACATATCCAAATATCAGGTGGACCGTAGCACAATAAACAACTGGGGGTTAAACATGCACTATGAAAACTTTTCTTGTTCCTTATTATGTCTATATGGGTCCCACCATGATATATGTGTGTGTTGGGGTCCTAAAAGTGAGGGTCCCCGAAACGATGATTCCAAAATGCCCAAACCATCACTCGGTCAAATTTAGGGCCAGTGCATCAGAAATCGCAGCACGAATCGCGACACGCATCAGACTTGACCAAGAACAGAAAATTGAGCCAGCGGTGGACCCCACCGATCCTTATGACCAAAACTGTCAAAATCTGGGAGGATTACCTCAATTATAAAAAGATAGGAGCAGTGCATCGACATTCATCGCGAGGCGGACCCCACAAATCCCCCAATTTGTAAAACCCAAGTTTGGGAGACACGTATACGTCTAGCGCATTCAGAAAATGAATTTCAAGACGCACTACCCCCAGCGCATCACAAAAATCCTCCAGCGCATTAGGAAATTCGGACGGATTGAATTTCAGGACGCATTACCTCCAGCGCATCCACAAATTCACCCGGCGCGTCAAGAAATTTCATCATTCCGAATTTTAGGACGCACTACCTTCAGCGCGTCCAAAATTCACCCGACGCATCCAAAAAATCAGCCAATTTCAGGGCGCACTGGCAGCTGGCGCGTCCTGCAAATCAGCTTCCGGACTCCCACCATTTCGAGATGCGCCGAGCGACTTTATCGACGCGCTGACCCATTTTCTCGACGCGCTACACGTGTCGACCGCCTATTGGACGACTTCGCCTATAAATACCCCCTCCCACCGCCTCATTTACAGGATTCAGATAGAAAGAGAGCCGATCCTCGTCGCCGGAAAACCTTTTTCCGACAGCCGGAACCCCTCGCCGGAAATCGCACCTCCGATCATACTAGGTCCGGAGGAATAACTTAAGTCACCTTTTTCGACGCGCTGATCTCAGCGCATCGTAAAAGTAATCCGGCGCATCAGAAAAATCCTCGGCGGATTAAATGAATCATAAACATTGTCATCTTTTGGACGCACTGGCCTCAGCGCATCGCAAAATAGGCCAGCGGATCAAGAAAAATACATTTTTAGGACGCACTGGCCTCAGCGCATCGCAAAATAGGCCAGCGGATTAAGAAAAATACATTTTTAGGACGCACTGGCCTCAGCGCATCGCAAAATAGGCCAGCGGATCAAGAAAAATACATTTTTAGGACGCACTGGCCTCAGCGCATCGCAAAATAGGCCAGCGGATCAAGAAAATCCATTTCTCGGACGCACTGGCCCCAGCGCATCGCAAAATAGGCCAGCGGATCAGAAAAATACATTTTTGGACGCACTGGCCCCAGCGCATCAATAAAATCAGGCCAGCGGATCGCAAAAATCAGCACTTTGAGTGTTCATCTCAGTACCTTTAAATCTCCATTTTGCAACATTTTCAAGCCCCGTTTGAGCCTATTTTGGGTATTTCGAGCATTCCGGACGCGATGGAGCAGTCAAATGACTCGTCCGGGCTGCCCAGGAAGCGGAATACAAGTCTTCAAAGTCTGATCCGATCCAACAAGCTGAACGAAGCAATTCTCCCGAAAAGAGGCCGCCAGTGCCCAGAACCATACCGATGTATCATCGTTAGATATACTATCATAATGTGACCCAAATTCAAGCCCAGACTAAGCAAGTGGGACTATGGTTAACAAGATAAACCATACCAGAAGAGTTCTAAATTATCACACACAATTTGTTAAAGATTGACACTTCAAGAACAGTCGGTGCCCTACCCATCCAAAACGGCATCCGCTGGTTGAGCTGCTCAGGATCACACAACCGCGAATGGACTTCCCGAGGTCACCTGTCCATACATTGACAGGCGCGGGCCCAGAGTCGTCCTTCCCGACCATAAACCCTGACAGTCTCAACCTGAATCTCCGGTCAAAACATGGGACATAGACATCTGACTCGTACAAAGAAGGATTAGTCCTAAAAAAAACACAACAAATACAGGTCCCCGCGACCATACAAATACAGGTCCCCGCGACCGTACAAACACAGGTCCCCGCAACCGTACAAATACAGGTCCCCGCGACCATACAAATACAGGTCTCTACGACCACCAAAACACAGGTCTCCATGACCAATGAACTCTGAGACCGTAGTCCCCGCTGACTAGTCTTTTGCCTTTTAATCAAGGGTCATCGATCATTCGATGTAATTAAGGGCTCGTGCCAGATCACGGCCTGGAATGTACAAGATCTCAGAATCTCTGGAATAAAGTTCGCCTTGCGATATCTCTTCCCTTGTGTACTTTTGTGAATGCTTGTGATTGTCTACGAATGGTTTTATTATTCAGAACCCCAGAGCAACAAAACACCACATTTCCAGAGAATGTTCATTCTCTAGTTCTAACAAACTGGCGACTCCGCTGGGGATCGAACTCTGCCAGGATCTCTGGTTATATGTGAATATAAGAATACTCTAAGATCAATTACTTACAAACACGAATCTACGCATAAGAAAGTTACCGCGAGGCGTAATGTTTCGGCGCCCTTCGGGCGCCAAACTGGCGACTCTCAACGGGGACGTTCTTCCCTTCATCTTTAAGGCAATAGACATTCAAAAAAGTTTTCGAACCCACAATTTCCACAACTACACGTATTTTGTCTCATTCTTGCTTATTTTCTTGGTTTATGCACTGCGATCGGTGGGCTCATACTCCCGACCGCGCTTGTGAACTGTTCTAATGATTTTTATGACGTACCAGAATTAGCAAGATACTAGGATAGACAGAAGAAATGGCATGCTCAATGACCAGTTTGTGCATTTTCCTTACCACTGGAGGCTTCAGCCTCCCTCGCTTCATCTCAACCGCGACGACTGCTTCTAGTTCAGGATGGCAGTTGGTCGAAACGCGCCGGCAGAAGAAAGAGCAGAAGAAAGCAGCTAGCTTAGCAGCATACAAGAAGGTGAATGTTACAAGACCTCGCTCCGCAACCAAGAGACAATGGCAACCAAAACAAGGGCAGAAGATCTCCACCAACTGTCAGGCCGCATCAACCACGTCCTCGGTGCCTGCGATGACGATGGAACAGTTTCCGCCGTTGTCCAAGATCACCCGTGCCACATATAAATCCACCAAAACCGCGATTGCGAGGAGCTCCCAGCCCATGACAATTCCCAATCCAGGACAGGGGCAGGTTCAGAAGGCCCGACCAGTGATGATCGCAATGGTTCAAGTAGCAGAGGCAGAGGAGCGATCATACGAAGCAGACGAACTGCCCACAGTCTAAGATCAGATCGACAGATTAGTTCAGGCTAATCGGGAAACGAATGAACGAATGAGGGTGATTCAGGAAGCATTGACCACTTTAATAGCTCAGAATGCTACTTGAAGCCTTGCACCACTGTTGAGCTCTTAATTGTGCATATTTTAACCCCAATTCATCACTCGTTATGCATGGTTTTCATAATTTAAAGACTAATCAAATACATGTTTTGTGGTTGTAGGAATGAGAGTTGCTTTGCCCAATTGATGACCAAAAGAGCTGATTTAGAACCTTGGATGAAGACCCAAGGAGGGCTGAAGGAAGAAGGAAGCAAAGAAAGAAGCAAAGAAAGAAGAAAATAGAAGAAAGAAAGGAAGAAAACAAGAAGAAAAAGAGACCGACCGGTCTTGACCGGTCGGCCAAGGAAGCCCGACCGGTCTTGACCGGTCGGCCATGCTTGCTGGAGTAATGCCAAAGAGGGCCTGACCGGTCGTGACCGGTCGGCCAGCCCTGTCCGACCGGTCGTGACCGGTCGGCCATGCAAGTTTCAGATTCCAGATTCTAAAACAGCAATGTATTCCCGCACCTGGTTTTTCGGACCAGTTTTCTAGACCTATCTTGATGATATTTGGAAATCCAACACATCCATGTCGAATAGGAACTCGACACCGAACTAACCCAAGTGGTTTCGTGTCGATCGGAGTTACGGATTGATCGTGGTGACCAAAACAATACGAACTGTCCAGAAAGTTCCAGATTTCGCTGTTCCACTCTGGGCCGGTCCAGGTGGCCCATCATTGAGGATATGAAAAATCTAATTTGACCATCTTTTAGACCACATCCATATATGAATAACCACAAAAGTTTCAGATCAAAAGGGTGTGTGGTTTGATCGTACCAGTTGAAGAAAGATGGACCATCCAGAAAGCTCCAACTGCGCAGAGTTTATAAAAGCCCTAATTGTTCTAATTTTTGGACCACATTCTGAGATCGTTTTGGATAATCTAATCCATCTATCATGTATAGGAGGAAGTTTTCTACTCATGTTCAAAATTTGAGATCAATCCGACCTCTGTACACTCCGGAGCGTTGAAAGCAAGATGACTGGTTCTGAAGGTACCCGAAGTGCGCGATTTTGAGAGGCGGTCGGTGATATGATTGGTGGGCCCATCCAGAGGATAATCTTGGAAATCTAAATCATCTATGAGGAAGATCACATTACAAGGAAGCTACAAATCAAATTTGAAGGCAATCCGACCATTGGTTAAGCCGTATCAAGTGAAACAAATTCTGCTATATTGTTGTACTAGTGCTGCACTATAAAAGGAGGTGCTCTCTTCTATTCCAGGGCAACCAAGGACGTGGGGAGCAAGGAGTTCAAGTCATAGGAGGCTTCCTAGCCTCCTCCAGCTAGTTTTTCTTCCTTTTCTTAGTTCTAGTTCTAGTTATTACGATAGTTAGAATTGTTTACTTCCTTCCCTGTGGATCGACCTCGGTCTTACCGAGATTATTACTACATCGCAACCCTACACTTGGGGAAGGGAACAACCACCTGCGCGCCCATTAGCCGAAGACTCTCAGGGGGTAGCAGGAGAGCCAGCTAATGCCGAACCACTTACCCAGGCCAAGAGAGTTCCAGCGGAACGAATAATAGTCCCGAAGCACTAGCGGCCTCATGCGACAAGAGAGAAGAGCTGTCGCAAACAATTACAAGTCTCATGCGACAAGAGAAGGAGAAGGAAAGAGGAACTGGGTACAAATATCAGGTCCCATACCCGTTGGAGATAGAAGAAATACCATTTTCGGTCAACTTCAGATGTCCGAATTTCGAAAAATTTGACGATAGGGGATCGCCAGAGGAACATATCACTCGCTTCCTCACAGCATTGGGGAATTGGTCTACCGTCCCACAGTACTGTATGCGGTTATTCGGGTCAACGCTGACAGGGAAGGCTTTTCAATGGTACATGTCGCTACCAGCGGGATCAGTGAAGTCATGGGAGCAGATGCGAGACAGTTTTATCTCAAAATTCTTCTCTATAGAAAGAGAAACATCAGTAACAGATCTGGCCTTGATCAGACAGAGACAGGGCGAACCCGTTGAGAGGTTCATGGACCGATGGGGGACGATAGCCGCTCAATGTCAAGAGTTGCCCAGTGAGAAAGAACAGATAAAGATGTGCATGCGAGCCCTGGACCCAATGATATCATACGGGTTGTCAGGGAATAGTTTTCACTCTTTCCGAGAATTGGCCACCAAAGCACACCTGGTAGAAGAAGCCGCAGCACGGGTGAACCTCAGGCCAGAAAGGCAGAAAAGAGAAGGAGTAAGGATTGCCGAAACGCACAACATAAGCAAAGGTAAAAGTGCGATAGATCGGAAACGGCCCACCGCAGAACCTAAGACAGATACGAAAGCAACACCTACCCAAGACAGAGGCAAAAGGCCCTACGTTCCTCAAAGAATAACAATAGCCGAGAGAGAAAGAGCCAACGGCCCATACACCTTCGACATGGCCGACCTGATCCCCATCATGGAACAATTGGTGGAAGAAAAGGTAATCCGCTTGCCAGAACCGATTCGGCCCCACGAGGTTGGGAAGGTAGATGATCCCCGGTATTGCAAATACCATCGGTGTCTGAGCCACAAGACAGAAGACTGTTTTAGTCTAAAAGGAAGAATACAGGGGTTGATCAACCAAGGGGTGATCAGTATGAAGGCACCGGAAACGACAACGAAGGAAACAGCGGGGGTGGTTTCAGCCTTCCCCTCAGACGAAAACACCCAATTGTGCATACCGTTCCCCAAACCTGAAGAACCCTGGACTTTGGTTAGCAGCCAGAAAAGGCTCGAGAACCGAAGAAGACTCCTCAACCACAAGAAGGAAGGGATGAGAAAGAAGGGCAGCTAAGAGAAGAACCGACTTATAGAGACTCGGGTACATTACGCGATGGTATCGTTAATAAAACAGCCATCAACAGAAGAGACATTGCAGGCAGATAAAGAAGGAGTCAATGACTTCATCCTCCGATCCGAAAGGCAAATGCCAGAGCCCACCCGGCCAGAACCAGTCGACCCGATGCAAGAAGACAGAAACCCGGATATACCCTCAACAAGGCCCCAGGGGCAGAAGTTGAAAGAGAAAGTTGTCGAGGCCACGTCCAGTCGGCCGGAGCTAAGACAAGGGGCAGCACCAGTAGTGTATGATGTCGTGTCACACCTGCGAAGGGTCCCGGCTCGCCTGAGTATATACGACGCCTTGTGTCTCTCAAAGGCATACAGGGAAATGTTGATCAACGCGCTGCTAGACAGTGAAGCTAGAGAAATGATGATGACAGAAATTGAAGCAGAAATGAGCGATCCAGATAAGTTTTGGGAAGGAAACGTGCCAATCCAGCAAGCAATGCAGATAGATCACCCCTCTATAATTACATTCTCCGAAGAAGACCGCACAATTGAGGCAACAGACCACAACCGTCCGTTGATGGTCACAGGAACGATTAGAGAGGCGGAAATTAAGCGATGCATGCTTGACGATGGGTCCGCGGTGAACATCATGTCGTTGAAGACACTACAGAGATTGGGTTATAGACCATCAGCCCTGCGACCCAGCACCATGGTCATTCAAGGGTTCAATCAAGACAGCCAGCGCACTCTGGGGTCGATCACTGTGACGCTAGAAATTGAGAGGCTGAAGACGAAAGTAACATGCGAAGTAATCGACGCGGTAACAACGTATAATCTTCTGCTAGGGAGGCCGTGGCTCCATCAGAATCGCGTCATTCCCTCAACCTATCATCAGTGCTTCAAATACAACAGAGAGGGAGTTCAGTACAGAGTGGTAGTAGACCCAAAGCCATATACAATCGCAGAATCATTCTTAGCCGATGCCCGGTACTACGACTTGATTGACGAAGGGGAAGTCACAAAGAAGCCCGATGAAACGCAGAAAGGGCAAGGGGCAAAACCAAAAGTCAGCAAGTTCGAACAGAGAGGCAAACCGCAATCCATTACTCAAAAAGAAACCGCAGGTCAACCGGCTGAAGAACCTCAAAGGACCACCAAGAAGTTTTACATAGTCCCGAAGCACTTGCGACAGCCCGAGCAGTCCGTCCTCGAAATGATATCGAATCAGCACATGAGTGTGCTCAAATCTAGCTTCAATATGCCAGTGCCAAAAATAGGAAGGGTTAGACCTTTCCCAAGAGCTCCTAGACAGTTTGTGGTACCACCGAATGCCGATACAAAGAAAGAAATCAAATTCTATTCAGTGTCAAGTGAATCCACGCAGTCTAGAGACGAGGCTGAGAAATCACTTCGTTTACCTCGACTGATAGAAGAGGGAAGATACAGTGAAGCCAGCCGTAACATCATGAAGAATATGGGCTTCTGTTACTCAGAATCAGCCTCGAATGGTAGAATGTTAGCGTCGTTCGAAGAAAACGCCAGAGTTTACTAAGGAATGGGAGGATTAGGGGCAAAGATGAAGATTAGGCATGTCAACATGGTGACAATCAATCCTACAGAAGAGGTACAGCCACAAGAGGTAGTCGACGTCATCCAACCCAGTGCCGCACCTGCACAGATAGAGGACGGGGGACAGCCCACGATAGATGAGCTCGAAGAAATAAATCTGGGAACCCCGGAAGACCCCAGAAATACATACCTGAGCAAAAATGTCCCAGGAGAAGAGAAAAAGAAATACATTCAACTGTTGAAAGAGAACCGGGACGTGTTCGCTTGGACATACTCAGAAATGCCGGGGCTTAGTCCAACAATCGCGATGCACAAGTTGGGCATCTTGAAAGGGAAGAAAGCGGTCAAACAGCCTCAACGACGATTCCACCCGGACATAGTGCCCAAAATCGAAGAGGAGGTCGAAAAGTTGATCCAAGCCGGGTTCATCCGAGAGGTCAAGTACCCACAATGGATCTCAAACATTGTGCCGGTCAAGAAAAAGAACGGCCAAATCCGAATCTGCGTAGACTTTTGGAACCTCAACGAAGCATGCCCTAAGGATGATTTCCCACTGCCTATCCCAGAACTACTGATCGACAGCACGACAGGATACGCAGTGATGTCCTTCATAGACGATTACTCAGGGTATAACCAAATTCGTATGGCCCCAGAGGATGAGGAATCGACAGCATTCCGTACAACGGTGGGCATATACTGTTACCGCGTGATGCCGTTTGGGTTGAAAAAAGCAGGGGCAACGTATCAGCGTGCGATGCAAGTGATCTTCCAAGACATGATGCATAAACATGTCGAATGCTATGTAGACGATCTGGTAGTAAGGTCGGCCGGGCATGACCAACACAGAGAGCATCTTAGGCAAGTGTTCCAAAGACTGAGAAAGAAAAGCCTTCGCATGAATCCATTGAAGTGCGCATTCGGGGTTTCCTCTGGCAAGTTTTTAGGATTTGTTATCAGGCACCGAGGCATAGAAATTGATCCAACGAAGATTAAGGCGATCAGGGAAATGCCACCTCCGAGGAGTCTCAAAGAGCTGAAAAGCTTCCAAGGCCGGGTCGCGTACCTAAGAAGGTTTATCTCGAATTTATCTGGTCGTTGTCAACCGTTCTCGCGCCTCAACAAGAAAGGAGTACGGTTTGAGTGGGATGACGCTTGCCAAAAAGCGTTCGACTCTCTGAAAGACTTGCTCGACAAATCTCCAGTTCTTGCGGCACCAATCAAAGGGGAGCCACTAATCCTCTACATTGCCGTCGACGAAAATTCACTAGGAGCCCTCTTAGCCCAGAAGAACGAGGAAGGGAAGGAAGGCGCACTCTATTACCTTAGCCGCACGCTGGTGGGAGCCGAGTTTAACTACTCAGCAATTGAAAAAATCTGTCTGGCACTGATCTTTGCCGTAAAAAAGCTCAGACATTACTGTCTCTCTCATCAGAAAACGTTGATATCCAAAGCGGATCCCCTCAAGTTTCTCATGAATAGACCTATGTTGTCTGGGCGGCTGGCCAAGTGGGCCCTGCTTTTGTCGGAATTCGACTTGACATACATGCCGGCTCGGGCCGTCAAAGGGCAAGCTATCGCGGACTTCCTTGCCGCGCATCCAGTACCAAGCTGCGAAGAAATAGAGTACGACCTCCCAGACGAGCAGGTCATGGCAACTAATGAAGCACGCCATTGGGAGATGTATTTCGACGGCGCAGCCAGAGCGGTAGGATCAGGGGCAGGAATTATATTCATCAGTCCGCAAGGGGACCTGCTACCCTATTCATTCACGTTAGTCCCGGCATGCACCAACAACGAAGCAGAGTACCAGGCTCTTATTATTGGGTTACAGTTGGCCCTGAAAATGCAAATCAAGGAAATGTGTATCTACGGTGACTCTAGGCTTGTCATCGGTCAACTAACGACAGAATACGAAGTCCGCAAACCCAAGTTATCGCCCTATTGTCACCAAGCGCAGTCCATGTTTGAGCAGTTTCGGAACAGCAGTATCTCACATATACCAAGGCAGGAGAATGGACGAGCTGATGCACTCGCCAGTTTAGCCGCCGCTTTGGCTAACCCAGGAGGCAGCCCACTTCAGGTAACGATTGAAGAAAGAAGAATCCTGCCTACGGCTGCGCTGCGCAGCGCAATGGAGAGTTGAGTACCAATCCCGTTTGCTGCTTTGAGGTCACAGCGGAAGATGATTGGAGAAAATCATTCATTGACTATCTGAAGTACGGATTTCTGCCAGAAGAGCCTAAGGTGCGCACACAAATCAGAAGACGCGCCAACTCATTCATACTCCAGAATGACGTACTTTATAAACGATCGTACGAGGGAGTACTGCTGCGATGCTTAAACCAAGATGAAGCACGTAGTACATTGAAAGAAGCTCATGGCAGAGAATGCGGTGCTCACCAGGGAGGAAAGAACTTACACCACCGTGTACGACACATGGGTTACTACTGGCCGACAATGACGAAGGACACAATAGAATACGTGAAGAAATGTCACCAGTGCCAGATCCATGCCGATATCATACATTCGCCACCAGAAGAGTTGCATCAGTCAGTGATGTCCTGGCCTTTTGTAGCCTGGGGTATGGACGTGATCGGGCCGATCAGTCCACCGTCCTCCCAGGGACATCAGTACATCCTCGCGGCAACCGACTATTTCTCCAAATGGGCCGAGGCAGTCGCCCTGAGAAACGTGAAAGCCAAACATGTCGAAGGTTTCATCCGCCACGCCATATTATATCGACATGGTATCCCCGAGAGAATCACCACAGACAACGGGACGCCCTTCAAGAACGCTACTATTGATAAACTGTGCGCAAAATTCAAGATCAAGCATTGCTACTCATCGCCCTATTATCCTCCTGCGAATGGACTGGCCGAAGCGTTCAATAAGACTATTGTGAAGACTCTGAAAAAGACAGTGGCAGAAAATAAGAAGGACTGGGACAGACGGTTGCCCGAAGCATTGTGGGCTTATCGAACTACGCACCGCACGGCCACCCGGGCTACGCCCTACTCACTGGTATACGGTACGGAAGCTGTGATCCCGATGGAAATACAAGTTGAATCGCTAAGGGTCGCTCTCCGACACTCCCTGACCACCGGACGGAGGAGTACCGGCAGTCGCAACAATATCTCCCTCGTCGCCACCCTCTCCACCCTCTCTGGTGACCCCCTCACCAATACCACCTCCTCCATCATTGCCATCGCCAGCGTCGTCATTGTTTTCGTCTCCTCCACCGTCATCAGCAGCATCTTCCTCGTCACCGTCCTCATCACCAGCGGCTTCGCCATCATTGTCATCGCCAATGTCATAACGCTCCCTCTGTCCCTCTGCCATGGGACCGACGAGTGGGGAATCCGGGTTCCCTTGTAGCGTGATCCTCTGGCCATAAGCGACCCACCCTTCGAGCGTGTGCTCGGGTTTCTCATGATCTATTATAACGTTCAAGGAGGTCATGAACTTCTGTACGCCTGGAGTAGCCAATTGGCGGAGCGGCTCTGCCACGTAACTTAAGTCGTCGGCAGGAGTAGGATTGACAATCGGAGGGGAGACGAAGACAGGATCGGTTACGTGACGGTTGTTGCGGATCAAGGAATATTGGTGAGCCCACCACCGCATCCATCCATATGTGGCGCCGGGGACATACTCTGTGCCCGGGACAATGAAAGAATAGCCCGACCTGGTAAGCAGAAGCTGTCGCCATATCCACTTCCAATGGATCGGTCCTGTGCCGTATGCCCGCTGCTCTCTTGTCACCGGTTCGAGCGACTCCGGTATCCCTTGATCATAACCGAACTGCCTGGCAAATCGGTTCGGGTAGTATGGCTCTCTCCAAAACTCAGCGCCCTCTCTTAAAGGCAGCGAGCTTGGGCGAATGGACACCAAGAACGAGCGGTGATAAGAACTGAGGCTCTCGTCATCATCGAGCAGGTCTGGATCCTCGCTGTTGGTCCCCGAGAAGAGGAAGAAGTCGACGTCATCATTGCAAGCTATCTTTGCCTTGATAGTCTCCAAATTTCCGCTTATCATCTTCCGTTTCTGAAAAGCGTGTAGCGGAACAGATCCCCTCTGGATAAAGTCCTGGAGCTCCATACCATAGACCCATGGGAAATAGACCCCAAGCCATCCCGAGAAGAAGTGCCACCCACAATAAAAAGAATTTAATCCAAAGGAGGCCGAACCTTTATTGCTGATGACGCCGCCAAAGGCCCGATATATGGAGCACAATACCACCGGGGCCAATGCGTAGCGATGGCCGTTAGCCAGGCTTCCTGCAACAGTAAAGCAGGAGACCCTCACACTATCCGCCTCCTTGGAGTTCGGGAGGGCCACACAGCACAGCCAATAGGCTAAAAACCCAGCGAGCTCGCAGGTGGGAGAGAGCTTGTTTGGCTGTAGGAACTTCTTTTTCATTTTGGCCTCCAGAATCAACTTGTCCTTGCGACCTTCATCGTACGGTCCGTAATTTAAGCTGAGACGGGAAGAAAACCATCAGTGGAAGAAAAGAATAAAGTAGGATGCGAACAGTGCAGGACAGGAGAAGAAACTCACTTCAGACCGTGACTAAAATAAACCAGCCAGTCCTCAAAGGGCACCTTATCCTTGGAACCCAAAAATTGCGGAAGCTCCGCGAATAGTTCGTAGCAGGCTTCTGAATAAAAGCCTTCATCAACACCCTTCTTCTTCTTGGACAGCTCCTCATCGGTAGGAGTCCATTCATCGTAGATTCTGCCACGGATAGGGAGACCTGCTATCCGATACAGATCCCAGAGGGAGATACTCATTTCCCCGCAAGGTAGATGGAAGGAGTTGGTGATGGAACTCCAATGGTTCAGGAACCCCTTATAGTGCAAGGTTCTCGATGGAAGTAGCTCGACGTCGCTTGGATGACCTGGAGGAGACCTACTTGCCTCAAGGTCTCTTCGTGCTGCTCGACTATCCGATTGGCCCAAGCTTCATAACCGGGATGAGGGCTTAAATGTCCTCGGGTCCTGAAACCCCCGGTCGGCCAGATTTCTGCGTCAGACAGGGGACGAAACCTTTGGCGCAAGGTCTCGTAGTAGTGTGTTGGGAATGGCAGATGAGGGTCGTGGTTTGGCTCCAGAAATATCATGTCCTTCTCCCCGAGGACAGACTGTAACGTGCCGTTCTTAGATATAGCACAATTAACGAACGTCTCCGGAATGGACGTCCAGGAGTCGACGCTGTAGAAAGAATTCGCGCGACTTATATCAGAGGGCTCAATGCTTGGCAGAGAACGATATCTCTGGAAGCTTTTAGGAAAGCGGATGAATTGCTTCGTGTAAGGGTTGCGAATCACGAGAGACGATACTGGCAACTTCACAAAAGACCAGACAACCCTCATCCTATCGGACTTCGACCTTGTCTGGTTCTCCATATAGACTTGCTTAGCGCTCTTCCCAGTCGTCTTTGGACGACCTCGCCTAGCAGACTGGGTGGGCACAATTGGGCTCGCTTCGCCCTCTTCAGACCCGACGACCTCGTCGGTCCGAAAACCTTGTAAGGGAGCGTACCACGCATCCCATTCCTCCTGGGTACCCTCATCAGGAGGGGGCGGTAAGGCCTTATCGCAGAGTATTTTCCACTGGACATTCTTCGGAAGGGTCAGAATATGTTCGTAAAAGCTGAATGTCTCAGGCGGGAGAAACCACTGCGGATTCTCAGCTGACGGTCTGGAGGCCTGCTTGATGGCAGCACGTTTACGCTTGGATGAAGTTTGAGGCGGACTCGAAGGACCGGCTTGCGAAGGATTGCTGGCCATTATAATCTGCAACGGCATGAAAAGGTTTAAATACAGAGCAAATGAAAATATCCTCATAAAGCCCAGTCAAACATTCACAAAATCCAAAGACATACGAAGCAACAAACAAACAAAGAACGAGCGCCGATCCAGGCCACTACGCGACATCATCAACCAATGAAAAGAAATGAAATGACAGCATCCGCAACAACATCATCGCAAACACACAAATTTTCAAGAGGCAGAAGTAAAGCGGAAAAAGTATAATTAGCATTCATTAAACCATGAGGGCTATGCCGAAGCCCAAATCGTCAAATGTCAATTGCTTAAAAACAGAAAAATCGACAGTCAATATGAAATGACTCAAAATTGTGGGGATCCCTCCCCGAAGCCAGAAAATGAAGATTTCAGTCCTGCACCAGAGGAAGAACTCGAGCCCTCAGCTCATCGACCTTGTCCTGAATCTGGGCCTCCTTGAAGACCAAGTCCACTAGGATAGAGATGCATTGTTGCACAAGATCAAAGTTCAAGTGCTCAGCATCGGCGTAGTTCCTTATCGCAGACAAGTCAATCGCCAGGTCATCGTGCTCCCGGATGGCCGCTCTGACCATTCTCCAAATACCGGCACGACGATCCGGGTACTCGGCCTCCGCCAAGGGGATAAGCCAAGCCAGGAACCTCCTGCTCTCCCTCTTCTCATCCTTTAGGAAGTGGAGACGCTTCGAGAGGGAAAGGAAGGAAGCAGCCAGAGAAGGCTCCGCCGCCTCCAGGACCGCCAATTCCTCCAGGAGGGAAGAATCGCCGATAAAACCAGAGATGGCCTCCTTGCGTTTGTCGGAGATAGAAGCCATCGCCGAGATATTCTGAAGAGCTCGGAGAGTGGGGCGGGATTCGACACCAAGGTGAGTCAGGGCTTCGGCCACCTCATCGCATTGACCAGCAAGAGATGACCAAGCCTCGGGGTGGTCTAGATCGTTTAGGAGCCGCCCTATGCAGTCCCGGGCCACGCGAAGGGAAGCACGGGTCAGGACCATCGTCTGCTAAAAACAAGACGGATGAACCAGATAAGGCAGTCCGACAAAAGAAAAGGGCGCAAAGCCACTCGCGTAAAGTCAGAGAAGCTGAGGAATGACACGCAAAGGTATGCTCGAAACATCATTTTAAATCACCTCTCGAATTGCCCGTTAAAGTAAAGCAGCCAGGGAGTCTCCCAAGCGCGTGAGACCCTACGCCTCCCTAAGACAATTGGCACGCATACGCGAATACGAAACAGAGGCATAGGGATTCACACCCTTTGGGGACACGGCGGACCGCTGGTGCGGAATTCGCAGAAACCACAGACTCCACCGAGGCCCACGGGCTAGATGCGCGAGGTTTCACATACCCTGGTGATGCTCAAAGCAAATCTAGTTTAATAAAGAGGGTGCGTGAGACCCCGCGTACCCGGAGCAAGTCCCAAATATCGTGAGCAACGGTCAAATGAACCCGCAGGTGAGTGTGATAAGCCACGATAAGCACACTAAAATAGGACACTAGAATCGGACAACTTCTCAAAACTCATAAATCAGTGCTCGTCGGCTTTAATACGCTCAACAATCGGGTCGATTAACCAAGTCTGGAAATATGGACGGGAGCCGGCTTGCGTAACAATCCAATAAATTTCACTAAGTCCCAAAATCACAATGCGCAGAGCCCAGCGCGTCGCAAAAATCATGCAAATTCACAAGTCCAAAAAACATGATGCGCCGGGCCCAGCGCGTCCAAGAAATGGTAAATTCACTAAAGTCATGAATTTTGACGAGCGCCACACCTTAGCGCGTCAATTAAATAAGGTTTCCCAGGCACGCGGGTACGCGCTGGGGCTAGCGCATCGAAAAAATGCAAGTGCAACCGCGCTGGGCTCAGCGCGTCATGAATGGGTTTCCACAAGGCACGAGAGGACGCGCTGACCCTAGCGCATCGATAAAATGGATGATTTCAAGTTAAAACAACGCGCGGGGCCTAGCGCGTCCAGTTATTGTATGCGCTGCCCTATGGCGCGTTCAGAAAATCAGAAAAGTCCAATTAGAGGCCGCGCTACGCGTAGCGCATCGACAAAATGCCCGAAGTTCGATTAACTCGACGCGCTACCTAATTTTTCGATGCACTGGAGATAATAATTCGATGCGCTGGCGAAAAAACCGATGTGCTGGCCGAGAGCTCTGGTAGTCGAAAATGAACAGTGAAATGATGAAATGACATGGATTCCTCTATTTATAGTGGGACCCGAAAAATCCGATGCGTCGCAATGGATCGCCGTTCGTCCATCCCAATGCATCGGAGGGGCATCTGTTGGGGTCCCAAAAGTGAGGGTCCCCGAAACGATGATTCCGAAATGCCCAAACCATCACTCGGTCAAATTTAGGGCCAGTGCATCGGAAATCGCAGCACGAATCGCGACACGCATCAGACTTGACCAAGAACAGGAAATTGATCCAGCGGTGGACCCCACCGATCCTTATGACCAAAACTGTCAAAATCTGGGAGGATTACCTCAATTATAAAAAGATAGGAGCAGTGCATCGGCATTCATCGCGAGGCGGACCCCACAAATCCCCCAATTTGCAAAACCTAAGTTTGGGAGACACGTATACGTCCAGCGCATTCAGAAAATGAATTTCAAGACGCACTACCCCCAGCGCATCACAAAAATCCTCCAGCGCATCAGAAAATTCGGACGGATTGAATTTCAGGACGCACTACCTCCAGCGCATCCACAAATTCACCCGGCGCGTCAAGAAATTTCATCATTCCAAATTTTAGGACGCACTACCTCCAGCGCGTCCAAAATTCACCCGGCGCATCCAAAAAATCAGCCAATTTCAGGGCGCACTGGCAGCTGGCACGTCCTGCAAATCAGCTTCCGGACTCCCACCATTTCGGGACGCGCCGAGCGACTTTATCGACGCGCCGACCCATTTTCTCGACGCGCTACACGTGTCGACCGCCTATTGGACGACTTCGCCTATAAATACCCCCTCCCACCGCCTCATTTGCAGGATTCAGATAGAAAGAGAGCCGATCCTCGTCGCCGGAAAACCTTTTTCCGACAGCCGGAACCCCTTGCCGGAAATCACACCTCCGATCATACCAGGTCCGGAGGAATAACTTAAGTCACCTTTTTCGATGCGCTGATCTCAGCGCATCGTAAAAGTAATCCGGCGCATCAGGAAAATCCTCGGCGGATTAAATGAATCATAAACATTGTCATCTTTTGGACGCACTGGCCTCAGCGCATCGCAAAATAGGCCAGCAGATCAAGAAAAATACATTTTTAGGACGCACTGGCCTCAGCGCATCGCAAAATAGGCCAGCGGATCAAGAAAAATACATTTTTAGGACGCACTGGCCTCAGCGCATCGCAAAATAGGCCAGTGGATCAAGAAAAATATATTTTTAGGACACACTGGCCTCAGCGCATCGCAAAATAGGCCAGCGGATCAAGAAAAATACATTTTTAGGACGCACTGGCCTCAGCGCATCGCAAAATAGGCCAGCGGATCAAGAAAATCCATTTCTCGGATGCACTGGCCCCAGCGCATCGCAAAATAGGCCAGCGGATCAAGAAAAATACATTTTTAGGACGCACTGGCCTCAGTGCATCGCAAAATAGGCCAGCGGATCAAGAAAATCCATTTCTCGGACGCATTGGCTCCAGCGCATCGCAAAATAGGCCAGCGGATCAGAAAAATACATTTTTGGACGCACTGGCCCCAACGCATCAATAAAATCAGGCCAGCAGATCGTAAAAATCAGCACTTTGAGCGTTCATCTCAGTACCTTTAAATCTCCATTTTGTAACGTTTTCAAGCCCCGTTTGAGCCTATTTTGGGTATTTCGAGCATTCCGGACGCGATGGAGCAGTCAAATGACTCATCCGGGCTGCCCAGGGAGCGGAATACAAGTCTTCGGAGTCCGATCCGATCCAACAAGCTGAACGGAGCAATTCTCCCGAAAAGAGGCCGCTAGTGCCCAGAACCATACCGATGTATCATCGTTAGATATACTATCATAATGTGACTCGGATTCAGGTCCGGACTAAGCAAGTGGGACTATGGTTAACACGATAAACCATACCAGAAGAGTTCTAAATTATCACACACAATTTGTTAAAGATTGACACTTCAAGAACAGTCGGTGCCCTACCCATCCAAAACGGCATCCGCTGGTTGAGCTGCTCAGGATCACACAACCACGAATGGACTTCCTGAGGTCACCTGTACATACATTGACAGGCGCGGGCCCAGAGTCGTCCTTCCCGACCATAAACCCTGACAGTCTCAACCCGGATCTCCGGTCAAAACATGGGACATAGACATCTAACTCGTACAAAGAAGGATTAGTCCTCAACAAAACACAACAAATACAGGTCCCCGCGACCATACAAATACAGGTCCCCGCGACCGTACAAACACAGGTCCCCGCGACCGTACAAATACAGGTCCCCGCAACCATACAAATACAGGTCTCTACGACCACCAAAACACAGGTCTCCATGACCAATGAACTCTGAGACCGTAGTCCCCGCTGACTAGTCTTTTGCCTTTTAATCAAGGGTCATCGATCATTCGATGTAATTAAGGGCTCGTGCCAGATCACAGCCTGGAATGTACAAGATCTCAGAATCTCTGGAATAAAGTTCGCCTTGCGATATCTCTTCCCTTGTGTACTTTTGTGAATGCTTGTGATTGTCTACGAATGGTTCTATTATTCAGAACCCCAGAGCAACAAAACACCACATTCCAGAGAATGTTCATTCTCTAGTTCTAACAGTGTGCTATGAACACCATCCATCCAATTTGCTGTCTCATTTTACTGCATGGCCTCACCCAGGTGTGGACAAGAACAACTAGGTGATCTCCACCACAAGAAGCAGTGGGACAATAAAAATCACTATTGATCTCCACACAGGCCTAGACATGGGCCAGACCCAACACAATGTATCTATTTTATCCATGCTGCCCTATATATATATATATATATATATATATATATATATATATATATATATATATATTTTAAATCATTTTAGGCCGTGGACCCCTCAAATACATGAGGCGAATCAAGTCTCAAGTGGACCATATAATAGGGAATAGTTGGATTGAGGCCAACCGCGGGGTTGCCCTATGAGGCCCACCATGATATTTGTGTTACACTAAGTCACACTATAATGTTTCTTTGCCATCAAAGCTCATGTGGGCCCCACCTAAGAAAATAATGGTGATTGAATACCTTACGTTATAAACTTTGTATTCCCTGGGCACTGTAGAATCCCTTGGCACTATGGAATTTCGCTGAGCACTGTGGAATCCCCCTAAGCACTATGGGTTCCCCTGAGCACTGTGGATTCCCCCTGAGCATTGTGGAATCTCCCTGAGTACTGTGGAATCCCCTGGTATTGTGAAATCCCGCTGAGCACTATGGAATCCCCCGAGCACTGTAGGTTCCCCCTAAGAACTGTGGTTCCCCCCGAGCACTATGGGTTCCCCCTGAGCACTGTGAAATCCCCCTTCGCACCATGGATTCCCCCTGGCACCATAAAATCCCCCTGAGCATTGTGGATTCCCCCTGAGCACTATAGATTCCCCCTAACACCGTGGATTCTTCTTGAGCACTTTGGAATCTCCCTAAGCACTGTGGGTTCCCCCTGAGTGTAACGTCCTGAAAATTTCAATCCTCGAGCCTCAAGAGTATTTGAGCCCCTTTAGAAAATTTTCTAATTTAATTATCAATTAAGAGTGCAGATGCTCGATTTAGAACTAAGACTTTAGGAGATTTGTATTGAAAACCCTAGTTTGGACGATCCGATTTGATCGAAACCTCGTAAGACATTTAGATACATTAATCTAACCGTACATTTTTCGTCAGATATCATGGATAGCCACTGATTCCTTTTTAATAATCAAATCCTACGTCCGATCTGTTGATTAATGAATCTCAATCTATGATTTACTAAAATCACAATGGATTAACTTATATAACCGACTCACAATGCAGATCCACCTTAGACTACCCTAATCAATGAATCAAATCTCGATTATCTTGAGTTTAGAGATCGATTTGACAAAATAGCCCTTTTGACATGTAAAATTATACGAATGAGATTAATCGCCCTTAACTTGTAAATAAATGCACCTCGTATATCACATCATGTACCTAGCTATGCACACTACAACCTAGTAAAAGGATTCGTTGAACTTTGTTCTCTAAATCATTTAAATAGTGTCCTGAAAACTTGAAACAGCTATAAACCGTTCGTTAGTGGACTGCTGATCACGAATCTATACGAAATCAATTACCTTAGTGGACTTGACCTTTCCCCTATATCAGATACCCGACACCATATCCCGAACTGCACAACTTAGATCAAAACCAGAGAGTGTAAGTTGTGTGACTCGCCTTAACCTTGGGCCATCTGGAACTATAAATAGTTAGTCCCATTTGAGAATTTCATTTGAGATGAAATTAGAGATTTTGGGTAGCTAGGAATTGGGAATTTCTCCCAGATTCGTCGCATGCGTTGCCAAATTCTTCAATCGATCGATGCCAGCTATCAATCATAGGTAATACTTCGATCTACACTCCGAATTACAAACCCAAATCAGACTTTTCTTTCTCAAAACCATATTTATTCAAATTTATGTAGGATTTTCGCTACTTCTTTCGAATCAGTTGCTCTAGATGTTGTTAGCGTGTGGATTCAGCAACACAGGTGATGACTATTCTTCTAAGTTGGCTATTATCAGCCCATGAGGGTTCTAAATAATGAAAATTGGGTTTTTCTTGAATTCCATTCAAAGTTGAGTGCCGAATGATTTATGTTTATGATTGATGCTCTGTATGTGTTAATTAATTAGATGCTTACTTCGATGTGTGGATTGATTGTCCATTTGAATCGATTTTTATGAAAATATGAGATTTGATGTGTCGTGCATATCAAGTGTTTGATGAAATTCCTGAGTGAACAGAAGTTCACATATGCTTGAGTAAGTGGATTACCATCCACCCAGGCTAGTGCCTGATTGTGAAGTTGATGAGTTGGCCTGCAATAACATGCCAAGTGTTTGATGTTACACCCATATATGAAATGAAGTATATCATATATCAACTGTTTGGTTTTATGCCTGATTGAGACAATGAATGCTATGATGTTCTATTCCTCTCACAACATAATTAATATATTATTTAATTGACATGATTGAGATTTATCTCTGAAAATCATAATTTATGGACTGCCTACTTGGGTTTGGCTGTCACGGACTTGTTTGGTCGACTTGGGAGTAATATGATTGACCGACCCTAGCTACGCCGGTTTGGTTGATGCTTCACTCGGCCTACCAAATCAGTCAATTTCAGGGTTAATCATATTTGTTTGATCATTGTTATATATTCTGTAGAATCTCGAATACCACAATTACCATTGTTGTGCAGTCACTTATAACTGTACATATCAAGTCTCATGAGCCAGACATAGAATATGGGTAACTGTGTTTATGCTGTCTTTGGTTAGTGTGGGTGATGAGCCCTCCAATAGCCTTGAGCATTGAATTCTACATACTGAAGCTCATGGGCAACGCATGATATATGGGTAACTGTGCTTGTGTTGTCGTTGACAGGTATTGATCCTGGTGGTCTTATCGAGAGTCTTGAGCACCGATGCTAGGTGACGAGCCTACCATCATTGATCTTGGGTGACGACCCGTTACCATGCATATGACATTCTAGGGCATCGAGACCCTTACCGATTTATTCATTATTTAGTTATGTTGGGTGACGGACCCAAATTGGGATTCCAGGAGCCAGGCATAGGACGCCCTGGCCTGGTAGGGGGTACCCCGACCTGGCATTGTTCAGTGTTCGGTAAGGACACTGTCCAGTGTCCTGCTTTCCTCGCTGTCCAGTGTTCGGCTGCATTCCTGTCGGTCGTATTCCTGTTTAATAGACTCTTGATAAAATTGAGGTATTCTGGCTTCGCCAATACTGCTGATTGAATACGAAATTAAATAAAAACATGCATGCATTACATTTTCACGTGCATTGGTCCGATGCTACTGCTGGGTGGTAACCCCACCGTTTATTTCTCCGGAACATAACATTTGCATATCATAGTTGCATGAATTATTCAACTAGAATAGGAACTTGATTGTAAAGTTATGTTATCTACTGATGATGGGGTGGTAGGTGTGAGAGCTCCACCATTTGTTATGCTTCATTACCTGTACTTGATTGTGTTGATAACATGTTTAACTTAGCAAATGGTAACACTGAGTATGATTACTCACTCCCACCTTGGGGGTGTTTTAAAAGACCAACCAGTTATTTTGATGCAGGAGTTGCTGCCACTTAATGCATGAGATGCAGGACCTGTTGGCTTTCCTATGCCGTGCGTTTCATTTTATGCTTTGAATTAGATGTTTTGGGTCGATATTCTTAAAGACTTCATTGTACATGGATAAAATTGAGCCCCGGCTGAGTGGATTCCTTGGTTGTGTGGATGATTGTATTTATTTACACTTTAATTCAGACTATATTGCGCACTGATTAGCTTAAATCTCTATTTATGAGTTGATGTTATGGATTTATGCCATTAAACTATACTTCCGCAAAATACAGTCACCTCGGAAGAGTTGGGAGCCGCGGACTGCCCGACACTTGATTTTCGAGGCGTGACACTGAGCTTAAGGAAGGCTTCAAGGGTAGGCATCATTGCCTTTGTTATTTTCTGATAGTAAGACACACAAGGCCTTTAAATCAAGCTGATGTTTATGTGGTCCCTTTATACATGTCTATATGGCCATATCAACAAGATTGGATGACAAATAAACATCAAGGTGAGCCTGGAAAAGTTTCAATAGTGGACATCCCTCTCCCAACTACTTGCTATGGTATGGCCTACCTGAGATCTAGATTTGGCCCAAAATGGGGCCCAAAGCCTAAAATGACCTGAAAAAAGGATGGACAGCATGGATGAAACATATACAACATGGTGGGTCCCATGAGTGAACCACCAGTCCATGCCCAAGAGGGCTTCCACCTCTTCATGGTCGTACGCAGGAGCAGTTGTCAGAGGGCTTTTGCCCTACTAAAGTGACATCACCAACTTTTGTGGGCCCCACCATGATGTATATGTTGTATCCACACCATCCATCCATTTGGATCATTTTAGGGCATGATTTAAATAATGAGACAAATCCAATTCTCAAGTGGGCTACACCAAAGAAAACAATGGGGACAGTGACGTGACCATTGAAACCTTCTTAGGGCCCACCATGATGTTTATTTGAGATCCAAACTATTCATAAGTTCACAAAGACATGGAAGAAGGGAAAACACAAATATCAGCTTGACCGAAAATTTCTGTGAACCCAAGAAGTTTTTAATGGTAGAACATCAATCCTCGCTGTTTTCTTTGGTGAGGTCCATTTGAGCTTTGGATCTGCTTCATTCTTTGGCTTACCTCTAAAATGGTCTCTCCAAATAAATAGACGATGTGGATGTAACATATACATCATTGTGGGGCCCACGGTGGAGCCCCTCTGTAACTTCTGCCTCTTCATGGATGTATGCTAGTGTTAGAGGGGCACTCTCGATCGAAAGTTTGCAATTTCTCATGAAAAGTCTAAAAAAGAAAAGCATCATGAGAAATTGCACTTTTATTAGAAGTGCCACACCTTAAGGCTATCGAAGTAAAAATCCACGTGGATAGCAGAGTCGGTAGGACACTGGCTTCCCCAAACACGGTGTGGCGCTGACAGTGGAGCTCACGTTGTTGACGGCGGATTCCGTGCGAAAGCCTTTGCATGAAGTTCCTGCACTGAGAACCTAAGTGGGCCCACTGTGATGTGTTTTTAGAAATCCACTCCGTTCATACGTTTTGTGAGATCATTTTAGGCTACAAAAATGAAAATAATCCGTGTCCATGAATTAAGTGGGCCGCACTGAAGTAAAAGGTGGGTAGGAAAATTCATACAGTTGAAACCTCCATAGGTCCACAGTGATGTTTATATGACATCCATACCGTTCATAAAGTCATTCCTATTGGTATTAACTGAAAGCAAAAATATTATCCTAATTCAAAACTTCTATGGCACCACAAATATTTCAACTGTGGACGTTCAATACTCACATCTTCTCTTCGGACCACTAGAGTATTTTATCCGGCTCATTTTGTGTGGTATGTCCTAAAATGATCGGGCGAAAAGGCTATGCAGGAAATCTGCGTCCACTTGATGCATGTATTGAATATCCTAGTGCAGCCTGGATGATAGAAAATAAATATGAGCTAGATCCCAAAATACTTATAGCCCATAAGAACATTTTAATGGTCAATCTCTATTGTTTCCTCGCGGACCTCTCTGCGGCCGGGGAGCTGATTGGGTGCTACGGGTAACACCTGATCTCTTTACTGGGTGTTACCCTTACTGAGGGCACACCTGATGATGTGTTTTATATCCATGCCATCCATCCGTTTGTCAGGTCATGTTAGGATGTGGTTCCAAAATTTAATCAGATAAAAATGTCAGGTGGACCACACCACTGGAAACAGTCGTGATTTGAATGCCTATCATTAAAATCTTTCCTAGGCCCACATTAAGTATAAACTTAATGTTTATTTGTGATCTAAATCGTTGATAAGGTCATTCATACCTTAATGAAGGGTACATACAAAGATCAGCTTGATCCAAAACTTTTTGTTCTACAAAATGTTTTTAATGGTCATTTATCAGTTTTTCCAGTGGTGTGGTCCATCAGAGATATTGATAAGTTTAAATTTTGGAATAATATCTCAAATTGTACTAAAATTTGGGATGGGTGGCTTGGATTTATAAAAATTTGATCCAGGTATAGGCTCCATATGGTAAGAGTAACACCCGCTAAGGTGTTACCGGGTAACACCTAATCCGCTCCCCTCTGCGGCTGCCACCCTGAATTACAGGCTGTCTGCCGTGACTGAGCCCACCACATGCTGGACTACCGTGATGTTTGTGAGAAATCCACTCCGTTCATCTGTTTCGACATTTTGTTCTAACGTATAATACCAGAAATCAGGTGGATCGGAAGCTCACGTGACAGAGGCTTTCTACCGTTCAAATATTTTTGGGCTTGACCATGATATTTATATGTAATCTATACCATTTAGTATACCAACCGTTCCTAATGTCATTTCCACTGGGATGAACCTAATTAACAAAAATATTAGCATGATCCAAAGCTTTTGTGGACCTACGAATGTTCCAATGGTGAGCGTAGAATCTCAACTATTCTCACGTGTGGCCTATTTGAGCTTTGGATCTGCCTCATTTCTGGGCCATGCCATAAAATGATTTGGAAAAACATATGTATCGGGTGGATTTCTCACAAACACTAAGGTGAGCTCCAACTAGCTTTAGACCACCATAAGCAAAAGTAGGTAATTTCCCTGAAATATGTAAATAATAGGCTCATTTTCGCAATTAGCACTAAAGATAAGCGGTTTTTTGTTAAACAAAAAAAACTTGAGTGCGAATAAGTGAGCGAAGGGATTACTAGAGCTGTGTGGCTTTGATTCTGCATTAGCAAGTTTTGAACAAAGTGAGTGCATTTGCTTGTGAGAAGAGAAGAGGCTAAGATGATTGCTGAGGCTATTGTTTCCTTTGTCATAGGAAAACTTGGAGATCTCCTTGTCTGCCAAGGGGCCACCCTCCTCGAAGTAAGTGGTCAGGTCGAGTGGCTCAAAGAAGAATTGGAGTGGATGCAGGCCTTCTTAAAAGATGCAGACACGGAACAAAATGATGAAAGGGTGAAGAAATGGGTGGCTTCTGTAAGAGAAATTGCTTACAAAGCAGAGGATGTCATCGACAACTTCATCCTTCAAATAGAACAAAGCAGGAGAAGAGTGTCAGTTGCTTACACCCAGAGCTTTACTTCCTTTGTTGATGAACCAAGTGCTCGGCATCAGCTAGGCAAGAAGATCAAAGAGATAAAGAGTGAACTTGTTGACATCCGTCACAGAAGAAAGAGTTATGGCATTAAAAATCTATTCAAAGGTGAAGGAAGCAGTTCCATGAAGAAAAGTTTGCGAGAGCAGAGGCAAACCTCTTCTCTACTAGAAGATACAGAAGCCGTCGGTTTCCAAGATGACATAAAAACCTTGGTGGCACGGTTGATCGGGGGTGACTCGCGGCGATGCGTGATTTCTATAGTCGGAATGGGTGGTCTCGGCAAGACTACTCTCGCTAGGAAAGTTTATAATCATGATGCTGTTAAGAAGCATTTCCATGGTCGTGCATGGATATATGTATCTCAAGAGTATGATGCAAGGGATCTTCTGCAGAGCATTATGAGATGCTTTATGATTCTCACTACAGAACATCATGAGATGAACGTCACTAAGTTGAAAGAGGAGCTTTTCAAACAATTGGAGGCGAGAAGATATCTTTTGGTGTTAGATGATATCTGGAAAACCGAAGCATGGAATGCTTTAGCAGCTGCTTTTCCAGATGCGAATGACGGAAGCCGAGTCCTGCTTACCACTCGCAATAAAGAAGTAGCTTCATCTGCAGATGTCTGGGGCCATCTTCATGAGCTGAAACTTCTAGGTGAAGAGGAGAGCTGGAAATTATTTTGTAAGAAGACGTTCTTAAAACAAGATATCAGTTGCCCCTCAAATTTAGAGGTGCTTGGAAGGAAGATTGTGGCAAAATGTCATGGTCTACCTCTCGCAGTGGTGGTCATTGGAGGGCTGTTATCAAGGAAAGCAAGGTTCCCACGTGAGTGGGAGAAAGTACTAAATAGCCTTAGCAGGCAATTTGTTGAAGACGAGTTACAAGTTGGAAGAATATTAGCTTTAAGCTATGAAGATCTACCCTATCACTTGAAGTTTTGCTTTCTATATCTTGGAGTTTTTCCCGAAGACTCTGAAATATCTGCCAAGAAGTTGATTCGGTTGTGGGTTGCAGAAGGATTTGTACATTCAAGAGGGGCTGAAACATTCGAGGAAGCTGCAGAAGATTGCCTGGCGGAGCTAAACCAAAGAAGTCTGATTCAAATAGCAAAAGGAAGTTCCAATGGGGGAGTTAAAAGCTGCCGCATCCATGATCTTCTTCGAAATCTCTCCATCTCAAAAGCCCGGGCTGAAAATTTTCTGGATGGGGACACAAACTCTCTCTCACCATGTAAAGCACGTCGGCTTTTTGTGCATGATGGCATCAGTAAGTACACTTCCTTAAACCAATCCACTCCATGCCTTCGTTCCATCCTGTGCCTCAGCCTAGACACAGAAGAAATTGGAAAGAATCAGCTGGAGCTTCTTTCCAGACGCTTTCATTTACTTAATGTTTTACATCTACAAGGAATACGGGTAGATGAGTTTCCAAATGAAATAGGTACACTTATCCACTTGAGATACCTTGGTGTTATGGGATGCATGACCCGTCGTAGAAGACTCCCATCATCGATAGCCAATCTTTGGAATTTACAAACACTAGAGGTAGATAGTCCTCATAAAATGGACATCCCTAGTGAAATTTTGAAGATGCAACGATTAAGGCATGTATGTGTACCAGGAAGAATCAAAGGTGAAGGGCCTAAAGCAGGGGAACTCGGTTTTTCGAGTAACCTACAAACTCTAACAAGCATTGATGCAGACGACTGGATAGAGGATTGGTTGGGAGAGCTGATTAATCTTAGGAAACTAAGAATAGAGAGAATAGATTTCAGTATACATCGAAAGGGTTTGTTCGACTCTATTCCCAGATTGGTCCAACTCCAGTCTCTGACGCTACATGGTTACCGCTACGGTCTAATCCCATTTCCGCTGATTTTAAATCTGTCGCGTCTGTATAAGCTGTGTTTGCGTGGAGGGTTAGAGAAGCTACCAGAGTCTCATGAATTCTCATCAAATCTCACCAAGCTTACCTTGGAATTCTCCTGCTTAGTGCAAGACCCGATGATGACGCTAGAGAAACTAGCAAACCTTCGGATTCTCAGATTGCTTGAGCTTTCATACTTGGGAAGGGAAATGGCCTGCTCTGCACAAGGGTTTCCTCAACTTGAGTCCTTGTATGTTCAAAACTTACTTAATTTAGAGGGGTGGAGAGTTGAGGAAGGAGCCATGTCGAGTCTTTTACATCTTCATCTTTCTTGTTGCCGAAGATTCAAGATGCTTCCCGAAGGATTGGAGCATGTGACTACCCTCAGGAAATTGGATCTATATGATATGCCTCAGAGTCTCATAGATAGGCTTCGAGAAGATGGGGGAGAGGATTTGCATAAGATTCAACACATACCCTCCATCCACATAGAGGGTGTAATCATTTAAAATTAATAAGGAAGTGGAAAAATCCCCATACAAAGAGAATCTGGAGTACTTTATGTCCAAGCTATTATATCTTCAGGAGCTCCTTCCTCCCGAACATGCTGCAGCTGGTTCTGAAGATGTGTATTGAGATATGGAAATGTTGTTGTTGTCACCACCGGCAATCAAAGACCGGCTTTCATTCTTTGTTGCAGACAGATTCAGGAAATCGCCAAAGTAAAGCCGGTGAGATTTGTTACTTCTTTTATTTTATCTCTCTCCTTTTCATTCATACTTTCAACTATACTCTCTTAGCCATTTTAAATTCTAAGTTTTTTTTATTGCTGTGCTATTATTATTATTATTTGTTTTAAAGATTAAAAAATCCATTGTATAATAGGTCCCGTATGTCATGCATGCTAACTGTTAGATGAAATGGCTTAACAAGAAATGTTTTGTGCGGATCATATTTAGTTGTCCCATTTTTTATTTTTTATTTTTTCTTTCGATGAGTTAGGCCACGTCGTGGTATGGTTGGATGACCTAAGATTGAAAATTGATGTTGCAGGACATGCCTTAACAATTTAAAGTGAGGCTTGGATAAAAAGAGGGAGAGGATTGGCATAAGATTCAAAACACACCCTCCAGTAACATACAGGAATAAGATATGGTTATGGTGTTGTTGTGACTAGCAATCGAAGGCTAGCTTTCCTTGTTTTGTGCACACAGATTCATGATCTCTCCAAATCAAAGTGGGTGAGATTTACTTCTTGTTGTTTTATCACTCCTCTTTATTGATGCTGTCAATAATAATCATTGCCATTTTAACTTCCAGTTTTTGTTTTGGCTATGTTATTGTCCTTACCTTTCAGTTTGTACAAGTAGGGCTACCTTTCATATTTTCAGTGGTAATCGGATTGTGTCCTGAGTTACCCAGTATGCTCTTATCGAACCGAGTAAACTCAGTTGGGCCCACTGTAAATGTATGTAGTTTAGCTACACCGTCCATCCGCTTTTCCATATCATTTAAGGGGTTGAAACCAAAATTGAAGCATATCCAAAACTCAGGTGGACCATACCACAAGAAACAGTGGGTATAATGATTTCCACCATTGAAACATTTCTAGGGCCTGCAGTGATGTTTATTTGTCATCCAAACTGTTCACAATATCACACAGACATTGATGAAGGGAAGAAACAAATGTCAGCTTGATCCAAAACTTCTGCGGCCCCCAAGAAATTTTCAACAGTACAGATTCAATTCACATTGTTTCCTGTAGTGTGATCCACTTAAGATTTTTATATACTTCATTTTTTGTCTCAGGCCATAAAATTCTGTTAAAATGGATGAAAGGAGTGGATGAAATACATGAATCAAGGTAGACCCCACATAGTTTACTCAGTTAGCAATCTGCTTCCTTTTCAGTGCACCATTCATAGTTGGTGCCACAATGTCAGCATTTTGGGTCACTGAGCAACAGGCCCACTTGTACAAACTGAAAACCAAAATAATACTCTGTAATCCTTAGGACAGAACATTGCGTAATAACTGTTGTACGTCATGCATACCAACCGTTGGATGAATTACCTCAAAAAGAGAACACTTTGTGTGGATCTCACTTGTGGGCCCATTTTTCTCTATTGATGAAGGGGCCCACATGGATGTATGGTTGGAAGACCATACCATCGATGCCCCATTGGATAAAAGTAGAACTGCTGTGACCATTGAAACTTTTCTTTCATCCTTATGTGCTTTTTGCACCATATAGATTTGATAAACTTCGACCATTTTTTTTATTTTAGCCCTGTTTGAGGGACACCATTCAGATGATAAGGATGCATTTGCCAAAGTGATTTTTAGACTGTCCAACCACACAAGGGTCAAGGGTCCACCAGAGGGATGTTTCAGATCTTCAAAATGTGCAATCATGTATGCTTGCCTTATGCATAATTGTTTGAGCCGAGAATGGACCTCGACCACTAATTATCGTTATATCAAATACCTACACAGATGCACTCAGGTTGGAAAGTCTCAAGCTTGTGCAACCCAGCTCCCTTAAAGCTAACAGAGGCCTGTATGGAAGATGTGCAACATCCGAGCTGTCCATCAAGTGGACACCCACTCTTTGATGCCACAGCCTAAAAATCAGGTGAGTCCACTCTATGGAAGGATCACCAAAAGCAAGGGCCCCACACCCTAGGAATTCTGTGCAGCAAGACCTATTTTGGAGTTCATCTATTCTAAGCACATCATATGATTTCACAAGTTGTTGTGTCTTAGACCATTGTTCGAACTATCCCGATATTATCTGTATCTCTAGCTACTGCAATATCGATAACACTAGCATTGATACTGAAACCCTAGTAGTCTAAAGAAAGTCAGGTATTAGTGATGTATCGCTAAGTATAGCTAATATTTTCGGCTGTGTGAATTCCAGGTGTCGCTTGTTTCCCCAGTGTACAGTGATATTTCTATAATATTGCCAATGTATCGACATTGCCAAAAATATGTTTATTAAAAAAATTCATTAAATTTTTTTTTTTTTTTATGGGCGCATGGTTTTATTCAGTGTCCAAATACAATAATATCGATTATATCACAATATTATTTTTATCACAACATGGGCAATATCAAAACCACAATCTTTTGTTTCCATTCCAGATATCAACGATTTCTCTGTGAAATATCATGTGTTGTAGACATTCTGAAATATTGATGGATGTTTGGATAGATAGTTGGATGGATAGATGGGATGGTTGGGATGGATAGATGAGATGGTTGGGATGGTTGGACTAGTTTCTTATGACAACACATGCTTTTAGGCTCCCATTAAATGAAAACTTATTATGTATGCTTCTTTTTTTTCAATTTTTTTTTTCTAAATATGTAAATATGTGTATTTTAGCATCTCCTGAAGTTTCACTTAAAAAATCCACTATTTATCAGTGATATTATTGGCAATATCGATACTGTTTCCCTATCCCCGGCCACCGAAACTTGTAGTGATACCATTACTTCGAACACTGTCTCAGACTAAAGACCGTTACTTCGAACACTGTCTCAGACTAAAGATAAGTGATATCACATATCTGTTGTATCTCAAATAAAATTAATTCAGTATTTGATGCCTTGAAGTGGACAACAAGGACATGGATCCTACATAGTGGGCCTAGTTCATCATCTAAATAGCAACGCTTATGTTGCTCATGTCTTCAGCATCATTTTCTTTTTCTTTCTGTTGCAGAAAGGGAAGTAATAACTGTATTTGATGAGAAATCTACTAAATTTTTTTTATGGTTCTTATTCTGGCTTCCTCATTTATGAATAGCATAAGATATTTTGGATGATCTTTTCAAACTGTAGAATGAGGATGTTTGGAATTTTTTTTTTTTATTTCTATACCAATCTTCAGTACTTCAATATAACAAAGAGTTCCCATAATGTTTGACTTGTATTAATGTATTTATTTTTGGATGTATGATTCTTATTCAAAGTGGGAGCAAAGTATCCACTTCTTCTGCCCGCATATGTTTGGCTTGCCAGATCTATGACTGTATTAGCCACCCATTTCTTTTGTATATTGTCTCCGTCCTGAGAAGTAAAACTGCCTGATTTTTGCTCAAGAACATCCAATCAATCTGGTTCATCTAATGAAATTATGGAAAGCTGGGATCTCATATACATCTTTCATATTGGCATGTGCTGCTAGATGTGGGACAGGCACGGCTCCACATGCCTGTGGGCTTAGCAAACAACTGTTTCAGGTTTACTTAATTTGGAATTGATATGTATGGTCCTTGTATATGATATTTGCCCTTACAGCATGTGCAACTCTTAACTGCAGTAGCGTAATTTTTGTCATTGGTAGGGAACTCTTCAAGGAGCCATACGTTTGGATTTGCTTGCCGTCAATCCATTCTTTGAAACCCCATATCAGTTGAGAATAGTAATTTCACATCCCAAGCTTAAATTTGGATTGTGTCAGTAATATTTCTACAATTTTACAAGTTCTCTTTTTGTTATGACCTAACCAAATCTAATCGGAAGTTCCTTGCCATCCAAGTTTTGGCCATCTTTTTCCTAGACAATTGATATTTATATTCTTTTCCTATCTGCCTGTAGGACATTGACTGGTGGATTAGAAGCTTCGATCTGTAACGTTTTTGGTGCATCTTCCATCTATGGCAGAGCTTATTAAATTAAGGTTTGTATCTCACAACTACTAGCCCCACTTGTAAGTTGTAACATTTATCATGACACTTCAACCCAATACACTAGGAGCTACTGTTTTTTTGACAATTAGGTTTAGGGGTCATTTGGATGCCTGTAAGTTTTATTAGTTGTAAAGGGTTTATAGGTAACTTATGGGTGGTGTTTGGATGAGAAATTTCATCATCAGTTACAATATAGCATAAGGTTACTTTTAGATGGAACTTCTTTGCAACTTAGAAAGTTACAGGCATCCAAACAACCAATTGAAATAACCATATGCTTCGACTACTTTTATCCATTCAAGCAAACAAATTCTAGCGTTTGACTTTCAGGTTTTGCTTACAATTTTGATTTAGGAAATATTGTGATGACCACCAGACAGATGTGGAGAATGGTGAAATGGTGATTCGGCAGTGATGAGATGTTTGGATGATATTTTCTAGCTTGAGGATATCTGTATCTTTTGCAACCAATCATTCAATATGGTACAATGTGCTAATATTCATTATGATAAGTTCTCTACTTCAAATTACACAAATAATATTTATGTAATGTTTGATTTATTTTCCTGTATGCATGTCTGCATGTAATACCCTACTTAAAAATTGAAATTAGAAGCAGTTTCTTTTCCTTTTCTAGGTTTCATACTCTACATCACTAATTTGCAGAGTGTGCTTGGATTTCATCTTGCACGAGTGGGGCCCATGATTCAGGGATGTATAAGGTAGTTATGATGGTTCCTACTGTTGATGACAAATGCTTAGCTGGCCCCTTACTAGAAGATCCGCCATTGTCGTTGAATGTGGATTGTTTGTGTTGAAACGTTCCATATGTTTTCTTGAGGCTTGATTTGGGTAAGGAACCCAGTAGAACTGGGATTTATGGCTGTCAACAGGTCAGGTTTGGGTTGGGTCCTATTGTACCCCATACCCAAGCTAACCAGGTTCAGGTCCTTTCAAGTTTGGGTCTAGATCTCGAAGACCCGGACCTGGATCCAATCGGTTTCAGGTACCCACCAGGTCCTTGGGTTGAGGTTTTGAGTTAGGTTTGAGACAAATAAGCACATTTAAATGACTGGGCCCACCTGATGGATGGATTATATCTCACACAAATACACCACTTTGAGACACTCATGGTGTGTAAACAGGTTCTATTATGTGTGTGTGTGTGTGTGTGTGTGTGTGTGTGTGTGTGTGTGTGTGTGAGTAATGCTCATGCGCAACTAGTTGTATGTCCAACTAGTTGCTGTTTGGGGCCCACCATGGTGTTTGTACAATATCTTGCCCGTCCATTCAGTTTATCCCATCACTAAAATGAGATGACCCAAAAATCAGGTTGATCCAACTATTAGGTAGGGTACACCATAGGAAACCATGAAACAGCACCTATAAACTCTACATTCACATGGAGCATCACATTTTCATGGTTGGATCGTCCTGATTTTTTGTGCATCGTATTTTTATAATGAGACAATTTTTCTGTATGTACGACATATCATACAAACACTATAGTGGCCCCCACATGCCAACTAGTTGGACGTACAACTGGTTGCGTGTGAGCATATATATATATATATATATATATATATATATATATATAGAGAGAGAGAGAGAGAGAGAGAGAGAGAGAGAGAGAGAGAGGAATGCTCACCGCGAACCATCTCTCACGAGAACTCGTGAGAGATTTTTGAAGACTCATCACACGTGATGTGTCCCCAAAATCTAAGCTGTCCACGTGATGCAGCAAACCCCCGAGGCCCAACTTTCAACCTGATCCAGAACTCTAGCGGGCCATAGAAGAGAGAGAGAGAGAGAGAGAGAGAGAGAGAGAGGCAAATCAAGAGAGGAAACTGTTTCCTTTTGCCATGGCAGAACAGATTTGTTAACCAGGTTTAAAGTTAACCCTTGGGGGTTTTTCGAGGTGCTGCATCACATGGACGGCTCAGATTTTGGGGACACATCGCGTGTGAAGAGTCCTCAAAAATCTCTCACGAGTTCTCGTGAGCATTCCTCTCTCTCTCTCTCTCTCTCTCTCTCTCTCTCTCTCTATATATATATATATATATATATATATATATATATATATATATATAATTTTACTATTAAAACTAATTGGACCGCATTAGATCTGAGCCATCCCAACCTTAGTAGGCTTCATCTCATGGCCCAACTGGACCCGATTTTTACCAGGTGCAACAGGTGATACTCAAACCCGACCCAATTTCTGAATGGGTCCAGTGAATTGAACCCATTGACAATCCTATAAGATTGATTTTAATTCTGATTTTGGAAGGCCCCCCACTCTCCAGTCGATTTGTGTCAGTAAGCAGTTCTTCCACTTAATAGCAAATTTTGGCGTGTTAACTCTTTCCTAAAACTTCTAAAATTATGATGATGCAGAAGACCTGCTTTAATGACACGAATCTGATGCGGAGAGTGTCAACCCATGGGTCAGTCAACTAGCCCGACCTGCTTTGTAGGTGGGTTCAGGCCAACCCAGAAGGATAGTGGTTCAGGCTCATGCTAGAAATGTGACACTTGGAAGTGAATAGATTGGGTTTGGTTTAACCCTACCAGACCTGCCTGGGCATATAGGTTATCAATGGATTGGGCCAGACGACCTGACCCAACCAGACGAAATTCGAAACAAAATAAAGAAGGAAAGTATGATTTTTTTTTTAATTATTTATTTATTATTATTATTATTACATATGTATGATCCACTGTCTAGGCTGGATTGTTCATGGCCTAGTATTGTATGCCATTCTTAAACTTGAGTTGGGTTGTGGTGGGTTAGGTTGTATCAGTCAAGCCCAACCCATTTACAATTAAATGGGTTAGGTCGGATTGGGTTTGATCGTGCTTGATGAATTTTTAACTTGGTCCGGTCAGGTTAGAGTGCAAAGGGTCATGTGAGTGTCACGATTGCGCAACAATTCTTGGCCCATTTAGCAAAATGGATTGGGTTTGGGTTGACCCTGGCCAGATCTGAACCCAACCCATTACCACTCCTAGATAGATCATAGAATAAATAGTTGAGGAATTCAAATTGCAGGTATGCTAAATTTCGGTTGAAATGAGAAAAAGCTAAAAATTGGTTTGCATTAGTAACATTTTTACAAGTTTACAGCTCTTATTGGGTCCTGAACAACCAATTATCTAAACCGCACATCTATTGCGACCCTGTAATTGAATTGGTGGTTTATAAATAGATAGTGAAAACAGAACATGCCCTGTCTTCTCCTTAACCATTCAATCACAAGCCGCAGTTTGAACAGTTAGGATTGCATGAACTGTGCAATTTTTGGCAACATGGCCCGTTGGATGTTGGCATTCCAAGGCTGCCAATTCTGGCAATCAACAACAGTAGGCATCATATGGCGGAGTCTGCTACGCATGTGTAGATCCACTGCAAAGCTTTCTACCCTACACTTAACAGAAAACACAATTTGTGGGGCCCGCCAAAAATGTGTGCATGACATCCAATTCTTCCATAAAGGGACCCTTTGGATACTACCAAATAAGTCACCTTTTGGACTGAACTTAAGACGTTAAGTTACTTTTGGCACTTAAGTTCGTTTGGTAACTATAATTGAAAAGTCCCTTCTCTTAAAAAATATGTATATTAGTAAGTTTTTTTTTTTTTTTGCTTTTTGACTTTTGACTTTTCTACTTGTCTCTCTCATGTCATGCTTTTGCTCTTTTATTATTATTATTTTTTTTTGGGTTAGTACACACCCACACTGTTAGTCACCCTCCAATGCTAATTAACCACCTTCCAATTTGGCTTTTCTACTTATCTCTCTCAGGCAAACGTACATATCAAAGTTCTCTCTCATGGTTCACTCAATTACTGCTCTCTCATACCGTCCATATCAAAAGAGGCCCCACATGATGGACTGTCCTATCAAAGGTGGGGCTCACACAGTGGACGGCCCACAACAAAGATGGGCCCTACATTAATTGGTGCAAGATCCAATCTACCAATCAGGTTGGTCTGATCTTCTACATCTTTCCCAAAAATGGTTTTAGTCCACTCACCATGTGGACTGACTATTGAAAACAAGTGAATGGGTTAGAAAACTTCAGCCAAGTCTTCCAGAGTCATACATTTGTTTTGCAGACTCTGGCCCACCTGACCATGGATCAACCTGTTTCTTGTGCCAGGGCATCCATATAGTGGTCCTGTTCTGATGGATGGAATGTATCTCAAACCAATCGTGCTATGCTAGCACATGCATTACATGTACATGAGCTTTATTGCAGGCACGTGGGATTAGAAAAGCTCATTCTGTTAGGAAAACTGGCTCAACACATAGCTTTTTCTTTTCATGTCAATATGTTGCTTATTATACGCAGATTTGAAATTTTCTTTCTTACTTATCAATGTGTTATTACCAAACATACTTATCTACTTATTGGCTGATAAGTATGTTGTTTACCAAACATACTCATCAACTTAATAAGTAAAAACCAAGATAAGTAACTTATACGTAGCTTATCTTAAGTAACTTACAGTCCAAACAGGCCCAAGTGACCCTTGTCATATTCTACTTGGCACCCAAAAGTCAGGCCAGCTCAAAAACTTACGTGGGCCATACTATCTAAAGTCAAGCCTAAAACCTCTAAAATCACATGGTGCTGCACACCTGAGCTTTGGAATGATCTTCCTTTTGGACGTCCATTCATCCTCTTGAGGTTTATATTCTGAATGGATTGGATGGCATATAAATGACACGGTAGGCCAATAAAAATCTGAAAGCTTTTAGTTGTTCCCCATAATGTAGCCTACGTGAGCTTTGGATTAACCTGATTCGTTAAGTTCCCAGGAGAACATAAGGTGTGCACATGATGGACGATGGATGTCATATGCACGATCGGTCATCATGTTGATAGGTCAAGGTGATCGAACAATGAAGTCCATCCAACCATTGGCCGCAAATGGGCAGTTTACTGAGGAAAAAAAAAAAAACAAACAAACAAACAAACAAACAGAGGGACATTCATTGGAAAAAGAAAACTCACAATGGATAGAGGGACATTCATTGGAAAAAGAAAACTCACAATGGATCAAGCGAACAAGGTTGTTCACCACTTCAGTCCTTGAGCTATGGCCCATCCTCGTATTGGCCTACCTGATCAATGTTTGGGAATACTATCTGTGCAATTCAATGATCAATGCCTGGGAACACTATTTGTGCAATTCAATCAAACACTAAGCCACATGTGTGAATAAGGGCCTGTATTACATTTATATGTGAGATTAGAAAGTGCGGGCATGCCAGAGTTGTACTCAACTCAATGTCTGATTGAATATTGGTTCCCCCGCATTGAGATGGACTGATTAAGACCAGATTCTAGGATTCAAGTGCCTCTCAACCACCGTTTGTAACATCAATCAGATGATTTGCATAAGGGTAAGGGATAATTCTTCCTAATGGATTCTTTTTTCCTTACATTTAGGACTTTTTTTACACCAATAATTGTAGTCAATGTATTTCTTATGGGAACATATCAGATGGACAAATAAAACAGAAAGAGAGCTAAAAGAATGCCAATTTTATTGTTTTGCAAATGATGTTCATTATGATTGACAGAGTGTCAAATAAATTAGAGAATAAAACAAATTGAAAGATAAATACCTGACCCATTAGTAAAACAAAAGATCCAGGCAGATAGTCAGCCGGATGCAATCAGAGTTTTGATCTCCTAACTAAGAACTCAGTTCATCGGAATCCAACAACAAAAGGAAACAAACATTTAACCTACTTTTACGATACTATAGAATGGCGTTGGACAATAAACTATTTAAACTAGAAGTACTAGGTTAAGTTCTTCTGGAAAGGTAAAGATAAAAAGTATATAGATAGATTGTGTTTAGCGTGGGCCTCGAGCTCTTCATCGCGTTCTCCTTTTATAGCTTCTGAAAGCGGAAAAATTCTCATTGGGTTTCCTTGTTAGTCCAGGAACCTTCACAGCCACATCTTTTACGTAGTCTTCACATAGGTGATTTTCGTAAATCTAAAATCATTTTCAGATCTCCACTTTAACATAAATGTAATGATTTAAAATCATTTTTAGACTCAATAAATGAGTCAAGGTTTAACTAATGAACCTAAACTTTTAGGCTCAACTAATGAGCCAAGATTCAACTAATGAACCTGGATCAGGTTTGAAACCAAACTCTTACACTCTAACCAACAAATGGAAAGAGTGCAATGGACTCTCAATAATGAGAGTGCAATGGACTCTAAATAACGTCACTTACTTGTTGGATAAGCTTATTGTTCAACGCCTCTTTGAGTTGCTTAATCTCTGCTCTCTCATACTTCAATTAGCTCCCATTTGCTCCCTCGATCTTGTTGTGGGTGCGTTGTCAATGCCTCAGCTCCAACGATCAATCTCCTTACATGTAATCTTCATGAGATGTCCAAGGGTGATGGGAGGTGGTTAATTCTCTACAACTAGTAGGAAATGGTCGCCTAGAGGAATACACCTAATTGGATCTCTAGGATGTGTTTAGACAAAGGTTTTACCTATGGTCAAGGTGCCTAAAATTCTAGAAATTAAGAGGGAACGAGATCATCTTCTTCATAAGCTTTAAATGCTCCATGCTTGTGATGAATCACAAGAAAGATTACTTGAATGGGTTAAGATTTGAGCCTATGAGTGTATACAACAATGGTGGCTTCTAAATATCTAAAATCCATCACTTAAGCCCAAAAAAACGAATCCCCTGCTTTTATAGATAAAGCCCCAATGGTCATAAAACAGGCAGAAAAATGCTCGCTTTGATGGCATCAAACTCATCTTTGATGGAATCAAAGTACCTTTGAGGGGGTCGAAGTCCCACTTTGATGTAATCGAAGAACTATCCAGAGAGTTGCTGATGTTGCTGGATATCCATTTTGATGGCATCAAACATTCTTCGATGTCATCAAATCAGCCATTTTGATGGGATCGAAAAGCTGTCCGATGGCATCGAAGAACTGTCCTAAGAGTATACAAATGTTGCTGGATATATGTTCGATGGGATTGGACTGGTCTTCGATGGCATTGAAGACCCATCAAAATCATTTTCGATGGTATCGAACACCAATCGAAAACTACTGTCTGGACCAATTTGTTTACATCAGTTAGCACTTCTTTTATTAGCCTAACTTATCATATTTTTTTAAATGTTCTAAGGCTAATGATGATTATCTTAAGGGTTTACCTATATGGTCCAACTCATCTAGAAGTTTAGGGTATTGTCGTTATAATGGTTAGGGTCGTTAAGGTATCTCTTTTACTTATTCTTTTTCCTTGATGCTTCTTGTCCACTTGAATCTTCGGTCTTCAGCTTGCCAAGGCTCAATCGACATTACAATACATGAACACAAACACATGGACACACATGATTGACAAATAATGTGCACTAGTATACCACATAAAAGTGCACTAACAGTTTTGTGCCATCGTATTTATGGCGAAAGGTATATCGCCTAAAGAAAAGGATAAAAGATATCCTCAGGAGACATGGATATGATTTTAACAGTATCAAACTCGTAGTGTCAACATGTGGCAGTATCTTATTGGTCATGTAAGAATGTAAAAAAATGGGTAGTGTAAATAAACACCATATGCAATTCCTATGTGTATGGTATGTTCCACACTAGTTCACCTTATAACATCTTTTCTTTGCCCTATAGGATTGCTTGCAGCAAGATTACTAATGAGATGGCCCATTATTAAAAAAATTGTACCAATATGACCATTCTAACCATTCATTCTCGAAAGCAAATTAGGTGTGGCCCTTGCCTCACCTAATATGGTGCAAACCTTACTGTGAGGCCCACCTTGATGTATGTATTCTATATCTACGTTGCCTATCCATTTTTCATATCATTTTAGGGTATTAACCCAAAAATGAAACAAATCCAATTCTCAGGTGGACCATACCATAGGAAAAAGTGATGATTAACCTATTAATGGGCCATTAAAATTTTGGATCAAGCTAATATTTGTTTTATCTCTTCGTCCAGGTATTATACCCTATCAATAGGTTGGATGCAAATAAACATTATGGAAACCCTATGGTGGGTCCTAGGAAGTTTTTAGTGGTAGCACATTCAATCACCACGGTTTCCTATATGGCTGAAAGTCGGGCGGGTTCAACCCAAACGACCTTTGACCGACCCAGCATTGGGTTGGGCTTGGGTAGGAAGTATTGGATCCGATCTCAAGCTTGGGCTATGCAAACACCAACCCGATAAAGCTTGGGTCGGGCTTGGGTTGAGGTCTCGAGTTGCCCGACCCAACCCGAACCCGATCTATATACAAGTTACTTATAATTTTATTATACTTTAGTTAAGTAAACTTATTAGTTTATATTATTTTAATAAGTAAACATATAATGATTGAAATTTGATATGTTTGAATTTAATATGCTTGAGTGTTAAAAGAGTTGTTGTCTTATATTTTAACTTGTTTGTTTAGAAAAAGTGAAGTTCTTTACAATAAAACTACTTATATAATTAATAAAACCATAAGTACAAAAAAAATAAGACGTGTATTGAAACATAATAAACTAATGTAATAATGAAAATATTAGCATGTATCGACTTGACCAACCTGATCAATGCGCCGAACCTGCTTGGGTTAGGCTTGGTTTGAGAATTCCCAACCCGAGGTTGGGTTGGGTTGGGTTAGGGTTGGGGTATAGGAACCTTGGGTTGGGTTAGGGTTGAGTACCAACTTGATCCAACCCACTTGACTTTCAACCCTAGTTTCCTATAGTGTGGTCCACCTGAGATTGGATCTTCTTCATTTTTGGGCTCATGCCCTAAAATGACATGGAAAAACAGAAGGGTAGTGTGGATATAGAGTACAGACATTAAGGTGGACCCCATCTTGGGTGAGGTCAGGCCACATCTAATCTGCTCCCTTCATTCTCACTTATCCATTCAATAGGAGCCATTAACTCATTTTGCCTCTTGATGTAAATTTGAAGGGTACCAATCCAAGGATTGAGAACCTTTTTGCTGAAGTTTAGTCAATGGACCATTCATAGTGATGTAAGTTAGTTCTACCGATTTTTACCAAATCCCTCTCACTTCCGACCTAACTAGACAAAAACCAACCTAATATGGTAAACTTTAGAAGTAACTGTGTTCTTGAGCTTGACATAATTTTATCACCTTTTGGGTCAATTTATATATATATATATATATATATATATATATATATATATATATATATATATATATATATATATATATATATATATATATATATTAAGAATGGCAAAACTACCTGTTGGTCAGTTGTAACCATTCAATTTTTTCCAATAATATCCTGACCATTGCATGTTATGGCCCACTTAAATTTTGAAATATTGTGATTTTTTTTGTTATGCTTTCATTTTTTTTTCCTTTTTCCTTTTTTTTTTTTTTTCCTTTTTACACATGCGCTCACACTATAACGGATTTTCACCATAATGGGTACTCCAAACCATGAACTAATGTGGACATCAAGCCCTTTAGAGTGTACTAGCATCGGAGACAAGTTATGCCCGTGTCCATATGGTTTGATGATGGGTCTAGATCGAGTCAAAGTTCCTAAATCATAGTGAAGACCTTACACATGTCTTCGTGGCATGTGTAAGTTGCTTAGAGGAAATCATTGGACCGTTGGATCATGAGGATGATGTGATCGGACCGTTGGTTCCTCGTGGGCCACTTTCATTGTATCATTATCGGAAGCCATTGAACATCTTAGATTTGATTTTATTTTATGCACTTTTAATTATTTGAGTTTTGGGTCAGTGTGTGTACGTTTTTTTGTACGAATGTCTTTTTTCTAAATTTTGTTAGTAGGGGTATTTTGGTAATTATGTTAATTCTGAATTTTATAAGAGTATTGCCCTAACCTTGGTTCTCATTATGCTATTGATTTTATTAAAAGAAGAAGCTTGTGGCTATCTCCCTCTCCTCTTTGGTGATCTCTCTCCTCTTATCTTCCTTCTTCTTCCTTCATCATCCACTATTCTTTCTTCTTTCCTCCTTCTTTTTCTTCTCCTTTTCTTCAATCTTATTTCTCATATTACCCATTATCTCAAATTTAAAATTTGATCACAAAACGTTTGTTACTCAGATTTTTATTTTCATATTCCGATAAATCCCTTGATTCTTCGGACTAGTGAACCTTATTGAGCGTTTGGATCATAATCATGCAAGATTGGGAGGTTTCATCCCTCACCGGATTGGATCCCATCCATGCATGATTTGAAACCCTCACTGTGAGATTGTGATGATGACCCCTTTTTGTCACGCCCCGAAATTCGAGACTCAAGTACAACAACTCAAAGCCCGAGTTCCAGGGTGTGAATTAAAAATTCGAGCGTAGATTCCATGAGATTCCATTCCACACATCGCATAACTAAAAGAAATCCCAAATATAAAGTTTCTTTTCCACTAATGTCTTATTACACTGAATTTTACAAAATAAATCGACTACGGTTGGCGTTTGAATCACATATGACCATCTGAATACTCTGCTCCGTCTACGTCTTTTTCCTCCTAAAAACCTATAAGAATTGTGGTGATTTTGGTGAGCTAAAAGCCCAGTGAGGTCATTTCCATCACAGGTAATATTCCAGTTAATAAAAGATAGGATGTGAATCATCAACAGATAGAATTGTATGAAATATACAAGGATGAGGTTATGATTGATACACTTTATGATTTATTATAAATGGAACATGATGATCGTGATGTCATGTATGTTATGATACATGTGAGAGTAATAAATGTCTAGGAACTCGCTGCCACTGAACATTAGGAACCTGTCGCAAATCAACCATGCTCACCTAACCAGTACAGCGAGGCGGCAAATCAATCATGCACGCCAGTGGGCAAATCAACCATGCACCACTAATCCAACCGAGCAAATCAACCATGCTGAATAAGCAACCAGAACTCGCTGCCACTGAACATTAGGAACCTGTCGCAAATCAACCATGCTTACCTAACCAGTACAGCGAGGCGGCAAATCAACCATGCACGCAAGGAGTCAAATCAACCATGCTCCTATTCTGTCGCATTGTATAAATGTATGCACACGTCATGAGTTTATGGAAGCATTCATTAAGCACATAATGCAATTCATCATTCAATCAAATCACACCATGCATGCATTAACTTCGTTAGGGGTCTCTTTATTCAAACTCTAGGTGAGTGTCTATTAGGAAGTGTAATGAGAATACTACGTAGAATTTGGATAATGCTACAACTATCTAGGGTTGTACATTGTTGACATCGTAAGTATGTAGCCTAAGTTAATAGTATTCTTAAAATTTCGATTTGCGCAACGAGAAAAAGAATGTTGAGAAAAGAAACTAACAAGGAAAGAAATATTGAAAGAAGAATCTTAAGAATGAAAATGAAAGATGGATCCCTTACCTAGGATCCGAACTATGTATGATAACAGAGTGAAATCCTAAACTTAATTCAGGAAAAGGGTTGAGGTGATGGACCTATACCTAAGATCCATAGCAAAGAGAGTTGGAAGTTGAATCTGGAGAATAACATACACATGAAAATAGAAATTAACTAGAAGTTTCTGAGATGAATCACTCACAGATTTGCTGATCTCTAGGCTTCAAATAGGACCTAACTCGAATCTAAGTTAACTCAGCGAGTCGACTTGGTCTCCTTCTTTCTTCTTCCTTCCTTCTCTCTCCTTCTTCTTTCTTCTTTATTTCCTTCTTCCTTCTTATTTCTTCTTTCTTCCTTTCCTCTTTCTTCTACTTCTTTCTCTCTTCTTTTCGTCTGGGATGTTGCCCCAGCAACAGTAGCAATAGCTACTTCTCCTCTCTCTCTCTCTCTCTCTCTCTCTCTCTCTCTCTCATTTTTCTCACGATTTTCTCTCTCTCTCTCTCTCTCTAACCAGTGCACGGCCCTGCCTAAGGGAGAGTTTTTTTTTTTATAGAGAAGGGTTAACCTGGGGATCAAGCTAAGAAACCTGATTTTGGTAGCTTACGTCTCACGCAAGGAAGGGAATTTCGGTTTGAATAGGTTGCAGATGTTTTGTATAGGTTTCCAGTTAGGGTCGGAACTCCATCTAAAAAGGAATGATCGGTCTGGATTGACGTTATATAGCAAGGAAATCGGATGTTTGGATAATGATGTTTACGACGGATTTCACAAACTCATATTCGAGTCAAACAAGGAAACTTCTTTCCTAGAATTATCAAACAATAAGGAACGTTGGAGACCTAGGTGGGGTCCACACGAATGTCTGGAAGAAGGACGGCCCACCCATGCAAAGCAAATCTGCGGATCTTGGGGTTTTCTGATTTGGACGATGATTTGAAGAGGAACGGGTGTCCAGAGAATGGAGAAGATATTTGAAAGGAATGTTGTTGTGGGGCAAAGAGAATGGATGGACGGTTTGGATGTGCCAAATGGGGACCACATGATTGATGGTGTGGACCGACAGCGTTGGCAGCAACGACATTGTCGCAGCGTCGTCCGTGGAGAAGACGCTGCGATCGGTTCGCGATCAACGTGGTTTGACCGTAGGCAAAATGTGTGAATTGCACACGCAGGTCCCACCTAAATTCTTTTATGAAATCCACTCCATCTCGCAGGTAGGCCATATAATTTTAGCCCCTGAAAACAAAATTTGAATAGATCTGAGGTTAGGTGGACCACTTACGATCAACTTTCTGATTAGGGCATTTATAGGACTATCAGACGGCTGCAATTCGACGTATACGGCTAAAATGTGTCAAAAAGTTCCTATATGAAGTTTTGCATAAAAGTGATTGTCAGAAACCACAATACTTAAAATTGGTGATCTAAATTAAGTTTAACTAATGGCATTTTCGTAAATAATGTAAATTTACGAGTTTTGTGAAACCTAATACTTCTACACTATTCTAGGGCTTATTCTGAGCAACTTTGATAAAGTGACCATACTAAAATTCTCTTTGAATTATTTAATATTAATTTATCAATATTAAAGTTATTTAATTTATTAAATAATTAACTAAATTATAATTTAAATGATTCTAAATTCCTAGAGTGTTTATTGGGTTGGGAAATCAATGATATAAGCATATGCCTGGTGATGGATGAGATGTACGGATCAGATTTATATACGTATAAAAGTGTGACGTGTGTGTATGCGTAGGATCGACGCGGCCTAAAATTTAAATTCTAACGTATGAACTATAACACTCGTGTACCTACTCATGTACTAAATTTTCGGGGTATTACACTTTTATTGCATGTTTCCCTTATATTTTTCTCGATTATGATGATAGTTGTTGAATGTTTAATTTAGATTACTTAATTTATTCCACTAAATTTTATGTCTCATACATGCATGAAAGCTTAGGCCGTCTTCCGTCAAATTTTTTGTATCAGAGCTTAGGGTTTTGCATGGTTGTGTCTAGATCGACTTAACTAAGTATACTAAGTTTTTTTAGAGGTCTGAAAAGTGTCAGAATACGTATAAAAGTGTGATGTGTGTGTATGCATAGGAACGACGCGGCCTAAAATTTAAATTCTAATGTGTGAACTATAACACTCGTGTACCTACTCATGTACTAAATTTTCGGAGTATTACACTTTTATTGCATGTTTCCCTTATATTTTTCTTGATTATGATGATAGTTGTTGAATGTTTAATTTAGATTACTTGATTTATTCCACTAAATTTTATGTCTCATACATGCATGAAAGCTTAGGCCATCTTATGTCAAATTTTTTGTATCAGAGCTTAGGGTTTTGCATGGTTGTGTCTAGATCAAGTTATCAACTTAGGGTTTCACTTTAGGTCGTTTTAAAAAAAAAATCAAATTTAGAAAGTTTCAAAAAATAGAAACTTTCCATTTTTAATAAGTTTTCGAATTTAGAAAATTTTTAGATTTGGGTCGTAGTGTCCAGATTTAGTGTTTTCCAGACTTAGAAAATCTGATTTTCAAAATTAGCTATTTTTAGAAGAAAAAAAATCATTTTTTGAAAGTTTCCAAATTTAAGAATTTCTTGAATTAGAATATTCTGGTTTGGTGAGAGTAGAGTTAGGAAGCGTGTAAGTTCATGCATTATTTCCAATCTCATATTAGGCATCCTAAAGTGGTATATTTCTGATATATGTACCGCTGAATTTTTCTTAGTCAATTTCGGTAATTCATATTGCTGAAATTATGAAATTATTAGTTAATTTATCGGTTACATTGCTGGAAAATTAGGAAAGTCGTCCTTTTTAATATATAGGTCCATCTAGGGTCATTGGAGTTGTCTAGGAGCATATAGGATCGTGTAGAGTCTCCCTGTAATGGAGTATGGGTGTTTGAGAACTTCAAGGCCATTAACTGTTGTCGTGTGGCCTTCAAGACCCAATGGAAAGTCGATTTCTGATGACTTCGCCTATTTTAGTGGTCACATGGACCCACAAACATTCGTTGATTGGCTTGAAAACTTGGACTACTATTTTGATTGGTATGATTGTTAGTGCACTTTTCTGTGGCATTCTAGTGCACCTTATTTGTCAATCACTTAGGTCAGTGAGTCTAGTGTCAATTGAGCCTAATGAAGACGAAGACCAAAGACTCAAGACGGACCAGATACATCAAGGATGAAGAAACAGGTAAGAGAGATGCCTTGGTGTGCCTTGCCTTGAACCTACCCAAAACTATAACCTCTTAGATGACTTGTACCAACTAGGTATACCCTTAGTCATCATCATTAGTCTTAAAACTCCATGAAAAACATGATAAGTTAGACTAATTAAAGAGGTGGAAGCTGCTGTAATCAAAACAGCTCAAACAGCAGTTTTCGATTGATCTTTGATCAATCGGACATTGGCTCCGATGGGACTCCGATCAATCGAAAATTGTTCCAGCAAACTTGAAAATCCACTGGACATATTTTCGATCAATCGGACAGTCTTCCGATCCATCGAAAGGGGTCAGTCCGATCAATCGGACCATGTTTCCGATCAATCAAAATATCTTCTAGAGAATCCACTGGACTGGTTTGCAATCAATCGGACTGGTTTCCGATCAATCGGATATGTACGAATCTGCCCATTTTTTTACTGTTGGAAGAAAATCTATTTAAAGAGGGGGATTCGTTTTTTAGTGTGAGAGAGGGAATTTTGAGGAGATAGAAGCCACCATTGCTAAAGACCATCAGAGGCTCTATCCCAAACCTATAGCAAGCAATTCTCCTTGTGTTTTCATCACAAGCTTGGGCCATTCAATGGCATCGTGAGAATGGACTTGTTCCTTCTTAATTCCTAGGGTTTAGACACCTTGATCATAGTTAATCCCTTTGTCTAAACACTACCTAGGAGTCCAAATAGGTGTATTCCTCTATGAAACCTATTTTCTACCATTTGTAGAGGATTCACCATTCCCTAGCACCTTGGGCATCTCAATGGAGCATCACATGCAAGGTAGCTGATCTTGGAACTGAAGCATTGTCAAAGCAGCGGCGTCAAAGATCGGGTGAGCACAAGGGGAGCGGATTCAAGCACAGGAGAGCAAGAAGAAGCAACCTAAAGCGGCGCTATAAAGGGGCTCAATCCGACAAGTAAGGTTGTCATGTTAGGAGTCCATCCACTCAATTCCCTATAGGAGTTGAGTGTAAAGTTTGTTTAACAAACTCGAACTAGGGTCGTTTGTCGATCCTTAGCCTGTTTGTCAGGCCTAAACAAAGTCTCCAAGGGGGAGCCACCAACACGGGTGCAAACGTGTAGGTTGGGAGGTACCAGTAAACTCCCCGGTGGGTGGATCCGAGTTAAAACACCTTGGTTGGAAGGAACCAGATTTAAACTCCCTAGTGAATGCCGGTGTGCTCAAAGGGGTTGAGTACTTGAACCGGGAGTGGAGTAGACAAGTAGTCGAACCACTATACATCCTTGTGTTTGTGATTGTTCTTGAGCTCATTTCTCTTTATGCATTGTGTTTAATTCGTTAATTATGTATGCTTAGTTAGGAATGTATGCTAAGCGCTTGATATGCACCTCCACATGCACAAGATGTACTTTCACTACCTCATGTAGACTTGAGCTTTTGTTGATCCATCATCATTAGTCCACATGTGTTGATTAGACTAGGTTGTTAATTGCATTTATTATTTGCTAGTATTTTGATTAGACCCACTTAGGTTTGAAAGCCGAAGTGTTTATCGCTTACGTAGTTTGATTTGCTAACCCCCCCTCCCTCTTTCTAGGACTTAGCCATAATCCTAGTTGCTCCTTAAGCTTCCGCACGTGTATGCATAGGGTGTCGTGTTAGACTACCCGACGCAATTTCAATGATATGTCAGATAACCGTTGAGTGAGGTTTGCCAAGTGAAAATTGGTGGACCAAGCCAAGTCGTTTTGGACAGATTTGGAGCAAAGAATTGAGTGGAGAGGTGAGGCCTCGATCTCACAATGGGATGAGATAAAAGAGCGTTTGAAAGAAAAATATCTTACAATCTCTTACCGTCAAAAGCCCTTGGCTCAAAAGAGAGTTGCCCCACCTTCTCATCCAAAAAGAGAGCCCATATGGCCATTACCTCCTTGTAAAGTGGTCCAACCCGTCATTAAGGAAATCTCGACTTCTGAACAATTTGAGGAATATTCAACACCAATTATATTTCCTTGGGAGCAAGATAATGCCTTGGTGTATGGCGCGTTGGAAGAATCCAAATAAGTTGTTTATGAAGTAGAAGAGTACGTGCCTGAAATCGATAGTTATGAAATGAAAGAAATTGAAGCATCACTCACCAATTTTGACTATGAAGGAATGTGTTCTAGTGATGAAAAGTTCGAAGAGATTGAGATCGCATCACTTCTAGATGTCATGTGTGATTTAATTGATGTAGAGTTCCAATCTAAGTCTCTTACCATGGTGAGCACAAATGAATTTGAAAAAGAAACTAGTGAGGATATGATAGTGGACACTCACATGATTTGTGATATCCCACCATATGATTTATGAGATGAATTTTTACCCAAATGGGACACTCAACACACAATTGATCTTGTCCCTAGGTCGATTCTGTCAAGCTTTCCTCCATACCAGGTAAACCCCGCAGAACATGCAGAAATGCAGCGTCAATTTGATAAACTTCTCAAAAAAGAATTCAATCAGGAAAGTTTGAGTTAGAGTTTTGTTCTGTGTGTCATGCCTGCCCTCTTCACTTTCAATAACAATGGCATGTGGCACACATGTGGGCACATCCTGTCCGTCCACAAAATTTTGATCAAGTGTGGGTTAAATTTGCAACATATTTACGTCATAGTGGATGTGATGGCCAGAGCCCCTATCTCACGTCTTAATGAGATATTGAAAATAATGGCCAATGTCAAGATCTGTTCAATACTTGACATCACAAGTGCGTGTTCTCAAGTATTGGGATACCTGAACATCATCCTTGTTTATAACACTTATAATGAGAAATTATGTGTCAACCACGAGAAGAGTTATTTTGATAGGGTTGTTTATTTCCATAGGGTTGTTTATTTCGAGTCTGTTGCTTCGCTAGAGAGTCCATTAGTTTCATTCATGTCCATCTCCTGTAAATCGTCAGAGTCAGCCGATGCATTTGCTCGTCGCATTCATGATTTGCATTCATAGAGCAGAAAGCGGATAAATGTAGGCATTCAACTGAGTTACATCGTAGGGTATAAGAATTCCATGAGGAAAATTATGTAATGGTACGGATAAGGCCAGAACGGTTTCCTCGGGATGCTGCCAGAAAATTACAAGCTCGCAGTACTGGACCATTCAAAGTATTGCGAAAAATTGGGTCCAATGCATATCGGATAGACCTTCCACATGACATGGGGATTAATCCAACAATAAAAAATCTAGTCTTTTGTCTGAATCCTTCTATAGATTATTCTCCCCATTCATGGTCATATTCTGAATTTTCTTCCCCATCCGTTCTACCTATCCTAACCTTTGTTGAACAAAAAGAAAAAATTAAAGGGATTGTGGATGAGGAGATCGTATCCCCTCAAGATGGAGCTTCCAACGATACCTTGTTAAATGGAAGAACATGCCACTATCTGATTATACATGGCTTACAAAAGCAGAGTTACAAAGACTTGGTGCAGATTTGTTGGAGATTCACCAGAGTTTTATCTCACCGGAGTAGAGCTCTTCTCAGCCAAGGAGAATAATGGGGACATCAAGCCCTTTAGGAGTGTACCAGCATAGGGGATGAGCCATGCCTGTGTCCATATAATTTTATGATGGGCTTGGATCGAGTCAAAGTTCCTAGATCGTGGTGAAGACCTTACACATGTCTTCGTAACATGTGTAAGTTACTTGGAGGAGATCATTGGACTGTTGGATCGTGGGAATGATGTGATAGGACCGTTGGTTCCTCGTGACTTACTTTCATCGTGCCATTATCAGAGGCCATTGAACATCTTAGATTTAATTTTATTTTATGCACTTTTACTTATTTGAGTTTTGAGACAGTGTGTGCACATTTTTTCGTGTGAATGTCTTTTTTTTTAATTTGTTAGTGGGGGTATTTTGATAATTATGTTAATTCTGAATTTTATAATGATGTTGTCCTAACATTAGTTCTCATTATCCTATTAATTTTATGAAAAGAAGAAGCTTGTGGCTATCTCCCTATCCTCTCTTTGGTGATCTTTCTCTTCTCTTATCTTCCTTCTTCTTCCTTCATCATCCATTATTCTTTCCTCTTTTTTCTTCTCCCTTTCTTCAAGTCTTATTTCTCATATTACCCATTGTCTCAAATCTGAAATTTGATCTCAAAACCTTTATTACTTAGATTTCTATTTCCTTATTCTGAAAAATCTCTTGATTCCCCGGACTAGTAAACCTTATTAAGCGTTTAGATCATAACCATACAAGATTGGGAGGTTTCATCCCTCGCTGGATCCAATCCACACATGATTTGAAACCCTCACTGTAAGATTGTGATGATGGCTCCTTTTATTGCATGTTTCCCTTATATTTTTTTTTAATTAATTGTGATGATAGTTGTTAAATGTTTAATTTAGATTGATTGATTTATTCTGTTGAATTTTATGTGTCATACATGTATGAAAGTTTAGGCCGTCCTACGTCATGAACACTTGTTAAAACTCTTGTGAGTCCACCACTGAGGCATGAGTAAGGACCCTGCATTATTCCAACAAGTCACATCCTAGTGACACCCACGTTATTCTAATGAGTCACATCCTAATGATATGAGGCACGTCAGATGAATGGACTGGTTGGCATATACCTCTGTCTCAACTGTTGACACATTGGCCTCCCTTTACTCTTGATTATCAGGTATGCTCACACAGGCATAGGAACTTTAGCTTTAAATTTGGGTTATTTTGTAGAGATACAAACCGTGTATGCGACAAGTCTCACCTTTTTTTTTTTTTTTACACAAGCATTCACACCCCCACACACATCCATGCAGTCACACAACACAGTGGTTTTTTTTACCACAATGGGTACTCGAACCCATGACCTAGTGTTGAAACTCTTATGACAAGTCCCACTTGATATGGTGGAAATGAGGCCGGATCTACTCCAAACCTTGGTAGGTTATGCTAAGCATTCACTGCAATATATAGGCCTCGTACTAGTGCGTGTATAAAATCCAATCCGTCTGTGATACGTCTATCAATATTTTCCTTAGTTGCCTAAAATCATTCCAAACTAAATCTCAATTAAGCCACCCCACAGGGACAACACCCCACCCTTCTTACTCCTAGAATAGGCATTTTCATCATTTTCTAAAATTATGTTTTGATCATCCCCTACAAGCACACTGTCCACACAAGAGTTGTTTACACAGATTTCCCGCTCAAAAATACTTTGGTGGGAAATTATTTCAACCAGAAGTTAGGTAGGGTTAGAGGTGGCAATGGGTCGGGTCGGGTCATTTCCACTTCAACCCTAACCCGACCCAAATTGAGTTCGGGTTGGATTTTTCCAACCCAAATTAAATCGGGTCGGGTCGGGATGACCCGCATTTGAATGATCAACTAACTAATTTGTAGATTAAACTAGATGCATATAACACTAACATTCAATTGAAAACCAAACCATCTATATTTAATAGGTACATATGTGTCCCAATCAGAGGTTAGATTTTTTCAATCAATCTGATATTGGGATAGTAACCCAGTGAAGCTCGGTTCCACAGTTTATCCTTTTGATCGAGCTAAATGCACAGCTCAATACATTTTTAAAAGAATCTCAACTATAAAGGAATCATATAAATTATAATTCTCAGCCCCATATTATGAAGAGCAACCTCAAACCTTTAGTTCGAACAATTGGAGCGCAGAAATTGATCTAGACCATTGGTTAACAAGGGCCCAGTCTTCCGTCTATTTCTTTTGAATACCTTTGCTTGTGTAGGGGAATAGAAGAGGGTTTGCAAATGGGATTAACAATTTAGCAATACCGAGCAGCAACTCTCTCTCTCTCTCTCTCTCTCTCTCTCTCTCGCAATTCTAGCAGCAGCAACAACAATTTTAGAAATTTTACAAATGTCGATTTTGCAAAGAAGCCCTCCCTTTGCAACTTGTGGTTAGGGTTTTCGAAAGTGACAATTTATAATGGCCTTTTTAAATACATCGACAGATAATGGTGCTTGATACTCCTGCATGTAAAACTTTTTGAAATTGACATTTAATATCTCATCTAAACCATCCAATTAATGTCCAACAATTCTAGTTTTAGTTTTTGACCATTGGATCAAATCAACAAAAAACATTTGATATTTAATTTTTTAAATAGTTAAATTGTATACACAATTATTGAAATGGAACCTTTGATCCTTTCATTTTAACCATCCAATAAATTCCTATCCAATCAATAAATATAACCATTAAGCTAATTTTATTAATTTATTTTATGGACCATTAGCTACCATTTCAGTTCTCCAATAAATGAGCCCCAGAAAAATGTGATCATTGGTATGCACATGTTTATTAAATTGATAGACATGTGGACCAATCCCAACAGAGTGTGTGAGAAAAAAAAAAGTATGTATTGTTTAACTAATAAGAAAATTAATATATAGTAGTTTACTTAACCCATATATGATTTGGGTCAGGTCACCTTTAACCCTAACCCGACCCATAAAAATCCGGGTCAGGTCGGGTCAACCCAAAAGTTGAATTCGGGTCAAATTTTCCAACCCAAAACTGAATAAAAAAAAAAAACAAAAAAAAAATAGGTCAGGTCAGGTTGATTTTTGCCAAGTCTAGGTAGAGTCCACTGTAACATGTTTGTGAGAAATTCACCCTGTCCATCATCATTATAGGAGATGGGAAGAAAAATGAGACATCCAAATTTAAGTGGTCTGCACAACAGAAAATAGTGAGATTGAATGTCCACCATTGAAACATTCGTGGGGTCACAAAATAATTGGATCAGGCTAATGTATTTGTGTTTTCAGTTCATCTCAGTAGTAACAACCTTATGAACGGTATGAATTCTATATAAACATCGTGGTGGACCCTAGAGAGGTTCAATGGTAGGCGTTTCCCTGCCCACTATTTCCAGCCGTGTGGCCCACTTGAGTTTTAGATCTACCTAATTTTTTGTTCCATGTGTTAAAATGATATGGAAAAACGATGATATGAGAAAACGGATGGACGTTGTGGATTTCTCAAAAACGTCAAGGTGGGCCTCACAAACACTTGGAGTGAATCCTGCCTCTGTCCTGATGGGATGGGATGCCGATTGCGTATACTCAGGCTGCCAGTAGTGGCGAGGTGGCTACCAGACAGTGCTCCATGGGCCCACCTTAAAGTGTGTTTTATCCACGCCGTCCATCTATTTTTCCAAGTTATTTTAGGGCATGAGCCAAAAAATGACGTATCTAAATCTCAAGTGTACCAGACCACAAGAAAACAGTGGTGATTGTTTATATCACGATAAGAAATGATCTAGTCCTAAGTACATGAGAAGCTTTCCATGCACATAGATGCATCCAGACTCGTAGGCATTCACGTCACTTATCTGGACCATCCATATCAAGGTTCAGTCCAATTTCCTGGCGATAGGATGGTCCTAAACGTCCTTACTGAACTTATTTTCCATCCATTTTGTACGCCACTGATTGGATGGTTTATCACCTGGTCCAGTAAGAATGAACGGTCCAGATGAATGACGTGGATGCCAGCGAGTTCAGGCTGTTCAACAATCATGTAAACCGCATCTTCACGATAGCAAACACGTGTGATGAAATGCACGGTCTAAAGAGAATGACTGATTTTGTGTCCTAATGATCTAGATGTGGGCTCCACCCGATACACATCTTGGACGACGAGCTGCATGTAGGACCCACGATAATGATCACATGGCACAAAAATCAAGCTGATAATATCATGAGGTGGCCCATAAATTTGGAATAATAAACAACCAAAGGTCTGGATCAACTTATAATTAGACCACATTTAATGAATGGACTAGATCAACTTTTGGCAAAGGCTATAATAGTTGAACGGGTAAGATGCTTATGCACATGAACTATAGTAGTTCATGGGGCTCACCTCGACTTTCGTATTCCGTATCCACGCCGTCCAGACCTTTTTCCAAATAAGTTTAGGGTATTATCTTAAAAATGAAGCAGATCCCATCATCAATTGGACCATACTATAGGAAACAGTGGTGATTAGCCATTAATAGGCCACAAAAGTTTTGGATCAAGCTGATATTTATCATTTCCCTTAAGCCAGGCTTACTTGACCTTATTAATAGATTGGATGCAATAAAAAAAAAAAAGATAACATTAAGGTGCTCCTTAAGAAGTTTTTAAATTGTAAGGCGTTCTATGCTGCAGTTTCCTATGGTATGGTCCACCTATGTTTGGATCTGCTTCATTTTTAGGATAATGCCCTAAGGTGATATGGAAAAACGGATGGGCAATGTGGATACAAAATAAATATATCAAGGTGAGCCCCACGTTTAGGATCACACCTTCTTGGCAGAGGCCAGGGTCACACCTAATCTCTGCTCTCCCATTTTAACAGCTTGGTGGGTGTTACCATTACTGTGGGGCTCACCATGGTGATGTGCTTTATAATCAAGTCATCCATCCGTTCCACCAACCTATTTTAGGTCTTCTTCACAAAAATTAAGCATATCCAAATCTCAAGCGGACCACACCACAAGAAACAGTGGTGATTGAGTGCCTCACCATTAACAATTCTAAAGGCCTAAAGGGGATTGCCTACTGACACTGTCAGTAGAGCCCACCAATGATTTATATCTTTTATCCAAGCTGTCCATCTGCTTTACAAGCTCATTTAGTGCATGAACCAAAAATTGAAGCATATCCAAAACCCAACAGGACTACACCACATGACACTATGTGAATTGAACGCCAAAAGGTAAATACTTCTTTTGAGGGAGCTAAGAAGTTTTAGATCACGCTAATATTTTTGTTTTCCCTTCATTCATGTCCATTTGACCTTATGAGCATGCAGGATGGTAAATAAACATCACTACGAGCCCTTTGGAGTTTTCAACAGTGGACATCATTATTTCCACACTGCTTTCGTATGGTGTGGTCACCTCAATGAATGGAAAATCAAAATATCAGCTTTATCTCTTATTGATAACTTTTGTAGCACCCACAAAGTATTCAATGCTAGGTATTTTATCATCACAATATCCTGTAACGTGGTTCACATAAGAGTTCCATCTGTCTCATTTTTGCCTCTTGGGTTAAATGATCGAGTAAAAACATTGGATGGTTTGGATGCTAACACATACATTCTAGTGGAGCATTGTCAAATACACATTGATCCAACATGTATCTTAGTCATGTGGACACCTCACCTTAGGCCAATAAGTTAGAGAAGGTTAGACCAATCTAATTCGATTCAATAGCTAATCCTAAGCCTAAACCTTAGTCTAAAACCTCAGCCAATACTATACAAAAAATTGCTCATTGGGAACGGCTGAAAACCATGTAAAAAGGATTTAAAGCACAAAAGAAAAATATTAGGAACGGTTCCAAACCGTTCCTAAGTATAGGAAAAGTACTTCATACACTTTTTAAGAATGGTTTTTAACGCTTCCTAATTTCCAACAAGAGAGACTTGCACAATAAAGAGATTTTAGGGACTCCCATTGCCACAAGGAGCTTGAGACAGACGGTCCTATGTAGTGATCTATGATAACCACCATCATGTATATATTTTATTCACGCCGTCAACCTATTCTAAGATATCATTTTTTAGCATGATAAAAAACAATTAGACATACTGACGGTTCAAGCGGACCATAAAACTAGAATCAATGGAGATTCTCATCGTTTGAAAACTTCTCGGTGGCCATGGAAGTTTTGGATCAAGTTGTTATTTATGTTTTCCCTTCATATAGGTCTATATGACCTCTTGATTAGCTCCGACAAAGATTGTCTATTGCACTATATGATGCTCTATGGCCTACCATGATATATATGTTTTATGCAATCCGCCCATCTACTTTTCAAGATCATTTTAATATACAGCCCAAAATTTTCAACAGATCCAAATCTCACGTGGACCACACAGTAGGAAACAACGGTAATTAAATGCCCACCACAAAAAACCAACTGGGGCACCGACGTTTTAAACCAAGCTTATATTTTTGTTATGTGTTTATCCAGACCTGTTTGACCTAATCAGCAGATTCGATGGCAAATAAACGTTACAATGGACCCCTAGGAAGTTTTTAATGGTTGGTGCTCAATCACCACTTCTTTCCTTTGATAGGGCCCACTTGAGATTTGGATCTGTCTCATTCTTGGGCTCATGCCCTAAAATGAGTTGTTAAAATTGATGGACGGCATGGATGTAAGGAACCTACATCAAGATGGTTGGTGTGATGAGGATTTCCTGGAAGCCTGGGATGACGATTTCTTGCAAAGAAGTTCCTATGCTGGGAGCCTAGGTGGGGATCATCGTGATGTTTGTGAAAAATCCACTCCATTCATTCAGTTTGTGAGTTCATTTTAGGACCTGGAACAAAATAAATCAAATCTAAGACTCTAGTGGGCCAAGAATGTCAGGACTGAATGTCCACCGCTAAAATATTCGTGGGGCCACAAAAGTTTTGAATCAGGCTAATATTTGTGATTTCAGTTCATCCCAATAGGAATGACGTTATGAATGATATGGATGGCATACAAACATCATTGTGGACCTAGGGAGGTTTCCACAATAGAAATTTCTCCACCACCTTTTTCTTTAGTGCCGCTCACTTTGAGTCTTGGATGGCTCATTTTTGTTCGCATGTCTTGAAACGAGGTCATAAAATGAATGGACGTATTGGATTTATGTATGACATCACGGTGGGCCCCACCTAGGTTCCCATGGCAGGAACTTCTTGCAAAGCAAAATCCACTTTCAGAGTGTCAGTAAGCGATCCACTACTGGCAGCGTCCAACCGAATTCTTGATTGAGTAAAGTATGTGGAGCCCACCATGATTTATGTAATTTATCAATGCCGTGCATCTATGTTAACATATCATTTTAGCGCATGAGCCTAAAATTGAAGCATATACAAAGCTCAAGTGGACCACACCGTAGGAAATATTGTGAATTTAACGCTTACCGTTGAAAACTTATTGGGGCCACAGAAGTTTTGGATGAAGCTGATATTTTTGTTTTCTCTTCATCAATGTCTATGTGATCCATTATCATTTTTCCTGTTGTGTGGTCCACATGAGATTTAAATCTGTTGAAAATTTTGGGCCACGCCTTAAAATGATCTTGAAAAGAAGATGGACGGTTTGGATAAAACATATATATCATGGTGGGCCATAAAGCATAGTATTGTGCAATAGACAATCTTTGTCTGTGCACAGATTCAAGATAGATATTTCCTTTTTTAATCTAAACCCTGTTAAGACATATGTATCTTTTTAAATCATGCTCAGCTAGATAGAGACGAATGGTCCCGCCAACAGATCTGTTGGGCTTACCATGGTGTATATGTTTTATCAACGCCATCCATTCATTTTTACATATTATTTTAAGCTAAGAGCCCAAAAAGAAGGTAGGTCAAAGGATCAAGTGGACCACAACGCAGGAAGCATTGGGGATTGAATTCATACCGTTGACAACATTCTAGGGCCCACCGTGATGTTTATCCATCCAACCTCTTCATGAGATCACATAGGCCTGTATGCAGGAAAAAAACATAAATAACAGCTTGATCCAAAACTTCCATGGCCACCGAGAAGTTTTCAATGGTAAGCTTCCAGTCCCCATTGCTTCCGTGATGTGGTTCGCTTGAACCTTCAATATGCTTAATTATTTTTTTCATGCTCTAAAATGATCTCTCATAATGGATGAACACCGTGGATAAAACATATACATCATAGTAGTTATCATAGATCACTGGATAGGACCGTCCGTCTCAAGCTCACTGCGGTGGTGGTAGTAGTCGTCGGAGCCCCTAAAATCTCTCTATTGCGCAAGTCTCTCTCACGCAAGGCACTCTCAAGAGGGAGTGAGCATAGATTATCTGTGCTATGGAGTGCTACTGAAAATTTCTCATACTAACAATACTCGAACAGTATAATCGTTTTAACAATACATTTTCAGGGCATTTTGATTTTCTGCTATTTACAAAAAAGAGAAGGCAAAAAAAGTTACAATGATTCGTAAAAGTAGAATAAATACAGCACATAAAATTAAAGACTCTTTGTCAATCGAGCATCTAAATGAGCATCTAAAGTATAAGTGCTAAGAGATGACATTCCAGAGCTATGCCACTTTTGATTAGCTTTTCCTCGTGAACTTGTGTAACCTTCTCAAGTTGACCACTTGTCACAATCGCCTAAATTCATTCTAAAAGAGGCCCCAAACATATTGATAGAAAGTAAAATAGACCTGCAAATCCTTAAAATGATATTATACAATGCTCATGTGAGTTGTAGGCGTAATTTTAAATGAAAATTTCATGTGACAAAAGTGTCAAAAAGCTATGGTTGTCACAAGAATGATATCTTGAAAAGCTCTTAGAAATATTCAACATGAAGACAACAAAGCAAGTCAATTCTCCACTCGATGGTCACTTCAGATTGAGCGACAGGCAGTGTTCCAAGACCAATGAAGAATTGGAAGAGATATAGAAGGCTCCCTACGATTTAGCATAAGAAGTTTAATGTATGTTATAGTGTGCACGCGCCCAAATATAGCATATACAGTTGGCGTAGTGAGCAAGTATCTTACTAATCCCGATAAAGAAACAGTGAAATGGACACTATGATATTTGATGGTATCATCAAAGTTAAGCTTATGCTTCGGTGTAGGAAAACTCATGTTATAAGGGTACACAGATGTAGATAAGGCAGGTGACATAAACTCTATGAAATCTACATTGGGCACATGTTTACGTTAGGAGGGAGAACAGTGTCGTGGCATAGCAAGCTACAAAAGTGTATAGCATTGTCTACAATAGAGGTCAAGTAGATTGCAATCACAGAAGCATATAAGGAGATGCTTTGAATGAAACCATTCTTTCAAGAACTTAGCCCAAAGCGAGATAAGCACCAGTTTACTGTGATAGCCAGAGTGCAATACACTTCAAGAATCCAAGCCAGCATTTCAAGTTGAAGCACATCAAAGTTCAGTATCATTGGATCAAGGATACTCTAGAGAACAAGGTGCTACAGCCTGAGAAGATCCATACCGATGACAATGGGTCAGACATGATGATCAAGGCTTTAGCCAAGGGTAATTTTGAGACTTATAGACGTTAGGCAGGCTTGAAGACAGTGGAACGCTCCTCCTGAGTCAAAAGGGGGAGATTTAATAGGGTATATTCCTCTTCAAGAGTGTGGAGAGATGTGCTTGATTAGGGTCATCGGTCGATCGACCACCTTGGTCGAGCGACCAACAAAAATCAAAATTCGACAGTTAACTCTTCAGACATTTTAGGCTACTTTCAGGCGACTAAACTTAGGGTCATTGGATATTGTTGATCGACCGTTGATTTATGCATATTAGCACATTTTTTGTGCAATTTATTTCTAATTCTAATTTAAGTGCTATATAAACATTGCTTTGCGGGATTAGGGTTAACCTAATACGTTCCTAGAGAAAGAGAGAGAGTTTGGAAAAAGAGAGAAGAGTCCAGATTGAAGACAGAGAAAGAGAGAAGGAGATCGCATTTGTGATGTTCATCTGCGACGTTGGTCTGTGTTCATAGCCTTTTCAAGAATGGTTCTGAGGATTTCTCTATAACTTGTTCTCTTTTATTATAATCTGCCTTAGGGGTGAAGATATTGGATCGGGTGTCTTATAAGTATGTGATTGCTGTGTAATATGTTTTACATAATTGATTTGTTTAGTGGACTAAGTCTCATGGTTTTTTCTTCTACTCCTAGAGGGTTTTCCACACAAAAAATGGTGTGTCGTGTTTGCTAATTGTTTGTTCATCTTAGCTATTCAAGTTTGTTTCATACAACTGAAAGAGTCCATAATTCAATGAGTTAGGATAGTGAGATCTGTTGATTGGTGCATCCTTCCCCATCATAAAGCATTTTTTAAGAATCAATTTTCATTGAGAGAGAGAGAGAGAGAGAGAGAGAGAGAGAGAATCATAAAAATTATTCCTAGCCCTCCTATTTGTTTGTTTTCTCCTAGGATACTTATTAGGAAATAACTTTTCTAAAAGATATTACTTTATATCATTTTATTTTTCAAGCTCCCAAACCGGCCCTAAAAGAAAACTTTGATACTTCGGTGTTGCTTCTCTTACTATTAAGAGATTCAATCACTAATATGGAATCTCCCTCAATTTCGATATTTTTTATATTGAGGTTAGAACTAGGGCAGACATAAAGAGAAAATGGATAGTGCAGACATAAAGACACATAGCCATATATATATATATATATATATATATATATATATATATATATATATATATATATATATATATATATAATGCTCATGCGCAACTATTTGTACGTCCAACTAGTTGGTGTTTGGGGCCCACCATGGTGTTTGTACAATATCTTGCCGGTCCATTAAGATTATCCCATCATGAAAATGAGATGACCCAAAAATCAAGTTAATCCATCTATTAGGTGGGGTACACCATACGAAACCATGAAACAATACCTATAAACTCCACATTCACATGGAGCATTACATTTTCATGGTTGAATCGTCCTAATTTTTGGTGCATCCTATTTTTATAGTGAGAGAATCTTTCTGTATGAACGAAATATCATACAAACACCATAGTGGCCCCCACATGCCAACTAGTTGGATGTATAACTAGTTGCATGTGAGCATATATATATATATATATATATATATATATATATATATATATATATATATATATATATATAGAAAATGGTACTATGCAGTCAACCTTATGGGAAGTTCCCATGAAGTCGAGCAGTGTGAGCCCCACTGTGATGTGTGATGGGCATCCACACCATGCATTTGGTGGGTCCCTTGCTGTTTATAGGATATCCAAAAAATCAATTGGATTCAGAATTCAAGTAGGCCATACCAACTGAAAGAGTGCAAAAACATGCCCGCAACATCTAAAATCACTTGTTGGGGCCCACCTGAGTTTTGGATACGGTTGAAACTTGGTGTGACTTCCTAATTAAGTGGGACACGCACAATGGATGGGCTAGATTTCTCAAACACTTCTCATTCTATCCTATAAATTATCATAAAGTTTTCAATGGGTGGATATCCACTCTTAACTGTTGTTTATGGTGTGGCCCACACAATTCATGGATTGGCCTGATTTTTGGGCCCATGGCCCACCACGGAATGATGCATCTGACTGATGGTGTGGATGCCCATTAAACATCACAGTAGGGCCCACACAGCTTGACTTCCCATGAATGGGATGTGACTATCTTCCTCACAGAGCCCAGCCCCCCAAGAGTTAGGGACAAAACATAGGAAACACTTTTTCATTACTCTACATCTCAAAAGCATGGACAATGCACCAAGAGCTAGCAACTTGGATGGTTAAACTTAAAAATATGCAAAGGTTGAAAAATAAGTGCCCATGGATCAAATGTTAGAATTACCCAACCTATGTGATTTTTCGAAGTGCCACTCGGGGGCCTATTTGGCATTGGTATTTTAATCATTTTGGGAAATTCTAATTTCCAAAAACACTAATATTACTAAATCAAATGTGTTTGTATAGCAACATCAATCAGATATAGTAAAAACCACTTAATGACAAAATTTGTTATTTCTGGAGGTTTTGGAGGGTATTTTTTATCAAGTGAGCCAGGGCCACATTCGTTGAATCTATATTGTTGAACTACTTGTTACAGCCCTTCTTATTTTGCAAGTTTGATTTGCCTAATCAACGTACAAACATAACTTCTGTTCTACAGCTTGCTCACAATCTACCTTTCCTAATTAATGGCTAGGATCTCTGACACGTGTCGTCCACTGAATCTTCGATGCTTGCTCTATTCCCAAAATACTCCTCCGTGCCTATGGTTATCTGCAGATTCCTTCTCCATTTCGATGGGATGTGAATTTCTTAAAACGATTCATCAAGGAGCATGTGTAACAAAAGGTTCTACTGGCCCAGTGTGATGTCTGTGTGACATCCACTCCATCCATCAGTTGTGCCATCTCATGTTTGGACATGAGCCCAAAAATAAGGCAGATCCAAAACTCGAGTGGGCGACAACACAAGAAAAAGTAGGGAAGGGGATACCCACCTCTGCTACCTTCCTAGGCCCACCTAAATGTGTATGAAGGTACAACACAAATATCATTCTGATCCAAATTTTGATGGGCTTTCAATGGTGCATGCCCATCCCCACTGTTCTGTTGTGTGCCCCACTTGAGTTTCAGATTTGCCTGATTTGGTACGCAACTAATAGACAGAATGAATGTCACATCTTCATCAGTGGGCCCATAAAGCTTTTTTGTCGAAAGAGCTCCCTTGAAATTTGCATCCATCAACCTAAGAAAATGCTTGACAGGCAAGCATAACTCAAAATAAACCATCTAAATTGTGGAAAATCAGATTGGTTCATTATTCTTTAGTCTCTGATTCTTAAACACTTGTTGATACAGACACTCGATATTTTCATTGTAAACCATCCAATAAATGCCCACCAATCTAATGACCAAATAATCAAATAAATTTAAAACTTTGTTCAGTCCATCTAAACAGAAACCATCATTTAAACAATTTAATTTTATTTAACAGTAAGCCATACATACAAAGTGATGGGCCACACCAAGGAATAATAGTGTAGGGCCACTCTGAAGTTATGTTCCATCCAACCCATTCATCGTGGATGCCTCACTAGGATGAAGGGGTAGTCCAAAAATAAGCCTAACCCAAAGCTCATACTGGCCACACCGCGTGAACGTCAAGACGTTAGGAGTGACTTTACATTATTCCCATGGCGTGGCCCACCTCATATAGGAGTGGATGTCAAACACACGGCACCGTAGTTCACACATAGCTCAGGTGTCATACCGCATACACTAGCTGTTGTATAAGCTCAAGTTTTGGACAACCAATCACTTGTGTGGCCCACCCATCCCTCGACAAACATGTTTGTTAGGAACCAATTTTGCATAAGCAATTTTTAGTAAACAATTAGGGAGAATTTTTATTGGGAATAGATTTTGCCCTCACTTGAATCAAAGCCAAATAGGACCTTAGCATCAGTGGCTTAACAATTTAGAAAGTCTAATTTGATATAAATGAACCGAGTGCCTGCATATCATGCATCATACTCTTCGCACTCTGCCAGAGTATCAAACAACTCCCTGACTAACGAATTCAAATATTACATTCATGATCGGGCTCCATCTCCGAGAAGCTACCGAATTCCCTTGCAAGCTTCTTTGAAATATTTTCTACAGCTCTCTGAACCACCTTATCCTACATTGTTCCAATTGCCTTTTCAACCCCCAAGCAACTTTGGTTTTCTCCTTCCCCGTACTTTTTCCACTTGAGAGTCCTCTGGCTTAGTTGAGAGAGAGTTCCATTTGCTCCTTTTTCCCTGACTTTTTCTCTGAATGACTCAAAACTTCCTTTTTGGATTTCCAGACCAAAGCTTTCTTTACTTCCATCTCCTCCCCCAATTTCTCAACATGTACCAGTCGGCCATTTCCACTTACTGCAGTCTCCCAAACAGGGTATTCCGTAACGGTAACAGTGGTCATAAAGCCACAACCGTAGGGTATTCCATAATGGAGCCACCACCATAGGTTACCTTTACAATGCAAGTTTTAACAGCCGTTACTGTCTCTTTTTTTAATTAAAAGAAACCCTGAAAAAAAAAAAAAAAAAAAACATGCATTTTCCCTGTAACGTTAAAAAATAATAATAAGTATATGAAAAACCTGCATCAGCCCTGTAAGAGACCATTATGGGGCTATTATGGCCTTTACAGGAGATGTAACAGGCTGTTAACAGCAGTTATGGGTCATTTTTTTCATAACAGATATTAGCGGTGTAATGATTACCATGGTTACCTTTACATAACGGCCTTTACAGCACGCCATGCTCCCAAACCTCACACAAAAGCAACAACATGCTCCCAAACCTCACAAAAGCAACACTCTTCCATCATCTGAATTTAGCCCCTCTGGTCCACTAATCAGCTGTTATAATCCCAATCGCCTGATACAGACTGCAGACTACCAACAGTGTAATCCCGTTGGGCATATTTGAAAGAAACAGGGATACAGGTTTCCTACATGCTTTCCTTCCACTTCCTCCTCCTTCAAGGTCAACAAACATAAAAAGCCTTCTATAACCCGTTCAAAGATCTCCCTACTAATGTTTGCAAAGATGGAAAGCAACACGTACACACCCCAATTGATGTATGAAATTATCAGTGTTTTTCCGTTCCCTTTCACCAAATAACTGCTAAATAGCATCGAGATGGTAGTGGCGAGTATTCATCCCAATCCTATCCATTGATAAAATTGCAGAAGGGGGGGTCCAAGAGTTATCATAAGATGAATATAATTAGACAACAATCAAAAGAAGATTTTCCAGCAAAAGAGATCTAACTAGATAACCACGTGTAAAACGAACAAAGATTGCCTTGTGCTCAAACAATTTCAGTGCCTTAGAAGTTGTAGTTCATATATATGAAAAAGTTTCAAGACTGACTCATATGCCGAGGCTTTGTTACTGCCTTCGAATACATTAGGAGTAACAGAAACCATGGGATTAGATGCATATACAACATTGAATTTTTTTTTTCCCCGCTTAGAAAGACAAGAAAAGAAATAAAAATGGAATAAGGCCGTGAGATTCTGCTGCTTGCCTGACTCGGTCGACCTTCTGGATAGCCCAAAAACTGAATCAGAATCTGAAGGTGGGATCGACATCCATTGCCCAAGCAAACTTCGCAAGAAGGGACTTGTTGAAAATCTGACATGGACCGAAAGATTCAGCAAAGGGAAATAATATCCGACCGTGTTTTTTATGCATTGCGCTGCAGTAGCATTGCTACTTACTGTTGCTCAAACAGTACTAAAAAGTTCGATGTATTCTTCCATTTAACACAGAAAAAGGGATATGCATTGAAACAAGTGGGCATAAATAGTGATTCACTTCAGCAAGGTAAGTGTGAACTGCAAAATGATGGAGAAATGCTTTTGAGGGAGTAAATGTTCACCTTCTCAATGGGAACATCATGACGCTTGCACCATGCGACTGATATCCTAGGGTCAAGATAGTTGATTTTTGACGTGCCCAATGCTACAGTCTTCAGATCCTCTTTGATCTTCATATCAAGTTCCATCTTCTCTATCTTTACATTGGTCTGAGCAATCTTCTTCTCTATCCTGTAGGTCAATGAATTAATAAAGCTGGCAATGCACCAGGAGAACAAGAAAAATGCTAAAGCTACTCCCAAGAGTAGGATTTCATGTCCTCTCCCTAGTGTGTCTGCTGCCTATCTGCCACGGACCAAAACCAGACCAATCTGCTTGGGCAGGTGGGCTCAAATGTATAAAAAGGAATGATTCAAGAAAAGATTGAACAGTCCACATTCAACATAAACAGGGCATAACCTGATGGTTATACCAGTCTGATTTGCAGGCCACAGAGGAATACATAGTCATGAACAGCCCAGATCTCATGTGCCTGTGTAATAATGGTGTGTGGTGGGAAATCAGGACCAAAATCCTAATCCAGGGAGCTAGCAGATATCAGGAAAAACAACTCAAAAGCTGAGAGTCGCATGAGTTATATTACGCTTCTGGTGACAAGTTCTTCTTTGTCTTCCCATCTGCATCTTTGAGTGGGGGCTTCCCTTTCTTTGCCCGACTCAAATCCACTTTTAGTTCCTCCAGCACACTCTACATGCCATGTAAATGATCCTTCAGTATAAACAGCAAAAATCAAACAAATACGGACCTTTCTTCCTTGAACTTAAAAAAGGAATGCTATAATCTGATAATGTCGGGATGTTCATAGTTCTCAAGGGAGAGAGCCACACCACACAATGTACTTACGTGAAGTCATGGTTTAGAGCAAAATGGGACTCTCCCCTCTTTATTGCTCTTATGAATTCTGATCAGGGGCAGAAAAGCAGGGAAACATTAGCCATCTTCAGATGTGTTCCATTTACCATGCTGCCCCAAAACCGTACGTACAAAGTACGCTACAGAAACCCCACCATAGTCTACAGAAACGCTACAGAAACCTCATCATCATCATCTAAGCCTTACCACAACTACCCAAACACTAATTTGTAGACTATTAATGCTCTGATCAAAGGCAGCTGCAACACATAACATGCTGATGTGAAATCATAGTTCAGAGCAGGGAAAAAGGACTCCCTTCTTTGTTTCACTTGTAATTAGGGGTGGAAAAAAATAACAAACAATATCCAGCTTCATATGGGTTTCGTTTACCATGCTGCCCCAAAACCAACTGCAAAGAGTACAATATGGAAACCCCATGCATCCAGATTCAAATATACATTCAATCATTACTTTTATCATCATCTAAGCCTTATTGCACCTATCCAAACACTATAAGAACATTAATGCTATAACCAGTGATGGAAATGGCCACTTACCTTCAGCTCCGCCATCTTCTCACTCAATCTTGACATTTGTGCAGTGTGGGACTTGGAGACACTACGTTGATGATTGCATATGATTGCAACCTGCAGTGAAAATGAACCCAACAGCAGAGAACATATATCACATCCGGAACGGATACTGGACTAGTGACCAGAAAGAGCAACATTTAACAGCCGAGACAACACCCATGGTTACCTCTTTGTTTGCATGCTGATACACAGCAATCTTCTCTGCAACATTGCCATCTTTAGTTTCTTTGTTCAACTGTCAAATGCCACAATTAAATTTGTTAGCAAGCAGACAGGCCTCCCTAAATGCATGAAGACATCTACATGCATGATATTATTAGCAAGCAAGCACACAGGTAAGAGGAATCCCAAGCAACTACAGGCTTATTCAGAACCAAATATTTCCACATTGAACGAATTGAAAGGCCTCCCTAAAGAAACTAATTTCAGATATTCTCCCTCAGGGCATATTCCCACCCCATTTTACCATGTCATCCAAGGTGATAGAAGCATTGTATGTACGGAAGACTTTGGCTGTCAGACCAGGCATCAGTTCCTTCAGATGAGCATTGAGTTTGCTCGTGTCCAACTTATCAAAAAGATCATCACCATCTTTTTTCCCTGTTAAATGGAAAAGAAGATGTGCATCAGTCCAGCATTTTGGATGAGATAACAAATGAAGACAACAAAGATGTAAAGCAGGCCATGTGATCACCAGTTTGAAACTGTGAAATAGCTTTATACACGGGAAGTTCCACTTCAACTGTGTTGAAATATCTGATGGAATCTTTACCAAGGAAGTCGAACTGCATATCAAGGAAAGAAAGAAAGGATGACATGATTTTCAACCAAAGGAAATAAATTGCTAGCAATCACCCAGAGAAGAATTGTCAAAAAGAACCCAGTTACCTGTAACTTATTTGGAGGAAGTAGTGTGACATTTTCAACTTTCAGAGTGCAGCAACCAACTGTATCAGCCTCATCATCATCCTATGAAAGAACAATTAATTGTCAGAAGCACATGGAGGTAATTCATTAAACACATTCTATGTATGTACAAGCACTTCTATCAAATGGCAAATGATGCAGCACTCGACAAAGCCGGAATGATTATCATGTTGAGGTGACAAAACTAGGCAACAAAACTTGCATGCCTGTACTTCAACTTGACAAAATTAAAAGGAATATAAATAGAAAGCATGCATAAAGTGCTATGTTCGGACACGCAACTCATATGAATTGCACTACTTAGTTCAGTTACATCGAAATGATCAAATTTTAAACATCTCCCTTAATATGCATCAGGGGGGGAGCCAGGATTTTCTTCCAGGGAGAGGCGAGGAATGGCATTATGAACAGAATGGATGGCATATAAACATCACTGTTGACCCCAGGGAGATTTCAACGGTAGGAATTTCACTACCCACCTTTTCCTTTAGTGCGGCCCACTTGAGTCTTGGATCCGGCTCATTTTCAGTCACATGTCCTAAAATGAGCTCAAAAAATGGACAGACGGGGTGGACTTCTCGCAAGCATCAAGGTGGACCCCACCTAGGTTCCCAAAGCAGGAACTTCCTACGAAAGGAAATCTGTGTCCGTCAGAGCTAATCCATGTGGTGTTACCATGGGAACAGCTTAGTGGGTGTTACCCCTGCTGTGTGGCCCACATGGGTGATATTTTGTATATCCACGACGTCCATCGGTTTCTCCAACCCATTTAAGCATGGGGTTCAAAAAATTATGCAGATCTAAATCTCAGGTGGACCATACCACTCGAAACAGTGGTGATTGAGTGCCACGCCATTAAAAATTCCAAAGGGCCCATCTTAAGGTTTTAGTAATGTTTATTTGCAATCCAGCCTGTTGATAATGTCAAGAAGATCTGGATGAAGGGAATATATAAAGATCATCTTGATCCAAAACTTTTGTCGCCAAAAAAATCTTTTAATGGTTATTCATCAGTGTTTCTAGTGGTATGATCCACCTGAGATTTGGATCTGCATAACTTTTTGAACCCCATGCTTAAATGGGTTGGAGAAACCAATGTACGTCGTGGATACACAACAACAATTATACAGCAAAAAATGCAACTGCCTTTCTTCATGTGTCAACCAATTATTCTCAGCATTCAAACTTTTCATTAAGCTTTTCACACAACGGAAGCAATAGAGACCTGAAATGGCAGTTAAAACCTTTTGGACTTGGTTTCCCTGCCATTGGCCAAGGATGGCATTTCAAGGCATGGGGTTGTTTTTCTTGGTTATCTTTTCATGCGCTCGCGTGTGTGAGTACAACAGAGTCATAATATTTCCTACTGAATACTGTCTGAACACAACCTCTCTAGAGAATGCATCCACCTCCGTATTCCCCCGCACACGTGAGAGAACACATAGCTGTGCGGAGAACTGGATATCCCCCACCCAGTCAGCAAGCCTCCAAAGAAAAGACCCCTCAATGTGTGCATGCTTTACCACATTCGACAAGTCGCACATCACAACCATACAAGCTCAGTTCTTAAAATCAGTCCAAATGGTTGTAAACACTTACCTCATTCACATCTAAGCACCAGACGGGTCAGAGGAGGACCTCATGACAGTTCCACAATCGTCCCAAATAATCCCACCAACTCACAATGGGCCTCAATTGGATAATTCTCAAGGTCATCATGCCTAACAAGGAGCATTCTTTTTCAGCACACAGAATGCCCGATATCCTCCCTTAGCTTTTCTACCACCTTTGATATGCATACACCGTTGTTCCTAAACACGCAAATCCATTCCTTCCACAAAGACCAAAGGACAGACCCTAAACATGCATCCACAGGATCTGACAGGACACCATACCTGCAAGCTTCCAAGAGTCCTATTATAGCTTCACACAAAGCAATAGACCCTAAACAAATATATGAAACTGTCACTGAACGAAGAGATGACCCACTGTTTTTTTGTTCTTGTAAAAGGTGACCAATACTACTAAAGGGGGGTGAACCGTGGCCCAGCCTTTGCTGTGCTCTCTTGAACCTCAGCTGACTACCAAGCATGGCCAGCACCTGGGAGGTCTTCCTCAGGCCTGCCCCCCAACTAAGGAGCCCACGGTAGCCCTCCTTCCTTCAAGAATACCCGACCGCTAGAGCTTCTCGTTCCCTGAAGAGGGTGATCTACTCCAGCGAGCCATTAAAGGTGTATAAAGGTGTATAAATATATAAATTATCAAATTTACACCTCACCAGGCGAACCAAACCTTACCCCTCAGGAAGATCCATGCACACAGAAAAGCATTCATCTATGCAAGTAGATTTTCTGTGACAATTTCGTCAATCATGAGTTTTCCTCTAATTTCTTTTGGCAGATCCTCATACATGATAAAAGCTCATTTGACTTATCAAGGTGGCCCTTTTAGCTGGTGCATCTGCCGGCTTGCTGGTTTCCCTATATGCATGACCCAGCTTAACTTGGCTACAATATAATCCTGATTCTATTTCCCTTAGACTGAACAAGGGAGATGCCGACCTGAGTTAAGCGCCCTCAGCAATACCTTTTGAATCACTTTCTATTAACACAAATCTTGGCCCTAATTCAACACAAAAGCGAAGCTATCCACAATCACTCTTACTTCCGTTATGATGTAAGATACCACCTATGAATGTTGATAGAAAACAAAAATGAGTTTGCCATTATGGTTTCTGGGGCATACACCATCACGCCCCCTTGCCCCAGATTTCCCTGACTCAACCCCACCCACATTTAGCTTGATCTAACCGTTGTCCAACTTCCTCCATTTTGTTATAATGGGCTTTCACGTTGAAATTGGATTTACCTTGAACCGCAGGACCTTTAACATTAATTTTTCTAGTAAGGGCATTCCTTTCCACATTTCATCATTCCTCCAATTTCCTGAATCCAAGTCTGCGCGAACAAAATAATTTGCATCACCTGCAGATTTTGGGCAACATATCTTCTCTAGTGTTTTGAATAGCTCATAATGTAGCATACACCATGTAGCGTAGAGTAGCTATAGCTTAGCGCAGGTACACAGCATATGTACTGTGTAGTGTACGATACTTGATCTGTAGTGTAAGGTATAGCATAGCATGTAGCATAAGTCCCATACACTACGTGTTTTTTTTTTCATTTTAAGCTATAGAATCTTAGGTCTTTTGGTGTGTTTTTGTTATGCCATCTAGGTTAACATAATCAACCTCCTTATCTATCTCTAATATTGTATGTCTGCTGCCACATCGATTAATGGTTCAGCTCTCCTGGCCATGTATGCCCGAATGAATCTACTCCATAAATCACCGGAGTTTATCATTGCTCAGCATATCTTCACCCTGAGGCTTTTCATAATATCTGCCAATCTTCTTACTCCCATTCCTCCAGACTTTGTAATATGAATTTTCTCCCAACACAGCCAACGTATTTTCTGTTTCCTTCTTGCTCTCCTCAAAAGAAGTTTGCAAATATTAACCCCACTCATGAACAACATATTTTATTTCAAACCCACCACACTGTTGCTGATTTCTGCAGTAACAGTCAAAAAGAGCTAGAGGCTTCACCTTTAGTTAATGTAACACCAAGATAAGTGATCGGGAGGGAGCTTCTCTTCAATCCTATCCCCTCTTCAACCACTTTCATTCTGAACGTAGATGCTTTTGAAAATAAAATAGAACTGCTTTTGCTGCTATTTTCTGTTCAAAAGCCTTACAATTTCTAACAAGAACATGATGAACACAAAGGGTGGTTGGTGCGGATGATCGTGTCATCTGCAAACAGAAGATGGGAGAGAATAGGACACCCCCCATGGAGATGGTAACAATGGCATGCACGGTGTACAAACAATCTCTTCAACCAGCAGTGCAACATTTGTATTTTTCCTTCTTTTGTGTTTTTTGGCTGCGGCCTTTTCTTTTAATGAAATAGCTTTTTTCTTCTTCTTCTTCTTTCTTCTTTCTTTTTTTTTTTGAGAGAGAAAGAGAGATAACTAGGATTTTATTAAAAAAGAAAGAAGCAAAACAAAAAGACAGCTCTGAACCACTGAGGTGGTGACCCAGCTAAATCCCCAAAAAAGAAGATTGCATCCCTTGAACTTATTAATGGTGGAGGCCCATTCAATAATGAACATTTTAGCCCTTTGGGACACACCCTCCACTGACTTACTAACCCATCTAAAGCATCTCGCATTCCTTTCTTCCCACGCCACCCACCAAACAGCAAGCAAGGAGACTCTTTAAAGGATCGTCCTTTCTTTTCCCAAGCACACACCTTGTTTCTCTTCATCAATGCTTCATATGACGAATCATGAGAGCATTTTCAAAACATTCCATATGATCACCCTGACCATTTGAAAAATATCTAGAGTTCACCAACCTCCTCTTCTCACTTCATGCTACACTTTGGTAGAATGACCATAACTCCTGGATCTCTTGCTGGCAACTTTCTTAGATCCCTCTTCTTCATATTCTTCCTCCTTCCCAGAATCAGAAGATATGTTGTCCATCCTACCCGCAATTGCATTTCTGAGTGCTGACTGTTTGGTAACCACCATGAATTTTCATTTAGTTTGGAACTGAACTCTCTAAGTTCCATTGCCATTCTAGCATCCACTCCAGCTTGCCCTATTCCATCTATAGGCTCAGACCACAAAAAAAATCCGAAACTGATCTAAATTCCCATTGATCCAACGATGGTTTCACAGCCCATACTGGTGGCTGTATCCTGACTGTGACTGCTGAATTTTCGCCCACCGATTCCTGATTCTGCAGACTGATATCCAAGACATGTTTTCAATTTTGTTGCGCACCCTGGGACTTCTCTGAACCCTTTTCCCCCTCATCATGTTGATCCGGTTGCTCCACATGACGACCTGTTGCACACCCACCACTCTGAATCCCCTCAAGCACAAAAAACAGCACGAATGAGGTGTCAATAGTAAGCTCTTGATCCAGACCCCCCACCCAACAAAAGGCCATAACCTGGTTAAAAGGAAGAGCTGCAACAAGACTTCCAGGAGATCTCGCCCAAGCAAACTTAACTGCAGACTTTGATAGGATACAATGAACTAGTACTGGTATGATCACAACCTTGTGTTACCCCTTCTATTCTTTTTGTGTGTGTGTGTGTGTGTGTGTGTGTGTGTAACCTTGTGTTTCTCCTTGTTTGAGTGATTGCTGAAATATAATAATATTTATGTGCTTATTTAATGTAAAAATGTAATATTAAGCATACATATTGCAGTGTATGGACGTGCATGGGATCAATGCAACATCGCCGGCCAGTGGCTGCAAAGGACTTCTCCTCTTTCTTTCTTTTTTTTCCTCATCAGAAAAGTATGAAGGCATCGATCAAAGGCAAATCATCAGATAAGCAAACAGAAAGAGAAATATAGAAACATTGATAAAGGTGATGAGCAGCCTCATAGATAGCAACAATCAACAAGAGTTCATCAGACACCATTTTTAGAAAAAAAGAAAAAATGTTAGTGTAAGATAAATACTTGCAAAAGCACGAAAGCTTCTGTGCTAGACACACAGTAAGGAAATGGCATAGGCATAGCCATAGGCATAGGCCCAGGAAGAGTGGTAAATGTCCTGTTGAATGTGTCAGCATACCATATGCTCAGAATCATGACCAACCCAAGCCCCAAGAAAAGAACATCGAGAGCCAAACACCAAGAAAAGAATTAAGAGTCCAAATATGGGCTCCAAAGGGAAAGGCCTAACATGATTGGGGGAAATGAGGTGGAATATACATGGGAGTACTAGAATGAAAACCACTGGATATGTGGGTGGACGAGCCCTGTTGGTAAGCGGTAATGAGCAGCTGACTTTTTGGCCATCCTGTAGTCTGCACCCGCTGCTACTATAAAAGGCAAAAAATCATGCAATCAACATATAGATTCTATATTCTGGCCTTGATTAACTGATTCAAAGAAGTCTCATGGCTCTTTTTTTTTTTTTTTTTTGAAAGGTAAATCCCACAACTCAGATGCAGACAGAAAATTTTCAATGATGACTATCTCTCATCCAAAATCATGCTTGCCTGTGACTGTTCTCTGAAACCAAAAAAACAACAGTAAAGAAGAGGAAATGAATTTTAGAATCAGTGTAAGCAAAGCCATTGGAGGTTACCTTTTCATTGCCTGCCCTAAGAGCTAGCTTATCAATAAGGTAC